>OZ035861.1:2474737-3136275 GCA_964034905.1 Itoplectis maculator
ACTACCGAGAGACCAAGGCGGAACGACGCCGTCAATTCTTCGTCGTCCTTTCTACCTCCTGACTATGCGATGTAATCGCTCGCGCGCTGTGTGTAAACGACGCTGCGAGGAAACTTAGGAATGTTTGAAAAGGAAGCAATAAAGCGGTTCAGGACTTTGCTGTAATAATGGCATAGTTATGTATTGGTACACTTAGCCGTGCAAACTATCAACGTCAACCTGCGATTACGAAACGCTCGGTCCGCAATTTCTTTCGACGGATGAAACGCCACTTCGAGTGGTGAGACAATTAATGAATTAAGTACGTTGTAATCCTTCGAGCCGAGAGGATGTCTGCTTTTTTCCATGTTCGAATCGCTCAAGCTGTCAAATTCTCTTATGGTGTCCGTTTAGCCCCGGACGATCCCTCTGGTGTAATTGTAGTTTATGGAGCAAGGAGCACAAACCTCTGGGGTGGGTTGCATGTATTGCATATCGGCGGAGTAGCGCACGCTTCACACTTTCCGCGATTAATCCGTCGCGGTGGCCGAGGTCCGGTGCTTCTCGTGCCACGGAGAACGCGGCGGGAGCACTCGGGGGCTTCAAGTAGCGACGGAGCGCGGCGTTTGCCGTGGTGACCCCTTCATGTATCGTGAAACGCCCGGGGTCAACGGTGTCAAATCGTGGCTCTCGGCAGCAGCCGCGTCTTTGCCAAGCTCGCCGCCGCCACCGCCTTCTTCGTTCTGGTCTTTTACTAATCCCTCTTCTCTGCTATACATCGCGCAACTATGATGTTGTAGGTTGAGAATAATGTGCCTCGAGGCCCCCATGAGGGTCGACGATTCACCCGGCGTGACGGCAGGTTATGTCAAAGCTGTTCGAAACTTTTACTCGTCAGATTCTCGCTCCTATCGCGGAATAGTATCAGCGTTTATCGTAGTCAGCGCCGTGTACCAAGATAGAAAAACGCATAAGATTTAATAATTCAATTAATTACGAATTTTGTTTTTTTTTTTTACTTGAAAATAATCCTGTACAGCAAGTTAATTTTAGTAGCCTCTAAATAACTAGATAACTGGAGCAGAAGAGCAATCGAGACTAAGTTAACGAACGGGTCAGACCAGATCTTGGACGGCGACATACTTGCGGATGGTCAAAACTTCCATACGCAGAGTCGCAGCGCGGAAAAGTGTTTAATGTTACGATTAGTATTATCAGTCTTGGCTAAACGAGCCGCCGACTTTTTCCAAGTATCAACAGGGTCATAATCTAAGATCTGCAGCGATACGCCTCTATGCTCAGTATCCACGTCTCGACTGGCGTCGAAGAAGGGGTGTGATGTTTTCTCGGTAGTGATAAGACTTAGGATCCACAAGAAAATTATGTATATGGTTCGTTTAACGGTGTCTCGATCTCCACCCAGTTTACACCAACTCTTCCTCCAACTTTTCACCGCACGTTACTACACCGAAGTATCACAAACCGAGACCCATAAGACACACGCGGTTTCTCGCATTCGGCAAAAATAATCCGTACTCGCTCTCCCCAAGAGTCCAGGTTACGAGATAGGATGCGGGCATTGGTCGAGTCCGTTCGCCAAGTGTCCGTATGGTTGCGAGTAAAATCACACTCGTCCTCGGGTGTATCCTCGTACCACACGACTATACATCTATGGTAGTTCCACATAGTCGCCCAGGCCGGGTACCGCGCTAACGGTGATAAGGAGGTGAAAAGAGAAATCGTCGAGTGATTCGTCCTTCTTTCTCGCCTCCTGGTTTCTCGCGGGGCTGGTCCACGTCGCGTGACTCTTATCGATAAGGCACGGGGCATGCCGAGGATGCATTGCGGCGCGAGGTGTGTTTGCCTGTTTATGTGATCTTGCACCGGTGCAGCTCTCTGCTAGGCTCACGGAATAGAAGGATGTTCTTCGTGGTAGCCAAGACGGTCAGACTGAAACACAATCCACCACATTTTTACACCCTGGTTGAAGAAATTTTTTTTTTCTAGACAAAAAAAACGTGGTTTGCCCCATTTAACCGACTAATCCACATGAGGACATCTCTTAGACCTGTGAAAATAGTCTCTTCCTCCGATCAAGACTGAAAGAAAATTCACCACATTTTTTCACCCCGAATGAAGAAATCTTTTTTTTCTACACAGAAAAGAATTGCTTAAAGTGTTAATCCGACTAATCCATATGACGACAGATCGTAGACTGGTGAAGTCAGTCTCTTCCTCCGATCAACAAGTCCCACACACAGCTGGCCACAGTTGCGCAACTGACTAGAGTATAATAGTCGATTTTTGTAAAAGAAAAGAACACACAACGCTTACGAACGTTGAGTGCGCGTAATGCTACTCGTGACTCTTGGAGGATTACAGAAGGAGGAACAGAGGCAGGAACAGCGAGAAGCCGGGTGAGCACGCGGTTACATCACAGCGTGTGACTTACGATCTCGGACGATCTATCGATAGATGCACACCGAGGGAGTCACAAGCTGCTGCTGCTGCTGCTGCTGCTGCTGGGCGCCGCCGGCAAGGGGAGCGCGAGAAATCGATGCTGCGGTGCGACGAGCGTGTGTACGAAAAAGCAGCAGCAGCAGCCGATGAGAGAATGAAATTCGCGCGGGGCGTGGATCTCGGGTATATCGGCGTCCCTAGAGAAAATTCCGCGCATTGCTCGAATGTCTTCCGCGTAAGATTGCAAACTTGCACCGCGGGTCTCGTGTAATTAATAACATTTTCCATTGACGAACTCCGTGGAATTTCGCATCGCTAAGAGAGAGGAACGAGTGGCCTGAAGTGGGGGAGACCGGTGAGTCAGATATCAGAAGTCATCCTCCCATAGTGCATCGACGCCACCGCCGCCGCCGCCGCATGAGACTACACAGTCTCGTCTCTAGATAAACTTTGGTGATAGAATTCCCCCCCGCCTTGGCTCGTATAATAAGTACATAGTATAGAGTATACGAGTTCAAGGCGTACGTGAGAATCGGGACGACGGGAGACTCAGGCTACTGCCGCGCTGCTGCTACCTTTGCTGCTGCTGCTGCTGCTGCTGCTGCTGCTGCTGATGCAGTTGCGCCGTACCGAAGACGTGCGGTCTGCACTCAGTTGCGCGGCAATCGCTTCTTCACCCGCTTATTCGCTCTCAGCAGCCTCGCTCGTATTCACGGCTCATAGTGCTCCACCTATTACAGATGAATTAGGTATTTCTACAATTTGCACATTCACACGTCAGGAGTTATTTATATATACACTTTTTTGAACATATTATTATTATTGTTGTTATTATCATTATTATATTATTTTATTATTATTATTTTATTATGACGCTCTAGGACAGTCGTCTCTTGAGGGCTGACAAAAAATACAAAATGATACATTGTAACGAGACAATGCAGTATAAACACAAATACAAGATACAAATAGATAAGTGAATGAATATGATTTGCTACATTTACTCACTAATCTATTAAAGTGTATTGTAAAATTTTTTTTTTTTTCGGAATAATTTCTATTCCTACGTCTCATTTCACATCCGATACCCCAGAGAGTAAGGATCGGAGCGAGACAAAGTCGGCGCATCGCGGAATTGACGCCGGGAATAAGTTAAAATATATGCATAGCCGGGTGTCTCGCACTATCGGTGGCAGTATTTTACGTATACAGTTATAGAGACGAGATACCGGGGGAGAGAGCGAAACGCGCCGCGGAGCCGAAGACGTTGGAGGGAGGAGGATGAAAGATGTCCGTGTGCATAGGTATCTTTCACGGGTGTAGAACCGACGCGAAAAGCACTAACTCTTGCTCTCGGGTCCCTCGCGCGCTGTATCGTAGCAGGCGTATCGGGCCCGGTGCTTCCCCGGCGCGGCTGCGCCGTGTGCGCCGCCGCGCTGCCACGCCTTGCCCCGGTCGCGCACGACACAATGCAACGCCGGGCTAAAACGATGCATGCACACCGCGCTCACGACTTTTGCCGCCGCGCGCGGCGTCTCGGCCTGGTCGAGACGGGGCAACACCAACCGGCTGATATAAACATATAACTATACTCGGTGCAAGCTTCACTTCCTAGCTGCAGCGTATTCAGCACTTGGATGAATGATTTCATGGTAGTGGTATTGACACAAGGTGTGAAGTACGATTGATTGCTGGATCTTGCATTCGTATCTCACCTTTGCTATAAATTTACTGGAAGGTTCGAGCTAATTTACCGTAACTTTAAACAATTTAATTTTCTACTTGTAAAAAATTATGATCGTAATTGTAATTTCAATATCATGGTGAAAGTAGGTGATAAGGCAAATGAATCATTCTTCAAGGTGTGAACTACGATTGATTATCCGCTGATTCTTGCATTCGTTATTTTACTTAAATTTTATTGAAAGGTTCAAGCTAATTTTTAGTAATTATGCAATTTTATTTCTTACGTGTAACAAATTATGATCGCAATTGTAATTGCAATGTCATTGTGAAAGTAGGTGATAAGGCATTTCGAGTAGGTACACTACTGTGTCTTAAGTGTTTTTAAGTGCTTTGAGTACTCTTGATTAATAAGTACGTCCGCTCTTGAGTCTCGCATGGTTCGCGTTAGAAATTATTGAGCCGTCATCCTTGGGGGTTGGTTGCCAGGCAGCAGCCGGACACGAACAATGTATAGTCGTTAACTGGAGCAATAAAGAACGAGCTCACGCGGTCGATGGGTACCACGAGGTGTGATAGAGAACACGTTCGCGTTGACGTGCACTTCGACCGGCCTAAGTAAGTAACCAGCAGTTTCGTACAAGACGCAGCGATAGTTACACAAAGACGCGGTAGGTGTTGGAGCAATATGCTTGTAAGTAGATATCCGCGCGAAGTCACAACCAAACGGCGTCCGTTTACGAGATAGTTCGCCCCGGACAACTTGGACCGTATGCTCGCCTTTCCCGGCGCGGATAAGTTTTGATTTCTTCGCTTTCGCTCGAAAATACTCGTAGCGCGCACTCAGGACACCCCGAGGTCCCGGCTGGAACATAGAACTTTACGAGTCGCGATCACCAGATTTCGTTCGGACGGTAAACGCCTTTTCCCTTTTCCAGCGCTGGCTCCGCGTGAATTATTCATGGTTTATCCGCGGCGCGGACTCTCGGCGATCCAGCGCCAGATCGAGACCAATTGTTGTACCATTCTCGGAAGTTATGTCTTTTACAACTGCGCGCAAAGTTGGGACTCCATTCATGGACCGCCTCGCGCCCTGATAGAGCGATTAGCTGCTCTCTGCGCATGCGCTGGGGATAGGCCATGTCTCACTTCGAAATCAGGATTAAAAAATGTTGAAACAATTTTTTTTTTCTTTCAAATGCGAAAAGAAAATCCCGATTATATTGATCCAAAGACAAATTACACCGATTTTAGTCAAGTGCCAAAATTCGGAAAAAGTAAAAAATCGTTTTTCGGATTTTTCTCCTCAATTTTTTTATTTTTCGGGCAAAAATCGGTCATATTTGGAATCAGCGAAAAATTTCCCATCGGATAGGGTTTTAAAACTTCGTTGAATCGGACATTTTTTTTCGCCAAAAATCGCAAGGGGTACCCCTTCTAAAAATTTGCGATTTTTGAGGGTCAACTTTAAAAATCTGCAAAAAATCGAAAAACTGAGATATCGCGTTTCGCCTGACGGCATTCTTTTCCTTGAAGGGTTATCTTTCGAATGCAAAAAGAAAATCCCGATTATATTGATCCAAAGAAAAATTACACCGATTTTAGTAAAGTGCAAAAATTGGGAAATATTGAAAAATCGTTTTTCGCGTTTTCCTCCTAAATTTTTTAATTTTTCGGGCAAAAACCGGTTATATTTGGAATCAGCGGAAAATTTCCGATCAGATAGGGTTTTAAAACTTCGTTAAATCGAAAAAAAAATTTTCGCCAAAAATCGCAAGGTTCCTCCTACGCTGGATAAACCCTGTCTGCGCGCGTCATTGTTCCTAGATAGCATAAGAAGCACATCAAGAGCTCATAACTTTCACATATTTGATAAACTTGAAGCTTCATTCACGAAACAGTAGCATAATACGCGTCGCGGTAGGAAGTAACGAGAGTTTGATACGTCGGAGCGCGATCCTACTCTTCGTTTCTCAAATCCCATTAAACACCTTCGTGTCAGAGTGCGCGACGGGCGCAGGCTGCAGCGATGCATACAAACAGCTCGTACACTCGAGCGCTCTCCGCGCATAACATTTGCTTTACCTACGCGTGGATCGCGCGGAAGGCCCTCGCAATCCATTACGACCGCTCGCTTGAATTCACCTCTCCGATTCTGCCCACGGCGCTTGGCTCCGGAAAGAGACAGAGAGAGAGAGAAAGAGAAAAACCACTGCACTCTGTATACATATATTTTCACTCCTTACATATACAGTTCAACGTGATGCGTGCTCTCTTCTTAAAAAAATTGACAGTGAAAATATTTTTCCGTATTGATACGAGCATTCATCACCCCTGATAAAAAATTATCAGCGTTAAACTCGGCGCTAGTCAGGCCCTGGTCAGAGCCGTGTCATCCCTGTCCGGGCCTGATCAGTTCCTGGCTTGGGCCGAATGTAACAGATTTTCTACAGGGGACGCTTATGATTTACAGATTCGCCTGGCAGCGTCGCTGAAGTGATACCGCATATACCGCAAAAGTCTATACCTACTGCCAGACACTTCTATGGTCCTTCTGCTGTTGGCGCTGCTGCTGTTGGTCGTACCGCGGCTGCTGCAGTATCCTATATGAACCTCACGCGTGGGTGTTCAACCCATCTCGGCGGACTCGGACAGTCGCTTCGATAACTATATATTTTCACCCGGACTTGGCAGTCGCAGCTGCAACACTATTCGCGCTGCGAAGTACAGAGAAAATCTTTGGCCGCGGGTGGGACTTTGGCAAAAGACGTAGTGCAAGACGGCGAGAGTTAGGAGAAGGGTGAGATGCGGGGAAGCGTGGTTCGAAACTCACCCCGCGGCGCTGCAACGGCGTTATTGGCCGCACCGGTATCCACTTATTACCAATGTACTACTGCCTGTAATGGTGTAACGCAAAGAGAGTCCTTCGACGCAGTGCAGCATCTCTCGCGTGCGCGGTGCAGTTGGCCCCTGGTGGCAAAACGCGTCTATTGCACATCGGTGCACAGCCTCACGCACCTAACTACAACCTAACTTATACCTACCAATACAGCGGCGTAAATTCTGACCATTAGACCACACCGCAAGATCTAAGTCGAAAGATAATCTCGTGAGTCATTGCACCGTACGCTCTAAGGTTGGTGTAATATATTCGCGAAAATATAAAGAATTAGCGGGAGTGTACTATAAGTACTATATACGTACGTGTGGCGGTCTGCGCGGATATAGGCGAGGCGACGACGACGCCAACGATGACGACAAAGACGACGAAGGGGATCAAGTATATCGCCTTTCTCTCGTTCCTCGTGCGCAATCACCTCGACGCTCGCTTCAGCCAGCATCACGTTGTGTCTTCAATGCGAAAAATGTCATTGTCAGGAATTTAAGTAACATTCAGAGCTGACCAAAAAAAAAATAGTCTGCGCCAAGCGTTAAGGACAACTGCCGGCGATGAGAGACGGTGCGAGTAATGATCGATACTTTTTCCCGAAGCGATCTGATGGTGAGGAGTCGCTCGGTGCGAACTCGGGACCGGTGTATAGGTGGCGGGAGCATCGCCTTGAAGAGGCTCTCGCTCGACTTCTCTCTGATGAATTACCGATCGCCTCGGAGACAGGAGGCAACCGAGACCTTCGCCGCGTATATTACAGAAGGACGGTACAGAGTGAAAAAAAAAAAATTGAGAGCGTCCTCGAGACACTTTGCAATGGTTCTGGGATTTCCAGGAGTTTTGACGAAAAATAATAAAATGTTTTAACGTTTAAACATTTTTCGTTAAATGGTCCTCGAGACACTTTGCAATGGTTCTGCGATTTCCAGGAGATTTGACGAAAAATAATAAAATGTTGAGAATCATTTGATTATTTTTCGTCAAACCTCCTTTCGTCAAAACCCTTCTCCTAATTTATTATATTATAAATCAAAATCTAGAGTGCATATTGCCTTCCAAGTGGAGGAATACAGTGATTACGTGCTATAACAGTACTCGCAACGCCGGGGCGATCGGCGTCGGCCGATTATCCATGGGGCGCACGATGCAACCCATAGGTGCAACCGGTCCGAGTGTGCATTATAGTATTACCCGCGCCTAGTACCGCAGCAGTAACGTATGTGCGCGCGCAAACCGACCGACCGGAGCACCGTTAGTCCCTCGTGCGGAAATCTTTCCCGAGGACAAACAAAGTTAATAAGCAATCCATATATCGCCGTGTGATAAGCTCGTTGGTGCCGGATGGCCCGAAGAGACGACCAATGCTCGCGTCTGTATAGGCATAATAATAATAATAATATCCCACATGATCGAAGACAACATTTATACGTCGCCACCTTAATTAATGTTGGCTCACTCGCCTATCATATTCGCTCAACTATTTTATTAATAATAATAGCTTATCAGACTCCAGACATGAAATATTAATTTTCAATATTTTTGATAATTTGAATATCAGAAGAAAAGAATATTTTTCTCCACGGACGAGTTGAATATTTTACAACGGGAAACTGAGCGGGGGAAAAAAAGTAGGAAGGTAATAAGAATTCCTATTACTCACTGCAAATTAAACGAGCACATTGAAGTAACAGAAATAAGTAGTCAACCAGCGAGGCGATCCGGCATGCTCGGTCTCCGCAAACGTCGTGCAAGGTACGTACAATGTGTGGAGTATGTGTGTACGAAGTACACATAAAGTGCATACGTGTGTATATTTGTTATAAGTAGGTATACGAGAGCAGCCCAGCAGCGATATATCCGCGAGTCGAGAGAGGAACGATGCGGATGGCAGGAGTGAAAGGCCCACGCCCGTGCCTCGGGCTCCTCGGCAAGGGCGTCTGGCCGCTCCGCGCGCGTGCACGCTCTCCGCAAGAAACACTCTCTTGCAGCGGCGGCGGCCGACGTGCTGGCGCTGCGGCTGACCAACACAGCGTTATCTACTGCACCGTGCCGAGAAGCTGCTGCTGCTGCTGCTTGCTGCCGTTGCTAGCGCCTGCTCTCTTTTACTACTTCGTGTGCATAACATTCTCCGTGCCTGGTATACAGGATCACATACGTATATGTATACAACCGCAGATACACAGCTTCGGTGTATTGTAGCATATTTTGCCGCTGAGAGCAATAAAAGTAAAGCTTCTTGTTTCTTGTGGAAACACCGCGATGTGCCTTAGCGATAAAAAAAATCTTTGTTCAGTTTTTTTTTCCTCGTTCACGATGTGCGCATGCGCGGCAAATAACGAGAAATGTTGAAAAATGTATCGTTACGATGAGTGGCGAAAATGCAATGAAATGGTTTGGGGACGGAGAGAAGACTGGAAGCAGGAAGGTCGGAAATGGTGAGGTTATGGTGAAGTCGCGAGAGACGGCGTATGCAGCAGGAAGCTGCGCAAAAGACAGATAAGTAATGGATGCGGACCAGGATGACTGTGGTAAGGTTGGATTTATTTCAAATCTCCGAGGCAGATAGAAGCTGCCCTCCCGCGGATTCCGTAACCAATTCAGGCGATGCGATTCTTACCTGACCGCGAATGCACAGCGCGAATGCCGGACGACGAACGATCCGGAGTCAGCCCGAGGGATGTGGCTCGTTTCTATCGATCATGATCCTCGCGGATCGACCGTGACGCGTTGCGCTTCTTCAACGTTACTTCTGGCCGCGCCTGAAGTCTTCGGACTTGAAGACGACGGCGCACCAAGCCCATATACATAGCGCTGCGTCAACGATAATACAGTCGTTCGTCCTGTTTAACCCGTTAGCGTTGGCAAGAGATCGGGAAAAATGTGTTCTGCAATGCTAAGGTCCTTCCGTCGATCTTAACGTCTGCGCAGCGGCTACGGGGAAATAAATGCGGCAGCTCACTTGCAGGATAAATAGTATAATCATTGGTACTGTAGCGAAATTTCCGTTGGAGTGTACATGCTAAATATTATATCGTCGTAATGTTATATGATGTTATACAGTCGATATTTTGAAAAAATAAATTTCGTGACCCCGATTTGGGCGGTTTTCGGCCCGGTGGCCAGATCTACGATTTCTGACAAAATGTTCAGCCAAAAATTTTTTTTTTCAAAATCAACTAAAAAAGGGTTTTAACCAGTGTTTTCAGGGGTAGAATATGCGACTTGAGAACGATGGTATAGGTTAAAAGCCGATATTTTGAAAAAATAAATTTCGTGACCCCGATTTGGGCGGTTTTCGGCCCGGTCGCCAGATCTACGATTTCTGTCAAACTGTTCGGCCAAAAAATTTTTTTTTCAAAATCAACTAAAAAAGGGTTTTAACCAGTGTTTTCAGGGGTAGAATATGCGACTTGAGAACGATGGTATAGGTTAAAAGCCGATATTTGGAAAAATTAAATTTCGTGACCCCGATTTGGGCGGATTTCGGCCCGGTGGCCAGATCTACGATTTCTGACAAACTGTTCGGCCAAAAATATTTTTTTTCAAAATCAACTAAAAAAGGGTTTTAACCAGTGTTTTCAGGGGTAGAATATGCGACTTGAGAACGATGGTATAGGTTAAAAGTCGATATTTTGAAGAAAAAAAATCGTGACCCCGATTTGGGCGGTTTTCGTCCGGACGAGACCCTCCTACGCTGGCTATTTTTAATTAGTACATTAAGCGTAATATAATAGTTCGTAAAATGTCCACTGTTAAGACGGCCAACAACTATTACGGTAAAACATTTTCTTACAGAGACAGAGACAGAAAGAGAGCAAAGGATGAGGAACAGGAAGCCGGCGGGGCTGGTGCTGCTGCTGCTGCTGCTGCTGCTGTCGCTATCTCGACTCGCCCCGTGGCGAAACATCGTCGAGCGGCGATCTGACACGCTTCTCTCGTCGCGCGGCCGGGCACCCGGTGAGGAGAGACCGCCGAGATTATCGGATTATCTTACAGCGGGTGCTCGCTGCTCGCTGCTCGCCCGCTTTCTAAAACCTCACCGCTGTCTACGCGCAAGCGCACCCGCCAAACTCTCATTAGGTCGTCGCTGTTCGACGACGTAATTTACGTTGTTTTGCGTTTCATCGAAACCCAGTGCGATTCGAATATCGGAGCACAAAACACGAATCTTAGGCACATAGAGGAGTATAACATACACATGATGCACTTACAGGACGCGAGATCGACCGAGCGACCTACGCAAAGAGCCGCAGACGGGACGAGAGATTAAATCCACGGATAAAGCCGGCATAGGTGGGCGAGCTTTATTTGTTCCGCTACATAAGCTCCGCGAGTGAATATATAGGTAATGTTATCAGAGAATTTGCACATCTGATACGCGAGATTTCTATTGTTGGTTCGCGTCAGTTTCTGTTTATCCGCTCGTGCGGTCAGAATAGTTATTGTTTTCCTATTGTAACTGCAACTTGATTGCTATTTTACAATCGATACCCGATCGTCAGGTGATGATTTCTACCTTCCTTTTATTTTCTCGGAGTATTTTGCTATCGGCACCAGCCGAGCGAACAAATCGTTGGAAAGCGACCAACGTAAGAAAAGCCGTCAAACATTCGTGTTCCGAAAATGACAGCGATTGGTCATCTGCCCGAACGACCATCCCACTCGAAGTTGCCCAACAGCCGAGTCCCTCGAAAAGTGGACCGACTCGAAACACGAGCCTCCGCACGTGTCGAAAAAGACTATTCCATCATTCTCCACCCCGAAGCGATAGGAATCTCGGGAGCCGCGATACCATTCGGTGAGTATACCGTAGTCACCCGTTTGCCCTTCATCCACGAAATCGCCAACAACTGTCTTGACTCGACGTCAACGCTCGAAAGAAACGGGAGCAGCTGTGACTCCACGTGCCTAAAACCCCGGGATTCCATAGCCACGCGGTTGAGGTATTCGCCTCGGCTCCGCGTGTAACGCAAGACCTTAAGAAAAGAGTAACACGTACCTAGTCAACGGCATGACCGCCCGCCGCGAGTTCCGTGCAGCACACGATATACCCAAGAGATCTACTTATTATCCTAAGGCGCCAGGCAATCGCAACCGTCCTGCGGCTCGTGCAATCTATACCGAGAGAGCATTTACGGCGAACATCGTGGCGACGAAGCGGCCGCGTCGAGACGCCTCGGAGTATTTGCTTTCGATCAATCGACCCGATCGTCCGGCGGCGGCCGGCCAGTCGCCTTGATAGCCACAGGCGTCGAGAGAGTAACGCCAGACACAGTGAGAATGATACCAGAAGAGCAACGACGGATAGAGAAAGAGGCAGAGAAGAAGTGATAGACCGCTGCTGCTGTATACACACACCGAGTCGACAGTGGAGGTGCCGCATGCGGATCACGGATGAGAGTGGGTGGAGCGCCATTGGTTGCGGAGTTGCTCAACGAGATGTCCTCGAGTTATCGCGATAAGAAAGGCCATCCTGAGGACACGCCTAGGCTCCGGGTGGCGCGCAAGATAACCATCGACATCGCGAGGAACGCGAGCCTCGGCAATCTACGCTTCTAGACTCTATGCTCAACTTCGATCGCACTATGCTCGCAGTGTCTTAACCTGGAGATCCAACCTGGACCCGCGTAGTCCAAGCTGAAATAGTCTTGGCGAGCACTTGGAAGCTGTGGAAGCTTCGATGGTAGCAGTGGGCACGGATATACGTACCGTGGATCAACGGTCAGATCTCCTTTTGGAATACCTTGGCTCTGAGGTCTTATCAGGTCTGATGTGGAGATGGTCAGGAGGCTCCGACACCGTTGCTGACCAACGATAATCGAGGATCGCCGCTGTGTTCGACGAAGAGTTACGGTCCGGTCGACTATCGGTCCGTTATACTTGGGCGCAGTGTGTATAACGTTGGGTTGGAATGGTGAGGCCACATGGTGAAGTTGATCGACCTGCTACAATGTGCAGTAGAGATTTCGTAGGGTACCCGTCATCATCATCATGTGGAGTCGTTTTGATATAGACTATGGTGTTATTATGTAGTGTGGGTTATATACTATAGGCTAAGGAAAAAATTATTGGAGATAGCAGAAGCATCGATGAGATAAGACATCATCGAGGATTCGTCGAATTCCAAACGTGATCCCTCAATGCCAGCGTTCGCGTTCGCGAGTCTGGTTACTGGTTTGCCGTA
The DNA here is from genome assembly GCA_964034905.1 of Itoplectis maculator. Taxonomy (NCBI): domain Eukaryota; kingdom Metazoa; phylum Arthropoda; class Insecta; order Hymenoptera; family Ichneumonidae; genus Itoplectis; species Itoplectis maculator. The sequence goes on from OZ035861.1 coordinate 2,487,934, forward strand.
CAAGTCTTAGGCTTTGGAATAGAGCGAGAAATAGTTGAAATGCTTCTTATGGGCTGGGTCATAATGAGCGCAAGATTGATTAATGTGTGCAAACGTGGACTATAGGTTGTTATGATGATGACCTGCTGATCTGTACCATTTCTCATGCCATTTCCCGGAAAAAGACCGGATGTTAGGAGTTTCGAGCTCAAGTAATAACATTTTTTTCTTCGCATTTGCAAAATCCATGCTCGACCATTCAATGCGGTAATAGGCGTTCGGATGAAGTAAGAAATCTACGGCGTCTACGATCGCAGAGGAGTTTCTTCTCCTTTATCGGTCTGGCGATGCGGAGTTACGTGTAAGTCGAGTACCTACACGAGGCACGCACCCAGTTTTAGTTCAGAGAGAGATATTCACCCGAGGCGAAATTTCCGACGAACCGGGCGTAACCGCGAATACGACGATCGCGGCTGTGTAGCCAATCTGGCTGACGAACCGCAGGCTCGAACTTCTTGCCCCAAGCGTTTCTACCATCGCGCAGAGTTCAGAATCCGACGGTGCTATTAATCAATTAATGGATATATGTTCCAATGGAAGGCTCGATGCAATTATCTTTGTGGCAATATGCAACGTCACACATTTTTGTAATTGATAGGCTTTTATCGCCACTGCGCTGTTAAAATTACATGGCACTTTGACAATAAAAATGAATGTCATGTCGAGCTTTATATAGGTTATGCAATCCCTGCAGAATATATCATGAGCTACTTTGCCTATTTCAGAAGCTATGACTTAGAGTCTACAATTAGACTACAATTTGACCAACGGACATCATAAAGATTCTAATTTTATACTCCTCTTTAGCATACTTTATGGCTTTCGCAACGCTTGCGGTGTGACTGTAAAACAAACGGTTTAACGGGGTGAAGTGGACCTGTGGTTCGACGTGAAAATGAGCCTAACACTATTTGTGATTATTGTACTTCAACCAACCGTAGAATCATTGTAACATTGTTTTCAATATCTGTGTTCCAAAAAAATTACCAACATTTTTACAATGTACAGTAATTAAGATATTAGGTCACTGGAACTTTTTTACTTATCTGGATGTCGTGGAGAAACAGGTTCAAAATTGCACGCTGAATCAGCTCAGGAACAGGATGCTTCTCACTCCGGAGGATTTTACGATCCACGCGAGAATTTTCGAGCGCATCGTGCAAGTTTTATTTTTCCCCGGATCATCTGTCGTCTGCAATAGTGGAGCATCTGTGTTCTCGTAAAATCAATGATGAGTCGTATATGTTACGGGCGCGAAAGAAGAGCGAATCTTTCTAGTCGTAAAAACAGCTGTACGGCCTTCCGTGGATTGGATATTAAGTGGAGAAATAAAAATAACACGGTGTACTTTATTCGAGCCTGTGGTGGAATGAGTTTGAGAGCAAGATATCTTCCTAACTGGGACGATCCTGAAGGAGACGACTAACTTATCTCGCCGATAGAATCGAGCGGGCGCCGCGCGCGCGCCGCGCGGCGATCGTGCCGGTCTGGCAAGAGAATTCAATTTGTACGATATCCTTGAGCTGTGACGTTTATCGCGATCGGATCTCTTTCGGATCGAAGCGAATAGATAGATTGAAGTCTCCGGTTGGCGCGCTGTCAGCATTGGGAAAGAGGCTCGGGCTGAGGCTGAGACTGAAAGGTCCGATGGAAATTGACCCTTGACGACAGTGAAAGCCAACTATTTCGGTTGTCGGACGCTTCTGGCTTGCATAACAGTGTTCTGCGCAAATATTTTGCTTCTGAGTACCAAAACACTTGAATTTGGCGGATTTCTCTTTGCACCGTTCAGTCGTCGATATATTCTGATTCTGCGAATGGTACCAAGGTTTCAGAATGGTCAAGTCTTCCCTCGTATTACGAACTATTGTAGTCATATACACCTTTTTTTTGTTTCCTGGATGATAAAACCTCAAGTCAAGCATAACGCGCAGACGATAGGGAAATTAATCTTCTTTTCCCGCTGGTCACGATAAATATTCATGACGTTCTCGCGATGAGCTCGAGAAAACGCCACGCGTTCGTATAATAATGAGGCTATTAACGCAAGATGCGGATCGATGCTTTTCCGAGCGATATAATTGTCAGGGCGCCCGCTGCAAGATTCCCGACGACCTTGCCGACCACTCGGCATCTCCTCGTGGTCGCACCCACGAGTTGTGAATTATTGTGCCGCGTCGCAAACGCGCAAATACATTTTACTATGTACTCCTAACGATCGCTGCCGATCGCTCGATCATCAGGCTGCTCTCGCGCCGTAAAATACAATATCGTTAGCTCGGACATCTAATTTATTGGGTAGCAGAAGCGACTCATCAGGAAACATCGCAGATGGGTGCCGATCGTTTCATTTTATTTATTTCTTTTTTTTTCTACAAGTCTGCCAGCCGCGAATGCTCGGAATGCCTTCTTCAAATTGGATTACGATTGATGGTGGCAAGAAAGTGGCGTAACCGCAAGAAGATGATGAAGAACAAGAAGTGAAACAAGAGCAAAGGGGGTGGAGACGGAAGAAGTCGTAGACGGGAACAAAAAAATGCGAATAAAAGAGCGAGGCCCGCTGCTCGATTACTTACCGATCTGCCGCTCGTATATCTGTATCGAGTCTATCGAGGCACGTCTTTCCGAGGTCCCCGGTCGGCGTGGTTGGTGCGCTGGAACCGCTAGGAACGACTCGGAAAATCGAGCTGCATCGAGCTGTGTTCGCGGCGCAGGGATCGAGAACGAGCCGAGCGATCGATCGAGTCGGAGGGCGAGAGACCACGTTGCGAGAATCAAAGATCGATCGCTCGTTGCGCAAGACGGCGTCGAAAGACGTGGAGCTGGTGGTACTTTTGCAGCTACGATACGGCTATATCTGTGTTTTGTACTATATGTATCTATATATTGTATGTACATACATACTTTGCGGCGGTATGAAACGTATTATATTATAGTCCTATAGTTCTGTGTATATCGAACGGGCGTGTACGTTACTCTTGGCCAACGCACGAGAGTTCAAACTCGTTGCTGACGGCGCCGTCGAATCCGTGAAACTCCGGAGGGATACGCCGATCGATTCGTGGGGTAATTATTGGGATCGGGTATGTTGCCGATAGTCACGGCTGATCGTAGTCCATGTCGTCCACTGGTAGAAAATTGACAGCGTTGCACTCGGCGCTAGACAGGCCCTGGTCAGGGCTATGTCATCCCTGTCCGGGCCTGGTCCGTGCCTGGCTTGGGCCGAATGCAATGAATGCTACATATTTTCTACCGCGTCGTGACAACGGGACGAAGGGGATAAAATCGCTTACCGGGAGTCGATAATTATTTTTATTGCTCGAAGTATATACAAAGGAGATGAACCGTGGCGAATTGCCACGATGGGGTCGCCAAGGATTTGATTGACTTCGATCGTACGGATCTCGATATGATATTGCGGCACGATTGAAATTGCCGGTTTTTTTTTTTTTTTTTACTGTGACGCGCGCAACCGAGTAACCTGTTCTATTCACGATCGGGCTTTGTGTGAATTCCACTCGGTGACCATTCGAAGCTGTAAACAACCTATATACAAACCCGGACCTTTCCAAAGAGAAGATCCTCTCGGAATGGTCCCCCGGCTCGTGAATTTCGCGGGAAGATGCGCATCAGGAATTTACGATTTTCCAGTCCGGGCCGAAACGAGAGAGAAAAAAAGAGAGCGGGAATTCTTCGTCTCGTAAAAATCGTGAATGATGATCGTTCGTTCAATTTGGTTTCTCCGAGAATCGTTATTGTTCGTTTTTTTTTTGCTCGACTTTGAGCATCGCCGCGCCCGTTTCTGTTTGCAAAAATATCGTGACGCGTTGGCCGCGACTTCAGGAGAAAAAGAATTAACTATATAATAGAGTGACTCTGGTGTTGGTTAATACTGGGAAGATGAGGACCCCGAGGTCAGCGCTAATTGGATCGCGATATTCCACCTTCTCTCTTCCTCGCGTTCGCGTGGCATCATCTCTCGACACTTCGACGCACATGTGCCCGAGAAAACCGAGTGAGAAATCATCTCGGGATGCTAATATCCCCGCGCGCTATCGTTGTTATTATATTATTATGCGCGTCATTTGGCGCGGCGGGGTTGCGCGCTCGCGCGGTAAAACTAGTCCGGTCTCAATTAATATTTATGGACGCGCGACGGCGAGGAGGATTCTCGATTCTCGATCGTCGTCGTGACGCTGCTGCGCTCGCTTCTGCCTCGAGAGATCGAGATCTTCCAAGGTATTCCGGATGGCAAGCCAAATGCGAACCACGCGCCGCGTTCGCCGTCGTTGTTATCGTCTCTTATCTCTCGACGCGTCGCACATTTATTTCCGCATGATCATTTTCAATCGGAGCACGCGATGGACACCGGCTGCTCCGAAATGCGTTTCAATAACGCTGAACGAAAGATACGGCTGAGTTCGATCCTCGATTTAATTCGTAACCAAAACTGCGACCATGAGTGAACCATTTCGATAGGTCGTTTCAGTTTTCCTTTTTTGTTTCTGTCTTAAAGGTTATCTTTCAGCCTGGAAGCTAACAGCGATTAGACGAGTCGGTCCGGTGCCTCGATTTGTGGATGCCCCTGGGCTGAGAAAGGCGTGGTACACCAGTTCAGTAAAGGCGATGCCAAGTGTAGTGTCGTCATTGACGCGTCGTTGTTGGATGATCAGCTGCGCGTAGGTGGATTATCTGGTCCGAAGAGTAAACACACGTTATATTATAATACGTTTCACAAAAGTGCGAGACCCGTCATTAATACTCGATGAATTTTAATTGAGATTCAAATGGACATTATCCTTCCTGTGACAAGCGAGTTGACTCATACAGTTGACGCACAGGTCTGCCTGTTTCCTAACCTTCGCTAACTAACCCTCCGTTTCTCTCGTTGCAAACGATCGCGTATCATTTATTTCACCGGCAAAATTCCATCCACCCGTCACTTTCGCAAATCCGTAAGATCTGCTCGGTTATATTATTTTATTGTATTATTATTCCTGTGCGCAGAGGTGATACGAATCTCCACCCAATCTCGCAATAATCAAAGTTTCCAACTACCTGTTATATTAATTCAGAAGCGATATATACGAATCTGAAACTCGAAGTGGTCTCATAATTAACGCCGCGTACGTGTTCGACGAATAATTAATGATGTATGCAATAAATAGAATAAAATTACTGGCACAGTGCAGGGCGACCGGTGGTGGATTACGTATCATATACCGCACGACCACTCCTGTGCTGTACAGGTTGGACGTTATCTCCGGCGTCTTGCTTGATTTCTGGGATGCAGTGAGATCAAAACAGATGCAGGCATTTTCGACCCGCGTTTTACGATCCGGTTGCTCGAATTTTTTTTTATTTTTTATATCCAATTTCGCGTCTTTTGGATCTCGAGGATCAGGTCGACGGCCAACCCGCGGCAGAAAATTTACGGCGTTACACTCGACGCCAGTCAGGCCCTGATCAGGGCCATGTCATCCCTGTCCGGGCCTGATCAGTGCCTGGCTTGGGCCGAAAGTAACGCTACCGATTTTTTACCAGAGACCGAGGAGAAGATTGCACCGACTATAATTTCAACGCTCCTCCGTTTCGTCCGATTGTTATTATGCAGCTTCTTTCCTTCATTCCTCGAGCTTCGGTCCTCGGTTCTTTCGTACTAATCCGGGTCTGAAGTTTGCGCAACGACGACGACGACGACGGAAGAGAATCGAAGCGATGAATTTCGATGCGAACGAGCGATACGCCGAGCTTCGGGGCACACGCTCTCGTTTAAATACCTGCATTTGTAACCGAAGACCTTCTTAACTCTCTCGTTTATATAGTATTACACGGGAGTGACGTTTCGGGCCGCGCGAGAGAGAGAGAGAGAGACGCGACGACGAAGGAGAGATTTACGGTCCGGGTGATCGCTACGACCGAACTCGCCTCTCAGTTTTCTCAGCGAGAGCGGGAATTTCATTGTCCGTGAGCGCCTCCTCTTCCTCCCGGCGAACTGCCTCTTCCTCCGGTTTCTTTCGGACGAACGGCAAGAAAGTTCGTTCCGGGGACGCGCGCGCCGCGTGCCTCGACGTTTCGGCCACCGACAGTCTCTGACGTCCGAACCGTCAGCATCCCCGTTCGGTTTCCAGCGAGAATTTTGATGAAGCCAGGGTCCTATAATTTTTTTTCATTTTTTTTTAAATTTCCATATCTGTTTTAAAAATAATAATTTTTTTTTGCACGGTCGTCAAACGTCAGTCGTCGATTCTGGTGATAAAAAAATAGACATATTCCGCGTAGATTCCTTCCCAGATATTTGTGAGCATTTCCTCAGAATAATCAACGAATTCCTTGCAAATTAATGCTCACAATTAGCCACGAATGCAAAAAAATTACAGTAGCCACTCGCACTCGAGATCTATCGCCTGATAGTGTTTCGATAATATTTCTATTGCTCCTCGCCGGAATCCTCATAGCTTCGAGATAACCAACACTCCTATCTCATTGCCGCGCATGCGCACGCAGGACGTTAATCTCCGGGCGCGCCGGCGTCTCTGCATCCAACCGCGACTCCGGCTATATAAATCGTAAAATTCGGAAAAAAATCACTCCCCTGGGAATGGAATTCGACGCTCCTGGATCCCTCGATTATAACTGTTGTCGATCGTGCGGAGGGGGGAGGGGGGGAGGGGATGACGGATTCTCCCGTGAACTTTGGCGGGTACATTTCTATATAGTTTCGCTGCACAAAATGCAAGAGACGATACTGCGGGCCACGCAGGTATCGAATCGAGGGGAAAAAGGCCGTTTTTTCGAGAGATAGCGCGCGCTTTACGAAAGAATGCCCTACGGCTCATCACGTAACAGGAGAGGCGAAGGAACGAGAGACTCGCTGATCCGGCGCTTCGCAGACGATGTGTATATAGCTATATACGAACGGGCGAAAGAGGCAGAGAGAGAGAGGAAGAGGGAAGGGGTGGGGGAGGGAAAGAGAGGGAGAGAGAGAGATGGATGCTGCGGGGATGCTGTTGCCGATACCGGTGACGACTCTCGTGATTGCCCCAAGAAGGGAAAGGTGTGGCACGCCGCCACAGCCACAGCCGCCACAGCGCCAGTCATGTTGCTGATTTATAAGGCTAAATTCCTTTACTGCTTTGCTCGCGCTCTCCGCGCGCGCGCGCGGCTCGTAAGAAACTCACGATACACGATATTACGGTGTGGGTTATACAGCGCCGAGCGCTTTATATATACACGTGTATATATATGCGACCAGACTCTGCAATAACCGCCCACACCACCAGACAGTCAACCCTCTCGAGTCGCCCTCAGCGGTAAAACTCTCCTCGCGGTCACCCCCCGCATTGCCGTGAATATAGATATGTATTGTACCAAACTGTGATCTTCTTTCACTTCGAGTCTCCGAGAACTGAAATCAATTCTTATGCAATTCCGATCGTGTTTCCCCTTCGGCGGGGATTCCGCGGGTGGGACGGAAAAATCTGTCGATTTGTTCGCGGAGGGGGAAATATTCGGTAGACTCGCTTCCGCCTTTCGATGCCCGTTTTACGACAGGACATTAATTGCCCATCGAACCGTAAACAAATCCGCGAGCACCCCGTTGACGTGATATATTATTGGTTTTAGGTTTGGGATAATTAAGACGGTTCGCCCATTGCATCATTGCGATTTGCGCAATTCCGCGTTTTATGACCGTCGTTGCTGTCGTCGCTGCGACGAAAAAGTGGCAATTTTCGTAATTATCGGTAATTTCATCGTTTGACGAAAGAAAGTTGTCGTCTGATGCAGGAAAATATACCGAACCGAGGCGAGTCGAGATTAGGAGCGTAAAAAAAAATAAAAATATTATTAGCGGGTTGAATTTTTTTTTTATCTGTATTAAATACCTATAATTATTATTTGTGAATAGCGTAGAGTCATTCGAGTCGCGGGATTAGGAGATTTTCGGTTCTCATTTATGTGCATCAGTGTGGCCTTGACGGTTCCGTGACGGATGATGGACGTATTTAGCTGAATAATGGGTAGGTAGCCGCGATCCCGAGGAAGTTATCTCGGCGGTTTCGTCTCGCCGCTTGTCTGTGTGTAGGATTCGAAGACGGCGCGGCCGCGGCTCGCATAAGCGGGACTATAGCGGCAGTGGATCTCCCGCGCCGACTATACGGGCGAGTGTGAGTAACTGGGGCGGAGTCAGGTTGCATCACAAGCTGCGCTGTGTATACGAATGTCTGAGGCTCTGTGCAGTCTGAATCTGTGAATCTGTGCGATCCGAATCTCTGTATGCGAATATGTCTGAGGCTCTGTGCCAGTCTGAATCTGTGAATCTGTCCGATCCAAATGTCTGTGTACGAATGTCTACCTAATACAGTGTAAGTGCTCGTAGGACGACGTTGTCGTGTGTTCGGTTCGTCTATCCCGAACTGAGAATCGCTCGAGCCCATCCGCTCGATCGGTGACGCAACATTTGCGAATCGTGATTCCCCCTCGTACTAAATATTCCGTGTGTACATGCATAATACACGTTTTTCCTAATGTCTCATCACCGCAAAGATCTTCCACATTCAGACTCCCACGAATATAATACTCCAGCCTCGAATTCTCGTCGATTTACCCGCATGCGGCCTAATTAAACGCTGCAGGTTCGAATCGTCTGTGCGACTGTGGTGGTAAACTCCCATGGTGCCTGGAAGATGCCATGGGAAACGGCGAAACAGATTTTTTTTTTCTTCTCTTCTGATCGAGAGTTCGAACTATCGGCCGCGTGAAATATAAACGTGCGGTACGAAATGCTCGAAATACATAATCTAGGATACAAGGGTACCAGGTTCACTAACGTGAGATAATGTTGAATAACGATATTATTACGTCAGCTTATTTTCTATATTATTATTGTGTATTTATAAGAATTCTTTTTACGTCGATTTCCTAGCGGAAGAAAAGCCCTGGCAAAAAATTGACAGTGCTTTTCAGACAAACGTTTAAAAAGAGTAAAGTACACTGAAAAAAATTAATAGTTGTGATTACCAATTGTTGGTCACAGCTACCAATATTTTAGTAACTGCAACCAATATTTTGGTAGATCGAACCAATCATTGGTAATGGTAATTACTAATTTTTCTCATTGTAACAGCTGGCGTCTTGTCAAGAAAATTGATGTTCATTCATAATTTTTCAAACAAGCCAAACTCGTCGGATGCATCGCAGCGTCGATACTGCGGTCTGCGAGAATCTCCTCGGAACTTTATCCGCGAGAATCGAACGATCGCGAGTGCTCGGAGTGCTAGTTGTGTCACGCAGTGGGCGGACTTTCTACACGCATGCCGCTGTATATACTTCGTCTCGTGGGGGGCTGCAGTCTCTGGGCTGCGGCTGCATTTGCCTATATTGTATCTTCGGCGATATACACGAATATATAGACCTCGGTATAGTTCCCTCGGAGGTTTTAGTACGTAACGTATGCGAGCACATACCGCAGTTGCAGCGAGTCAGCGAGGCGCGCGCGCACAGCGCCGATCCAGGGGCCCAAAGCACACGTAGAGGTGGTACATAAAATACTGTACACATAGCAGACCGGCGGTTCTGGCGTGGCGCGCCGACGCCGCCGCCGCGTGTATAGAGCCGGCAGAGAGCTGCAAGGTATGCGATGCATAGACACTGCATCCACATGCGTGAACCCCTTCCCAATGTTTCTTTTCCCTCCGCTATGCTCCCTCGGTACAAATAGTTTTAATACCGCGGTTTATATAGCACAGCATTGTATATCACTATTACTATACGTGCGATTCGCCGTCCCGGGCTAAAGGTAAATGTTAGCGAGATACCGAGAGATCTGCATAATTATTCGCCCCCCCCCCCTCCACGCCTATTATATAACGCGTGAATGCATTCACGCTGCTCTCTATACGCGCTGAATTACCGACCGCTTTATCGACCGAGGTGTGTAACAGCGTAAAGTGTAACTGCAGCTGTAATTGTTACTTCGACATTGTTGCTAATAATTGTTTCGTTAATTGCGCCATTGTTCACCCAGAAAAAAAAATTTTAACAGACTTATTTCAGCATCAAAGATGCCCTGATAGAAAATCTGTAGTATTTTGTTATATTCGGTCCAAGCCAGGCACTGATCAGGCGCGGACAGAGATGACAGTGTAACGCTGTATATTTTCTACCAGGGTGTTAATGTCAAAATTGCCATCGTCACTCTATTAATATCTGACAATTTTTTTTTTCGTCTGACAATGTCGACAGAATGCCTCGAGTGTTTTCGTCTAAGCAGCCGGGATAAGGTGAATGCGAATAACGAACGGTGCACGCGGGGTCATCCTGATAACCCGGACTGGGCGCCGTTTGCCCTGCGCACGAGAGATACTTTGCGGTGACGAGCGAGCGTGGCTCGGCTGCTGAAAGACTAGACTAGCGCTATATATACACGTTTAGGTCTTTGAGCGCACTGCGAGAAAAGAGAGACAGAGAGATAGAGCAACAGGGACATGTTCCGGACTCGCATAATCGAACGGAACGAGGCGACGGATCCGAATCGCCGTCTCGACTGCTCGTCGCCTCTAGGCTCTGTGGAAGTCACATTGCTCCTGGTATTGGAGTTCGACTTCTGCCGGTTTTAAACCGAGAGCGCGAGCCACTTTCCGCCTAGAGAGGCGCGACACGCCTTGTCCACTGATAACACCCACACGACGTTTCTCGTCTGCGACGATAACCCGTAGAGCGCAGACGGACGTTTGAGGCCACTGAATTCGTTAAGACGCTTCAGACGTGAGTCTCAAAAAAAAAAAGAAAAAAAAAACCATCGTCGCGATACTTTATTTCACGGGGAGAAAATGAGCTCAGCATCTAATCGGCCTGATTTGCATACAGAGAAAGGCACAAAGGACAGAAGCATCCGACGATGAGAAACAGTGGCTCTCGAACCTGATGATACGGTCGGATTACTGTCGACATGTTTTGTTATCGGATTAAATGGCAATCTTAATGGGTGCGAGTCATTGAACGAACGATATCGATTATTCCTTCGATTCATCATTGCACATCGAACTAAAAATGATAACAAAAAAAAATCACGTAGCCTTATAGGAGAGTTATGCAAGTGTGTTGTTAAATCAACGGCAAAAACATTGTAATGTTCCTTTTACCTCGCGCGCAGCTGGTGAATATGACGCGAAAGAATATATATGATAAATATATCGTAATAGCGGCGAGGAACGAGCCAAACGGAACGGATCCGGATCGCTCGGGCGGAGGCTGAAAGAGAGTCACGTTGTGGCCCCGGCGCGCGCGAGCTGGAGAACTCTCGCCCGCGTGCGCAGCCGCGCGACGTGCGCAGGATCAGCGGCTCTGCGCAGCCGCCGTCGCTATGAGCTCCTTCTCTTCGCTTCTTGACTCTCGGCCACCGCCGCCGCTGCTGCCGTTCTGTTCCATAGCTTTCCGCACGCCGGCGACACGCCCTGCCCTGATAACACCCACACCACCAAAGATAAGAACCACCGCGCGCTATGTATCAATATTAATAGATGTGCGTCCCGGTAGTTTCGCAATGCGCAGACTCTATGCGATCCGTGCACTAAGCGCATGCGCACACGATGCCCCGGACCGCTTAGCCGTAGACGATGTGTATCTCGTACTATGTACACCGGACTATATACTATATATTCTACCTGTATGTATATATGCAAGTGTGCCTGCGTGTTTGTCGTAGCTTTGAACGTACACAGACCGTAAGGAAACCTCCCGCGTGCGTGCAGCTCTCGAACAGGACGTAGAAAACCCGATTCCTGTGCGGCCGCACCGCGCGCGCGATCCTCGAGAATGCCGTATGCAGAGTGCAGCGGATAGTCGGATAGTCGAGCGCCGCCGCCGCCGAGCGTGATATAAGACGCTAGTAGTAACGGCAGCGACGCGCAGCCAGGCGCTTAACGATAATTATCAATTATACTTACACACACGAGGAGAGAGAGAGAGAGAGATTCGCCAAGTGAGCCAAGCACGACGACCCAGGGTTGCCCGTTGGCTTTCGTAAGAGCTCTCACGTTAATATGAGATTCTGGATTCGCAGTTAAAATTTGTCATGTCCTAACGGGACTCGGTTAGCCTCTGGACTGGTATTTAATGTCTGAGACGGAATTACGACTAACGAAGTTTTTGGAATTTTTGTGTGACAAATTGTACAGAAAAAAATGAAGCGTTTTTTGTAGCGAGCTGAGCGAATCATTGATCATAATGGCAATGATGATTAAAAAATAAAAAATAATTGAATTATTATAAAAATCAATTATTAAAAAATTAATAATTGAACGTCTGGTTCCTCGAGAAAATTTGTGGTCTTTGAACCGCAGGTCTGTCCTTGCACCGACGACATTTGCTCCAGTCCAATGATACACGACCTTACGCAATTCCGACTAGTTATTTCGTTACACCATTTCCGTATAGTCGCGCGATACGCCTGATAAGACGCGCGATACCGAGGGAGAGAAAAAGCAACGTCGACTTTCCGTGTGTACTCCTGTGGCTATATAGGCAAGTGATACAGCAGTCAGCGGGTATAATATACCTACTGTACGTTCTAATTGTGGCAGCTCCAGAAAAGATATTACACTACAGTGCGAGACGGTGGCACGCCGCCTTTTCACCCTCGCTCCTGCTATAATGAGTATTTATGTGTACTGCCAGTCAATTTCCATCTTGGCTAAACTAAATCGGTGCTAGAATGCTCGTTTATTCGATACCGTCGACATTCACGTAGGATTCACGTTCCTAACGATTTGTTTCGATAAATTCGCTATTCAATTCATTATTTCATTAGTGTGGTAAAAAAAGTATACTCCGAGGTTTCGAAGGAATTTCTTTGAATGAATGGCATTTTTTCTTACGTGCCAGAAAATTCGCACTGAGCGAGACAGCGCGTATTTTACACTTTTGGACTCGCAGGTGCTGCGACAAAGCACAAAGATTAACACACGCTGCTCGCACACAGAACCGGTACGTAACTCTTGTCACTCGTTGGGTTCTTTCGACCGGTGCGTCAGAAATTTACACGGGCAAACCCGTCTCTCTCGTCTTTCGCGAGGTGACGAGAGGCTCAGAGTTCAAGAGTTCGCGATTCTTCCGCCTCGTTGCGAACGCGAAACTGCGGGAATCCGGCGCTCTAGAAAACTTCGGTCAACCTGCGCGACCGACAAGCGAAACAGTGTGAAAAGTACTGTTTCGCTTTTTTTTTACCAAGTGACACTTTCAAAACAGCGAAATATAACGACTGTAGATTAAAAATATGTGTTTCGATTTTTTTTTAATTTATTTAATTAAGTTCCATTACGAAATACATTTCAATTATATTTTATAAGGAAAGTCTTTGTGCTAGAAAAATCGAGCAGGTGGCTAATGAAATCGTCAACGAAAATTGACGACCGTTTCCGGGGCCGAACGAGCGAGACGAGCTTCTGCTCGTGGAACCTACGGTTAGTCACGCTCGTTAACTCGCTTTCGAGGATCCCGAGACCCCAACGCACAGTCTTACAAATTGTGAGAGTACCGTCAGAGGTCCTGGGAATTTTTGGGTAAAAGTGTCGCACAGGTTCGGAGGGTCAGCTTCCCAGACGACACCCTTCGTCTTCCTTTCGTGCACAGCAGAAATTTCTCGTCATTACCCCACTCCGACTCGTCTTATTTTGCAGGCATCAGCCACGACCAAGTTCACCATCACAAAACGAGAATATCTGTCAAGATCCCTCCGAGTAAACTCGAGGATCCTTCGAGCTGCGCATTCTCGAGGCGGACGAGAATGGTTAATCGTCGTCTGGATTTGTAGCCTGAAAGGCCGCGCGCATCGACGACATCGCTCCGTGGATGGAAGTTGACCACATTGGCGGAACCAGGATGGGCAATCCTGGACCCTGACGCTGTCCGAGCGACTTGCAGTTTTATTCTCGCAGTGGAAATGGCGAGGGAGATGCATAGCGAGGGGGATGCATCGGATCAAAACGTGCGCTCGATTCTCGTTTCAAGCCGCGGCCGCACGTAGGCAGATAATGAGAGATATACGAGGATGTAAATGATATACTAATGCAGGAAATGCCCGGTACGGACCTATGCATCATCGGTCCAGGTGTCAGGAGACGCCGGTAATGCGCCTCGGCCACCTTGGCGCGCGCGCGCGTCTCGCGCGCGCCGCGTCGTGTGTCATGTCGTTTTCTCGTACACTTGGCGCTCCGCAATGTCCGCGTGCGGCATAAAACCTCCAGTGATACCGCGCGGCGACTCTCGGTTGGTTTCAATAGGACTGGCCGCACGAGCCACGTACATTATCCGCACCCGATCGCGTTTAAGGAAATCCGGCGTGACCTCACACACCCCGATTCGCATCTGTATATCTCTCTCGCTCTATGATTTTTTTTTTTTTCGTTGTTTCTTGTCTTCTTGAGCCTCGCCAATGCCTTCCGCGTGTCTTCAACGCACGAGGCCCCCCGGTTAGAGATCTCGGAGGCAGCCTATATAGCCAGTCAGCCGGATGCGGACGACGCCTTTCGAGGTCGTCGCCGGATATCTGTCTTTGGGATGAATGAAACCGATGGTTGAAAAATTAAACGACTGTGAGGAACAAGAACTTGTTTTTTTGTGACCTGCAGAATTTTTGTCAGGCGTCGCCTGATATCTGTTTTTGGGATGAATGAAACCGATGTTTGAAAAATAAAACGACTGTTCGGAACAAGAACTTTTTTTTGGTATCGGCAGAATTTTTGTCAGCCGTCGCCTGATATCTGTTTTTGGGATGAATGAAACCGCTGGTTGAAAAATAAAACAACTGTTCGAAACAAAAACTATTTTTTTTTAACTGCAGTATTTTGTTAGCCTTCTGCACGAGTTAAGAGTCTATGGAATGATGATTATGAGGGATGCATCGATTATGAGGGATGCGTCGATGATCCGAAAATGAAGAGGAAGAAGTCGCAATGGTTTGGCGCATGGGCGGATCAACGCCGCTGCGATTCGGTGGTATAATGGAGTCGGCTCGAACACCGGTGAACTGCTTCGGGCGTTGTACGCGCACGAGTGAGGGATATACGGAACTGCGTTAGAGGCGGTCGAGATATCGAACGCAGCGTGAATATTGTGCTTAGTAGAAAAGTGCGCGCTCGGTCCGTTCGAATAAATTACACGGGTCGCTGAACAATACGTTTAATTAACAAGACCGCGGAGGGAGACTCGCGGTGTCTCGGTCGTGATTGTTTGTGCCACGTAATATATGTTGCACGGTTACACGCGCTCTTTCGTTTATCGGTGCCGCTGCTCCTTACTCAATTTACATGCAGTTATTATCGTCGCGGGGTTAGTTGTTAAATCAGAAACGTTTGACCGCAGCGAGAAGTCAAGTAAACAGTTTGGCTGCATTGATGTTTGCCACGTTTTGAAGCGCGAACCGCAAATGCGGTTTTGTCGAATAATTACCAATTTGCTTATTAGCAATTTTGCTGAATGTACTCGAATCTGATTGAACCAATAAAAAAATTAAAACCTTGTTCTAAAAATTGGAATAAGCCTACAACGAAAACTTGAAATATCTTCACGTTCGATTTTTCAAGCCCAAAACGATTTCTTCTTCCGCGTGTGTGAGTCGAATCACGAGGAGAATTAATCATTAATTCTCTGCGAATTGCCGAACGTGGCGGCGGATCGGTTTACCCGGAACTCACGTATTCCCCCCTTCGGCTCCCAGGCTCACCGGAAATTAGAAACTCCTTCGTTCTGATGAGACCTAATTTCTTCTTCGGCGTTTGCGGTTCGCGCGCGCGCGCGGACATTACGAACGCGCGCCTCGATCTCGTCAGTCGCCGATACTCGCGGTAATTCTCGATCGTATTTGGTCAAGGGATCGGCCGAGATCTTCTCGGTTTTTTCGTCGTCGCGCGACGACGACGACGAGAGACGACGACGGGAACGGCGCGCCTCTCACCTTCCTTCGATCATTCACGAGTTTTGTTTCCACCAGCACAGTTATCGAGTGTAACCGTGCGGTCCGGGCACTCGAAACGGGATCGGGAAGGAGATCGGACAGAGAGAAAACTTTTGGTGCTGCTCCGAATAAATAATCCTCGGACGAGATCTCCGGCAATGTCGCAGCTCACCTACGCGAACACATTCCATCATAGGCTGGACGT
Source organism: Itoplectis maculator (assembly GCA_964034905.1). NCBI lineage: Eukaryota > Metazoa > Arthropoda > Insecta > Hymenoptera > Ichneumonidae > Itoplectis > Itoplectis maculator. The sequence continues at coordinate 2,504,133 of OZ035861.1, forward strand.
TTTTTGTTTTTTTTTTTTTTTTTTTTTTCCTCGTAACCCATTACTCGACTAGCATCACCGATCTCTCCGCTCGCCGCAGCTTCTCTCGCCATCCTCGATCGGTTCGACGCGGCGCTATGGAAATTAGAAACCGTTTCACGACGTCGCCGCCTTCCCGCGGATCCACAAAGGTCTCGTCCTCGCGCTCGCTAAAAACCAAATACACGTCTTGATGCGTGACAAGTCGGTCAATCGCGCGCCGCGAGATTACTTGTGCGTAAGAATAATCGAGGGGGAACCGAACTGCTCTATGGCCCTTTTCCACTCGGGACAAACGACGCGTGGCAGGAGACGCCACGGTGATTTCTAATTCCTCGCTGTTGCCACCTCGTCCTCCGGCAAAAAAGTTCGTGTCGCAATGTCCATTTTTTTGTCGATGTCTTGGTCACTCTGCGATCGGCCAAGGCGGGCCCAGAGGGTCCAGCGATTTTTTCCTGCGAAAAAAAAAAAAAGAAAAAAAAAAAAAAAAAAAAAAACATGTTTCGTAAAGTTTGAAAACCCTATCCGATGGCTTTTCTGAAAAATCGAAAATTCGAGGAGAAGAACACGAAAACTGATCTTTTGTTCTCTGCGAATATAAATTTTTTCGCATCGCGAATGCCCTCCATTGAAAATATCGATCGTCTCCCCGATAGCTCAATAAATGTCACGTTAAGCTCACCGCGCGTCATCGCAGTATAAAAAGTACAAAAAAAAAAGTAACTGGTGCGCCTGTGGCTAACGCGCGATCGAAGCGATAAAAGTCGATGGATGATAAATCGATCGAAGTGGCCACGAAGTGCGCGTGCGCGCACACCTCTCGCACGACAGAGGCATGATGGCCCGGGGAGCTTCGCGCGGAGATGCGAACCGTATTTCTTCTCTCGTTACCGAAAATCCGCGAAGGAACTTTCACGTTGCAGGTCGTTTCGAGCGGCTCCACCGATGTTAAAAGGGCGCCGAGGTGTATTATATCGTCGTCGCTCCGCTTCGTCGCCGTGACGCCCGACGGCTTCTCAACAGGTCGAGCGCGCGAGGACAGGCGAAATAAATCGTCCGGGCTGGACGAGAATCGAGTTTCAATTGTCACCTCTCTTTGCGCCGCGCGGCTTTCCGAGTCCGAAAGAAAGTACCGCCCGAGCAGCGCTCTCTACTCACGTGAAACATCGATCCAATTAACGGACCGAACGATTCGGGAATAAATCTTCGAGGCGAGCAGCCGGCGGCCCAGGTCACCAGGGGAAACCGGGGCGAGTTGGGTCGATTCCAAATCCATGATTATATCAATTTTTCGGAACGCTCTTTTTAAATTAATTTATGCGTTGTATTATTCTTTATAAATACAGACATTAAATCAGCACTTACGTACTTAGCAAACCTTGACTTTCATTCTTACGCGATTTGATATCGAACTCCTTTAAGAAATAAAAAAAAATGTCATAATTGTCGAAACAGGTTTTTCGACTATCGTTTGATTTGAGTCTTGATGTAAAAATATCTCCCGCTGATACTGTAATCGTGATACTTTGTAACAAGTCCCCCAGTGAAAGGACGAGCGCGCATATCCGCCCAATTAAACGATTAATCAATCTTATCGGACCGCATATAATCGTCGAATTTCGTGCGAAAGATAACATAACGGATGTTTAATTGAATGCGAGCGAGTCGAAGGATGTTGCTCGGTCGGCGGCGCGCTTGCATCTCCGCGCTCGTCGCGCGGCCGAGTGTCGGCGGAGCCGCCGAGAGGGACAAGGCGGACCCGTCGATGAGGGGGACTTAGAAAGTGAAACTGAAAACGCGAAGCGGCTGCGGCCGAGGCGGCGGCGGCGGCGGCGGCTCGGATGCGAGAGTAAGACTCGCCGGAGAGACCCCACCCTGGCGTGGTCCCCGTTCTCTATTACCTTCTGCGCTGTATCTCTCGGTGTACACCGAGAGCACCTCGAGAGTGCAAAAAGAAACGTCGCGAGCGCACCGCGCGAGCTCTCCGCACAGACCGGGGCACGTGAGCTCGGGTGAAACACGTACGTGCACCTTCGTCTTGCACCGAAGAATTTTTGCAAATGGAGCAAAGTATTTATTGATACACTTTGTCTTCAATTCTGCACAAAGGTTGATAAAATACGATAACCTTGACGACATTTTTATCAATTTTAAGTTTCAAACTCTCAAAAATCATTGGAAAAAAAAATCTGTAGCGGTACATTCGGTCCAAGCCAGGCCCTGATCAGGCGCCAACAGAGATGACACGGGCCTGACCAGGGCCTGACTAGCGCCTAGTGTAACGCCGTAAATTTTCTACCAGGACAGTCGTGGAATTTATATTTATATCAATTATCCATATGTATCAAGCCCTTTATAATTCCTATTTCAAACAAACATCATTGAGTTGTAATAAAAAATGAGATACGAACTAGGAAAATAAAAAGAGAAGTAGCGGTGAGAGCGAGATGATAATTTTCGTTCGATTCGTTTGGTCAACCCGGAGGTGACCACCACATCACTCGTCTTCCAGGTATCTCTCAACGAAGCGTGTCCGCGCTTAAGTCGAAGCAGCAGCAGCAGCAGCAGCAGCTCGTTGGCGGGGCAATCTCGTATCCCGGTTGGACCAGCGCGAGATAGGCGAGCCCTGCTGGACGAGGGGGCGAGAGGGACGCTTAGAAAGTAAAACCGAAGACTTAGACGCCAGAACGGGCGAGGCGCGAAGAGAGACCCCACCCTGTGCGAAGCCCCGAGCTAGATCGACGTTAGGTAGGCAGAGATACGTATAGGTATGTTATAGGCGAAGGAGCTTCTCTCTCTCTCTCGACGAGCGCGTTGCCGGGCCGCACGTGTGAGCGTGTATAAGCAGAGCAATCTAGATATAAACCACATTAGGTATGCACGTGCGCTGTACAGCATCGCGAACGCTCTGCGCGCGATTTTTTATTTTTATTTTTTTCGTCTCTCCATCGCTAATCTTGATTTTTACCATTTTTATCAGTGGCCCCCGTACGAACTCTCGCGTAGAGAGCGGCTCATCGTGTGTGCACCGAGTAAAAGTGGAACGGCCGGTGCGCCGCCGGGTTTTTCTCGATCGGAAGGATCTTCCCTGATGGCGACTCGTTTTTTTTTGCAACCGGCTACGATCCGGCCGAGATCTCTCGGAAAAGCGAGCGGAGAATATGTCGAACGAGTAACGACGATGAAAAGATTCATCAAATAATCCGGAGTTTTATAAGGAGGAAGAATTTCCATCCTGCAAGAAAACGACTGCATTCTGGGTTTTATATGGGGATGTGACTCGCTAAGTGGATTAAAAAGGCAAACCTGTCGACTGGAAGACTTACGGGTGAACAACGAACAATGGCACCTTCGATGTCGTTGTTCGTTGGGTGAACGATTCGTCAAATCGTCACCTGTTCAGGACAGACCTTGCCAGGGTTTTCACAGGTTAGCCTGAAACTGTCAGACCCATCGATGAGAATCGGACAGTGCAATCGGTGGTTGCATCACCCGGAACATATGTTCAGCCCGATAGGGCGTCTTTTGTTAATGAGTTCCCATTGAATTTCAGACACATCGGCGAGTCTTTCCAGGCGAAGCCATTTCTTATGGTCAGAGACGGCGATATCAAAGAACGCGAAGCACAAACAACACCAGGAAAGATTCATCAAATCATCAGTCATCAGTTGTTCCCGCGAAAATCCATCCATTAAGGACAGTCTGAGTGTTCCAGCTACAACAGCTCGTTATCCACGTCGCGGCAGGTCCATAAGACGAACCGAGGTCCTCAACGCAAGGAGTCACCTCTCGTGTGTGACGCAGGTGTGAAAACGGGTCACTCCTTTCCCAGTGTATTGCACCTGTGCGAACAGACGAACTCGCACCGAATATACAAACCAGTTGAGTCTCGTTGAATTCCCGACGACTCTCAAGACTCTGAAGCGAGAAGTTGTTTGCGGTTTCGCGATGGAAACTTTCATTATTTTCGGGGGTGTAGCCCGAAAGGCGCGTGGTGCGATACTCCGGCGAGATTTCGTCGCAATTACCGCGCCACTGCCGAGCGGCGGTGGCCCTTCCTGAAACCCGACACTTGGCGTTAACCATTACTGCTGCCATACGGTGTGGCATATTCCCTTGGCGGTTTCAGACGGGGGGTCTTAACGCGAGAATGGAAGACAGAGAGAGAGAGGAGAGAGAACGATGAGCGTGCCTTACGCCTTCCTGTAATGGGGCTATCCCGTAAACGGTTTGGATGCTCTCTGGCCCATAAATGGAATGCCCAGCAGCAGCAGTAGCAACAGCAGTAGCAGCAGCAACAGTAACAGCAACAGAGAGAGCAACAGCAGCAGCAGCACACGGTAGTGGAAGGTATCAGGAGCAGGCATCTGCGAGCCTCAACGGAAAGGCCCCCTCGCACAGTGTTTGTACCCTCACGTACCCTGTGGCTCATGCTGACTCGCGTACTGTATAGTAGTTGTACTACCTCGGTACGTACCTCGCGCTCTGTGTCTGTCTTAACACGTGTGGGAAGAATGTGGAATATCGCGAGTGGAATGAAGCAACCCAGGATTCCACATACACACTCCTCTTGCATATATACATACATGCGATAACATTCTGTTTGGCATTTGTAGTAAGGATAGGATTTGGTATAAAGTTTGGTCAAAATATAATTGCCACGCTGTGACTTCCCTGAATATAGCTGAACACTCTTAGCGAAAGTTTGATTCCTATCCAACAACGTCTAATTTCGTCGACCGATGAAAGAGAAGGAGATCCATCCAGTCTACACCAAAGTATCAAGGTGTAGTACAACTCGATCACGATCTCGCCGCTGAATGCCGAAGCTGTCGTGTCTCCCCCCTCCCACCGTTAGGCCCCGAAGGTCTCGGCAATACCCTTGCGGCGTGTTTCGATCGATAGAACAAGAACTGGAGATTCGGTTGATGAAGCGGGAGGTGAAATTCGAGGCGATGTGGCCCAGTTTGCGGTCGATAATTGCCGAAAGAAGGCGATCAGCGTTAGGATTAGGCGATGAAGGCGACCAAGCGGTTTGGCTGTTTCAACGTGGCGCTTTCGTCTTCGCGGTCCCGTCGTCATTGGAAATACGATGTCGGTGGGTGGTAGCAAGAGCTGTTGAACAGTATGATGAGAGTCATCGTCGTGCTGCCGGGTCGGCAGTGCGTCCGGCATGGATACCCATTGCGACACCGTGACTCTAGGGGGGCTTTTGCTTTGGCGATCGCTTCAAGGCCCGAGGATCAACTTCAAGGCACCGATATGATTCTGTTCTTATGATTACAGCTGCTGCTGTTGCTGCTGCTGTTCGACCCTGCCCAATCAGCGGGCAGTACGGATTCCAATGAGAGATATTATCGATGAGGCTATCCTCCTGGTAAGCGAACGTGCACGCGGTACCATTTGTCCTGGTTAATAAGAAAGCGTCGTGTCTTTCGCTCGTCTCGCTTCATGTTGCGGTACGGTATACAAGTTACTCGCGAGATTGCTTCTCCTAGACCCATAGGCACTACGCACCCAGCACTCCCCTTGGTCATTCTGCGAACGCAGAAAGATTCATTTCTCGTGTAATGGCCACTTTTGTATTATAGTCGATGCAGCAGTAATTCAATGTTGCTAAGTTGCTTTGATACTACAGCTCGGTCATGCTTACCGAGATCATATCACGTTTTGCCAGGTTTTCATCCAGGCAACATCGACAATTCGATTACCGAATTAACGTTATATTTATACACTCTGGTTAACGTCGTAAATTCATTTTCCGCTTTGGTATTCCGTATTGGACAGATTGTGCTAAGAATCATCGATCGACGGTGATTAAGCGTCGATCACTTATCGTCAACGATCATGAGGACTCTCGACGGCAGCCGCCTTCCAACGCAAAGTTCAAAGTCGAATTAAAATCACCTTAGTCCGGAGTCGCGGCAGCTGTAACAGCGGCGACGAACACCTGGCAGCTAACTGGCGTCTAATGGAAATCAGTATCGTAAGATACGCAGTCAACGACGGATGCTGCATAGCCGTCAGAGCGTTGAGACTGTCGAAGACAACGAAACATTCGAACGACATTCAATCGCTGGAAAATTCTTCGACGGTGTTGCATGTAGAGCCCCGAGGAATTCGCCGCGAGCACGCGAGAGTCGGCACGTGCTCTCGCGTAAACCATATTAGCATTCGCGGGCACGAGCCAAGACTCAAAGAGCTCTGTACTTGCGTTGACAACGGCTTTTTCAGAATCTCCACCGAGTGTCCACTTCAAGGCTTCACCGACGTGTCCGTCTGTTGTAGCTGCATGCGAATGGCGCACGATCGCCTCTTTGGACGACGAGTTTGTCACTCGTCTGCCACTAAAGTGGAAACACTCCGCGCGATGAGACGCACAGACCTTGGCGACTGAGCGATGCTGACGACTGTGTGACTGAAACGGAAGGATAGTTGATCCAAGCGGCTAATAACTGCATAGCTAGCGACACAAGACTCCTGGCTGCGCACTTCACTACGCACTGCAAAGTCTCCCGAAGTACTTTCATACAGATCCAGGAATGCTAAGCACGATAACATCGCGAAAACTCTTGCAGTACGCAATTATTTGCAAACGCTACTGGATACCCACCGGCTCGACGCCAGATGACTGCACTTTTTTTTTACTTTATTTTCATTCCTCGGAAAGCACTCGTGTGTTCGGAGTATTTACCAGGCAGGACGTGTTGGAGCTATGGTCGAGTGCTCGTGGAGACCCAGTCGTGTGTTAACTACACGCATATACATTATAAATAGAATTAGAAGTACACGGAGAGGCGAGACGGAGACACTGGGATATAATAGTCGTGGGCATTCATTGATAGTTCAACAGGCGTCGATTCTTCTGTCAACGCCAAACGTCAAGCCGAGCGATCGGGGCTCTTGTGCAACGTTGGAAGATAAGTGACATCCTTCTATCCAATCTCGTCACCTTAATGCCATGCAGCGGTGTGTGCGGCGTCGCGAACGTGCCAAACCCTCGATACCCTCGATGCACTCGGGTGACGACGACGACGAACGTCCTTCCCATCATATTCGCGCACGTTGCGGTAAATCGAAGTGAGATGGCCAGGCAATCGCAGTCAGATGTCAGGCAAAAAATATTTTTTACTTTGACGAAAATTTGTCTAATGTTCACCTATAATAAAAATGTTTCGTTTTCCATTCACTCTTAGCTGACACATTTTCCAGTCACGTTGCACTGAGATAAACAAATATTGACGGATTAGACACGTTTCGTGGCTGGTCATCCAGCTCGGAATCACCCTATTAGATTAGCTTTTATATTCTCAGTTATGTAGTGGATTGGACATGTATATACGTGGAAGCGAGAGTACGGCGTGTCCTACGCGTCTAGTCCCGGGCGTTCGTATCGTCCATGCACGCGCGCGGGCTTATGGGCGTTCTTCTTCTCTCGCGTATACCTACGACGAGACGGATGACGGCAACGTGCATCTCGCGCTGACAGTTACGTAGGCATGTATTATGCATGCGATGCAATGTCGCGTAGCGTACCCGAGTAGATATATGTAACGCGTGTATCCTACGTGTATCGAGAGAATCGCGAGTGCTCCTCCCACTTTGATGAAACGTAACGGTTTGCTAACCAATCCTGAGACGTTCGACGACCATCGTCAGCCCCTTCTCGTTCTTTGGAAAATCGAAGCGATCCTGCGAATTAATGTTGCTATATCGAAACTTGCGTTTGTGGCATTTTTATATTTTCCCTGCTTTAATCTAGTAAGAATTTTTTGCAGCCCATAGATTTTTTTTATTGTTATTATTTCGTGATTCGGTTTAATTCCGGTCGAGGTTTGCGTTGAAATTGCACAATCGCGAAAAATCCCGCGCCTTGGTCTCCGGATTCCTGGGACCATTGAGCGCTGACTAAGGTAAAGTGACGAAGTGGTCGATAGGTCGAAACATTCCGGCGCAGTTAAAGGAAGATTTAAGGCGGCCCCGGCAGCACTCGGGCCCGAGACAGGCGTATACACAACACCAATCACTATCGTACTGCGAAGCCGCGTGGATTGCTCGAAAGACTACGGATGGTCGAAGTGAAAAATGCTCCTGTCGAGTGTCTGGCAACGTAGTCAGCGGACGTCGTGATTTCAGTGTAAGACAATGAGAGACGAGTCCCGATCCGGTTCGCTCGATGACGAAAAGTAAGCTCCAACCCGTTGCCTACTTGTAAAGGTCGACGTTTAATGTTCTGCACCCAATTTCGTCTTGCAACGCGCTTCGCCTCGGCGTAAACGGAATACCAGCGAAATTGCGCCGCTTGGGATACGTTGCCCGAGGTAGAAACTTAAAGGAACCCGAACGGACATCAACGATCGTAACCGTCGAAAAAGTTGAACCAGCAGGTACACAGTGCGCGCTGACAAATGGGGGAAAAGCAAGAAACGCCAAGTGGGAAGCAATTCTTGACTTGCGCTTCAACCTTTGATTGAGAACATGATTCAAACGCGGTCATTAACGTTAATCACGCGGCTCTTAATTACCGTCGATCCTAATTAGGCTCTACCTAGACTCAGCATCTCGAGTAGTTTGTTGTCGTTAGGAAAAAAAAACACACATGACAGGCCTTGGATTAGGTACTTTTGTTTCTCAGATGTCACGAATGACTAATCCGGTCGAAGCTGAAACAGAGGATCAGGAATAAGAACCGTTGACGTGCTTAGACCCTATTTTCCAGTGTCTACAATCTTCAATGGTCCAACAGCCATAAACCCTGCAAAAATGTTGGGTAAGCTACTTAACAATAGCGAGAACTAAGAATCATGCTTCTTTCCTGGATGATGATTGAGGTTAAGGGTTGGACAAGATCCTGGTTCGAATTTATTTGTGCCTCCCTTGGCTGGATTGTCGTTGCCTGGTCCACCGCATGATATCATCGACTACCCAAGACTTAGTCACCAGATTCTTCTTACCCAACGTCGTTGTTCCTTAATCCTTCAGACAGCCGACTTTGTCCCGACTCGGAAAACATCTCGCACAAAGGCGTCGGAGAACTGCGACCCAGTTTGCCAGCCCGCGGTCTCTATTAGAATTCTGGTGTGCCCGGGACACGATGAGGCGGCTACCGCTGCTACTTACCCACGTAGGAGCAGCCGCGGCGCAGACAGCATCAGAAACGTGGCACGGTAGTGGATGCAGCGCTGCTGCATTGCCTTGCTGCCTGTTCTACTCCAAGTTGCTCCCAGTATTTACGAAGTCTCGACGCCGCGGGGCAAGAGCACTCACAACATCACTGCAGCCAATCCTCCTCTTACCCAAGATACAGTCCTTAACACCTCTGCACCAGGAGATAGGAGACGTGAATAATCCCAGAGCTGGAGCTCGAATGGCGCGCCAGCCTGGACCCCCATGACCCCGTTTCACGTGATCTCCATTAGAATACTGTGTCCCAGTGAGTATTGCACTGAACATGTCATTTTTCTTATTGCACGAAACCCTGCTAAAAATCATCCAAAGCAAAAGGATTCAAAAGCTAGGAAGCTAGGAAGACAAACAAAAGGGAACTCTTGATCGATGCATTGACGCAACCCATAAGCACTGTTGACTTATGCTCCAGGCTATTAATCAGGTTGGTTCATCAAGCTAATCAGCCGACTAATCGTCGACCAAATTGGTAGGCCTAAATAATTTGGTGGCGCAACCGATTGATTTGTTGGCCCAACGAATGTAATCGCTCGTTGAAGCAACAGCTTCCTCTACGTGGAAGACATTTGCAGAAACAAACATTGTGATGATAACTGGGTGTGTGCTAGATTAAGCGGAAAAGACCATTTCCACTAAGCTCATTATGCCGAGAGGAGCTGCCTGGTTACATGCAATGTTTTATAGACTCCTCTGCACGATTGTGACAAACAACAAAAAATAACAAACGTTCCCGCGAGGATTCAACGACAGAGCGATGTTAATATACGACAGCTTACAGTAATAATAGGTCTTCCGGTGTTTAGCACACCTCTTCTCCTGTCTTTCGCCATTAATCTCATCACTCCCAACATTCTTGTTCGCGACTTCTGTCCCGCTCGGGCTGAACTGTCGGGCGGCGCACGTGGCGATAACGACCCTTCGCCTCGAACGCCTCACGGCATCCTCGCAAAGTCCCCGTCCGTCCGTATAAACACACTCGGACTCGCGCCTGGCAATGCCAGAACGTGGGCGTCTAATGATGGGTTCGCTTGGAAGCGCGAGATGCACACGCGTACGTACACGTGTCGCCCGTCACCCCGAAGAAAGTCGTCGCTGCCTTTGTCGTTGTCGTGGTCGTCGTTGTCGTCGTCGTAACGTAATAGAATCTCATGTTGGACGCCCGTGCCACGGCGACAATGCGAATTCCAACCCCCGCCATCAATGAGCACCTCGAAATATCATGAGATTCGAGAGCGCGACACTTTCGAGGCGGCCACGTAGAATTCCTCCTGTTGTTATTGCTCTAACAAAAAAATATTATACAATGCACTGAAAGATTATTATTTTTTTTAATCCAAGCAATTTTGCTCAATGTTATTCGTGTAAAATAGACATTTTTAAATGAGGATTTTTTTTTCTTGCCAGCTCGAAATATTATACAATGCACTGAAAGATTATTATTTTTTTTAATCCAAGCAATTTTGCTCAATGTTATTCGTGTAAAATAGACATTTTTAAATGAGGATTTTTTTTTCTTGCCAGCTCGATTCGAGCGCATCGAATCCGGAAAGGGTTGGCAAAAAAGAGGCAGTCGAAGGATGATTTTAAGTAGCACGATCTAGGAGCGTGGCCTCCTCGGTTATCTTTTTGCTGCGCACGGTTCAGCCCGGAACGCCCTGTGACCAGATCACGGATAACTGTGTCAAGACGCTCTAGATCTCGACCCGCGCGCTCGGCTGGAATTGCGCAACTCGACTGCTGCTCCCGCGCTCTGCCTCCGGGCCCCCTCCCCCCCTCCCCCTCAGAACCCAGAGCTCGAGATTCACGATGATCCGATTCTGAGATCACCTTCTGCCCGTATCGTATACTTACCTCTCCTCAATTTACAATCTCGATTGCTCGGACTTGTCTAGAATATCGCGAGGGCCACTCTGCATCGGAACAACGCCCAAGGGGCACTTTTCCCTCCGAGATTTTTCGACAGACACGTATTTAGCCCAAAATCCCAAGTATCATGGTGTAATCATGGGGGTCACGACATCTACAACTGGTCCACCGTCATGACACTCCCTCAACGTACGACAGCCCTTCCCAACTTATTGATCGTTGATGCTGGACGGCATCAGTGGCTTCCAAGTTATGACAACCGACTGGAAGCTGATACGAGCGTCGGTGGAGGTGGAGTTGGCGGCGGGTTCGTGATAGCACGCGGTGAACGTGGAGGAGAGGACCGAAGTAGGAGAGACGACGACGACTACGACGACTCCAACGACGACGACGACAACGACGGTATGGTGGGGTGTCGGTACAGTTGCAAAGGTGAATTAGTGCCTGGGAGGTTACGGAGGGAACGAGAGTAGCTCGCGAGCTGCCTCGGGAGGCCAGAAACTCTCGTGGTGGGAGGAGATCATTCCGGTGTGTACCATTGCGAGGTGAGGCACGGAGAGGTTGTTCTGCCGACTGTTCTCCGCGGAGCAAACGAGAGGAGTGGTAGCGTTCCGGCGTCGCGAGGTATCCGTCTCTCGGCGCGAGCCAGACGCAGATAGCATAATAGTTCTATGTAGAAGACCGCGGCTTTGGCACGCATACAAACCAACCCACTCCACACACACATTCCCACTCACTCACGCACACACACATGTGTCCATTGCGTCTCGGAGCGATCTCGTTGATGCCGCTCGACGGCCGCTGATGCTGGGTCCGCGTGAGGGAAGGTATAACGTATACACACACAGAGAGAGTCAGCGTCGCGCTGAGTGAGAAGAAGCTAGAGAGAGAGGAAGAGAGAGAGGAGTAGGAGATATCACACAGAGAGGAAGCGGATCAGCAGAGGGAGGGCAGGTCGCGTGCCGCGGCGTGGTGCTGCCGCCGCAGCTACTCCCGTCGTAGAGAGAGGAGAGTAGAGGTGCCTGTACTTACCTTACCAACGTCTCTCACGGTTATTCCGCGAGGCCTCAAGACACCGTCTCTTCTCCAGTGCTGCTGCTGCTGCGCTGCCCTCTCTCTTTCTCTCTCGCTCCTCTCTCCCTCCCCCTTCCTATACTTCTCACTCCCTCTCTCTCCCTCTCGATCTCCACCGCTTCTGCTAACTCGGGCTCGCTCATCCACGGCCGCTGCGAGAGGCGAGGCGCGGAGAGGACTCGCGCACACCACACCAACTCACCTACCTACCTACCTACCTACTTACGAACGAACCATACCTACCTACCTACCTACCTACCCGTCCAACCTACGGGTTCAGGTCTCCCCGCCCAGTCGAATGCGCGCACCGCGCATCGTGTGCCCCGAAGTGCCTCGACTGCGGCTCTGACGGCGGCGGCTGCTGCGGCTCCTCCGTTCCTCCTCGGCTCTTCTTACTCTTACTTTGCCCCGCTCTGGTGCCACGCCGGCCACGCTTATACCCGATCTCCCCGGCTCAACTCGATCATCTCTCCTCGGCCCGGGCCGCGCGCGTGCTCCCCACGGGCTTCCTGCATAGTCGTCATCGTCATTGTCGTCCTCGTCGTCGACCTCTTCGGTCCCACACCCGTGTGCGCAACGTCGTCACGGTTGCTCCTCTCTGGTTCTGATCCCAAACTGTGTGTACACTCGGGGACCAAGTGCGGGGACCAGTTTCAGGTCCGTTTGTTGCTTTGGTATCGCTGTCACTGTCGTTGGTACCACTACTGTTGACGGTGCTACCACTACTGTTACGGTTACTACTACTACTATCACTACTATTGGTATCACCGCGACCACCGCCACCACCGTCGCCACCACCTCCACCACGATCATCGCCACCTCTTCTACCACCCCACGTCACAAGCCGGCCAGCTCAACCTCCGCGGATTCTCGCCGACCAAGGAGAGAGATTACACACTAATGCGCTCGGACCTGGCGAACGTACCGAAGCGCCGCGCCAGCAGCAGCAACAGCAGCACCACGAGGACCAGGCATACCGCCCTCTCGCAGTCGGAACCGACGGCCAGTCAGGACCCAGCTGTCCTGTCGACGACACCGGCCGGACATCACACTCCGCGCGGTTCGAGCTCCCTGGACCCACGTTCCCCATATTTTTCGCGGGAGTCTCGCTGCGGTCGTTCGGGACCCACGAAACCGCCGACGACGGTCCCGTTAATTGACAACGTTTACCCTCCCTTCTCCACCCTTCGACCCCTGAGAATCCTCCACCGTCGTCTCAGGTGTCTTCGACGTTGATGACGTTTGTTAATAAAGATCCAGTGACGAAGATGTGACTGAGAATCTTTTTCGACATTTTTTTTTGGGTGGAGGATCGTACATTGAGGGGGAAAGAGGGGAGAGAGACACGACGAGTGCCCGATGGAACGTTAGATCGAATGGATAAACTGTGAGTGAAACAGCCCCGCGGGTTTACGAACGGTGTGAGGAGTGCTCGGGAGTGGAGAACACGTGGCCAGCGCGCGCGCCACGAGGCTGGCGGTACGCGACCGACCGTTACTACTGACAGCTCTCCGCGCCGCGGAGAAACGCGCCCGCCCGCTTGGTCCCTCGGGACGCTCCGCTACCTCGGCTACCGCGACGACACCATCGACGCAGTCAGAACCGAATCAGCGTTCGCCACTCGACTCGCACGGATTTTCAGTTCGTTCCCGATCAAAGGATAAGAACGAGTCGCGATGACGACGCGCCAATGTCGCTTGGTGGATTGAGTGCCTGTGGTTATTATTATTATTCTGTGAGCGGGACCCCCAGCGGTGACAGTTTTGTCAGTGAAATTAATTTTTTGTTTAATTATTGTAACTGAAAAAAAAACAACAACAAATCAGTGAATGTGTGCACGGATTCCACATCCACGACGTCAAACTTATGGAATGACAGAGAAGGTAATTTTCTTTCTTGTTCTTCGATTTTTCTTTTTTTTTTTTTCGTCGTCTCGAGATTTAATCCGATGGTCCACGGCCGGAGAATTTTTAATCCGATTTTTAGCATAAATCAAAAAGTCGAGTCAGATCGGATCGATCATCGGATGAAGTCTCGGCCGTGACACGCGCGCGCGCACGAAGTCGTTATAATTTTAATTTAATAAATCGCGAAAGTGTCTCGCGAACATATTCGCCCGTCGTTCTTCATTTCTATTTATAAAACGTCCGCGAAAAATAAATGATCCTACGATCGTCACTGGGTGCAGTCGCTAGTGCGCTAAACGGACGAAGCGCGAACTCGGCTACCGACGTTCGCAACAAACGCGAAAAAAATATTTATGAATATTTATGAACAGTCGAAACGCATCAATATCAAAAGTTCGGATCGTTAAGTTTTTATTCCGTCCGGCGGATCAGTCCGCGAATTTCGGACGATGATTGAGCTGCGCGAAATTTTTTGACGTGTCGACCGAAACGTAATCGCCGCCGATATCGTTTAGTGTTTCTGTGTTTATACGACGTGCGAACAAATTATTTTTCCGCGATTATCGCCTCGCCCATTTGCTTTTGTGCAACGCCAATCCATTTCAGTTCGCGGGTATATCCTCGACTTATTGCATTACACATCGCGCATTATTGTACCACACACACCGCCGATTTATATTTACGCATTTGAGTTGCGACTTTACTTTCCTTCACCCGGCAGGTATTATCGTAACCCACGCCCACGCGGATGTCAATATCCATCGTCGATCGTATACACACACGAATTCTATTAATCATTCGATCGTTCATTGTAGCCGCTCCGCTCGCTCGGCTCGGAGAGCGACATATATACGATCCTCGATCCTCGATCCTCGCGCCGGTGTCTTATTCCTCGCCCCGAAGAGAGCACCGAGAGCTCTCTAGTCACACAGGCGAGGCGGCTGCGCGGCGTTGGCGCGGCTCTGCTCGCTCTTCGTCGTCGTCGTCGTCGTCGCAGTCTCCTCGTAGTCGTCGTCGTCGTTTCCCAAGCTCTACTCCTTCACGCATTAAAGCGAAGCGCACGCTCGCAAAAATTCAACCCACCCACGCTTCGTCCTTATATCACCCAAGAGCGTGTTTCTCTCCCCGTGCGCTATTCCTCCGGTCGTTTCCCCCCTTTCCGCCGAGTTCCATACGAACACAAACGACCAGACGACGACGACGTTTCCTCGTACATAAATTTCAAGCGTATCTATCCCTATCCCTCCCGTTCGGCGCGAGGAATCCTTCCGCGACGGGCGAATAAAATGTATCAAAGATCGCGAATAGCTACAGCTATCGCAGGTTCGGCGAAACATACAACTCGGGAAGTATTGTAAATTTGTTCGAACATTCATTTCCGTTTTTGTCCATTTTTTTCAGTCACAGAATATTTTCTTTCGAGCGTTGATTTTAATGAAACCGAATTGTTTCGTTTCGTGCGAATATTTCGTTTCGTTCATTTTTCCCGGTTTATGCAAATCGGCTTATAAGTGACTGTTGGAATGACAATGACTGGTACATCAGCAGCCCAAAAGTGAAACACTTGTTGGCATTTGCTTCATTAATAATTGACGCAAAGATTCTCATGCCAGACGAGGCGAGTACATGTCCCGAAGTCGCATTATGACAGGAAGCAAAAAAAAACGTCATCTCGTGCATTGATTGGCTCATGCTGATGGGAAGCTACCGGGTACGTTTTTTTTCCTCGCTCCCCTTTCGAACAATCCGACTTGCTAACCGGCTGCAATGTCTCCCGGTACGCGGAATACGCCAAAGTGATAATGCGTAAGTGACGAGAGATGCCATCGTGTCTTCTCGTCGCGCCTGTTTTTTTTTTTTCTTTTTCTTTCTCCTCGTGTTCGGCGTCTTCGCGGTTGCCCAACGGTGCGAGTAAACGCGTGTACGAGTCGCGGGAGCAGCAGACGTTATTTGAATACCTGGCTATTACGAGAATGAGGAGCGGGACAATCATGAGAGATTCCCAAGGCTTCGGGGAGAGGATGAGAGTGGTTACTACCACACTAGTAGATAGTAATAGTAGTATTGGTATTATTCGTACATAGTATAGCAAGTTGAGTACCCGGTGCGTCTAACAATGACCGACGATGTGCAGGGATTTGACTCGCGCACCGGTTACTCCCGCGGTCGTCGTCGCCGCGACTCACGCAAGTGGATGACACTACCGCGCAGGCGCCGAATATACCGCGTCGACTG
This sequence comes from Itoplectis maculator, assembly GCA_964034905.1. Taxonomy (NCBI): domain Eukaryota; kingdom Metazoa; phylum Arthropoda; class Insecta; order Hymenoptera; family Ichneumonidae; genus Itoplectis; species Itoplectis maculator. The sequence goes on from OZ035861.1 coordinate 2,520,419, forward strand.
CGCGTGCGCGATAAATCGTTCCCTCGACGACGGTGCGCAGCCGCGAAACTGGCTTTGCACACCGACTGAGAGGACAAGATAAGTCTGGCGCCTAATTCTTACGCTTTAAATCCTCGACGTGAATAAAATATCTATTTAATTAAGATGAAGGATGATAAAAATATTTCACAATTTATATCAATTAATTACCGTCTCGTATAAAAATGAACTCATGTCATAAATTTATCGCATATTAATTGGACGATTTTATTACGAGGCGCGTCGTACTTTCGTCTCTTGGTCCGATCGAGATGCTTCGACTCGGAAGCGAATGACGCGGGCGTAGGTCACATGATGTGAATATCTAGAATCTGTATAGTCTGTTTCTCGGTGTACAGCGACGTTACATTTGAAATTGAATTCCCGAAGTACCGTTACGCGTACAGCGTCGCAGCTGCTGCCGAAAGCTACGCGGAGTCCTATCGACTATCTCGCTGCTCTGAGTGGCTTCTGCTCCAATTATAATGCGCGCACTGGTCGAGATGTCCGCCGCTCTTCGTCTCGACGTTTTGCATATCACGTGTTTGCCGTATAAATTTGACGACATTCGCGAACAAATATAGTGTTCTCTGGATTATAATCAAAATTAAATTTAACTGGGCATATTATTATTTATAGTATTTTTTTAAACTCTATATTATTTATATATTCTCAATGTTTCCATTTTTAGAACATTTTTTTATTGAACAATTTTTTATGAGTAATTAAAAAATCCGAAGCACCGAAGAAACGACTGAAATGCAGTCGCCCTTCTCTCTCTTTCTCTCCTTTTCTCCGATGACCGATGAGTCAGAAAAGGAGGATCCGATCGGTCATAAAACGCGCGCGGCTCCTTCGCCTTCTCATCTCTTCCATTAAAGAGGAATAAAAAAACGTCCCAAGAAATCAGTTGTGCGTCACATCGATGTAAAAATATCGTCTTCCGCCGTGACCGCTGCAGTCGCGGCGTCACGTCGTGGATTATAGGTATGATTATCGCGCGTCTCGTCGCGCCGACCGTCACCGCGTTATGAACATCGAACACTAAAACGCTCCGTATGTCTATATAATACGATATAGCCGTACATATGTCGTACATCCTCGCGACGCGTGGGCTGATAAATTGACACTAATGCGCAAATTCGCGCGCGTATCGAGGCAATAACAACGTCATTGAGGGGGTGATTCACGTTGAGCCGAGCGTTGGAATCAGGGAGAGAAGTGTTATTCGAGCGTCTCTCGGGCGTGGACAAAAACACGTGTACACGCACCTTTGTGTATTCCAAAGGTGTCGGTGTCTGCACAGCCTGTGCAAAACGAGAGGGAAAATTGCATAAACTCGATAAGTTATAACATCGCCGGTTTCGAGGTTCCCGACGCTTCGGGGCGCGGACCAAGATGCAAGATGCAAGATGCAAGATGCAAGATGCCATTAGTACGATACAGAATCGGACGTTTTGTGCGAGCAAGAAAATACAAGGTGAGACGTGCGAGACGAAGCAAAAGCTCGTTGTCAAATTAATGAAGATCTACGGGCGAACCGTATGAACCGGTTGAGGCCCCATTGCGTAACTTCTTATCCCTCGGATGTGTCGACCAAGTGGTGCGGCTCTTACCGCGCTCTTTTTCGTTCTCCTTCGCGAGACAGGACCGAAAGGCACAAGCTCGCATGTATTGTCGGTCGCAACGTGAGCCACGCGAAAGGCGAGGCTGCGGACACGTTTCCGACTCGGCGAGAAAGAGCAGGAACGAAACGATGCATCTTATATCGACGTCGAGATGCATGCGCGCACTTTGAGGAGTCGAACACACGTCAGGTTTCTCTTCGGCGTTGCCTGACTCTCCCACGCCGAGGGTATTTATCGTCTCGTGTGATTGGACTGAAAATATTCGACTGCCACGTCATCCAATGCATTTTGGAGATTGGAATTTCGTGTCTGATTTTAGCAGCAACACTTTTGGTAGAATATTGAGAGCATTACACGCGGCGCTGGTCAGGCCCTGGTCAGGGCTGTGTGATCTCTGTCCGGGCCTGGCCAGGGCCTGGTTTGGGCGGAATGTAACAGAATGCTACAGATTTTGTACCAGGAACGACGAAGGATATAGATACGATTTTTTTTGACAGGCGACCTTTCACGATAAACTGGAATTATTGTTTGAATAAACGTAGTCGGTAAAACAGAATTACGAACAGCAGCCGCGTTCGCTGTACACGAGAATCTCGTCGCTCATCGCGTAAGCACAATTCAAATAAAGCTGACAGACCGGAGAAATGGGACAGGAATAACAATGCGAAAGGGTTTCCCCTTTCGCATTTTTATTCCGGCGAAGGAAGTCGAGAGGAGGAAGCGCGGATGACGCGAGAAAGACGATGAAGGAGGGAGAGAGCGAGACGATATTGCGTTCGACTGACAATCGCGATGATTTCGTCGTACCGCGTGAATATTTCATGAGCGAACATCGGAGAGGCAGCGAAGGAAGCTGAATACGAGAGACGACGAGATGCTGCCAGTATAGTAGAGTCAATGATCCGGAGTGAAGAGTGAAGAGCGCGGTAAATCGAGACGAGGTTTCACCGACAGGCCGCGTCGACCAATGTCCGAAACGGGGAAGATCGAGAACGAACGAGAAATACAGGCGGAAACGCGGAGAACGTAGCAGTCAGTCACTACGAGAAAAGCTGGAGCACTTCGTACGTGGATGAGAGGAGAGGAGAGGGAGATCACTGGCAGAAACCTTGTTTACGACGGCGGATTCTGGCGAGATTCAGGCCACCGAAGTCCAGTTACGCGGCACACCGGACCGGGCCGACAGACCCGGAGGAAAATTCATGAAAATTCTATTCCTCTTCGGTGATTCCGATCGCTCTCGATACGGGTTTGTCTGTGGAACGCAAAACGCGTCGACAGAGGCGACTTTTTGGGACGGCCTCGGGAGTGAATTTTTTGTTTAGCGTTGCAAATAATTTTGGTTAATTCTACACTTTCATCTGATGGTGTTGGTCACATTAATTGTGATTCAATAAATATTACTGATCACACGAAAAAATAAAAATAAAAATAAAATAAAAAAAAAAACGTAAGCCGATTCGAATGTCCAATATTTTTTCATAGATCTCATTGAAAATCCTGAATACGTATCAATTACCGGAAAATCCGACTAAAAGGAAAAACTCAGCAGTCGCAGGATATTACCGAACGCTTTTCGTTCTCACGATTCGCAAGGGACTTGCACTTTCGAAGCGGTAAATGGTACTTCGCGAAGTGCACGCGTCTGGTTGACGAAAAAGAGGCGAAAAAAAAAAATCGTGACAACTGGGAGCAGCAGCAGCAGCGGCTGCGGTGGTGATTGGCAAATAACGGAAACATCATTGCTCGATCTCGACGCGCATCCGGCTAACGAGATGAGGGGCCCTCGACGGGAGTGGATGGAAGTAGGCGCAGCGGTAGCAACGTTGTGCACTTTCCATCGGGAGAACGACAAACCCCCTTCCATCACCTTTCCACGTGTAGCGCGCGCGCGCGCTCTCGACTATTCGACCGCAGAATTTACTACGATTCGCCTCTCTCGTCCCTCACTCATTCACATTGTTCGCTCGTTCGCACAGTGGCAGTTTCGCAAGCTCGGAAATCCGCTCTCGCCTAAAGACGCTGAAAATCCGAACGTAAGACGGATCAATCAAAGCGGAGAATCATTTTTATTTGCTTCACCTTTTTTTCACGTAAGACGATAAAATTAAAATCGCGAAAATTAATTTTTCTTTCCATTTTTATTAAGTTTAAATTCTACGTGAAAAATGTAAAAATTGATTTTTTTTTTCTTGAAAACTGCAGAGTTGTCGCACAATTCCATCTAAAGAAGACGGAATTGCTATATCAGTACAATGCATATATAGAAGCGTTCGAAGAATATGCCTAAGTATAGAAGAGGAAGGAGGACAAAGAGGGACTGGGAAAAGTCTATTGTCTCGGCTGACGACGATGACGATGATGATGATGATGATGCGGACGACGAGCGCGCGCAGCGACGAAGACGTCCTCGCGCTTGCATCCTCACCTGGAGACCCTGGGGGCCGCCTATTAGGGTCAGAACGTCTGTAAAAGTGGCGGAAATTGTTGCGTTAATCGGTCGGCCCTTTCGCTTCTCGCTCCGCGTCGCGCGGTTAAATTATCCTCGCTATCGGCTACGGGGAACTCTTTAATTAATTGCAACCGATTTTTTAATGCGTTAAATTGCCCGCTGATACGACTGATAAGAGACGACGAGGACCGTTAAACGCGTCGGCGGAGAAAGGCCGCACTTTCGCGATTCCTCTCGTTCCAAGTTTCGCGCATCTTTGATTGCACTTAATTGGACAGCGATTAAATCAGTGCTTAAAAAATACATCCGGCATCGAAATAAAATCGGTACAAAAATGATACAACAAATGCGTTAAAATATACAATTTAATGTGAGCGTTGAATTATAAACGCGCTAAAAAAATTAAGTCACTTCGTAACATTATTTCGTTACTGAAAAAAATAAATGCAGCATCGAAATAAAATCAGAACACAAAAATTATACAACAAATGTGTTAAAATATAAAATTTAATGAGAGTTGATTTATGAACGGGCTAAAAAATTAAGTCACTTTATAAAATTATTTCGGGGTTTAATGACGAGCAGGAAATGACTAATAGTAGACGAGACCGATAAACCCAGCAGCCCAAAGTGAGCGTATCATCCGTAGCTACTTGTGAATACAGAGGCGGATGACGCGTGCGCTCGAATAACGGTATATTATCTTTCGTCTTTTTTTTGTCCTTTCTTCTTGTCGCTGTTTTTTTTTCTCTCGTCTCATTCGTGGACTTCGCGAGTACTCCGGGTATCCGCGCAACAATGATTGTACGGTATTATACTACACGCGAGTCCTCTCGCGTCTTATCTCGGTTTAGCCTGGATATTTATATTTAAATGCATTCCGGACGGCGGCTCCTCGAGAAATCTCGACCGATTCGGCGGTAGCAGCGGCGGCAGCAGCCGCTGTCTATACGTGTGCGTTATACGATATAGACACGCGTAGGTAACGTCTGACAATGAGAGTGAGAAACTTCGTCGTCGAGGGGACAAAACGTGTACGGAAGATAACTTGGGCTGCCAAGACAATAAGACGGCGAGTCACGTGAGCGTCGCCAGTCGATACGTTGAGTCGGAACTGTTCTCGCTTATAGTGAAAATTATTCTGATCCTTTATTAAAAACTTCGTGAGCAACCATTGTTGCTGATTTATTCAGCATCTGATTGGTCGTTGGGAAACCAGTAGCAGTTTGATGCTTAATATCGCGAAATTTGGCAGTTCGTCAGGAAAAAAAATTGTTTTTCGCGTTTTTCTCCTCGAATTTTCGATTTTTCGGGCAAACACCTATCGTTTTTGGAATCAGCGGAAAATTTGCCATCGGATAGGGTTTTTAAACTTCGTTAAATCGAAAAAAAAAATTTTCGATTTTTTTCGAAAAAACGGTAAGGGCCCTTCTAAAAATTTGCGATTTTTGAGGGTCAACTTTAAAAATCTGCAAAGAATCGAAAAATCTAAATATCGCGTTCCGCCCAGCGGCATTCTCTTCGTTGAAGAGTTTTCTTTCGAATGCAAAAAGAAAATCCCGATTATATCGATCCAAAGAAAAATTACGCCGATTTTAGTAAAGTGTCAAAATTGGGAAAAAGTGAAAAATCGTTTTTCGGGTTTTTCTCCTAAAATTTTTTATTTTTCGGGCAAAAACCGGTCATATTTAGAATCAGCGAGAAATTTCCCATCGGATAAGGTTTTAAAACTTCGTTAAATCGAAAAAAAAAAAATTTCGCCAAAAAAACGTCAAGGGTAAAAAAAGAGCTTGTGGATTTTTTTTACATAAATCATGATGACGCGCGAAAAATCTCGGAAATATCTCGGGAATATTTCGACGAAATTCCCTCTCGTCGAAGGTGTCGTAGATGCGTTATTATACAATAACGCATTTAGCGTCAATCGCGGGAAGGCGACAAGGTTGCCGCGAGTGTTTGTCCGCGCCACGTAAAGCGAGACACGTATATGCGTGGGCACGAATGCTACGTACATAATATATCGCGTATTATGCCGCGGGAAGCGCGCACACGTGCTGACACCGAGAACATCCCGAGCCTTTTACGAGTCCCATAACGAATCATAAATAATAATCTTCCGCGATTATCCGATGAGCCATCGTCGCGAACGATCTTTACTCTCGGCGCCTGGGAATATCGACGACGACAGCTGTGTTTTTCTATGCACTCAAAAAAATTGTCGATTTTTTTATTTTTATTATTTTGAATATGAAAAATACACATTTTTATTTTATTTAGATTTAAAATCGCTACATTCCGATTTTCCTCTACATCCGCCATAACTAAAAAAATCAAATCCCGCGCGATATACATTTCACGACGATCCGCCCGCGCCATGAGGAAGTCGCGCGTTATTGCTGCCGTGATACGGGGCAATGTAGCAATTTATAGAGTCACCGCGGGGTTTATGTCTTTTTTTTTACGAACGAGACGTACAAAGTAGCGGACGAGGAAGAGGCTGCTTTCTGCGAGCACGCGTTGGGGGCAGGGAGAGGTGGAGAGGAGGGCGGAGGGGAGGCAATTCGAACTTGATGCCGGCGTTCGAGTAACGCGAGTGGTGAACGGCGCCGGACTCAACGTGGAAACGCGTTTACCTGTATGTAGAGTAAGGTAAGCTATAAAGATCGAGTCTGCTGAGAGCTGCGCACATGCTCGGCCTCGTGGATGCTGCCGTTGCTGCCGCTGCTGTTACTCCGCAGCAGACCGTTGCTCGTATTCCTTCGCACCCGCGCGTCTCGCTCACTGTATATACCTTTATATATACGTAGGTGAATGTCGGAGAGAGAAATCATACCGGGGGCAAGGACGTGATACCAACCACGCCCGACTCATCTCGACTTTCTATAAACCGAAAACTGGATCGCGACTGCTCGTTGTCTCTCCGCCGATCCTCTCGGAGAACGGTCTTCCAGGCTCCAGCAGCAGCGGCCAAAGTGCTGAGCTCGGTCGCTCGCAGCGTGCGGCCCGCGTGAGACGCTGGACTCTCGCGTAACGGGGAACCGCGAGGCGCGTCTCCCTTTTTTCCTTTCCTCGCTTCTTTTTTATTTTTATTTTTTTTTGCTTTGACTTGTACTCGCTGTTGCCGTTGCTCACTTACGGTGCGCGGGTAGATATATATATAGTACAGTGCCCAAGCGCCCGACCATCTCAACCGCATCACGCGAAAGCAATTCGTCGGCGTTTTCATCGTTTTCGTCGTCTGGTTATTTTTGGCGAAGGCTTTAAGAGTTGTTCCACCCGCGCACAGATGCATTCTGAAATTTTTTGTTCGCGTTTTTTAAATGTTTTTCTAATAGACGGTCCTTAATTATCCTGAATAGAATTATGGAATTATGGCGTATATACTCAGGAAAATAATTCAGGAAATTAGGATTTCAGGAAATAATTCAGGAAATCAGGATTTCAGGAAATAATTCAGGAAATCAGGATTTCAGGAAATAATTCAGAATTTATGAAAAATTAAAAAATGCGGAGAGATGAAATATTATTAGCGCGAAATGTTTCCCGGAGCCTTAGTAATTTCGTCTGCTCGGATCGAGTTTCCCTGCCTTCTACTTAGATCGTATTCCGATATCCCAGCATTTTTCGTACGATTTCCCGAGGCGTCGAGACCCGTTCGAGCAAATTGGAAAATCGTCGCCCCTCGGGGCGAAGAAGTCGGCGAGAGGAAGTGCGTGCAGTCCGCGGCGACGATCGTCGTGTATATTATTACGGCGGAAGAGGCCGCGATACTTTACTCTCGCTCTCCGCGCTGCGCAGCAGCGACGACGACGACGGAGACGACGCGGCGAGAGCCGTTCGGCCGGAACGCGAAAAGAAAAGCTCGAACGCGAGAGGGAAAAGTCTTCCTCGACATCCGCCGATGCGGAGACTCTCGCTGAACGATCGACGGGAAATAAAAGAGAAGAAAAGACTTTCCACTGGATGCGAGGATGGAATTTACCGCTTCGGGCATCCTGGCTCTCCCGGAGGAAAAAAATAATCTTCCTGATAGCTACAATTAGCCATTTTTCCCTTTTTACCGATAATTATTAATATCTATTTTTTTCTTATTTTTATTTTTATTTTTTTCACTGTATTTTCTGCCCCAAGTTCAACCGAATTATCTTCCCTCGTCGAGTGCGACACATTTTTTTTTTACTGTCTCTGCTGTTCTTTTATCAGCTTTTGCTCTCGTTGCCTTTTACCCTTTTTTTTCTTTTTTGCGTCATTCGAGCTCTCGACATCGCGAGTGAATTTCTCTTTCATCGTCTGCGGCCGCGCGGAGGGAAAGACCGCGACGGCGGCGACAACGACAACGACGACGACGACGACGACGACGACGACGAGGCGGTGACGCGGTGGACGCGCCCGCGAGCAAACTCGTCGCGCGGGAGAGGAACGACCGCTTTTCTCTCTCCGTCTCGTCTAACTGGAGCGGAGATCGAGCTCTGCCCATCGACCAACGGTACTCTCACTGCACCGAGAGAGACTCGATCGCCAGTTCCCCGCATTGCTCCCGCGGCGACAACCTTGAATGCCGCTAGATAGCAACAGTATATCAAAATATATCGACTCTGTCGTCATTGCTCGTGCGAATAACTGTAAAGCAAATTTATCTATTATTTTACGACTGTCGAGCGCAAAATTCATCGACACCTGGGAAATTACGATTTTCTCACGAATTATGATTTTCATGATATTATCATTTCTCTTAAAATAAATAATTTTTTTAATGTTCGACTCGGAATACAATCAATATTTTATTTTATTTTTTAATAATTTACGAACACAAAAAGTAATTCATTTGTTTGAAAATAATCATTTTGACAGATGTGAAAAAAAAATCGTTGTGCAATCGAAGCCGTTGCACCGTCTTTGCCATCAACTTTTATGTACCAACGTCCAGCGAGACGACCGCTGATTAATATACTCGTTCGTCTGCCGGAACGAGTAGCAGTATCACCATCGCCGCGACAGCAGATTAATATAGAGACATCAACGCCCGGGTAAACGCGCAACGAGGCTTCGTGAATCTCGTGCCTCGCGCCGGCCGAGACCGACTTCGATGCCCGAACAGGAACTGTCTACCTATATAGACTATAGCCATAGGCAGCTCCGTGCGACGCTTACGAATTAAATCAATCTGTTTCGCTGCTGTTCCTCATTAATAATTTTTTAAACCAATTTTTAATCGTCCTTCATTGACAATTAAAATTAAATAATTTCTTTTTAAAGAAATTCGATACACTTTATAGCAATCAAACAAACGACTCCCCAAAAAAAATCACCTGTCAAAAAATTGGTGCGTCATGATTACTGGATGAGTCGCCAAAAGCATTAGATCGTAAATAGTCATCCATCGTATCCATCGTACAACAGACCCATAAGTCGTATCCATCGTATAACAGACCCATAAGTCAGGCCTAAAAAAGCATAAAAAAGAAAGTGAGAAGGTGTCGTAAAACTTTCGTAACGCTCTTGCTCTAATCCATAGTATTGAGAAAAATTCTTTGGCACTGATTGCAGGTTGTCCCGAGTCCAAAGCAGCAGCAGCTTCAGCAGCAGCAGCGGAAGCAGCAGCAGCGGCGGCAGCAGCAGCTGAAGGCGGCGCAACAGTCGAGGTGACGAGACCGAGAGATATCGAAGCAGGTGTGATGAGCGGATATCTCGGGACGACGACCCTGTCCCCGCTGCTCCACGACCCGAAGTATCCACCAGCCATGCGGGAGAAGGACTCGAGCCCGCGAAAGATGCCGGGCCACATAAGCCCGAAACAGGCGAGCATCTATCCCCTGAGCGTTCGCGTCGCCGATCCCGACGACGATCTGCCCTACGACCTGAGCCACGGACGCGACTCTGGCCACGCGATCCGCGGCGCCGCGTCGAGTCCTACCTCAATGATGATGACGAATCAGCAGCAGCCGCACATGAGTCCAGCCGCGAGGCCGTCGCACGGCGACCAACATCACCAGGAAGTCGAGTGCGAACCCCTTGACCTTCGCGTCGATCGTAAGAAGGACCATCTCCGGGACGAGAATCAGAACGACATTGAAGTCCTCAATCAAAACGGCCTCGAACGTCTGCCTTATCACACGGTCCTGTTTCCTCAGCATCACGCCGTCCACCCATTGGTCCTCGAGGCGATGTACAGATCGCATCATCACGCACCTGCGGTGGCAGAATTGCCGAAAATTCAAGTGAGGGCGCTGCCAACGATGGTACCACTGCCTTCGAGTCGCTTCGCCTCTTCGGTGTCATCGGTATCGTCTCAACAGGTTGGTCAGAGGGTCGCAAGTCCTGCGACCAGAGAAACGCATCAGCAGCCGAGTCAGCAGAGTCAACCGAGTCAGCAAAATGCTCAGAACGCTCAGCAAGCCAATAATCTGCCACCCTACGCCTCTGCCATTGGTGCGTCAGCTGGTCTCAAGCCCAAAGACCGTTACTCCTGCAAATTCTGCGGCAAGGTCTTCCCCCGCTCGGCCAATCTCACGAGGCACCTCAGGACTCACACCGGCGAGCAGCCCTACAAGTGCAAATACTGCGAACGCTCATTCAGCATATCCAGTAACCTTCAGAGACACGTGCGTAATATTCACAACAAGGAGAAGCCCTTCAAGTGTCCGTTGTGCGAACGTTGCTTCGGACAGCAGACGAATCTCGATCGGCATCTGAAGAAACACGACGCGGACGGACCGACGATATTGGACGAGGTCAGGTCGCGTTATCACGGACAATTGCCGAGGGCTGATGATTCGTACTTTGAAGAGATACGCAGCTTCATGGGAAAGATCACGTCGCAGCGACAGGGAATACCCTATTTTCCGGGGCTTCTCGGATCTGCTGGGGAAGACTTCAGGAACGATAAGCAGCAGCTACAGTTGGAGGAGAAACGTGGCGACTCGTCGTATTTCAGCGATCGCGACAATTTGAGCTCAAGATCGAGCAGCAGTGCCAGTCGGGCTGAAAGCGTTCACGAGGATCAACGAGACGCGAACACGCCGCCACTGTCGCCTGGGAACAACACCTGAATAGAGATTTTTTTTAATACGCGAGGTTTAAACGAACATCCTGTTTTTTTCTATATTTTTTTCGAAGCTCCCGTGAAACACGGGAATCAAAGAGACGAATCTGCTCACGGTTCGTGTGGCGGCGACGACGAATCGTTGATACTCGGGAGTCGTACTGACAGCCTCAGCTGATCTGATCTGACTTGACTGATCTGTCCGATCTGCGAAATCAAGATCATGAGGAGGTTGGAAGGGAGAAATGTTATTTATACACGTCAAAGCGCAATGGACGACTCGTCCAACGTCGACGTGTGTTATAATCTTCACTGAGTGTCTTGGAGGAGAATAATGAAGGCGGTTCTCATCTATGAAAGGTTGAAGAGCCCGACCGACACCAGGACGGGAACCCTACGACTAGCAATTAGTTAGACTGTAATAGCTGTTTACGTTTACGATATATGTTATAAGACCGCGCGGCGCGGCCGATGTTACCCGGGTCGTCGTCGCCGATTGGCTGTCTGCAGGATGGAAGGTGCGGTGAGGTCTGTCTCTCTTCGTTGTCCACAACCAACGGGTTACGATTGCCCTGGTAGAAAATTTACAGCGTTACACTCGGCGCTAGTCAGGCCCTGGTCAGGGACGTGTCATCCCTGTCCGGGCTTGATCAGTGCCTGGCTTGAGCCGAATGTAACGCTACGAATTTTTTTACCAGGATAAACGTGCGAATTGGGTATGCGGAAAAATTCTCGTCTTTGCGGTCTTCAAGGCTTGAAAAAAAAAGAATAAATTGCTTTCATTTCCTTTTCTTTGTTTCTTTCATTTCGAACTAATTTTCGCAATTATCAACGTCAGATGAATTGTGGACACTGAAAGTTTGCAGAAATATAATTTGATGTTTTTATTGCTTGCTCTGCTGGACTGTGAGATCCTTGTTAACGACGCGTAAAATTGAGAAATCCTAACGTCAATTAAGAACCGATCAGCCGGGCAATTGTACAATTTTCCGGTAACCAATTTTCGGCGGTCCAACGATCTCGCAATCCGCGGCGCAATTCCTTCGCGCAACGAGTCGCGTTTAATCGTTGTCTTGTTGCTGATTTTCAAGCGAGATGACGGGAAAACTGGACTGCGGCCTCGGACAAAATATTACGCCTGCGATAAATCGCGAACGGGTAAGCCGATTCGTTCCGGCAGGAAGTGAGGCTCGGGAGAACAATCTGTCGATTTTACGGCGTAGAAAGTGAATTTAAAGAGCGAGGGACGAGAGGCGAACGCGCGTTCGCTCGCTGCGAACAAACGAGTTAACCGAGTGTCGAGCTCTCCAAGTGTCTCGAGGGGCGTAGCTGGTCTCGAGGATTATTCTCAGCGATCGAACGTTGACGCTGCGCGACGCGAGTTTCGCGATAGATGCCAATAAACTCTCTGCGGTGTCTCGAACGATTAGAAATCGAGGAGAACGCGCCGCGTCTCGGGAATCGTCATCATCCGCGCGCGCGCCGCTGATATTTTTGCGCTCTGCACCGGCGACCTCGCTAATCGCTCACGAAAAACTCGGTTCTGCGTCCGGGCGGCAAAAAAGTTTTGCCGGTCGACGAGAGAGAGAGGAACGCGATTTCGTCGTCGTGATTCGATGCAATCGTGGGAAGAGGAGGTGGCGATCGTTTCGTGAGGCGCAATCACGCTCGCCATTAACGTACCATATGGTTTATGTACCACATACGCATAATCCCATAAATACAAAAAAAAAATCACCCTATCAAATTCTGAAACGGAAATATAAAAAAAATACAACCGATTCGCGATTACTCGTTGAACCCTTTTTTTGAGCTTTGATAAAGTGGACCATCATTGAAATCTCATTAAAATAGATCACTTAAAAACTACTGGAAAATGATTGCCTAAAAAAAATTTTTTTTAATTTGACCCTTTTTTCGAGCTTTGATAAGGTGGGTCATCATCAAAATCTCAATGATACAGAACACTTAAAAATTGCTGAAAAATTATTGCATTATAAAAATGACATCAGGCAGTTCCAGCATCACTCTTACCTATATAGATAAGAGTAAACGCAAGTAACAGATTTGTAAAATTCCACATGTGGGTCGATCCGACATAGCGAATCGGTCCGTATTAACCACTCGTTACCCTGTACATATATCGCGACGAGAGAAATGGTAACGGAATTCGAGACGGTGAACGCAGCAGCATCCGAAGCTACTTACGTACACGAACGTGGCAATCGAGCGTTTCCTCTCTCGGGCGCAGCGGAATTATACTCACGGCGCGCTCGTACACATCGTCGACTGTAATAAGAACGATTTAATCGGAACGCACGTACGCGGCCGAGGGCCGCGTCTTCCGCCGGACTCGCCGCCGCGGCTCCTCGCGATCCTGGCGCGCAGCGTGCAGCGCACAACCCAAGCTCGACCCGTCCCGCCCGTCTTCTCACTTTCTAACCGACGTCGCCGAGTGAGAACCTTTAAATCGCTCGTGTTCTGCATTGCCATTTGCCGACTCGCGTTTTGCGAAAAAAAAAAAGAAAAAAAAATCGAGAAAAAGGCCAACGTTTCCGATCGAACCGCGGACATTCCATTCGACTGTGTTAATAAAGGGTTTCACTTCCCACGTCGACATTTTCGTTTTTTGAGAAATTTAGCGATTTAACCGAAATCCTATTTTTTTTAAATTACATATTTGAGTCTTTGAGTCAATTGGTTAATTTTTTTGGAGCATCTCTTTACAGCTGAAAGTCACGAGAATTTGCGATAATTTCTGTCGTAAATACGACAATTTTTTGCTATCACTCCGCCGCGCTGATAACAGTCTAGAAATTCCGCGGCCAATTATCGACAAATTAGCATCGCGAACTATCGTTAATTCTCGAGTCGACGTCTCTCGCTTTCTAAGAGCGAAGCCTAAATTGGAACGAAGCTGCGGATAGGTTTCCGAGGGGATCGCGGCTCACCCTGAGAATCGCGTTAATAACCGGCGCGGCGCGTATATCGAGAGAACCCGGCGCGCCGATCGCGAGGTGTGACTAAGCAAACCGATATTTTTCTTTCTTTCCTTCCTTCTTTCTTTATCGCCCGGCTCTCTCGATCCTGGACGCTCGCTGCTCTCTTGTCTCGTGTGGGTACATCGAGGCACCGCCGACTGAGGTAACACGTACAAACTGCGCTCGAACGGCGCCGCCGCCGCATTCATCCGACGGCCTCGGTGGACTCTTGCGTTACAGTTTTGCCACGCCCCGATCGCGGAGAGACGGCGTGGCAGCTCATCTCGCGCGAAAGTGAAACGCAATAAAGGAGCCGCTCTGTACCAACAGATTATTCCCTATATACCTATATGCCTATACAGGGTGTCCCAAAAGTTGATAAAGTCCCGGCTGCTTAACCCTGTTTTGAGGGTTAACCCTGTTACGATCTGTTAAAACGAAGGGTTAATAGTTAATAGTTAATGTTAACCCTGTTCGCTTAACCCTGTGTATGAATAGGGTTAAGCAACTGGAACTTCATAATTTTTTGGTACACCCTGTATACCTATATTACCGGGAAAAGAGAGACACCCGATCGATCGCCACGATTGCTCACGAGAAATTCTCGTCCTTGTCCTTTATTTTAATTTTTTATCTCAAGTTTTCGTTGTTTCCTTTTTTTCTTTTTTTTTCGTCTTTGTCCTCTCTTTATCTGCCTTCATAAATCTTCCTCTCACCTGTAGACAATAGCCGAGCTGCACGTACCTAAGCATGCAAACATACGTTACCTAATGATTATCAAACGTGAATGGAACCGCGTTTTATATACATATATATATACAGATACGTGTGTACGCGATTTAATTCACGACCGAGTGTAAATACGCTGGCAATAATAATCGGCATAGCGACCTAATAGTAATATATGAATTTATATGTATTATAAGAATAGATTATATAATGAAAGAGATGATATATGTATAGCAGTGTAAATGTAAAGAGAGACAAAGGTGAAGATTCGAGGTAATATATATATTATATATATCGATGTATGTATAGACGGTAGACTTCGTATCGAGGCTCAATTTAGTTAGTTAATTGAAATTACGCGTATGCAAAAGTGATTCGGCTTCGAGTAATTTTGGTTCATACGTAAATTATTTTTCTGCGTCGGATTGAACGGTCAATTTGATCCTTCCTTCTTTTGATTTTTATTTAGATGAAAATGTGAAAAATTTTAAATGGTTTTTTTTTCTTGGCTCGAATCCGAATCACTTTGCATATGAAAAATATGATATTTTTCTACTTGTACATAGGAATCTAATTATCCGAGTCATCAAGGTACGACGAGCGTCGGGGCGATCAACGCGAATCGAGTTTATGTTGCGCTGATTATAACTGAGCGTTCGTTGGCCCGCGCTCATTATCACGACGATGCAGTGGATGCGAGCAATGCGAGGCCTTGATAAGTGTTGTTTTGTTTTTCCAAGTGTTGTGGCCTCCCGGTGTTCGTTCCTTCTATCGCTGCCATTACATAGCCCGAAACTGATAACGCATCCACAGTGGCTCTGCAATCTTTATCATCCTTTATCTCCCTCTCTGTTGTCAGGATCGATCCTCTCTCGTTTCTATACTATTCCGTGTTTCGTTAGAAGAGGCCGGAAACACGACGAAGTGAACCCACCGAAAAAAGCAGAAAATTCACTTTACAAGTCGAATTCACTTTACGATCGAAAAAAAAAAAAAAAAAAAATCGGTCGGCAGATCAGCAGCTGAACGTATGTGTACTCTCCTTTAATTAGTCGTCGACACCTGGCCGTAATTTTTTTTTTACCTACATAGCGTTAGTACTGCGAGCGAATGCGAGAAAATTTTGTCTAAGTGTAATACGATTGTGATTTCATTGAGGTTACCGATTTATACGTAATTAATTGTGTAGAAACTCGATCGACACTGAGTCGATTCGGCGAGTTTGCCCGTAGCCCTAAGGTCGAAAGTTTTAAACGTCGCCGGTTCGCGATGCTGCTCATCGGTGGTATCGATTCGATCCCGGACCGGCGAGCCACCGGCGATCGGCAAACGGCTCGCAGATATATTTCGTAACGCAATCTAATACTGATAAGACGTTAACGATCCGTTGTCACTCCAACTGCGAACCGTTTGGTCCTCGCTCGTTTCTCGTAACTTTAGGTAATTAGTCACGTGTTGTGTAGCATAGTGGTGACTGTATATATGTCGATATGTAACATTCGATAGCGATATATTTAAAAAAATATTCATTTTAAAGTAATGACTTTCGTTTATTTATTTTTTATCACATTGGAACCCAAACACCAAAATGTCGAGGAGGGAAGATAGGAAAAGGCGTAAATTCTGGTTGCAACATCTCAGAGTGACCTCTCCGTAGGTTACATTCGGCCTTGATCAGGCCCTGATCAGTGCCTGGTTTGGGCTGAATGTAACGCTACAGATTTTCTAATCGGGTCGATCCACTGTCATCAAATCTGTATTAGGCCAAGTGGACATTTACTGGGGAGGAGCCGAGTAAAAAAAAAGTGTCATACACCGGAGATAAGAGGCGACTTTCTCCCTGTGGGCCAACCAGCGACCGAACAACCGGACTCGAATGTCTGGCAAATTCGTATCTCGGCGGACTTGTTCCCCTCGTTGTTTCCGACCGTCCGCTCAGTGGGAGGTCACGGTTCACAGCAAAAAGCGTAATCCACGTGAGGGTGTGTGTGTGCGTGTTGTGTCGTCCCCTCGAAAATTAAGCCACTCGCGGAGCAGCGGGCAATTAATGTGGGAACGAGAGTCGTTCGCGAGGGTCATAGGTGTGTGAGAACCGGAACACAGCCGGACCCGGTGGACGGTCGGTCGGAGACTTCGCGAGACGTGACCGAGTCGACAAATCGTGAGTATAAAGATGCGGACGGATTTTTCGACGACGTATACAACGACGACTTAAAGCGCGGGACGAGCAGAAAACGAGAGACGTCCGAGCAGGCGGAGAGACGTCTCCGTCCACTTGTCGCGGATGACTGGACCTCGCTCTTTATTTTCAAGGACCTCCGAGAAGGGTAAGACCGTCGAATTGTTCGATCTACTAACGTAGACATCGGCGATTTTTAATCTGTTCGAAAATCCCGTAAAATAAAATTGCTAGTAAAATGAATAAATTTAATAATTAAATTGGAATGAAGATTTGATTAGATTACATTAGGCAATTTCAATTTTTTTTATCAGACACGAACACGATCGTTGGACGATAATTGTTACCCGACTGAATCACAGAATCGCCTTATTCATTCGAGTCACGTACCAGTCAAACGATTCACGACGTTTTTTTCTGGAAGATACAAATCCGTAAAGAAAGAGTTGCTCATCCTGGCCAAACTTGGACGCAGGAGGTTGATCATCATCGGCGCGAACGAGGCACGCGGATAGGATAGGACGTAGTTAATGGAGTATTCTCGGTGGTTAAGTGTATTTTTTTTCTTGGCCTCCTGGAGGACGCGACTTTGACCCAGATACGCAAACTGTGCCGGCGCTGCCCAGATGCAACGAGACTGCCGCGCAGCTGCCAAGGTGCACGTCGTCTTGCCCTAATAATTGGTATCTTATTTGCAAGCTGTGTATATGGCGCAAAATTACTGCTGGGTAAACATGTAGGTAGAGAATAAATCGCTTCAATGAATACTTTTAAGTTATTTATTTTTACTGTGATTCGCATAATGCAAAAAAAAAATCGTTTTCACAAAATTGTCAAAACGGTTGTTCGCCCGAAAATTTTAGAAGAAAAATAAAAATTGTTGTAAGCTGAAAAAATGACGAGTTTTCATAAAATTGCGAATTTTCTTATAAACTGGCGAGTTTATTGAATAATCCGCTACATTTATACTCCATCGTGACACGCGTGTCGAGTAAAAGGGAGCAATATGCATCGTGACGCCGTTTCCACGTCGGTCTGCGGCGTCTCCGCACTCTCGGCCGTCGTAAAATCTCACGAGACCGCAGGAATTGGCTTAATGGTCAGACTGTGTACAATTATGAAATTCCAACGCATAGTAGCGATGCAGGGTCGCAGGGTTCGCAGAAACGCAGTCGTAAGAGATGTGTAAGAAAAAAAAATTAAAAAGATCAGGGATCCGCGGAGACTCGCTGTGCGTCGCGAATCGACCTTCGCTTCGGGTATTATCTTTTCCGCTAATTAAACAGTGAAAAAAAAAGTAATCACTCGAAGATCTCGTTCGAGTAAAGTTTCACAGAAACCGTGAGAATAAATGTAAATCGTGAGGAATTTACAAAATCATTGGGTAGACATGAGATCGCGTTTATTGTCAATAATCTTATGTTATCAATAGCTACTTAAAGAACTAGGTCGTTTATTATTATTTACATGAAGTCATCGATGATTATCGGTGATGAGTATATCATTTCCAAGGCACTTTTTCCATTATCCACTGCTGCTCGGAGTTTCCGTTGCAGGCCGCTATTACAGGACCTTCGTTCGTGTCGGGTGAAACGTGGAGGCACATTCCGGAGCTAACGTGAACGAAAGCTTTGGTCTGAAAAGTGGACAAGGTCTCGTTATTATTGAACCGACTTCGCATATCCGGAGAATGAAGCGCAAGTAAAAAAGAAAGGATTTTTTAAAGGGTGACTCGCCTCTTTATCGTAACGCCATTTCTGGCGATGCAGACCGCTGCAAGCCATTATCTTAACTTTGGGCTTCTCGTGGCGAGTGTCGCGCTCCGGCGCGTCGAGGCAGACGCTCTCGTCCGTCATTACGACGCCGCTCGACGTCATGACGAACTTTTGGCTGAGCGTCGGAGATTTAATGCAAGGCTCGTAAATCGCGTAGCCCGAGGGCTGCGAGTACATCCCTTTCGAGACGGGCTTCATGAGACACTTTCTCGTCGGCACGTGGACTATCTGGAGATACAATTTATTAGATAGTAACGGATATTGACGCATTAAAGCCTGCTTATTGAAGAAGCTTTGACATACTCTTCCGAAAAATCGATCATCCTTGGGGAAAAAATGCTCCGGCCACACGTGGTCCAAGTACCACTCGAAGCTTTTGCATTGAAGCTTCTTCCGGAGTTCCAGTCGCGAACGAATTTGCTGCTTGTCCCGGAGTCTTGCGGCTTCTACAAACGTAATAAATAATTAATTCATTACAGACGTCCAACCAACGCGTCAATTTTATTTTTTTTTTTTTGTCGGAATACTTGCCAGGATTAAATTTGAAGTAAAACTCCGCCCAATCATCCATCCAAACCAGAGCTACGCGCGCCAGATTCCCGTACAGAATTTCTCCGACTCCACCGGGAAAAGAGTACGGCGAGGACTTCCTGAAAAGATGTCCGACGTGCGAACAAGGTGCAATCTCGACAGTACCGCCGCACTGCCAGACGCGGAAGGAGAGCTCAAGATTCTCGCCGCCCCATATTTGCATCTGATCGTCGTAGCTTCCCAGCTCGAAGAAATAATCCTTGTCCATTGAGAACAGGCCGCCTGCCATGGCCGGCGTCTTGAAGGGGTCTACGATATTTTCCCGGCGTTCGCGCAACAGAGGACCGTTCAGTGTGAGCCATCGAAAGTGAAGGTCCCAGTTGAAGGCTCCCCAATGAAGTTCGAACGATCTGCGAATTGAAAAATACATCTTTAAGACTCGTTCGACTGATAAAGCAGACTCGAGACCATTTGTATCTACAGACATTTTCCACAATTTAGATTTGTCTTCTGAGCTTCGTTCAGAAGAAAATGGGACACGATAGGAAAAGACTTATCTCAACTTTGGAGAATTCCAAAGTTACTCCTTAAGAATAAAATACATCTTTGATAAAAGCTGACGCAACGCACGAGAAAATTAAGCGCTGTGATTAGAAATGGACACACGAGGGTCAAAGGTCAACTATCGTGCTCAATAAGCGCGTGAAGCTTGGCGGGCTTTAATTACTATGATTAATTCATAAATGAATAAACGATAAGACCAAGGAATGGTTGATTCAAAGAAGACTGATGTACATCCATTAGATTGAAAAAAAAAAAATTTAATTTATTACCTGGTGTATCCAAAGGTATCATCGTTGATGATATCGATCACCGGCGAGACGACTCTCGTTCTGTCCTTGGAAATTGCTTCCAGCAGAGGCTCCAACCATCCTGCGAATGGACATCAGGATTATATCTGACATTTATTTGTGTACACATCGTCGAGTCCACGAGATTGCGGAGAGCTTACCTACCAACCGTGCATTCGCAGTGAGCGTCCAGGAAAGTCAGGACTTTGCCTCTCGCCTCGTTCGCCCCCAATAAACGGGCGTTCACCAGACCGACTCTTTTGCCCGAGCGAAGAACTCGAGTTGGAACCGCCAGGGTTCGAACGTAATCGTCCAGCGGACTTTTGAGAAAATCTAGAATTAAAGATTCATTAAAATTCGCCTTCGTTTTATTTTTATTTTTTTATTTGATAAAAACCAACCTCTGTCACTGTTATCGTCCACGAGAATTATTTCCGTCAACAGTTCTCTGGGTGATCTGTTTATGACACTGTGAACCGTTCGTAATAGTGTGCTCCAAGCTTCGTTGTGAAAAACGATGATGATAGAGGTTTTAGGCAATCCTGATAAATTCGCGTACCTCGCAATGCATCTGAAATTCAATCCAGTTACTAGAATAATCATAAAATAAATATAATATAGAATTTATTTAGTAGAAAATGTTCAACGTACTTTCTTTTCCTAACGTCCGGCAATGTCCTATTCAAGGGTATCCGATCGCTCGCCATTAGATTGAACCTATTAATTTGGAAAAGTTGCTGCATCACCGGAAAATCCTTCGACGGTATAATAACCGGTTCGCCGTTTCGTCCTTCGCGCGGCCGAGGATCAAACATGTTTTTGTTGACGACATCTGAAAAAATATTATTTCATAAACTGTAAAAAAAATCAACTTATATAAAAAATCGGCGCATTACCTTTCGTGACGTTTGGTGTTTTCAGCGGATTCACAAAATCGCCTATGTAATGCCCGACGACCACGTGAATTCCTCGACGATCTATGTAATCCGTCTGATCCTTTAATAATCTGAAACGCAATGGTACTTAATAGTTTCGTGGACGGTTCTCACAAACGAATAAAAAAGAAAACGTCGAAATTTCGAAATGCTCCGCAGGTAATGACAGACGTCAAGGGTCGGCTGAGCGAAACCGCACCTGCCGCCCCCCCCCCCCCCCCCCCTCCCCCATTTGTACCTGGCAGAAGGAAACGGACTTGCCGCTCCGCTGCATTACAACGTTGCACGACGAAAGTAACGAAGATTTCGCGTTTCCTCTTAAGTGTATACAATTTAATCGTATAATAATTGAAAAAAAATGCCAAAACAAGATTTGTAAACGAAAATAATTTAAAAAAAAATCTCGACCTGCGAACAATAATAATAAACTTTTTTTTTCGAGTGATTACAATTAGTATAACAATAAAAAATAAAAAAATATGCCAAAACAGTATTTGTAAACCGAAATAATAATAAAAAAATAATCCGCTGACAATTGGCAATAGATAATAATGATAATAATAATTATCTCACCTGAGTGATACGTAATCGTCACCGTAATCGCTCCCCTTCCGGCTCCTCGACCAAACCAGCACCATGCAGACGACCGTCACGGCGAAAACGATCAAGGGCCAGGGCCGAAAAATCCTGCCGAAACGCGGCCACATCTTCGCACCCAATTTCGTCGACGCTACGCTCTCGATATTATATCCGGGATCATATTCGACGCAATTCACGTGATTTATTTCGTCAACCGAGCGTACACATTAATCGTCGTAGTATAATACAGAATTTTCGGTGGGGCCGGCTCGAGTTTCTCCCTCGCGTTATCACTCCACGCGCCGCGCTCGCCGCGGTCGTTGGGTCAGGTCATCGTCGGCCGCGAACTCGCATATATTTCCTACGACGATTGCGCGTTCGTCGGAACGCGGGAAAAAATGTTCTCGTCCGAAGATCTCGGCTTAATATTTTCCAACACGTAATTCATTTTTCGGTACTCGAAATGATTTATATATATTTTCTTTTAATTATAAAATTCAAAGTATCGGAGCAAGTTTTTCACCCTCGATGCGCTGCTCTATATTTGAAATTGTAAATCGATGGAACCCGAAGTCGGTGACTCGAGACAATATCAAAATGAGTAAAAATGAAAAATGAATAAATGCGAGTGAAATAGAAAATCGCAAAACGTTTGGCCTTTCACCTGTTGAGCAACGACCGGCGATTTCAACCGAGGCTCGAGCATCATCCGCTCGCGTATGACTCTCACGGTAAATTCCCGCTCGCTTCCGCTCCACGTTTCACAATCATTTCGCGGCTCTTTTACCCCCTCGACACACGCAACTCGCACGCACCGGCCGCCAATTTTGCGCAATTTACTGCAGAGATTTATCCTCGGCGTGTATTTATTATTTGAGATGCGTATTCGATGACAAGCCGAGACGCGATATTCGACGCCGACGTCTGACACTGCGGTCGCGCTGGGTTCGCTGCACGGACTGGAATGGCTGCTGACTGTACACTTGTGCGGATCAAGTGACGTCACCGCGTCTGTCTGGAAAGGACGGAGCGGCAGACCAGTTGGAAGGAGGCGGCGATGTGCACCCAAGAAGGCGAAGTACCTGATCCTCGCCGCATTCCCCGGCGCTCTTCGACTACTGCGCTCTGCTCTTATCCATTTATCTGCTACTGTCCATTTTTATTTACATATACTTTCAATTTTGTACGTTCTTTCAATAAGAAATGTATTTTTTCTCAAAATATGTTCGCTCAAACCGGTTGGCAAAATCAATTTTATGCACCGAACAGACGTGAAGATAACGTCGCAATTAATTATAATCGATGACACGGAGCGTCGAACGAAGCTCTGAATTTTTTTTAGAATTTTTAATCTTACTTTTTAGGCTATTATTTATTATAACGAGAGGAGGAATAAAATGGTGATGGAGAAAAATAATGCCATGTGTTTATTATTATTATTATGTGGTTATATATAAATCTATAATAGATTTGTCAATCTTATTGTGGTATGCGAGTAATTGAATCAAGTATTTAAACAGGTTGCCGACCAAGACGCAGTGGTGTCATCTACAGGCGAATTCTCGAATGAGTAAATAACACGAAAAGCCGCGAGATGCCAGCACTGGTTTTAGTACCCAGCTCGCCACGTTGGAAGAGGTGACGGCTTGAGCTGGAGTGTATGTGACATTACGGATCGCTCGGCAAAGTATTAATTGTTAAATAATCATTGAATAATCTCAGCGTAAGTAATACTATAAACACACATTATCGTCCTTCCGTAACACAATCTTCGGGAATTGCATTGGTACACTGTAAACACGCAACTGCGTTTGTCATCAAATCTGGATTTGATCCAGGTCATAGCAAGGAAAAAAATAGTTAATATTTATACCTTTCGGCACACGTCACCTTCTGTCTTCGATGGGCAACAATAATCGCGTTAAATGTACCGCTGAATAAATTGAATGTACTGTCATTATCATTGAAGATTTGCTACGGTTGCTTCGACTATTAATAGTTCTGTATACATAGAAGAGGTATCATTATTGTATTGTATAGCGCACAGCTTGGCTCTCACGTTTGATTGTTATACTGTTTTTCCGTTTGCACAGATCACAATGAAGGTGAAGGAGTTGTTGAAGACGGTGAATGTGGCGTGGTCGCCGCCAGCCCAGTATCCCATTTTATTGGCTGCTGGGACTGCGGCTCAGCAGTTAGACGCCAGCTTCAATACATCTGCCAGCTTGGATTTGTATTCCTTGAGCCTGCAGCAGCCTGGCTATGACATGGAAATTAAGGCCAGCATCCCCAGCGATCACAGGTAAAATTACAATTGTACAACTTGATATTTTTTATAGGAATTATTAGAATGAGTTAAAAAAAATTGTATCTATCTTATAGATTCCACAAAGTGATCTGGGGACCCCACGGAACAAATCCAGCTGGCATGATCGTAGGAGGCTGCGATTATGGAACGATCAAAATATACTCAGCCGCAAAGATGCTTGCCAACGAGTCCGATTGTCTGATAAGCAGCCCCGACCGACATACAGGACCCGTCAGGGCTCTCGATTTCAATCCATTCCAGTCAAATTTGCTCGCTTCCGGTGCTACGGAAAGCGAGATATATATTTGGGATATTGTGAATACCAATACGCCGATGACTCCTGGTACTAGAAGTCAACCGCCGGAAGATGTGCAATACATTCAGTGGAACAAGCAGGGTGAGTTTCGTTACGAGATAAAAAGATTTTCGTTAGCATCAAACACTCGTAAAATCATAAACCAATTTTTTTTATTTTTTATTTCAGTGCAACATATATTGGCGTCAACATTTTCTCAACGTTGCGTTATCTGGGATCTGCGAAAGAATGAGCCCATTATAAAACTCACTGATGCCAATTCCAAGGTAAGATTTTTATTTAAAGCTCTACTATGATTCGGAATTAATCTCTAATGCGTTTAAATATGTTTTATTGAATTTAGATTAGATGGAAAGTGGTGCAATGGCATCCCGACGTGGCGACGCAGCTCTGTCTCGCATCCGAGGATGATCAAACACCAGTGATCGAAGTGTGGGACCTGAGGTTTGCAACGTCGGCTCTGAAGACTCTCCAGAGCCACCAGCGCGGAGTTTTGTCCATCGCGTGGAATCCCCACGATCCCGATTTGTTACTAAGTTGCGCTAAAGACAATAGAATACTTTGCTGGAATCCTAATTCCGATGCTCCGGTAAGTTTCCTCCTAAATCATTTATCCAAGTAATTTTTTAGGAACAAGAATATACATTTTTTTCGTACTTCTACAGAACGGCGAAGTGGTCTGCGAATTAGCTCAAACGAACCAGTGGAATTTCGACGTTTCTTGGTGTCCCCGACATCCTGGATTAGTCGTAGGCAGTAGTTTCGATGGCCACGCGACGGTATATTCGTTGCTAGGTGGTCAACAACAGGCGTCTGTTGAGACCTCCAACAAAATTGTCGATTCTTTCCCTGGAATGGATCCTTTCACGCAGCCACCGCCGGCAGTTCAGACCGAAGCTGCTGTCGCGTTGACGAGAGCTCCGAAGTGGCTCAAGCGACCTTTCGGCGCATCTTTCGGCGTAAGCGCAGCAATTTCTTGACGATCTTTATTGAGAATCTCGACTGTACTAAAGCTCCTGTATTTTTATTTCATAGTTCGGTGGAAAACTGACGATATTTGAGAACGAGGCTGCCGATCCGAATTCAAACACAAGCGCCAGTCGCAAAGTAATCGTATCGCAAGTCATCACGAATCCCGAATTGAGTCAGCGTTCCGATGAGCTCGAGACGGCTCTCAAGACGGGACAGTTCGGCGACTATTGCCAAGGAAAAGCCAGCAAAGCCGAGAAGGAGCACGAGAAAAAAGTGTGGAACTGCGTTGGAGCTTACTTCAGCGAGGACGTGACGAAAGAGCTGCTTCAACTGTTAGGCTATGATTTAGATAGTATTAATACTAATCTCAATCAGTACGTGCCCCAGGAAGACGTTGACGCTATCGCAGATGGCATTGCTAAGCTCGATAATGTGAGTCACGTCCTTCAATTAGTTATTTCTCACGTATTTTAGTTGCCGCGAGCTTTCCAAGATCTGCAATTCTAATTTTTGTATTCTAGATAACAAATGGAAACACATTGGATGGCAGCGCTACTTTTGACGCTATCGCTGAACAGGAACAGACCAGGAAAGCGGCCGCTCCCGCAAAAGCTACAAATACTAATTTCAAGATTAATACTTCAAATGGTAAGTTTTAAAAAAATTATTTTAATTTATGTTTACGAAATATGTTCAATATTTTATTTTTATTACAGACGAGGATGGACTTATAACGCAAGCGATCCTCGTGGGAAATATTGAGGCGGCCGTGTCACTCTGTTTCACGAATAAGAGATACGCCGACGCAATTATCCTCTCGATGGCCGGCGGACCAGAATTATTGGCTCGAACGCAGTACAAATACTTCGCCGAGCATAACGGCGCTCTCAACTCTTTAATTAATTCTCTGGTTAGTGAGAATTGGAGTGAGATTGTGAAGAACTGCGACGTAAGTTGCTGGAAGGAGACGCTGGTGGGAATATTCACGCACTCTCAGCCAGATGAACGGTCTCAGCTGTGCGGTAAGTATCCAAGAATCAATCGACTGATAAGCTTCATAATTCCAACGATCTGCTCATTTATTTACTCTGCACACATTTATATTCCCAGACATGCTTGGCGATCGTTTGGCGTCATCCGAAGACCCCAAATTAAAGCAGCAAGCTCAGATCTGCTACATCTGTTCCGGAAACTTGAACAAAATGATCGAAGTCTCGGAGGCAGGAATCCAGGAAACTGTAGAGCTCGTGATGATAATGCAGAAGGCACTGGAGCTTCAAGGCGCGAAGGATATCCCGATCGACGGTAGCATAGCTTCGGTGCTCTCCACCTACGCGGAAATTTTATCGGCCGAGGGAAATTTAGAGGCAGCACTGAGTTATCTCGGCAACAGTCAGGAACCGAGAATCGCAATGTTGAGAGATCGACTCTGCAGAGCTCTAGGTTATATCCAGCCTGGAGTACAGCAAGCCAATCAGAGGCCGTCGTTGACGCAAAATTATTACGACAACAAAGCGGCCGCGAGAAAACCGTATCAAAACACCTATGCGCAACCAACGCCGGCTGTGCAGAGTTGGAACACTGCTCCGACGAAAAATAGTTACGGCAGCGGAATGATGAATCAAATGAACACACAGCAAACGGCAAATTTGGGCGCACCTCCGATGATTCCGCAGCAGCAGCAGCCTCTTCCGGATCAGTATTCCGCGATGAATTCTTACGGTCAAATGTCGCAGGCTCAAGCGCCGCCGCCTCCTCTGCCAGCGACGGGAACCAGTGTCGGAGGCTCGCGACCCTCGAGCGTCGGACCTCAGTCAAGGTCCAAATATATTCTCGATCCCTCCGTGAAATCTACTCCCGCTTACGGCGGCTATCAGCAACAGTCGTCGATGTACAACAGTCCAGCCGTACCAGGATACCCGTCGCAAAATTCTTATCAGCAACAGGCTCCGATACCGGGATACCCTAATCAGCCGCAAAGTTCCATGTACAATCCTCTCGAGCAGGAAGCTTTCAAGAGCAACCCGATGCAGCCGAATTTAATGACACCCATGGCTCAAGCGACGCAGCCTCCGCAGTCGCAATTGTACGATCCAATGCGCGCACAACCGGTCGCGCAGGCTCAACCGGCGTACGGAAGCGAGAATGTTTATCAGCCTCCTGCTCAGCCATCCGGATGGAATGATCCGCCCATCGGAAAGGCCAGCAGAGCACAGGTAAATAAAAATTACATTAGTTGTCGATGCCGGACATGATGACAGAATTATTTACAAAGATGTGAAAATTTGAGTTATATTCGCACCGGGCACTTTGAGTTACTGATAATTTTTATATACGAATTACGTAGCCAAATCTGGCAATGTACAACAAAAATGAAATGTCCGCTGAGCACGCCGGCACGAGAAGATGGAAAGCAAAGCATTTGAAGAGTAATGATGCTAAGGTAGCATTTATTTCGATATTTCGAGTGAATTAGATTGTAGATGATTTTATATCGTAGCAATCGTAAACATTCGTAGTAACCCTTCATTACTATTCAACGAAACGCGCGAACTGAGATTGCGCGCCGTTATTAATGCGAATTTTTGCCGAATGGAAAACGAGAGTAACAATCGTTTTTTTTGGGTCCAAGGCTCATGACTAATTCGACGCATTGAGCATGTCAGGTGACTACAGGACTAGTGAACACTCTGAATATTTGACCCGTTTTCTCTAATAATACTTGACCCATTGATACTCCTTCATAAACATTGAATAAGCGTTTAATACAAATTTATTTTGCAGGCGAAAACGGAATTCCAGCCACAGAATCCCATTGTTCATCCTTTACTCAGCACGGCCCCTCAGCAGGATTATAATGTATGTATTTTTTATTTTGGATAACTTAGTTTCAGTCACACAGAATTATTTTTAACTAATAGATGCTTTGCAGACCGCTCCACAAGAGGAATACTACCGCGATTCACAAGTTCCCTATAATCAGCAACAATATAATCAAAACGTTCCTAACCCGGGAATGCAATACAAACCCTTCGAGCCGCAACAAATGCAGCAGCAGCAGCAACAGCAACATCAACCGCCTGTTCAACAAGCGAGAATCGCAGAGCCTGAGAAGCCAAAAGCTCCTATTCCTGAACAGCATGTTCATCTGAAAACGGTACTCGATGAATTGAGACACCAGTGCTACGAAACCGCGAAGAATCCGGTAAGAACTCATTCTAAGTTTCTCCAAACGATCCCCTTTCAAAAAGTTGGTGACAGACTTAATATCGCGACATTTGGCAGTTTGTCAGAAAAAAAATCGTTTTTCGCGTTTTTCTCCTCGAATGTTCGATTTTTCGGGCAAACACCTGTTATTTTTGGAATCACGATGGTATAGGTTAAAAATCGATATTTTGAAAAAATAAATTTCATGACCCCGATTTGGGCGGTTTTCGGCCCGGCGGCGAGATCTACGATTTCTGACAAACTGTTCGGCCAAAAAATTTTTTTTTTCAAAATCAACTAAAAAAGGGTTGTAACCAGTGTTTTCAGGGGTAGAATATGCGACTTGAGAACGATGGTATAGGTTAAAAGTCGATATTTTGAAAAAATACATTTCGTGACCCCGATTTAGGCGGTTTTCGGCCTGGCGGCCAGATCTACGATTTCTGACAAACTGTTCGGCCAACATTTTTTTTTTTCAAAATCAACTAAAAAAGGGTTGTAACCAGTGTTTTCAGGGGTAGAATATGCGACTTGAGAACGATGGTATAGGTTAAAAGTCGATATTTTGAAAAAATAAATTTCGTGACCCCGATTTAGGCGGTTTTCGGCCCGGCGGCCAGATCTATGATTTTTGACAAACTGTAATAATAAATAAAATAACCACATTGCGTTTAATTAATAGCAAACCAAGCGGAAAATCGAGGATGTGTCGCGAAAGCTCGAAGTATTATACGACTGTCTGAGAGAAAATTCAGTAAGTATTCACCGGCTGTGAAATTAATAGTTAAAGGATTGATTTTAATCCAAATCAACTTCAATTTTAGCTGACGCAAAATACTCTCCACGGACTTCATCAAATAGCGCAAATGATCCAGAGCGGTGACTACACGAACGGTCTCGGAGTTCACACGCAACTGGTATCGGGTCCAGACTTCAGTCGGATCGCGTCGTTTATGCCCGGTATCAAGGTATTACTTCAGAGCGCTCTTCAACTAGGCGTCTACATAACGTAGATCAGATTGTAATGGAATTTGGTGTTCCGAAGTGAGAGTGTGATCTTAAATGGATTGTAAAAGTGAGTAAAGAAAAATGTGAAGAAAATGCCAGTGGGCGTTGGGCTTTGTTTCACGAACGACACTGTCAGCGCATGCGTTCGTCGATGTCATGTTTTTCATGGTTTTTTTTCGTATAAAACAGAATTGTATAAAACAAAGACGCAAAATCGAATGACCGATCGGATCTAGTTAACTGAGCTAACTAAAAAACCTTAAGCCCTAAATATTCACAATATGCGAAATCAATATAATTATCTTCCAAAAAAAGAAATAAAAATAGTGATAATGAAAAATGAATGAAACAGATAAATAAGGTAATTGCATTGGAAGCGCACTTCATTCTCAGGTGAATTGAAGTGTATGTAGTTATGTAAAGCCAAAGTAATTTTATAAACTATACAATAAATTGTCAAAGCATCGGCAATGTTTGCTAGTGGTGTTGTTGCTTTATTAAAAAATGAGAGATAAGGGCAGGATGGATTTTCTTCTACATACTTCTGCATTACAGTAAGCTGATAGACATCAGGCGTATATTAAAAATAGAAACATTTTATGACCATATTCTCAGATCCTTCTAACGTAATTCCCATAAAAAACCTTTAACGGACTCAGAAAATGTGTTATTTATTATGTAAACATTTTATACGAAATATTCGAATTACATTTATATCATTACAAATATTGTTGTTAATGCTTTCATTTTGTACGCAGAATGCTGTTTCAGAGGTATCGAAGTTTCAATAATAAATTAAGAATTTCTGATCAGTTCTATGGTAATAGAAAACCTGGATGCGGTAATCGTTTATTTACTCATCAAACTGTGCAAAAGCGCAGCTTTCTCGGTAATGATAAATCTTTGAATAAGCTCGTCAATAGCATCGACACCGTCACGTGCTGCCTGTCGTCTCATGATCTGCTTCACTTCCTCCCGAACCCCTTTATCAGCTCCTCGCGTTGTGATTCGATTTCCTTTGAAACAAAAAAAAATGTAACTAAATTCTATCTATATTCATATCTATAATTAACTATATGATCTAAAATAACATACTGGGTAAGACTTCGGAGACCAGCGCAATTTCCAGAGCCACACCGCCTCCATGTTCAGTCCACAAGTACGTAAGTTCCTCGAGGATATCGATACAAATGATGTACGTTTGAAAAAGAGGATACCTAAAAGCTTTGGTGCTGTCGATTCTCTCAGTAATCGTCGTCAAAAGTTCAGCCTTCAACGGCCAATCAATTTGCATCAAAACTAGAGCATTTCCTATTGCCCAATCACCAGCGTCGCCGGGCAACATGAATTTTCCCTAAAAAAGTGCATCTTATGCAAAAGTGACTCAGGTAATTAAGCTGCAATTTCGTCAGCTACTGCACCCAACCCACCTTTATGACTTCCAGGAGCAGCCGGCAGCAATATTGCAAAATCGGAACTCTAGCGATGCTCAGGTAATGCAGATGCCTGGTTCCTGGTGCCGTGAGATTTTTCGATATTTTACCGCGCGAAGGTGGTAAATTATTTGCTACCATTACTATGTAATCCAACATGCTCTATGACAAATGCTCGAGTAAAGAATTTTGACATTTCAATCGACGATGGGCTCCGTTCAACGGAAAAATGAAATTGTATTTTCTCCACATCACGTACCTTGTAATCTTTAACGGCAAAAAATGTTCCGGCTATCCGAAGTTGCGTGAGCAAAAGGCCACCTTCGTGACCAAACCGAGTCAAGGCGTCAACGTGTAAGCCTTTGTACACCGACACATCAGTTCGAAAAGGTTTCAACCAATTATCCAAACGCATCTGCTGCGTAAGTTTTGCTACTTCGCGCTGCAAATAGTCGGTACTGTGCAGCAAATCCCAAAGTGTTACCGCCAACGATAAACCGCTTCCACTGTATTCACCGTCGCTGGTTAAAACAATTCCTAGAGACTCTTCTCGTTTCCGCTTCTTTAATTTTGGCTCTGAATAGTGTAATGTTTTTTTTTTCTTTTTGTTTTCTCACAAACTAGATATACGAGGATTAGATTTAAGATGTATCCTACCAGTAGATGACAAAGGTGGACCCGCAAAAGCTTCGACCAGACAATACGCAATCTCTCCGTTATTAACGAGTGCGTTATGTTCGTTCAGTACCCTCAGTAGGACAACCATAGTGCATATGAGCAATTGTCTTACTTCAACTTCTTCGTTAAGACCAGCAGAATGAGTGGTCGCATATTGCTGCAGTTTTTCGCTATAGATCTCTTGATTCCAGGGCAACGCGAACAATGAGCTCAGCTCCCAACCCAATTTCTTTCCTATCATCTCCACAACCTGGAACAATCTGTCCCACGGCTGTTGAATCTGAGAGTCCGGAGGTTGTTGTATGTAAGCCAGATAAAATTCCACTGCTTTGCAGAGCACTCGGAGAGCGAGTCTGTGATTCAGTTCCACGGGAGCTGAACCGAGAAGCGGCAGCGCTTCGCAAGCTAATAATCGCCTGAACTCATTTACGGTCTGACCGGGGTGACTATGTTTTTCTGCTGTTAAAAGCGTTTCAACCAAACGTGGCTGAAAGTTGATATACGTTAACCCTGGTAACCATTTTCCGCTGACCAGATTACCATCAGACGATTGAAGTAAACAAAATGCAAGTTTGGCAACTTACCCCGTGAGTGGTGACCGTTTGAGGGAATCGCCTAAGCAGCAGAAGCAGCAGTTTGCAGTGTTCCATAGTATCTTCGCTGTGATCCGCAGTGACGATCAACAGTCTGTGCTGCAGATCTTGCGGAATGTGTTGAAACATTTGGCACATCATGTCGGAATCCGTGTTAGTCTGTTCGGAGCGCAGACACGCCGTAATAGCTTCGATCTCTGCCCAAATTTCTCGATCTTCCGGAAAATTCTGAAATCTATGCTCTTACATAGAAACCCTTATTCTTCCCACAGACATGGATTCAGATTTTACGATACAATGAAATCTTACATTTCGCTGAAGCACTTAGCAGCTTCCTTGACATTTTTCGCCAATTTCTCTATTCTGTAGGCCTCAAACTGCGAGAAAAAAAAAACGTAAAATGAAAATGTTGAGACCTGACCGTGATTTAAACATTAGCGGGCTGACCGGTAGGTCAACTTTTCTAACCTGAACTTTGGCGCTGTGCGGAAACAGCGATCTGGCTGTTATCAGCCAAGATTTCGCCGCGTAAATGTCCGTCGACATCGCTTCCTTGGCTCTCAGCAACAAATATTCCTCCTTGGACAACTGATTGTCCGACATCGCCGCGTTGTCCAGCATCCCGATTATTTTTTTAAAACAACTCCGATGCACAAAAGTTTGTGTTTACGTTTCATCCTCCGACGGACGTCGGTTCGACGTCGCAGATCATCGCGAATGAGAAACGCGGGTGCGACTGAGGCGCCATTTTTGTTACCCACCATCGTCAGTGTTGGGATCTACCATCTTCAGTCAGTTATGTCGACATCTGCCAACCGTCACATCGCTTTCAATCGAATATGCTAATCTCACCTTTTTCGCGACTTATTGTTATCGCCGCCGCCAAAGGTTGTTTCCGCGAGGATTGCGCGACGGCCAAAAATCCCAACAAAGCTTTGCGCACGTATCAAAGTAATCGCGTCGGGTGTAAATTTTCGAAGTCGCGACAAAGGCAAATCCTGAATATTTGCGACCTGCGGTTTCCACAGTAAATCAAGCAGACTCCGCAAAGCGACGCGCGAAAAGAAATCCAGCATCGCGAGTTAACGATTGAAGTGCCGTTCGGACCCTTTGATTTTCGTCGCCAAGAGTTCGATCGACCGGCGAGAGGATCGGAAGCGCGTGGAAAGTGCTGCTGCCACTCGTGAAATCGTCCTTCCCCGGAATCGCGACTCCATTGTTCGGTAAGTAAGTCCTCACGACGACTGTGCGACGCGGGAGGAGAGGCGAAAGGCGCCAACACGGACCGCTGTAAGTAAATTCTACGGTTATTCCTGCGTTCATTTGTCCCGAGATATATCGCTTAATTCGAACGGCGAAGCGAAGATCCAACAGACGCGGCGCAGTGAGTGAAATCTTTTTATTATGCACTAATTCTCGGCAAATACGCGCCGCTTTTCGTTTGCCTTTGGGATTCACGTGTCGCGTTCTTATGAAAATTAATTCTGAATCTCGCGAGGACGGCGGTTCATCGACAGAACGCGAGACAATCAATAAGTAAGCAAAGTATGACAATGTATCTCGTCGAAAAGATGGCGGAAGGGGTAGCGATATTTCTAAACAATGGCGACGCCGGATTCCTCGGGTGAGTATCACGTGACGTGAAAATCCAGCACTCAAGCGGCCTAAGTCGCCGCAGTTATAATTTTTATCGCGCATTTCGGACCTTATACGGCCGCCATTCTTCGAACGTTCCCTCATTCTTCGGTTATCCCCGATGCGCGAGCATACGCGATGTCGTCTTAGCTAACAATGGCGGTAATTTTGCAAATCCCCTGAGCGATATAGGCGCCGCCCGTAGCATCGGCCCCGACGGAGCCTCCGGGAGTGGTTACATTTATAAAGATATAACCGCGGGCACTCTACGAGCGAAAATCCGCTTACTCTTTGCGTTGGAGAAGCCGACGACGGCCCAACGAAAGCTCCTAAGTGGTTATGGCGCTTTGGCTTTGTATCCAACGGCTTTCCGCTTCTTTTAGCCACCGTCGACGCCAACGCCGCCTCCGCCCTCGCGGCAGCACCGGAAGTAAAGCTCTTCCATTCGCATCCCTCGTTCATTCACCGAGGAATAAAGTACACGCATAGCGTTAGCTTTGTGATAGCCTATCCGCATAAAGAGCCGTGACAATAATCACGGTAATGCTACTCTACGCATCGAAGATATATACATATATATATCATATGCATTCATGAAAGACTGCTTACAGAATCACTGTGAGGGATTATAATAAATATGAGAGGTAAGTGACTCTGGCTCAAATCTTAACATTAAAATTTCCATTAAATTTTGTATGCACTTTTATTGAATAATGCTTTATGCCTCAATAGGTTCCAAATTACGGGATTCCCAAGGATGCATCTACACCAGAGGACAACTCAGTAGTCGATGGATCGCCAGCCGCCCTCTGAGACAACTCGCTCTCAGTTCTGCCGGCCGCAATGGAATTAAAATTACCGTGGAAATTGAATTCCCGGGTTGGAAACGTATCGGGGGCCTCTCGTGTGTTTCTCATGCTATCCATGATACCAGGGAGGAGAAACGAGAAACAGTCGATGGGGGACGAAGCTCTCGGCACTGTCTGCGCGGTCCGTGTTTTAGGGAAAACTCGTCCGAGCACGGCAGACGATGTTGCAACACACAAGCAGCGCGGATAGCGCACAGGTGAAGAGGAGAATCTCGCTCTCTATCCCCGTAAGCGCGTATCCGGGCATAGCTTAGGTTGGTTAGTTAGCGTGCAAGTACACGTATCAAAGGCACTCAGAATCCGCGAGCTTAACAAAGCCGGCTTCGGCTTTACCAACCGTGTCACGTATTACCGTGTATACCTTACCTGGGGGGCCTCCAACCATTCCCAAACCTCTACCTCCGGCATCAGCAGCGCCGGGCTTGCTGCTGCCTTGCTCACTCCCCGAGCCGCACGGCTCGGGAACCGCCCTCCGCTAACTTCTACCTTAATGCCCGAGAAGCCATGGGCGCTATAGCGATCAGCTTCATGAGCTTCAATTAAAACTAATTTTACCTCGCTATACGTTACTGGTGTATAACATACGCAGACCACGTTTGAACGGGAATCTTTGACCACGCCTATCGACAAAGTGAAAACGATTTTGTGACCAGAGCCTCGTATTTTTTCAGAGTCATCTGTGGTCACTAGATGTTTAAATATTTTTGTTTTTTATTTTTTATTCTTATAGACTTAGATAAGAATTCAAGCGTTCGATATTTTTAGTGCTACCGAAAAATCGGATTAGAGTTTGAAAAAATCATTCGTGCTGCATATTTTATAGCCATATGAACGTAGGTATTGGAGATGGTTTTTCTATGATAGCATCAAGAGTATAGTGACGAGTGTTGGGTAGGATCCGCCATACGTTCGACTGCAGTGGAGATGAGAGGGGGATCATCGGGGCCTGCGAGGGCCTATCGAAAAATTTAAGCCAAATGTGCAACTAAGTACCTACTTAGGGCTGCGTTTTACGCAGGGGATCAAGATCGAATTTGAATGGGAGATTTTCGCCCATTTGAATTGAGCCATTGTGACGATGACGAGCTCTCGAGCCGACCACCTGACGCCCCGCCGAGTTTTCGCTCGCTTCGTGACACTCTACACCGTGCAGAGTGTAGTACTGTATTATGCACGCTGTGTATTTGCCTTTCTGCATTTTCAATGCTACTGTAAAATCACTCTCGTTATCATCTTCGGCGCATCTTTATAAAGCGAATAGCCTCGAGCTGTTCACGATAGCGCTCTAATATAATGAAGCCACAGCTAATATTCTGGCGTATAAATGTGAGCGTCGAGTCGTATGGATCGGGCGTTGATTTCAGTCGGTACGGGAATGGTACATCTGCGATTTTTGCGATTAGTGTAGCGTCGTGATCGTGAACACGTCTTCCGAGTCATGGCGTTAATTTGCCCGAAGGCTGCCAAATTAACTGGTAACTTCTACGCACTCGCGCGTAATGCTGTCGCCGAAAACGAACTCCGTGAATAGATTTGTGATTTGGGGACAGGAAGCCCTCATCTGGCTACTTTTTTTTTAACCCTCAATGTTTGCGGAAAAAAAATCATTTTTTTCTCTACAAATATAATAATATTAGCACCCGGACACCCTTTCTGAAATAATGTTAAAAAATTCTGTAATAAAAAGTAGCTCTCGGTAGAACACAAATGTTTTATTCGCGTCCAAAGCATGTAGCATGATCGGCGGGTTAACGGGTTCTTAGGTAGAAACTGATGGGCCTATAATCCCCCCGCCGGGACAATAGTTTGTCCATGGAGATCGTCGACAACGAGGGGTTTGATGTTTTAGTCCCCGCGCGCGTGCTCCGGCTACTCTTGGACTCAGCGCCCTTCACCGCAATCCAGACGCGCCATCGAATTATTTTGATTCTACGATAATTCGCCCCCTCCCTTCTAATACTCTTTTCCACGCCCTTACAATAGGACCCGGGTGCGACTATCGCGGCTAATACTCGTACTTTAGCGCACGCACGTGCTTTTTGCTGTAAAAAAGGCAGACTTGTGTCATTCGAAATTTTTTTCTATTTTCAGTTTCGTGATCCAGGCAACGGTGATGATTTTAGCTACACGTATCGAAAGTAGCAATGGGATCCGAAGGCACGAGGACGAGTTTGTTCAAGAGATCATCTAGGAAATTCATTGTGGAACGAAGATCCCGTTAACCATATCGAACGATTGTACAAAAGCCTGCGGTACTTTGCACGAAGTGTGTCACGCACGCGTCGCGCGGTCGATCCCCTCTACGCAGGACCGTGACGAATTTTCTTCGAGGCGCAATGTAAGTAGCGATTCGTGAAAATTTTGGAAATCCCCGGATCGTACGACTGCGATGTTCAGCCGGCCCGTGCCTCCGATGCAGCGAAGCCCTCGCCTGGCTCCATTCATTGTCACACAGCCGCAGTGCAAAATCGAATTTGTCAATTAGACCTCCACGGACTGCGTTTACGCTTGGTTAGATAGGATATATTCGGCACAATGCCGCGATAGAGCTGTAGCCTCGACGGACGAACAGCTGTAGGACTTAGCCTCGAGGCATCTGATTTCATTTATCGCAATATCATGTGCACACTGAATTCGGTGTGTTGCATTAAGTTCTTAAGGGGGCCGACTGAAGCCAGAAACGCGAAAAATTAAATTTCAGTTGTCCCATAGTGGGAATTAAGTATAAGTATAAATTTTGGTTACTAGTTACAAATAAAGCAAATTCCTTAATGACAAGGTTCGCAATTCTTAATTAATACGGAGGACGCAACCGCGTCTGCGGAATATCAATTAGTCACCCCTTACAATTAATTACAAAGGGAGTTCAATTCCAATATCAGTCAATCAGTTCGTTTTTCAAGTGCGCAAGTGATCCTGCACAACTTGCGGGACATTTGAATATCAATCGCTAATTAGCGGAAGACAAAAGATGTTATTCGTCTGTGCAGAAGCTCGAAAGGGTGGCGATCATTCTCCGAGACTTTGTCGCCAACTTCACTCCATCTACTCTTCCTCTTTTCATCGTATCTCCTCCTGCGGTTCCATCTCATTTCTGAGCCGTCGGCTTCTGTCTCAAGGGAATGGAAGTTTCGGCTCTCGCGTCTCGGTTAATCACTATAATTGATATTCCGCTGATATCACCGTGGCTCTCGTCGCGTCTCGTACCGAGAGCCCGGTGGGTGGGAGTAACGCGGTAACGAAGTAACCCGATTGAAGAGAAGACGGAGACAGAATGATTCGCCCTTATTGGCGGCGCACCCGTTTCTCTCGGCCCCCCTTCAACCCCCTCTGGACCCCCCTCGGAAATCGAATTATATTATTATCTCCTTGTACCCGAGTGGTAGCGCCACCGACCCGGTAACGATCCACGCTGACAGTCAACTCATGCAGGACCAGCATCCACCTCAGAAGAGGGATGACCATAAAAAGACTTGGACATTAAAAAGTCTAACAAATTCAACTATAGGGCATCTATAGTTTATTATTGTGTTTGGCATTTTTTATTAATCTTTGTTATGACATTCGTACATTTTCAGCAATGAAACACCACGTCTACCACTTATCAACTTGTCACGACATCCAACTCTAAAAAATCGAGCGTCGAGGCAGAACGTAACCGCTCTTTGTGAGAACTGTTACCGAATCTTCCGCAGAGATGGCCACAACAGTCGCAGAAAGAGGAAACATAGTTAGCCAGTTACCTCGTGGCAGGTACATGTGCAGTTTCGTGCTCGACCCGTTTGTCCACACATGTGTATTACGAACTCATGGCCGCAGGAAACAGCACATCACCGTAATGACCGTCATCAAACGACGAGCTCTTAGAGACTCAAAGAGGAGGACAGTGTTGTAGACCCGTGCACGAATTGTAAGCCTGGAATGAAACTTTGTTGTCAGCAGAAAATGATTTGCAAATCGGTGACACGCTGCGACTCGGACGTCAAATCGTGGACGTCGGTAACTCGTCCAATTCAATCCTAGAAACTTCCGTTCACATAGGCAACATTGGAAATTCGCGATTGTATCAATTGCGTGCAAACGAATTTCCATTCAGTCGAGGCTCGTTAAACTATATTCATTCCTTCCATTGTACATCTTTTTTTGTGCCATATTACCGATTGCTTTATTGAAAATGGACATACAACAATCAGATTTCGCTGTAATTCTTGCACTGAACTGGGCAGCAGAGCGACATCAAAGTGTCGACTATGTCTGCCATCTTGAGACACATTGTGCGCAGTGAAATAGAAAAAGAGCCTAATAGAGCTGGTAAAAGACAGAGATAAAGAATAAGCAGTAGAACATTACAAAAACACAAACGAGCACATGTCGCTTGCAGGAAACGACGTATTCTATTGTGCTTTTGTCGTAGCTAAACTGTAGAGCCAATTTTACTTCCAACCAACCGCAGTCGACAATGTACCGGGTAATTATCTCGGAATATCGCTGTTATTACACACATACTGCAATATCAATAGATACCTCTCGTTAGTGCAAAAAACCGTTGGACGTAACTTTTAATGCATGTTTAGAGTACAAACAACGGCACAATAAATCGGAGACAAAATCCGAGAGGTCTTCGGTTGGACCCAGGTCGAAGCAATATGGAATGCTCCATGTGCAGTACAGTTACGACTATCCAGAGATATTTAAGTGCCGAGGCGAACCTGAGAACGTCGATGCGAAAAGCTCAGGGGGATATAATAGCTACAGTATATAATATAGTTACTGAATTACATAGATATGTACTACTACAACGATCAACGCCGGTTAGGTGGTTACGGAGCGGTGCATTTCACAGATCGAAGGAGGCTCCTAGCGTACTAGCCCCCGGCCAGAAGGCAATTAGGATAATTAAATAATAATTGAATGGAGGGAACGGTTGGTTGCAACGGCGACTGAGAGAAGGGACCGCCGCCGGGTTTCTGTCTCTCTCCGACAATATCCAGCAGCAGCAGCCACGGCGGCAGCAGCAGCGGCATGAGAACCACGCCCCGAGTACTCGTGGCTTTCTCGGCCAATCGGACGAGCAGCAGACTCCCGCGCGTACCGGCTAAGACTAACTTCTCTCGTCCCTCCGCGAAATCCCGGCGAACGGATCCGAGAAATCGTGCCTCTTTCTCTGCTGTATCGAAGAATGCGAAGCTGCAACTACAGGAAACGATTGATGTATTTAATCGATTCCAATGTACTTTTGGCTGAGTCTTTCATAACATGCAATTTTTTTATTGCTAATAATAGTATAAAAAAAATTCTTGTAGATTTATCATTGCGATTTTTTTAAATACTTTTCATTGGATGAATATGACGAATGCGTTCCGCCCAAATAGTGTCTTTTCCGCGGCAACGTCTTAGTCTCGAAATCAACGTTAACGATCGTCGGCCACGCAGCTACATCCACTGTCGGAATATGGCGGGAGCTGTCGGGGGCGCGGTGCTGTTACAAAGGAGTTTTATTCCCGCCACGTAGACGTGCAATTAGCCGAGGCGTTAAAGTATTCCGCGCTCTTCGTGGAGAGGAAAAGCCCTGCAATTTAAATATCCGCGATACGCCGCTGCTGCCGCTGCTGTTGGACTCTATCTATAACTAGTCTGTTCATACAGAAACGCAGGTCTTTCGACCCCGCCGCAGCCGCCGGTCTTTGCGTTCTCGCACCGCGCACTTTTCACGCGTAATATGAATAAAACATGGCTCGAAGCGTGAGCGCAGGACCATAGGTACTAAAGCGTGTACACCTAGGAATATGATACATACACATACAATGTTGTCACACGAGTCCTTTAGTTAGTCAGCATTTGCGTTACCGAGCTGCTGGATTTTTTTTCGATTTTCTTTACCTTCGTATTTGTTCCACCGACCGAATTCAGCCGCTCCCTTAATTGTCCTATTCGCTATTCAGCTTCCACTACGACTGCCCGGAAAATCATATTTAAATTTGGATCTTCGCATGCTTATTTCGTAGATACACGATTAGTATTTAATAACGATTGCTTTTTATAAGTGTGAAAATGGAAACCCAAGTAGGGGACTTGTGCACTAAATGCCCACAAATGGACCCTTTGGTGTTAGGGATGGGATTTACCTGTAACGCGTCCCGGATTGTCCTCCATCCTCAGAGTCTTCCAACAGTGCATTTCAAGACCCGCAGTATGTGCACCAGGAAACAGGCAGCTTTTACTTTTGCTTCCCCCCTTTTCGTCTTTTCTTGCGCAGACGCGAGTCTCGTGACTATAGCAGCGCAAACGCTCCTGGAGCTGCCGAGTGGCTGGAGGGGTTGGGGGTGGAAGGAGGCAGGAGGGGGTTTGGAGGAGGGGGTGGTAATGCGCTGCTCCTTCCCTCGCTCGGGGTGTGAAAATCGGTGTCGGGAGTGGGGGATGCGCGATGTCGCGCGGGAACGAACGCGCCGACCCCTCCCGGTCCGAGGGTGAGAAACTCTCGCTCGCCTCCGCTGAAACAGGCTATCTAATGCTGATGTCGTCGCTCGAGTTATATTCCGAGCGCCACAAGCGACGTTCTATGTGCCTGATGGCACATAGAACGCCTGGATGAAAGGGGACGACGACGCTTTTCTCTTTCGCTCTTCCGCACACATTTCTCGGGGTATGTACACGATACATATGTATATACGCGGGGGCCATGTACTACATGTATTTTAGTGAGCGCCCGCCCTCCGACGAGTCGGAGGGTGAGATTGCCGCCATTTTACCCCGTGGGCCCCGGGATCTGCATAACGATCAGAGACTGTCGTGTTTATCAAAGCTTTTCTCCGCCATCTGCATAATTTTGCTACACCCGCCAACACCGACGGCTACGTTGGACGACGGAGGCGCAAAAGAACAGCCAAAGAGCTCGTCGTTGGCTCGTCGAGCGTCGAGCGCCTCGTCGCTTTATGGGTTGTGCGACTCGTGAAAAATTTAACGCCACGCACCGAATAATTTATCGCGGAAGGGATTAAGTGCGTTGAATGAGCTGTCTTCTTGGTTCGGATCTGAAGATATTTGTAATGCAGGTGCCAATAATATTTATCTGAGTCGCAGTGGATCAAAGTTCGGAAATTTGTTCTTTAGGCGAACAATGTTTAATAGTAAAATTTGTGTTTCAGGTGATATCTGTTTTATCAGCCTGTGTTCAATGTTTCGGGGTGTTGCGTATATATATTTACGTGACTCGCTCCGTAATCGGTCAATCGACATATGTAGGACCGTCGGAGTCTTTTCCGTGGCGCACGTGCCACTTTCCTCCTCTTATTTCGCGGCTGAAAGCGGCTCATCCCGCGCACGGACGAATTCCCAGCGCGGCCGTTGAGGAAGAAAAATATTTAGTGACAGCCCACGAGGGCGCCTCTTGGTCGTTGCTGAAGGGCGATTCCGTTATTAGGGTTCTTATTAACCCAGCATATGGACCAGAAGGGCGATCGGAGATAGCGATCTCTACCCGGTCTCCTCATCCCCCCTTTTCTCGTTCACTGATCGTTAGATATACAGCCATCAGTTTTCGCTGTAACAGGTCCTGTTTCAGGGTTTCAAGGGATTATGAGCGGTGCGAGGTAATCTACACTTCTGATCTTGGACCAATACCATTTTTTTCTATCTTTTACAAATACAAAAAAAATGTCGCAACGTTTAAAAAATGTATCCGGTGGCAAATAAGCTGCAGTAATTTCAACGATTTGAACGCTTAATGAACCCGTTGACACTTTTACGCAGGATAGATTCTCGTGCCCGAGTGACTCGCCTTCCCCGGGAAATTGCCAGTTCAATAATTCAGCAGAGTTCCCCGTCACGAAGAGCGAAACACCGTAACCGCGTAATGGAACTTGTCCGACGTGCGGACTCGATCTGTCATAGGAAATTGCACGGAACCCCTTTTTCGTGAGGACGCGAATGAACTCGGAGCGCTTATGAGAAACTTATGCTACTGCAGAACCGATGGTGGAAGAGTAAGCGAGGGATTGGTAACGTGTCCCTAATTATTCTTAACCACAAATAACCACAATAACAGAATTCAGATCGTAAGTATTTTTTCCCCCTTGAAAATCCGTAGAGCTTTCGAGATGGAATATCTCGATCTTTCGCTGCTCGCGCCTCATAAATCACGCGACACTTCGCACGTGATAAGAAGATTAAAACATTAATTGCAATGTTGCTCTGCTTTCCAGATCGAGTCTCGAGGCGACGATAATCGAAATAAATACGGAAGAGGAGTCACGGAAGCTGTCCCTTCGGATTGGCACATTCCGTTTGTGCGGATTTCAGCCCAGGAATAAAGCTCGCACGCAAAAGACGAGGAGAGGATGAGAGCAAAAGAGAGACACAGCTAGATATGGAGATAAAGCGATAGAAAGCTTTTTGGTCGCGCGCACGAGTATAGCCGAGGAATGTACCAGGAT
Source organism: Itoplectis maculator (assembly GCA_964034905.1). Lineage (NCBI taxonomy): Eukaryota > Metazoa > Arthropoda > Insecta > Hymenoptera > Ichneumonidae > Itoplectis > Itoplectis maculator. The sequence goes on from OZ035861.1 coordinate 2,563,570, forward strand.
TTTCCCGTAGATACAGACGCGTTGGTGGCAGCGCAGGGGAAGGAGGAGGAGGAGACGCCCAGAACGCCCCGGGCGTCAAAAGCAAAGCTCAGAGGCAATCATGAGCTTTCGAATGCAAAACAGCAGCTTTCCACCGAGCGGCGGGCGCACTCGGCGCGTTCCTCGTCGCCCCGGCACTTTTACATTTAAATGTAAACTCGGAGAGTGCGCGATGCTCTCCTCCTCCTCGTCGTATTCGTTCTTAAGAGCGGAGGGGCGGGTGGAGGGAGGAGGGGGGCGGGTTATGATATACGTACATGGATGCACATAGCTGTCCTATAGCCAGCAGAACGTACACCACAGTCGTGCGTGTACAGCGAAACGAGAAGCGCTCCGGCGACGACGCACAGGCGTCGAGATTTAATATTTTACACCTCAAATGTTGCCCGTGTATTCCGCGTGCGCCGACGCGCCCGCTGTATGCGAGAAATGCAAAGCAGGCCCCTTTCAGCCTGGATTGGATTTAAAACGCGCTAATTTGTTGAGCATGCGACTCGCACCCGTGTCCTCACCCTGTTTTCGTCGTCCTCCGCACGTATGAGAGCGTGTAGCGAGTGTTTGGACACCGACCACCTCTCCCTGCTAATTTTCAAATACCGGGGTCATTTGGGTCTACTGGCTGTCCACGCGATTTGTGAATCGAATACCAAGGATTTTTATGGAAAGTTTGATAGATTTTTTTTTAACAATCTCCATGTGGACGATTGTTTAGAATCCAGTTAATTTTTAATAAGCTGTTATTAAAAACCTTTTAATATTTAAATATAGAATTGTCTTGATCTAAGACACCAGTGATACTTATGGAAAGTTCGACAGGATTTTTTTTTAATAACCTCTATGAGGACTAGTGCTTAGTATCGACTTTATTTTCAAAAAGCTATGCGAACCTTTTAATTTTTGAATTAAAAATTGTCTTGACCCAAGACGCCCCGACCTCCTCCGCAAACGCACACACGAAGACGCCTAAGTGCGTGCTGTCCGCGTACTCACTCGTTTTTATGACGCGTGCAGCGGCATCTGGTTACGATCCCCACGTGTGCTGCGTTACTGTACCGAATTTTGTCCGCAGTGGCGCTGATGCTTACAATACACGTTGACATCTCGGCGAGTGTCGGTGACTAATAAGTTTTAGCAGTGCGATTGCGGGTGTAGACTGTATACGGTAGGAGGTGGGCTATGGCGTCTGGCTGGATGTTGGTACCACGGTCGCTGTGTGTACGTAGGGCGTGTCGTGTCGCATCTAAATTTAAAATCTGCTTTGCATAATGCCCGAAGTGAGAGCCGAGAGCCGGCACTGGCGATGCTCGACGACCCCACAGGCACCGCCTAATTGCAGCTCGTTCAAGCCTCGAGACCCTTCGACACCTACGCAATGAGCTAATAGACGACGCACTAAAGCTAGACACTTTAATAGCTTCTCGCACCTATACTACACCCCTTCGTCCATGTCTTATACACTTCCGCTTCGCTGATTTAATCGGCACCTTTTAAGTGAGTATTTTTTACCATAAGTGTGTAATGATCTTATGATGAGGACACGAGGAAAATTTCTTAACTATCGACCAATATTTTTTTAGAATATTTGGTTGGCTGGCTGACAAAGCTTTGACTGAATCGTGCAAGTCGTCGAGCATATAGAACCGAGATTGAATGCCTCCAGCTGAGATTCATGCGAGGACAGGGAGCCTCGTTTGTCCCGGGACCGGAAGTTGGATAATGCAGGGATTTCGTTTGTCTGTTTTTCTTGGAAATCCTTGTTAACGTTAACGAAGCTGAATGTCGAGGGATTACCGACCATAATGTATGTGCTTGGTATTCCGGAGGATATGGTAATGGGACAAGTTGGTGTATTACAAAACGAGCTTAACACTTTCAACATGAAATTTCTATTCGAACGTTAGGAAATTGTTGCTGTCTGAATTGTAAAGTGAACAGTTTTAATTGAACGCCTATAATAGACTGAATAATTTTTGTTTCAGCCTAGAGTCTCAGGATAGACCGTGACTCGATCGTGAAATGGGTGGCAACCAAAAACCGTCGTTCGTACGAAAATTCAGCATCAGGGTTGTCTCTTACGCTGGACAATGACCATTTATTTTCCCCTACGACGAGGAGAAGTAACGCGCGCCCCTGCGGAGTCCGAGGAAACGTCAGTGCTCTGCGCGCGGTGGTCCCCGTCACGCTGGTTATCGAAGGCAGTTTCCCCGGGGCCGCACGGGTTTAATGTACTATTAAATGTGACCTATTGTGTTCACCGTCCATCGGGTTCACAAATTTACTTCCTTCGACGCCCGCCGGCCGGCAGCGATGAGCGGGAGAATCGGTCCTCGACCGAACGTCCGAAAAAAGGCCAGCACGTGCCGTTTGTCCCCGGACAAATTCGAAAGTAATGCCATTTCGCCCGCCCATATCCGTCCCGAAGGTTGGGTCATTCGCAAGTAAAAGCTCTGCTCAATTCTTGAATGCAGCTCAGATTTTACTCGTTTATCGACAAACGTCACAAATTCACGTGGTCCAAAAATCTTACAGATTTTTTTTTCTTTTTCTCTTTTCATATAGAGTTATGAATGCGTATAAATAGCGATTCGTCCTCATTCAGAATTAATATTTCCCAAACAAATTGCAAGATGGGTGAAAAAATGTTAAGTCGACTTCATAGTAGCATCAACCCCACCCTCAAATCAGTATTTATACATATATATTGAAAAAGGGGGAGAGGGTAGGGGGTTCTGGGTACTTTCGAAAAGTACCCACCTCTTACAGTACCGTTACTAGCAGTTTCCTGGACGATAACCCTGTGGCATTATGCGCGCGACGAAACGCCCGTCTCGTCCTCGGTCAGGGGGTTGGAGGTCGGGGGTGGAGAGGGGAGGCTTTTCGACAATGGCACAATGACTCGGCCAACATTACGAATTAGGCTCGGTTACGCGTTTATTGCGGATTCCGGTCCAAGTCAACGGCGACGCCTCGTATTTTCCGTCCCAATATCAGCAGCTTCTGCCCGAGAAAATCCCGAATTTCACGTCGACGCCAATGCGGGAGATCCGAAGTATTAGCATTGGTTAGCTTTATGGGGCGTTCAGTTCCGGCGCTGCGCTCATCTCGTTCGTTCGGCGGCGGTGGCCGAGGTTCCTGCCTCCACGCAGATCAATAAAATCTGTCTGTCTGGAAAAGTAATGCCAAATCGACTGTTCGGTTCTCGATGCGCGTAACATTCCGGGAAATAAATTTCGTGCCAGAATGTACGCACCGAGTTTCGGTCTCGATAACAAAAAAAAAGAGCAAATATGGAGGAGGCGCTTTGCGACGGCCGCGTTCGACAGTCTTATCACGGGCATTAATTATTAACCGGTTTTATCGGCACTGTCGTCAAAGCATCGGCTTAAGTAGATTGTGCTGTTTGCGCAACGCGAGCTTCTCGCTTGGTATAAATTGACGGTCGTTATTTTATCAACGGGTACACTGAGAGGCAAAGCGAGAATGATTAATTGCACAAAGGTGGGACAATGCGGCAAAACATAGGAACTCGCGCGACCGACGAGACAATCAACAACATCGTATGTGACAACGATCGTGATTGCATTGATTGACTCTAATGTCGGTAATTACTCGTATCGACATTTTTTATTACACACTCACTCAATCTTTTTTTTTTTTCTTTTTTTTTTCATAGTTGAATTTGTTAATTATTTAATTTATTAATTGACCGAAATTTGGTGCCAGCTCCAAAAGTCGTAAAACATAAGACGACTGAACAGTAAAAAAAAAAATCAAGGGCCGAAGGGAAGGAAGCGGGAAGCACAGAACGAAAAGAGAAGGAAAACGGAACGAGTACTCGAGAAAAGCGCGGGGCTCGGCGGGAATGAGATTTAGCTGGTACTCCGTTCCCGGGGCCAACGAAAGAGCCAAGTTAGTTTTATTTTACAATCCATCGGCTCCATCCGCGCGACACGAGTGGGGTGGGCTCTCGAGTGTCCGCGATGCCGCGAGGGGAGGTTTTTTCGGGACGGCGGGAGAGGGGCAAGGTGTATATAGGTGTATACACCTATATACACCTATATATACTCACAGCAGTGGCGACGACGGAATCTGCCGGGAAGCTGGAGAATATATACGGCAGAGAGTAGGAAAACTAAGCGAGACCGGCGCGAGAGCTTTGGAAGGGGACGGAGAGAGCAAGAGAGAGAGAACTGGCTGTCAACTAGTGTTTTAAAAGTTTGCGACAGACTACAAATTGACTCGCTCAGTTCTTTTTAAAAGCACCGCCAACCAACCGCGGCGGCTTCCACCCTCTCGTCCCGCCCACGCCGTCCCCGTCGCGTCACGCATACATCCCCCCCCCCCCCCCCTCCTCCCACCCCCACCCTCTGTATGTACGAGAGTACGTTCGGGTTGGCGCTGCTGGATAGCGAAGAGGGAAAGGGCAACGCGGTTCGCGTACTACTCTGGGTGTATCGGGCTATGAATTTTGACGAAGCGGAATCAGAAGCGAGTCGATCAACTCGCGATCTCTATGTGTGGATATTGAGCAAAGGAGAACGTAGTAAAAAGTTTCACAATTTTATTAACAAGACTTTGAGAACTGATTCGGTTTTGTTCGACACTTCGATTTTGGAGTCTTGAATATGGAGTAATTTTTGAACGATTATTGGATTGGAGTCTCGAATTCGTAATTTTTTTTTATCTCTGCACTATTTTTATTTTCGATCTCAAAATGGTGCACGATTTTATTAACATGACTTTGACGACCAATTCGATTTTGTTCGACACTTTATAGTGATTTTAGAGTGTTGAGTTTGGAATAATTTTTATCAAATTATTGGATTGAAAACTCTTATTCGTAATTTTTTTTAACCTCTGCACTATTTTATTTGTCGATCGGAAAATTGTGCATGATTAGATAAGCTCTACATATGATCCATGTATCAAGTATACAACGCAGTCGTATAATTGTCGGTTACGCAACTGCACGTTTTTCTCCGCTCGTTAATTCGCACCGTTTACCTCAATGTATACCTGCTCGATGCTCTGGGGAATCCACTGATAGCGTCGCCAGCAGCAGTTACATCGCGATGAAAATTTGCACCGCGCGTCAGTCGATCTGGATGCAGGAAGAAATTCCCCAAGTACCGCTATCCTATAGTACATTACACCGTCGATAAATCGTGGCAAATGCCTTCGGCTCGCCGCTCCATCGAGTCTCCCCGTCGACTTTTCTCACAACCATTATACATTCTCCGCTATATCCTGCTTTACATGCCAATAGGGGTGGACGCCGGAAGTTGGTACACGATTTTTAGACAAATCGTTCTGCTGCCCCTCGCCACAACCGAAAGCCACTCGCTGTGTATGAAGATATCTATAACTCGGTGGATATGCGAAATGGCATCGACATGGAATATGCTTCGTCGAAGCGATTCAAATTCACCGAGTTTAAAAGTGTTTTGACGTAAACCGCGATCATTTACCATACTTCTCAATGGCCAACGCTCGTTCGCGCATCGACGATCACCGCGGACGTTTGATACACGCTATTAAGTCCCGTGTCCGCACTCTGATTTATTAGCAGGGACCTTGTGTACATCCTCCGCTCGTCCAAAAGTCCAAAGAGCTGGTGTATCGGGTATCACAGGCTCTTTGAGTCACTCTATACCTGAGTCTTTACATTTATTATCGAAGCCACTATTTTCGTTCGATCAATCGCCAAGTATTTCCCAACGTCAATGCCGAACTCGTCATTGGGAATTCGTCGAGCGGTAGTGGAATTTCAGTATCCCTGAGTCACTGATCGTGGATTCTTGGTATTGTTGATCTCAGGCAAATTATTTGTCGAGACCGATGCGTATGCCTTGTGTCATCGTGAACTTTATTGTCATTTACTTCGTTTTGTTTTTTCTTTCTCTTATCGACGTCACACATCTTCACAGTCAATTGCGGTAATAAATAATAAGATACAATTAGCCTACGGAATCGTCGCACTCGAGTACCGAAAAATAAAACCGAGTAATCAGTCGTTGATCATTGACATCCTCGCGTTTTGGGAAAACTTATCAGCACATAATTAAAGAATTATTCATTTTTACAATAAAATCGATTAATCATTCATTATTCTGCCGAGCGATTATTCACAATTAATAGATAATCAACTACTGAATTAAATAGTATTATTTTTGGTCTACGAATATCAAAAGGACTGATTGAGTCACACTGAGGACCTTATCGCTCTTAGATATAATACATAGTACGCGTTTAAGATCTAAACTTATTCAGACTTTGAGAGAGCTTATGAGAATGTCGAGTAAGACGCTTTTTCCACGTTTCGACTGGGCGCGATTATTCGCTCGGTGCGCCGTGTATTAAAATCGTCAAATCACGTTTTTCCTTCTTCATCTCTTCCTTCGATAATACTATATAAAGTCGAATTCGCGTTTTAAGAATTAAAGTTTTGCGGGCACGCGACTTCATCAGATCGTCAGATGACGTCGTATTTGATCGGTATCGGCTGCGGCGGCGAGTCGAAGACGGAAAGATTTTGCGCGAGAAACGAGGGCGTTTTGGGGACGTTGCAATCGTTCGATGGCGTCGTTCCGGGGTCCAAATTGAAAACGTCGAAGGTGTCGTAGGGGGAACGAACGTTCGTGAACCACTCCTGACGCGCCGAGTAAACGATCATCCAGAAATACACAGTCACCACTTGAATAATAATACGATAAATTAATCGACGTTCATGGAGCTAGATTAAACGATTTTTAAGGCAATTTTTGAGGCGACTACACTTACCCAAATAAACGCTCGAAAGCGGAATGTACCAGCTGGATCTGTCGAAGGCGTCGTAACGCGGTGGATCAGTCAAGTGAACACACAGAGCGATCGTTTGATCGATTATGCTAACCATTTGAATGTACAGCCAGGGAAGAGTATATTTGGGTTTCCTCTGAAAAATAATAATCAAATACAAATATTTAATAAGTTATATCGATAAATTTCACGAGATTTAAAATTGAATTAAATTAAATTAAATTAAAATAAATTAAATACTTACAAAAACCGTTCCCAGGGCTAAAAATGCACTTGCGAAGAGATACAGAAAGGAATAGCCGAGAAAGCACACCAGGACCAATTGAACTGAAACAGCAATGAAAGAAACTTGAGTTTCCTCGTTTTAATTATCACATTATCGCGTCGTATTTGCTCTTTAATTTTAGACTGATAAGACCCGACCGTCAATGTCGTTGATGCGACAGAATTAGCGAGGGGAATTAGCATACGGCTTCGAAGGCTTATGATTTACGATCCGTGGATTTATAATTAGACACGAGGCCCGTCGAGGTCGAAAATTCTTTGAACAATTTGCTGGCTTAAACGACGCTTGACTTTGCGTCTTTTATACGTATTTCGCGCGTGTTATACCATTTATATCGCGTACTTTGCGCGCTCGAGAGAAATTGAGCAATCGTCTCACGTTTGCACGTTAGAGCGACGCACGTTGCTTTACCGATACGATCGACCGATCCGCAGCGCTCGTCTTATTGTCGTCGCTGCTCACCTTGTTTGGGTATTTTCGTTTTTTTCACAAATTGCGTCCAGTTCAGTCCGAGAAGCGCCCACGTTTCGATGGTCGTGAGAAATTTGTCGTCCTCCTTGCGCGAAAAGAAATCGCTCATCAGCACGTTTATCATAAGAATCGAGGTGGACTGAAATCGAGAAAATAACGCCAGAGTGAATATACACAGAAATGACGACGAAGGTCGTCGCCGCGTCAGGCTGCTGGCGTCGATCCTGCCGCGCGAACGAGCTGTACACGGAAACTTCGTCGTCTCGTTCGCGCGGCTGCAAAAATACACACGGTACGTACCAGCCCGAATGTCCCAATGATTCTAGCCGCGAGGGTCAGGCTGATGCAGCACAGTTTGTTCATCTTGAGAACTTGACAACGATACGTAGGACGTTTTGTAAAATCTCTCGCGATTCCGCAAACGCGACGGAGAGCGGATACTCTGCCCACCGAGGATGAAAACACACTATTCGCAACTGGCGGTCTCCGCGACACTGTTCGAGATAATGATTCTAGCAAGAAATGTAAACACACATGGCCCGCGCATAAATGTAGTCATGGAAACAGAATTTCCTGGCGGGGGTAACGCGCGCCGCGCCAAGCCTTGTTATTATTAACAGATTGTTGATATTTCCGATAAGACGCGCAAGTGGCGAATACGAAAAAAAAATTGCGGGATTCAATCATCACCGTTAATTATAACTGCTCGGGATCATTCTTTTGAGAAACTAAAGAATTTTATTCTGTTTGAATAATGAGTATCACGCAGCTACGTCCTTGTGAGCTGTTTGCTCGGTGATGTGTCCGTAGTTTGGACGTAATGTGCTTTCGATAATCGCCTTTTAAGGTATGGGGTGAACAATTGATTTATTATTAATTATTGATGCTGCTAAGGATATTTGATAAATCTTCTTACGATCAGACGTGCTAAGCCAACTCTAAGCCAAAATATAGATATAAATAAAATACAAATTTTAGTGTGTTAATTCATATTCAGCTTCACAACAGTTTTACAACAATATTATTATTATTAAACATTTTAATATTTGTTGACTAACGCTTGTTTCACTGTCTATAAGTAGGAGGGAAAATAAATCGTATAATTTATGGTTCGTCGTACAATACTAAGTTTATTATCCGAGTTGTATAATTATTGTCGTTAATAATCGCGTAAACACACTAAACATGCGGTCGCCGAGTGGCGCGTCGCGCATGCGCAGTTGCGTCGCCAGAGCCAGAGAGTAAACACGTGCAAGTCCGCGTGGCGAAGTTAACTCGTGTTTTCGCGATCTTTGTTGCTGAGGATTTGCGAGTTGACGTGAATCTTGAGAGTTGTCAGTGCGTCGAGCGATATTTTTGCACAAATGGCGATTCAGGATACGGATATATCGCTGAATATCTCGAGCGGTCCGCCAGCTGCGCCGTCGACGAAGGTAAGTTTTGAGGTTAGGTTTAGACGTCAATGTTTTTCTCGCATTCACTTTAAAGAACGTTTTACCAGTGAATTGTACGATTGTCACAGGTGCAACGAAGCAAGACAGAATTTTTCAAACCACAAGTTAAGAGATTGATTAAAAAAAATGCGAGGGAGGAGAAGAATAGAAATTCGTCGAAAGAACATTCGACGGAGGGAAAGAACAGTGCATCAAAAGTTAGGGTAAAACAGAAGTCGCTGGCTGCGATCGTTGCTAAAAATGTGGCTCGGTCCAAGGCTCTGCCCGTCCGCAGCAGCGGCAAATCTGTGAACAGTGGTTTCGCAGCGTCAAGGGAGAACATCTCGCAGCCAAAAGCGACGGAACAGGAGCAGAAAGGAAAGCCGCTCGTGTCATTCGCAAAGCCCACAAAGGAAAATGCCCTGAAGACGATCTTGGCGAAGCCTCGACCTGCAGAAGAGAACAAGTCCAAGAAATCACTGTCCGACATATTTTCCAAGAGCTCGACATCCAATGATACGGAAACTAAACTACTGCCGGTTAATCCGAAAATAAGCAGCGAGGAAACGGCAGACAAGCCGATCGAAAAGTTTCCACACGCCAGAAATATATTCCTGCAATCTAAAGACGACAGACCGTCGCGGTTTGGAAAGCGAGATAATAAGCCAAACAGTAAGAATTACGGCAAGCCGGGCTTATCTAAATCCGAAGACAAGCAAGAGAAGCCTAATTACAACAAGCCGTCATCCAAGGTTTCATCTCTGTTTGGCAATAATCCAGAAGTCCCAAATATTGGGCAGAGATTTGTGAGGCCGGTGAGCGAAACGGTTTTCAGTAAAACGACGTTCAGCGATCTCGGCGTTCACGATTATATGGTATCGAATTTGGAGCAAAACATGAAAATCACGAATATGACGACTGTGCAGCAAAGGGCAATTCCGGTGATTTTGTCTGGTCGAAATGTTCTCGTGAGGTCGCAGACGGGATCTGGAAAGACTCTGGCTTACGCGTTGCCGATTGTCGAGACTCTGCACAAGATCAGACCGAAGCTGATGAGAAACAGCGGTCTGAGAGCTCTGGTCGTCGTACCGACGAGGGAACTCGCTCTGCAGACGTACGAATGCTTCTTGAAACTCGTGAAACCCTTTACGTGGATCGTACCGGGATATTTGGTGGGTGGGGAAAAGAGAAAGGCGGAGAAGGCGCGATTGAGACGAGGCTGCACAATTTTAGTAGCGACGCCCGGAAGATTGTTGGACCATATAAAGCATACCGAGGCCTTGAAATTGAGCGACGTTAAATGCTTCGTTTTGGACGAAGCAGACAGAATGCTCGACATGGGGTACGAGAAGGACATATCGGGAATCGTCGATGCCCTGAAGGCCTCAAATTCGGGCGGTGGAAACTGCGGTTACGATCCACTTCAATTAATTCGAGACAATGGCAAAAAAGTTACAGAAGCGGAGGAGGAGGAGGAGGAGATTAATTGCAGTAAAGATGTTGACGTTGACGAAGAGGACGATGAAGAGGAGAGCAGACCAAAGACACAGGACTATCACTCGGGAACCGACAGCGACTCCGACGACCAGGAATTTCCGATTAGAACGAAAAAAACGAACAACGATTTAACCAGGAAATCAAAGAAACAAGCAGAGACTACAGCACGTGAAGAAGAGGAAGGAAAGGAGGGCGACGCGACTGACGCGGAAATTACGTCGGACTCGTCGAGGCAAACAATTTTATTGTCAGCGACTTTAACTGCCGCGGTGGAAAAGTTGGCGGGTCTCACGATGACGAATCCCGCGTTCGTCGATGCTGCGCAGGAAAACTTGACGAAAGTCGGTGGGAATTTAAGCGAGACGAATGAGGATTTGGTGGTGCCGCAGGGCGTCGCGCAAAGTTACATCGTTACGCCACCGAAGTTGCGAATGGTCACACTCAGCGCCTACATCGCTGGAAAATGTCAAGTGAGTTGAAATAATTTTGTTATCTATTAGCAATGAAAATCTAGAGGATTTTTTAATTGACTGAAAACAATTACGCGCAATGTTTTTTTATAGGTCGCAGGACAGCACAAAATTCTGGTCTTCATGGCTACGCAGGACATGATCGACTATCATGCAGATATTCTGTCGAAAATTTTGGGAAAGCCGCGCGATGACGACGACGAGGACTCGGAACCATTGGTCGACGTCGAGTTCTTCAAACTCCATGGCAGCATGTCGCAGAAAGAGAGGACAGAGGTGTTCAAGACTTTCCGAAAAGCTCGCAGCGGTGTTCTCCTCTGCACGGTAAGTCAATTCGAAAAACAAATTCATTACGATCCAATAAATCAAACCAGATTGCATGATTTCGCAAACCGTTGAAATCAGTAAAAAAATGAATGCAAAGTCGAGAAATAAATTCGCTGACTCGCGGAGCGGCCGTAAATCCATGCCCGCCACCTCGCATCTTATTCTTTCGCGGCGAAATTTAGTGCCTCAGGAACCACGCTGCGTCATGAATTTGAAAATTATGTGCTCTCACGAAGCTCTCGTAACGAGTTTAATTATTATTGCCGAGTCATCAATACCGATGCTGCTTTGTTGCAGCCACAAAACAGTAGTGAGAATTTCGCCAAATAGTCTTTAAGTTCGTAAGGAATATACAGTGGGGCGAGAACGTCTCGTGGAACGAGAAACTAATTCACACGAGTCACCGGTGACGCCTGCGATCGCAGGTGCCTTTACGTAATGCATATTTCATTCATTGCTGTGGGAGTCCTTGGATCGAGGCCCCCCCCCCCCCCCAGTCAATGCCACTGCCGTTATACGTACATCGATCTGGTTCCAATTTCATGCCACGCTCGTTCGATCGGTATGAGATGTGAAAAAAATTGAGGGGGGAAAAAAAATTACAGCCCAGTCATGTGTCTCGTTCTGGAGACGATTTCCTGGTGGTCTTGCTTGGGTGTCTTACTCGGGGAGTCTCACGCGTCGGTTTGTAACCCATTCGCTCGATGGTGGCAAGTTTATTTATTTATTTTAACGACAAGATCTCGTTTTTCGCGTTTTTCTCTTCGAATTGTTTATATTTCGGGTAAATACCTGTCGTTTTTGGAATCAGCGGAAAATTTGCCATCGGATAGGGTTTTTGAACTTTATTAAATCGAAAAAAAAATTTTTCGATTTTTTTCGAAAAAACGGCAAGGGGTACCCCTTCAAAAAATTTGCGATTTTTGAGGGTCAACTTTAAAAATTTGCAAAAAATCGAAAAATCGAGATATCGCGTTCCGCCTGGCTGCATTCTCTTCGTTGAACAGTTTTCTTTCGGTTGAAAAAAGAAAATCCCGATTATATTGATCCAAAAAAAAATTACATCGATTTTAGTAAAGTGCAAAAATTGGGAAAAAGTGAAAAATCGTTTTTCGCGTTTTTCTCCTACATGTTTTTATTTTTCGGGCAAAAACCGGTCATATTTGAAATCAGCGAGAAATTTCCCATCGGATAGGGTTTTAAAACTTCGTCAAATAAAAAAAAAAAATTTTCGCCAAAAAAACGGGAAGGGGTACCCCTTCAAAAAATTTGCGATTTTTGAGGGTCAGTTTTAAAAATCTGCAAAAAATCGAAAAATCGAGATATCGCTTTCCGCCTGGCTGCATTCTCTTCGTTGAACAGTTTTCTTTCGGTTGAAAAAAGAAAATCCCGATTATAGTGATCCAAAAAAAAATTACATCGATTTTAGTAAAGTGCCAAAATTGGGAAAAAGTGAAAAATCGTTTTTCGCGTTTTTCACCTACATTTTTTTATTTTTCGGGCAAAAATCGGTCATATTTGAAATCAGCGAGAAATTTCCCATTCGATAGGGTTTTAAAACTTCGTTAAATCGAATTTTTTTTTTTTTTCGACTTAAAATCGCCAGGTTCTTCCCTTTGTTGAAGACCAGAAAATCGGCGGGAACCAAATTTATTTATTTATTTATAATAAACGAGCTTATAGTACCGAGTGGATACGGGATCGGTTACACTTTTATACGTACAAACCGCCCACGTTTGACTCCCGGGGTCCTTCGACTCGAAATTATTTCGGCGCGTTATTAATTTCCACGATGAGAGGACGACGTGCGCGCGGGGCGGATCGCGGTGGAATGCTGACTCGAGCCCAGCGTGGTGGATCTAGAGAGCGAGCGCGGTGTGATCTATGGGCCGAGTGAGATGTTTTGAGCGGCTATCCGTTGCCGATCCCCGGCAATCGCGGTCGGCTCGTCCTAAACGATCGTTCGTTTTAATCGCCATCATTAATCGCCTTCAAGACTCTCCACGGGCAAACTACGGCCGCTCCAAATCCAGTGGCAGCTTCATTCTCAACTATCTACGATTCTTCAACGCGGTCATACTGTCTCCAAATTTTTAAGACATTTTTTTTTATTAATCTCGAGATTGCCTTTCATAAAATTGTTTTTTCAATCGGGACTTATATATTTTTTTAATGGGCTTAACGAAAACTGCTGGAAATGCCTCTATAATTTATCGATCATCGAAGCCAAATATTTTCCAAATAACCGGTCGCATCCGTAGATTTGTACTCTTCGTGTTCCACGGTACTTCCGTTCGAGGGTTTCGTATAAGTTCCAGAGCGTGTGGACCGGCTCACAAGGCTCGTTGAATTAATTTGATAAGTAGAATAAGCCGGGGAACTCGCGGAGCGGAAGGAGTGAATCCCCGATGAACAAATAAGAAGTAACGAAGAGTCAAGAGGGATCGACGTATAATCGTTTCGTGAAAGAATTTCGTCGGTTGGGTCCGCAGTGGGCAACAGCCCCCCACTGACCCGAGACTTCTCGGGCCATCAAGTAAAATTTCATGTGCCCGGGCCGCGGCTTGGCACCCTGCGACACTAAATCATTCGCTAGCCAAACATAGAGAGTAGAGTAGTACTCGTGTGCAACACAACAGGACATGACGAACGGGACCGGCTCTCAAACGTTCGCTGTTGGAGTCCGCAGCGGGCCGTCGTCGCGTTATATACCACCATCGGGCACTCGAGACTTCGTATATTATATCGAGCATGCACGGGCCGAGTGAGAGAACCAACGTATCTCTCACAAAACGAGAAATCGACTGGGCACAGTTTGTAAGATATTTGTAGCTGGGTTCCGACCGACGAACTCCCTGCAGTCTCTCTCTGCAATCGCGAAATTATTTCTTCGCGATATCCGCCAGGTTGGCTGCCATCGTTTCGTTGCAGGTGCCTTTATAAGAGATTACGATTTTTCCCCTCCTTCCGATTGCACCGAAATTTAATATACACTCAATTCAATTCGAGCGAAAAGCCCTTGCGCATGAAATGTGTCGATTGAGATACAGGATGACGTTTCATTTCGAATAATTTTTTTTCTTTTTATTGCAGGATGTTGCAGCGAGAGGTCTGGATATGCCTAAAGTTGATACTGTCGTTCAATACACCGGGCCACTTTCCGCGAGGGATTACGTTCACCGTATCGGCAGAACCGCGCGCGCAGGAACTTCGGGCATGTCGACGATTTTTTTGACGCCGCCGGAGGTGGAATTCGTGCGGATGTTGGAATCTAGAAGGATCAGGATAAAGCAGGAGGATATGAATGATGTTCTCGACAAGCTGATGGGGCCTCTGTCCAAGCATCGCACCGTCGAGGCGACGGCGACTGCTTTGCAGAACGAATTCGAGACTCTCGTCCTCGAGAACAAACAATTTCACAGCAAGGCGTGCAAAGGTAATTTTATTTTTTATTTTTGCAATAAATTTGTCATTATCAGCAAACCAAACATTTTCACAATTTTTCACAATTTCATCTATCGCCTCGGCTTCGTGTTTCGGGTATATTATCGAATCTTTCACACTGGCGAGGCGCACGGGAAAAAGAATTATTTTATTTGATACGATAATAGAGTAACGAATACGTCTTTTATTCATTTTCGTTCGTGACAAAAGCGAATTGACTTCATCGCTGGGGGTACGGGATTACAGTGGTATACATAAGCCAATTTCGGTGGCATCCCAGCGGCATATAAAGTCACCCCATACGACGTATTAAGGGGTCTCTTACGCGGCGCTCTCCGTCTCTCGCTCTTGCTAATGCGCCACACGGATCGCTCGTATTTACATAGTCTATGAGCGAGGAGGGACGATCTTGTTTGCCAAGCCGTGCGCTTACCCTATTCGAATCGTTACGGGGAGGAATTTATTTCCAGCAATAATAAATCCATTACTCGACTACTCGAATTCGTTCACTGGGGTGCGATGAGCACCCAGCTCCTCCACCCTGCATGGTGATTCGCGAGTTATTGTATATCTCTCCGGTTCGACACGACGACCCTTGAACGATTATTTCTACCATTGTTCGCCGGGTGGAAAATAAATAAGAAACGAGCTCTTGATGTCAACAAACGTGAATTTCGTGCAGGTAAAGGTTTCAATGATCAGTCGCCAGAAGAAACAGGAGTGCAAATAAAAGCAGTGTGTGTCGAAGTCGAGTCAATAAATCTTCTTAAGAGGAGCTTTCGAGTCTTGAACTTGTTCGGCTTTCGTGAGCTGCTTTACACGAAGGTTAGCCACGGTTTTTGAGCTGTTAGCCGCGATAGACGAGGATTTGAGTGACGGTACACGGCTAACCACTTGACCGTTCCGCGACGCACGTATCCGTTGATTGATAGATTAATTGCCGATGGAGAGTATATATCCGAGCTTTCGGCCGCGTCGAATGACGACGACGACGACGGGGACGCGTTTTACCGGGACGCAAAGGCGGATACGGGTCCCAACCCTCGATCGATTTGTCACACTCTCCTCGTGAATAATGCATTCTCGAGCTTTTCTCCCTTTTTGTCTCAACCTCGCGAAATTCCAGTGTAATTATCGTCGAGAAATAATACTACAAATTCCAGAGTCCGGCAAAAAAACTTGGAGTTCTGTTTAGAAAAGACTTTCGAAATTTATTTAATTCTCCGCTCGTGTTTCAGTGCCGCGGAAACGTATAGAAAAGGCGAACGAAGTGGGGAAGTGAAAATCTCGCTAATTCGTAACATTATCACCTCAATAGAGCCGAACAGCCCTCAATAGCTAGTAGCAGTAGTGCCGCGCTCCATAGAACAACCCCCCTGGGGCGCTCCGGGCTCTCGTCGACCCTCGCGCGAGAGAGCTGCTCGCCACTAACCTAAGGGATTCATCCACTCAATCCCTGTATATGTGATTCACACCCTCCATACTACAATCCTGGTGCCGAGCTATACTCTCTTCGTCATAAATCCGATTCTTTCTCACATTCCGGACTGTCGTTTAATTTTTTCTTCTACAGAATAAATTTCAATAATAAAAAGGTGTAATCAACACATGACAGGAATATCTACGATTAAAAATAATCAAATGACCAATCAGTAATTTTTAAAAAATAATTTTGAGAACTTCTATCGACACATCTGTCGTTCAAAATTTCTAAAGCTGATATTAACGATTGCCATACGTGAATTAATTTTTTTATGAGAGGAGACAACCATTGTTTACCAAGACACGGTGGTTGAATGCGCTAATGACGAGTTACACCGAATTGACTGTAAGTGTAGTGTGTAGCCTCGCCTCGCGCGCGTCTCGCCGAGAGGGCGGTTATGGTGGCGGCGGCGGCGGCGACGAACGACGGGGGACCGACACAATCCAACCACTGAATGTGGCTTCCGCCAAAACCACTTACGCTTTGTGGCGAGGAGACTCTTAACAATGCGATACAGGATACAAATACAATAAGACGCAGTTACATCACTTAGGAACAATACCACCTCGCGGCACGGGCTTCTCGCTGCTGACGCTCTTTCTCTTCTCTCTCTCAGCCGCAACCCCACCCATACCACCCGCTCCTCCCGCCTGCCTTGCCACGACGTCCCCGACCGCCCCCTCTTTGCAAGATTTATGTGTTAAATGGAGAAAAACATTTTTCTTTCATACCGTTCTATACGAGCATTCCCAGTTCCTCGCAGCCAGCTGTATATTAGAGGTCTTACGCTCGTCGGATAAAAAAAAATCCTTATTTTTATTTACTGGTGAATTAAAGATCTTTTTAATGAAACGGCCACAAAATAATCCTGAGGATTGCTGATGGGCAATGCAATTTTATTTTGGGTCAATTTATTTTTATAAATATCTAAAAGTTTCCACTATCAGAATAGGGAGCGAGGAAAAACTTTCGCACGTTCCACGGTGAACACCGACAGTCGATCACATCGCGGCTGCACATGTCCGGTTCTCTCAGGATCGCGGTACCCTCGAGTTTCTCACCCCCGTCCGGCCGCACGTAAACCCAGGGAGAGAGCCCTTGACGATTAGTCGCAAAGCAGTATAACGGCAGCAACGGTTGCGGCACACTTGACTCGAGTCCCGCTCTAATGCCTCTTAATATACCACCATACCGTGCGCTCGGGGGGTAGCAGCGCACGACTCCTGTATCGGCGTGAAACGTGCGGCTCCGAAGCTCTTTTCACTCCGTATATCCTCGCGACCCCGTGCAAACTAAATTGAACTTTGGTTGGTAGAGAAACGCTCGCACTTCCATCATCATGTCATCGAGCTCGCGGAGGCCACGTGACTCAACTCATTAAGTGCTCATTAAACTAATTCTCGAGTCACGCTCTATCGATAAATCATTCATTGAATTCTTGATACCCACAACGCAAACCGTGAAAATGAATATCCTGAACGTGTACGATTTTTTATCAACGCAAACCGTGAAAATGAATGTCCTGAACGTGTACGATTTTTTTATGGTGCAGCCTACGTGTCGTGGATACGTTTCTACTCGAGCTATCCTCGCGATATGCGCGAAATATTCAATCGAAAGGACCTGCACCTCGGTCACTACGCCAAGAGCTTCGCCCTGAGGGATCCACCGCAGAGGATAGGCGGAATTGGCAAGACCCTTCGTGAAAAGGAGCCAGCCAACCAACAGCACAACAACAGACTGAGCAATGAGAGGTAAACATTTTAATATATTTTTTTTCAATTTATCCTCATCTCTACCTTCATCTTCACAGTCCTCCTTGGAATGAACTATCGAATTATCGAATATACGAGCTTTTCCCAGCAACAATCGTCCTCGACGGCGTTCAATAGATCGTCGCAATGTGCTGCTGAAGCTGCCGCCGCTTGTTCAGCCACCGTCGACGGCGGAGAATCCTAGCGTGTGCCGTCTACGTATTAATGAAGGATTCACGGGTGGGTTGCCGCGGTAAGAGGACTGGCAAGCTCGAAACGCGGCGAGAGACAACATAGGTGGATCATGCTCACGTTCAGGGGAAGCGACGACGTCGGTGTACCAGGACTGCCAGGTCTCTCCGTACTCTAATGTGGCGGTACTCGCGGCGGGTCGACGGGTTCTAGTAGCTGCGCCCGGGGGACGTCAAAACCGTCGCACGAGCGTCATCCGTCATCCGTACGACGAACGGTGGTCGGACGTGTCCTATACGCTTGTAGTCAAGCTGCTCGTCGGTGCGCGCTTACCTACATACGTTTCGTATGCCCGCCGCCGCGCATTGCATTCGCGATGCTAGCAGCATACGTGTAGCACAGTCTCTACGGCCTGTCTGTTAGTCGCCATCTCGTTCTCTCGCTCTCGCAACGTCGACGTCTCGCCATTGTTCATAATTATACAATACGGCTATTAAACAGACTGATGCGACCGCCACTTCCGGCTTGAGAGTTGAGCCATTTACGGAAGCCGCGCGCGACTCTCCGAGCACACCGAGGCTCTCGCTCTCTCTCTCTCTCTCCCCTCGAATGCGACAGAGACAAGACGACACCCCCACGTCGTTATCGCGTAACTTATCGTCGTTGCGAATCCAATCTATGGAAAATATTCGTGAATTAAATTTAGCAGTAAAGCTAATTTTGGGATATTGCTATATGTAAGCGACTGTAGCAATGATGGTGTGTATGGGTGGGACGAAAAGGGGGGTTGAGAGGAAGATCCCCGTGGAGAGCGAGCGGCGAGGGGGTTTCACGTCACAAAAAATTAACAGGAACGAGAGAAGAAGAGGAATTCGGCACGCCAGTTGGTAGTCCTGTCTCGCGCCCGTTCCCTCGTTCACCTACTACAATCTGCTACATATACGTTTTCAACCTCGCTTTAAAGCGAATCGTTTTTTGTCAATTTCCTATTACGAGGAGCTGTCCTCACCCGTGGCCCTTGTGTAGCGATGGTAGCATCAGCCGAAGCGGCAGCAGCGGTGGACCACATGTCGTTTACATCGAATCACCGAAAATTGCGGGTTACACGCAACCGCCGCGCCTTCTGATGTGACTGAGTCGACTCATATATTACTTTTCTTTGGTTTACAGACCCGCCAGACTCCCGCAGAAGCGACAAGACGGGGGAACCGCTGGTGGACAGAAGCCCGGGATGTTGAAGAGATCGAGAATGCTCAACACTTCCGAATACGGCAGCGGACTCGAACCCATTAAGAAACCGAAAAAGTCGTGATGAGGTATACGTTCTTTTTTCCAGTGGGGAATAATGTACATACTTGTCGCCTGTTTATCCTTTTAATATTGTCAAATGGAAAGTGTGCAACGAATGTCGCTCACAAATATTATACAGTCAACGTTTTACACATTTGCTCTTGTTTTTTAACCAACGAACCTGAACCAATTCCTGCGATACGCATTTTGTATTTTTTTTCCAGGGCTTTTTTTTTTACTCGTGATGGGTGTGCGAAGTAGTCCACAACGGTTGGCGATGTTCGGCTGCAGGGTTGTCCGTGGCCGCGCCACGTTGACGCGGACGCAAACGCGCCAACGCAGATATGATTAATACCGCTCCATTATTTTCCAATTTTTTGCGCCTCGATCGCGAGTGCAAATTGCTTGCAAATAGAGGCGGCGCGGCTGTGTACGGCTCGCGTTCGACTCTCTGTGCGCGGCCAACTATCGCCGGCGGTGAGGGGAAGGAGGAGCTCGGCCGCGCGGCGAGTCGCTCAGGGGCAAGGGAAGGTTTAATTTAATTTAATTATGCCTTCTTTCCTCGCTGCGACTGCAACGCCGAGAGATGGATGGCGTTTGACGATGAGGCTCGGAACTGCCGCGCCGATCTTTTTTCCAACTCGCCCGCGAGCTCGCGAATCGAGCTTTGTAACATGATAATGCGTTATTACATTTTGAAGAGAGAGGCGATGTCACGTTAATTTCGTAGCGGACATTTTGCGAAAAAAGAGAGCGGATGAAAAAAGTGAACTCTGGTGATTTGATATTTGATTGATGTTACTGCGACGATTTATTATCAACAATTTTGTGCGGTGGATAATATTCCAAAATAAATTAGATCACAATTAAGTACTATCGCATATTCTCGTGGCATACGTTGTTATTTTATTGGAAGCGACGTATTGCGTTTACAGCTCCGCCGAGAAATTCACTCGGACAAAAAACATCATGAAATGATTCTCATTATGAGCAGATAGGCACAGCTTGAGTCCGAGTAATACGAAGCGTAGAGGCTGCTGGACAAAAAAGGCCCGCAACTAATGCGAAACGTTTCGATCACGAGACAAGTTTGCCTGTATTTCTCCTTCTCGTTTTATCTTTCACCCGAGCATGAACGCTCTTTTCCTCGCTGCGTATGTTACACAGCGCGAGAGAAAGATTCTTCCTTGACGCCCGGTGAGAAAAACGTAAGGACTTGTAAGAGGAGGCGATTATCAACGGCTATTACCGATTTACGCGTCCAGTTAAGAACTTTTGCGATCGGTTACACTCGACCTCGCACATAGACATTTTTTTCCATTGTCACGTAATTTGTAATCATACTCTTAGTTTAATCTACAAAAAATTTACCGGAGCGAAAAATATCCAGAGAGGAAGTTTGTACAATTTTTTTCGCAGGTTGTAAATCTCATTTCACAATTTTTGCTGCGAATTAAAATTTTTTTGTAATGTTTCAGCTACATCTTTTTATGTAACTTCTGCAACGAAGCGAGGAGAGGGTGGACCGAAATGTAGACGTATTTCCAGGATTCTTCGCCAGGAAGCGGGAGGAAATATTTGCTTTCGCGAGCAGAGACTCCGGCATCGTACAGTGAAATCCGTTTGGAAACGCGTTAGCATCGGTGCACGAGGAATTAGCATTTTACAGGCAGCAGCGGGTATTCCATCCCGTCGAAACGTTTTATTGGCCTGTCGTGCGAAGAAGCCATAGTCTGTCGGTCTCCATTCTTCAATACATGTTCCGCCATATAGTGCCATCGCGCACCCGGTGAACACACACACACAGACTGGTGTAAAGCCGACTAGCTCCCCCGCTCATTATTTCTTATACGCCGGCGAGAATCGGCCGGCTTGGCATATTGCACCTAGGCTTCTCACTCGTTTGCTCTATACCCCATCACCTCGCTCAAATTTACTATTCCGCATTCGTTATCCAACATGCGAGTGTTTAACGCCGACTCTTTCGCGCGAAACGTGTTAATCCCCCCGAGTCAGGTGCATCGAGAAGATCGATACCCTTTGCCATTCTCAAAGCTCACATAACATGCTTCGCATCAGGTGCTCTGATTTTTTTTATCGTAAAATAAAACTACAAAATGGTAAAAAAATTATATTGACTCATAAGAATGTAATTTAGGCGAAAACCGACCAAATTTAATATTAACTTCTGTGCGTTTTTTCAAAATGTGAGTGCCTAAAAATGGAAGGCAGAAAGTTGTATTTAATGAAAGCGACTAACCCGCGCGAAATTGTCTCGAAATTATGCGATCTCGAGGCCAGATTATAATAAGGGAAGTAATAAGAGAAAAAAGCGTAAATCACGATTATCCCTAATGAAGTAGTTTTCCAATTTCTCACCGAGTTGTCTCCGCGAGAGACAGAGTTCATGGCAACAAGTGGCAAATTCTTTATAATAAGTTTGACTACAATATGCCGCACAATACGACATACAGGTTGGACCCGACTGTCACGAAGCCTTCGTGATTTTCTCGTACCGGAACAACGATAATGGCTCACATATCGCGATTACTTAACTCCCATTATAATTAACACGGTGCTGTGCGTAAACTTTCCCAGGATGAAAGCGAGAGTGATGTGCCGGGCTCGCGATCGCGCAGCTGTAATCAACAGTCCGTGTATATATGTATAACAACTAAATACACGCTATCTGCGTTTATATTGCGACGATGCTCGCCTTTTTTGCGGTAACAACCGTTCTTATACATTATTGCCGTGGCAATTTATTTCTGACGCGACTTAATAGCGCCACTTTTGGGATACTTTTACCTCATACAATAGGACTGTCCATTAAATATTTCAGGAACATAATAAAAAAATTGTCGCAATCTTAAAAATTTAATCTAATACTTTTCATTGCTATATGATAAAACCGAACATAGAGCAAAGAATTTTAGAAATGCGGCAATGGAAACTCACATCTCGTCGCACGAAGTGCAACCATTTTTATGTACCGCCACTATTATTGCATTTTTTCGTTTTTGCGACGACTCGATATGAGTAATATGTCCGTTTTATTCATACGGAAGTAGCGTCAGGTGAAAGCACTTTAATCCAAGACACAAACAGTACCTGCGATATGATATCGGCGATGCGCATTCGTAGATACACATAGTTACCAGCCGCGCGGTATAATACGCATAGTATATACGTACATTCTACAACAATTAACCGATGCAATTAAGACATCTAAATTAATTCGTTATAAACAAGCGGCCGGATTGCGATCTGAATAGAGGCGGTAATTGCCCGGGTTCTCACAAAGCGCAAACTGCATGTGCATGCTCGAGCGGCGGTCGATGCTGTTGGTGGCGTTTCGAGGCTCGCGAGGCTCCGTACGGACGAAAGAGCAAGCGGGATCGCTGCTCGTCTATGTGCGTGCATCCACCGGCAATGCACACACGTCGCTGCCGCCGTCGCCGCCGCGAAACACGCTCTCGTCTACCAGCGTGCGCGCGGTAATGGCAACAATTACTTTATTTTACCATCTTCCCGGTTCTCAACCGAACCGCCGAGCGCGCGCGGCAATTTCATTTCCTCGCATTAATCACACAACATCACGGCGTTCACACTCGCCCGGTGAACACATCAGCCGCCGTATATTTCATAGTTTGTTTTAAGAAATCCCCGCGGGACTTTCTTTTCTCTCGCGCGACACCGCGCGTGCTCTCGAATTTGTGGCATAACGAAACGAGAAAACGTTAATCGAATAAATGTAAAAATCGAGGTTTCTAATTGACTTTTTTTTTTAGGATAGACGTACCGTTTTTGGCCATCTTAGGGCCAATTGTGGCCATCACATTCAAAGGAATAAAGCAAAAAATTTAATCGAATAAAAAATCGTCTGGTAGGTCATTCAGTGAATTGAAATGCATTTGTTAAAAAAAATCAACGTGCAATTGTGGGGAAAAAATAATTTACAGGACACAATAATAAAAATGGCCACAATAGGTACAGTGGTCACTAATGGTACATCTACCCTATTGTTCACTCGATTGTAATTCATAATACAAATATTCTTGTTATTTAGGAGGCAACGAGGTATCTGCGGCTTCTGCTCGGCGAAGGAGAGACTCGGGATGCTGGTGAAGATAAAAAAAATAAAAAATAAAAACGAGGATGAGAAAAGGTGCGGGAACGAGCGTAGGGAGAGGAGAGGGGGCGGCCTCGAAAATTATTCCGATATGAAACTCATCCACGGCGCGCGTTTGCGTCAAAGGAGCCAATTTAAAAAGCCCCTTCCAAGATTATCAGCTCTCCCTCATTCGCGGGGAAGCGTGCGCCCGCGCTTCTGGTCCGCACGAACGATGGGGGTACGCGCGGAAGGCGGGTCACTGCTCAGAGAGAAAACAGGGAAGGCGACACGAAAGCGAGTGGCGGGGGAGGGTCGCGAAAAAAAAAAGAAAGAGAAATATGAATATATATACGTTCGGATTGGTAAACTTCCAGGTAATTTGTCTCTCCATCGCTTTGAATCTCTTTTAAGCAGTTACTGCGGTCCGCCTCTTCCTGTCGCGAGAATTTTTCGCTTCTTTTCTTTTTGCCTTATCCTCTCCTTTAATTCCCTCGCTTGCTCGCCTTTTTCTCTCCTTAACCTCTCTCCGGTCCCTTCGGATGTTTTATCGACGTTCTATATACCCGCGGATTTCCATTCCGAGAAATGAGAAAATAAGAGGGAGATTCAGAGGGAAAAGTAGCGGAGCGAAAACTTCGTGATTAAAGGTATTTCGGATCGTTAAGTTATTTCCGTCCTCCAAGCGGCGAGTTTTTCTCGTCAGAAGCGGGAAAAGAAATGCTATTTTTCGAGCAAACAACAGTTCCAGAAACAGCGGAAAATTTGCCATCGTATATGGCTTTCAAAATTTACAAAATAAAAAATAAAAATTCGCAATAGAAAAATTTGCAATATTTGTAGGAGATTTGACAGTTAGTATTGCTGCAGCTCTGTCTAAAAGTTGCACCCAAAGGCGTGAGATGATCTGGATCAATTTGCATAATGATGAGCAGCTGATAATTCGACGAAACTGCGAAGAAACGCAAAGAATTATCCACCGAAGGTTTATTACTCTTCTCGTATAAAAATTCGAAATTCGGTACTCCTTCCCTTCAACCACATTACCGAGTGTAAAAGTATACGCGAAATGACTTTATTTCCTCCTACACTTTATCGCAAAATGCTGCGGCACCGAGTGCAACACGCCAAGTTTTTTTGGCATCGCCATCGGCGACCAAATTAAACAATTCCGCCATCGCCTTCCTACTTTTACAAGTCGTCGTCGTCGAACACTTTAGAGCGTCTCATTATTGCGCACCGTTGCAGAGGTAACCGTAACCGGGCGCGATAAACGAATTACGAGGCTTCTCGCGCCGAGCCAAAACTCGTTTACAGCCCGGAGACTTTTTGGCCCGCGGTCCTCTATTCTTTTTTCGTCGTTTTCGCCTCTATTTTTCTCTTTCGCGCCTACCGCATCAACGAATAACTATGGTTTTACGCCAGATCCTCGTCCCATTGTGCTCCTAAAGGTTCCTTTCTTCACTACTGTAGATTTAGCTACAATATATGAATTCTTATGAATAATATTTGGCTTCCTTCTGTTCCGTCTGTCGGATTGTTGATTTTATTCCTTTTTTCTCTCTTTCATCGCACCTTGACGAGCAAAGCTCACGCGACTATCCGCCTCACGTGGCTTTTGCGACTCTTGTGCGGCGGCCCGTCAACGATTCTCCTCTCGTCTATAGTCACATTGTCTTTTTCTTCGTCAATCTTTATCGCGTCTCTCCTTCGTCTTTGAATTCGTCGAGCACGCGAGCCTCCACATGTCGACAGATGGTGAATTGTTCGTCACTTTTGCCTCATAGGCAGCCTCCATTGTACTCTCGGCGTTCTCGCAGACTAGACGGTACTTATTACATTCGATAGAACGACGGAACAGTCTGTTCGATCAGTTTTGACCTCTCCTTCCTCCCAGCAAAAAGACTCATTCTATTAGCTGTCATCAAGATCCAATTTTTAATGAACCTTCAAATAGACACTGTCCATTATTTTCTCATCATTTATATGCGACCTGTAAAAGCGAAATAGCATCTAAAAATTCTCAAGTGTCGTATGCACTGTCAATTTGTATCAAAGTACTCATCTTGTCTGCGTTGTTTCTTGCGGTGAATGCATTCCCAACGACCAAGTGGCATAAGGAAACGGGTTTGCCGGTGATATCCTCGCGCGTCTTGCCGGTTGTAAAACCGACAAAGTATCTCGGTCGCACGACGTTGCTTCTGATGCTTCTGCCGTTGTCTGAGGCGCTTGTATATATATATATTCAGTACACCTCGGATAAATAGATATACCCGTGTGTTATCGAATTCTGCAGCGAATATACGTACAGCTGACCGCTCGGCCATTACGCTCGATCCAGCCATATCGATTTTGTAACTCGATCGGCCGCACCGTGTCTCCTTAAGGTTTCGCTCCGACTGGGAGACGTGCCCGCCGTTGCGATCCCTCGATCGCCGTGCCTGTATTTTTTTTTCTCTCCTTCCAACATTTTTATTCATTATACTCTTTTGATTGTCAGGGGCAACGTGTCCGACATCAGGGACCAGCGACGGTTCCCCCAGTCACAAGGATCGTCGGACTCCGGGATCGACGCTTGCGGTTATTCGCCTTCCGACGAGATGGAAACGACCCGACTCTTCGTCGCCCGATGCGCGCGCGCATTAATCTAGATCGTTGGTTCTCGATTATTGTCCAAGCGATACGGATGAAATCTAGAACCCGCCATCGATATATTTATCGGCGATTATACGGCCGTGCGTTTTACATTATACTTATCCTCGTAACATCGACCGGTGCCACAGCTGAGCAATTAATCGATCGTCGAGACAGTTTGCACAGATTGCGAGGCGAAAAGTTTTCCGCCTCGGAACGATTTATTATCGGGTCATCAGCCCACGAGGTCAATGATCTCGCATATTAAAATCTTATCATTTACACGGGCTAATACTATACATCCATATATAAGCCCATTTTCTCAATTCTTTTTCCTTTCTCTTGACAAAAATAATAATAAAAATAGTGGCCACTCGAGGATATTTTCAATTTTTTTCTTTTGACAAAATAATAATAAAAAAGTGGCCACTCGAGGATAATCGTGCCAAGACTCAGACGACGACGGCGACGACGAGCTTACGCACGCAGCGTGTGGCGTTAGGCGGTTCGATTAATAGCGACCGCGCTTATTGGTCACGCTACTAATAAAGGAGCGACTCGCAATGTGTTGGAGCCGACTTCCATTCGTGTGTACGTATATTCGTGACAGCGGGTTTGTGTATTATGTAGCGTATAGCTTCGTAGCCGCCGACTGCTACGGCCACCGACGAGAGCTCCGGCACGTACTATAACGAGGGAATAGCGTGCGGGCATCATAATTGAGCCGAGGCATATAGCCACAATCCAATCGTTCTTAATCCACGGAATTCATCTCTTCCTGACCGACGACTGTTTTGTGCTATATCGCCGTCACCTCCGATGCATTTGACTGCTAATTTCGACCCCTCGATTGTCAGGCGTTAAAATCTTTCTCAGATTCCTCAAAATTCTCGTCACGACATTCGAGACTGTAATCACGATTGTACACTTTTTACGCTACTTATTATATCCAACACTATTTTTTATCTTTTTTAATCGTCGAAAAGCAAAATGTAATCAACGAGTTCGCGCCTAAGAAATGGTGCAATCCCCACTTTCTGCAATCCTGTATCCGTTTATACAGCACTGCTACGGTGATATAAATTCGCGGTTCCTTTACAAAGCTCGGCGCCCGCGAAAAAAAAAGAAACAAAAAAAAACATTCTCCGAAAGAGATAGGAGACCCAAAATGTCGGAGATTACGCGGAATTATGTAAATTTTCGCGGGGGCATTGTAAAGTGTCCGTGCTGCTTCTCCGGAGCGCACAGACTCGCGTATAGGTAGAAACGAGGAAAAGGGATGTTTTTCGTTTTATTAGAGTATAGTCGGAGAGAGAGTCCTCGCGCGCTGCCGACGTCGACGGCGTCAGCGGCGGCGGCCTCGCGGGTATCCTCGGTCGTATAACTGCGAAACAAAAGCTTAGCTAACGCAGAGACAAAGGGGATATAATACGGTATATATAGCGTTGGTCGTGGTATAGCGCAGAGATTATAGCGCGAGCTCTCCGGTTATGTGTCCGAGAGGGGGGTGGGAGGGGGTTCGCGGAGAGGTGAATCCTCGGCTCTCTCGCCGCGGGGCACACATGCAACGGATTTAACTGCTTCCCCAGGCATTACTCTTGCGCCCAGGTTCAGCTTTCTTTTATTCGTCGCTAACGCGCTCTCGCTCCCGGCGTCGTCGACGTCGTCGCCGTCGTCCAGTTCGCAACCCTCCGACTGTAATACAACTGCGCTTTTACTGTATACATCTCGCCCTCTCACTACAGACACATATATAGTATATATGCAGCCCGCGGTGGGTCCGAGGACATTTTCAAAATGGCGCGTAGGTCCTGCATGCGGGATTGCGCTCCTCTTTTGCCACCCTGTAACCCACCCAAACGCCCCTGAGCTCTTCTACCCTCCTCCTCCACCTCCTCCCCCTTCTTCTCCTCTCCTCCACCGCTCGGTACGAGCGAAAAAACACCCCCCAGAGCTTTCGTTCGCTGCCTGGCGATGCGGCGACGTGGCTCACGTAAACCGAGTGGCGGAGGGCCAAACTCCTTCCCCTTCCGCAGAGACCCGACTACACCCCGAGCTTTTCTCGCTCTCTTTTCTCGCGGTTCTCCGCTGCTTTTCACACCCCCCCCCCCCCCCCCCCCCCCCCCCCCCCCCCCGCCCCTGAAACCTCCGGGAGGTCATTATTTTCACTTCGTCCCAGCGGCTATACAAGGAATAGTATGTAGGATGGATATAGGTATAGGCGTCGCGACGACCTTTGTACGGACTTTAAAAGGTGACAAAATCAACCCCTGTATATGTGTGTATATACTTATGTGTGTATGTGGGTGGGTGCAGAGCGTCTTTCCGCGGTTCCCACCCCCTCAGCTCGAGCGGAGACCGAGTTACAATTAATTAATCGACTACCGGGGACCCCCTGTAATTCACGCGCTCGCTAAGTCAAACTTAATTAATTACCCTGTACTCCGGAGCGCGCGGACGGCGAACCCCCGCGCGGTCTCCAGCTTTTGCTATACACGTACAGACACACACACAGACATTTTCAAGCGGTTACGGGGTTGCTCCGCGAGAGAAGGAAAATACGTCGGTGGATTTCATCGGGGTCGGAAAATGCGCGTGAGAAAGTTCACTTAGAGTTTCGGGATTGGAACGCGGGACATCGAAGCCGCTGAAGTGCTTTTCAGATTTGTAGGCTGGTTGGATGAATAATAAAAGTCGGGTCAATTTGCCAGAGGTAAAATTGAGGAATGCGAAATGCCTGAACGTTTCGGATAAACAACGCGTGCAAACTGATGACAAATGTTTTGTAAAAATGTCGACAGGTCAGCATTTTTATCGAACGTCTGAGAGAACCGACGGTGGGATAGAATATAATGTATATACCGGTGTAATATCTCCACGACGACGAATGACTTTGGCTCATTCCAGGTTGCACGAGCCACCCACGCCACTGCAGGAGTCCGCAGCGAAATGCCACGAGGTGCTGGAAAGGCCATTAATTACCAATCCCCCCGCGAGTCATTATAAACGCGGGGCCTCCGACGATAACTTTTCTATTATATCCTTCTAAAAGGGATTTAAGGCGACTACTAGCTGAGCGAGCTCCTTTCGTTTGGGCTCACTCGAGCGCTGCATCAACCGAGTCACCGTGCCAAATTCGATATCGTATTATTATTATCATTCTCGTGGATTCACGGTTGTGCCAAAGCTGGGCGAAACAGTTCTCGACATTTATTTTTTGTACGTACATTTAAGAGGCAATGGTACCTCTGTCCTCCCACCTCGAATTTTTGGAAACTATTTTCTCCTAAATTACTCGACAGATGGGGCTCAAATTTTGAGAAAATGTACAGAAATTCGGCAGAATTGGACTGAGGTTCTAGCTCCTTGAAATTTGTAGCCGTTTGGTCGGGAGAATCAAAAAACCGAAAAAGTGAGGTTAGGAGCGAGAGAGACAGACTTATTGGCGTTTAACAATGGCGGCGAAGTTCCGAGCGAAGTATCATATTTTCTTAAGCCTCCGTAATTTTGACTTCGCACCTGCACCACAGTGGAACGACTCGAGCCACGTCTCGATTGTGTTCGATACACGATCGGGGCTTCATCGCCGAGACGCGGACGCTTTGATGATCACGAAGCATTGAAGAATCGCGGCCCGACGAATGGAGGCGAAGAAGGAGCGCTCGCGCGTAAGCGGGCTTCAAATTTGTAATTAATCAATATTATCATCGACAATAGCTCGCACGCAGGGAGCCGGGGCATTGTTACAATTTACGAAGCGGCGGCCTGTAAGCCGACTTCGATCGCGAGTCTCGCTACTTGTAACGCTATTATCCTTTTTAATTGCATCGTTTAATTATTCTTCGACGAATGAAACTCAGAGAAAGAGTCCGCTCGATGAAACTCGAGAGAGAGTTCAGCCGGATGATTGGCACGGAATTATCGTTGTCTCTGGAGCGGACAAAGCCACCGTCGAAATCGATATCTCCGCGCGATTCTCGTTCGGCTATTCATCGATGTAGTCGCGAATCAATCAATAGGCTGTTAAATAAAAACTTATTGATTATAGTCAGCTGACAGTTTTTGTGTGCGGCCTTTGGACTCTTATTCTCATGTTGAAATATTTGGTATAGTTCTGTATATATGCTTATTTTTATTTTTTTTTTTAATTTATTTTACATTGACAAAAAGGACACAATTTATTGGAATTCTTAAAAAAAAAATGTTTGCTGTCTTTTCACATCCTCAGGTCGATCGCTCTTCGTCGCACTTCGCCGTCTCTTTATTCTTCATCACGCGGGGTGAAGGGCGGCGTAGCATAATTACGAATCGATCGGGCTGAGGATCGTCATTAACCCTTCTCGCGTCTCGAATCCAGCCGGTGCATCGCGTTGCACCGCCTCGACTCGATCCATTGTGCGTTCTCATTCATTACTATGTTCCAGACGGCGGCGGAATAGATGGCCAGGTTGGAGAGAAAGAGGTCCGATGCAGCAGTTCGCGCTCGGATAGTTGGCCTCAAGAGGAGGACGGCCAGTACAGCCGATGTTGAACCAAAACGAAGCAACGAGCGCGAAGATAGGAAAAAGCAGAGTAGCTACTGCACAGCGAAGAGTCCTGACCCCCGGCTGCCGGGCGTCAAAGACCATCAAAAGTGCCGCTCTCAACCTCGCCTGTCCAAAGCTCATTTGTTTCCTGCTGGCCCGTTGGCCCCCGAGGACCGCGAGAGAGAACCCCACCGACAATCTCTCTCGATGTCTTAACCCTCCCCTCTCGCCGCTCTGTCGATCGACCGTCTTCTCACCTTTTTTTCATTTTTAATTTCTTTCCCCCATTGCACGTCTGAGGTTCCTCCGCCAGAGCGATAGGTAGAATTGAATGAAGAGGGAGAAAAAAAACCGAAAATTATGAATTATGCCCTGTGTTTAGCTGCTAGAGTGAATCCATGATTTAGACGTTCATCACCCGTGGATTATACCTGCCTAGGAATCTTTACTACTGCGCCTGCGATGAATTATCGCGGACGATGAATTATTAGACACAATCAGCTGGCGCACCGGGCACGACGAGACACTGGGAGATAATAATGCGGATATGAGTGTCGACAGTGTGTATTTTTTTTTTCCTTTCCACTCTTGAGTGTCGCTAAGACATTGTCTAGACTGAACGACTGGAATGAGACTTATGTAATGACGCTTCCTCTGTTTTCCGGTAGTTATCGCCAGGATAAATCGAGGCAATTTCCTGGGATAGAAATTAAATTTATGTGACAGCAACATTCTTAGGTTACAGATTTTTCAATGCCAACTTACGTATCAAATATTTTATACAAAGGTGTCCAGAATTATATTACAAAGAAATTCATCGTCAGAATTTCTCAATTGGTCGAGATGTAAGATTTTTTTTTTTTTTTTTTTTTTTTCGAGATCTTTATAGCGCCGCCACTTGCAAGTGGCGACCGACAAAGGGGGTCGATCAAGGATCTCCTTTTCCCTTCATCGTTTCTCACTCCTCCGCCGTCTCCCGCTCCTTAACGGCAGATACGAATATTCCGTGGCTGCCGTTCTCACCGCTTCGTTCCACCCCTCCCACTTTGCTTTTCGCGGTGTACGCGCGGGCACCGCGCGAGATCCGGGGCCCGAGCTGCCCAACCCCTTGGTACCTTTTTGTTTGCTCAACGAAATTGCTCCCGGGGCGTCCTCGGCCCGGCGCATGGAAATTGACCGAAGATTGCGGCCGACCGACGTTTGCTCTGCGGGCAACTGCGGGAGCCGACTTATATTCTCGGCCACCTTAACTTTTCGAGCCACCGCAAAAATATCATTGGGCTCCTCGGTACTTTCTCCTCCGCAGATTCGTCGTCCCCACCATCCGACGTATCTCACACAGCGAACCGACTTCTCTGATGGTACGCAATAATAATTCCCTTTCGAATGGCATTGCAAAGTTTTGCTTTGAAACAATCGACCAATTGCCTCTGTAAGTAGCGAATATTATTGTACACGTGGAATTTGGATTTCATCAGCTTTGACGGTTCGACTACAAATGCTAATTTTTTTTTCAATTTTTTATTTTTCTTGACAGATTCGAAAGAAGAATCCGGACAAACGAGGCGCTCAGGATCCGAGGATGTGTTTTTCTTTACGTCAGCGAAGAAACTTTTTTTTTTCAGCTGGCTCATGCTTTTACGCTGCGCGGATCAGCGACGAGGCGACTCCTCCTCGCAGTCATCTCTTCTTTCGCCCGGTTCGCGCTCGTCTCGTCGACGTATAAGCTCATTATCGGGTACTCGGGCGCGCGAGGTGGTGGCCCCGCTTTTGCCGGCTCTCTTGTAGAATCTGATCGGGCTCGATGGAGCGAGGAAGGAGCTAACCGCCCGGGATATTATGTGTCGCCGGAGCATCCTCGAGGAGAAACCCTTCGATGGAACAACGGCTCGAGGCGAAGAGACGACAATGAGGCAGATGGGTTGACAGCGTCACCGGCGATCACGTTTGATAAGCAGGATTGTCAGCATTTTCCACATTTTCTCTCCTGGTAAGCACCAACACTCTTTCATAACTTTTTTCTATTTCCCAAAATCGAAGTGCAACTGTTTATTACAGATTTAAATTATATCTGATTAATGTTGTAGCGACAAACTAATTTAATACAAAATTTCAGATAAAATACTTGAATGGAGCACGACTACTGCCAGAACGTTCGGAATTATGAAATAAGAAGCCAATAATGATATCTCGTGTTGTAAAATAAAACACGGAATATCGATTGGAAGGCAAGCGAGGTGTCTCCCGACATTCATCGATCCAGCGATCGCCGAAGCACGCCGATCATATCGCTCGATCTCTCGTGTTACCGAGCTGCGCCCGAGCCCGGGCGGCACGAATCCCATCGATACGACATATCCACCGAGGGATCGATTGCACCGAGTCGCTGCGATCGCGAGGCAGAAGAAGTTTTCAGAGGCGGGAGGAGCGAGGGGAACGATTCTGTGTGTATGGAGACCAGAGTGAGAGAGAGAGAAGGCGACGGGAACGAGCGGTTGGGAAGGACGCTATCGAATTACCATAAAACGCCATGATTAACGCAAGGTAAACGAATATAACGCCGCTACGACCGCAGCGTGTTCTGTAGCAGTTAGACTTCGCCTCGGGCATATCTTTTATACGTTTCCGCGTGTCATTCTCCTACCACCAGCGCCACAGTCACGTATATATTGTGTGTATACTATATACATGGCATCTCAGCACTTATTATACATCTGGAAGACGGGCCAGAAATTTTCGTCTACGATCGCGTGCCTGCACGCACATTAATATTCCAAACTATCGGGTCTTGCAACAGTTTCTCACGCGCGTGTGATCTTTGTGTTCGTCAAAGAGTGGAGATGCTTTTTTTTATTTGGAGACACAAACGACAACAGACTGAATCCTTTCTATGGACTGACGCATTATTTTTGCAATTGTCGGATTGTATCCACTCCGGAATCCTTTCTATGGACTGATGCATTATTCTGCAATTGTCAGATTGTATCCACTCCGGAGTCCGGATTTGGGGAATTCAGATGAAATCCTGATCGGAATCGGATTGTACATTGGGAAATGTGATATGAAAAATTGGCAAATTTTCCTGATCATACAATTTACCATAAATCGATGACTCCAGAGGCATCGACTAATTGGGACCCAAATAGTGGAAGTACGTCCGGCGCATTCGCATGAATATTCCTCGTTCAAAGACGCGACGGCGCTACTATCCTAGGGACACACGGTAGGAGAGTCACAACATATGATACATATGGGAACGTTAGCTTTGTGGTTTAAAGCCCGTGGCGTGTAGCGTGAGTCCGTATAGGAGTTGTGCAGGGCACCGGTTGGCGCAAGGGAAAAAGGCAGAGGAGAAGGGCAATGAATGCCAGGCAGGCGTCGAGTTAGCGGACACGAGAGCAGCAGCAAGTATTATGGTACTTAAGTTATATGCGACGGAGCTGTGCGTATGATGGGGTTGAGAGCCGAGCGAGACGACGACGGTGTCGTGTAACTGATGTGACCAGAGAGCTCAAACGGCCCGTACGCTTGATGCCTTGTGAATTGCGCAAGTTGACAGAGCGCGCCCCGTCGATTCGACCGATCGGTTACAAAGTCTATTGCGGCGAGACCGCATTCCGTATTTAACCGGTCCCTTCCCTCTCCATCGGCGGGCGTCGACGAATGACGACGACGACGACGACAACCGCGAAGACGCCTACGACTCGTTGATTTGCGACATGTGACGTCGCACCATTTTTTGGGCTTTAGAGAATCGAATACAACTTGCCATCTCATATTATGAATAGGCTGTGACGAATTTGTAATATTTTTTTTTTTTTTTTTTAAGGAGCGCTTCATTTATTTAGTGTTATCTATGTGTATTTTGCATTTACGTTTATACTGTATTGCCTTATTGCAATGTATCATTTCGTTTTTCTGAAAGTCCTGAAGCGTCATAATAAAATAATAATAATAGAATGACGATAAAAGAAAATAGCTCAGAATGGAATAAAACCTACGTAATTACTATTCGGCAAAGTAAAAAAAAATCATTCTTTTTCGCGTTATCCTTGGACGTGGAACGGTTGAACATGTAACTATTAAGGATTTAGAATCAGCGATCTCGCAGTTTACAGCCCGAGAATAACTCACTTCCTTCATTGAAGCCCGCGCACGACGAAAGGTCACGTATTCCGTTAAATATCACCAACTACGCGATCTGGCACGATACAGCCCGCTGCGTTATTACGACTGTAATCGAGATTCGTTAACTCAGGCGAGAGTTCCGAGTTCCGAGGAGCTCCGAGGGGCACTTGGACATGTTCCCTGTGTTAGAACGTTGGCAGCTTCGGTATTACCTGCGCCCGGGTTTAGGTCTACACTCGAACAGTCGGAGTCTCTCAACGGGTAATGCTCCGAGTCAATGCAATAATATATAGTGAGGCACGTAATGACAATAATGATCTCGAGGGTTCGCTTCGGGAGGCACAGAGAGGGGTGAAAGAGGTGAAGTATCAGAATCAAGGGGAAAAGCGAGAGGGATGTGTACAGAGTCGTTCACAAGCAGGGTATACTACTTTTTTTTAATCCTCTGAAATTGCGAACCAAAAACTTGAACATAGATTTATTTCGAGATATATTTTCTTACTGAAACATAAAGCACTTGAAGTTTCGTCTGACCAGATTTTATTTTGATTGGACGAAAGAACATAAGCAACTTGATTATGAGTCGCCCTGTAGAGGAATACAAGGTGTATAGAAGATAATAAAACAAAGTTATATGGCATGAGAGAAAGATACGTTGGAGAAAAGAGAGAGAGAAAGAGACGATAGAAGGACACAAAGAGAGAAAGAGAGAGAGAGAGAGATCAGTCTCTCTGATGCTTCCCATTGTGGGGTATTATCTGAATTGCAGACCTCACCGTAAAACTG
The DNA here is from genome assembly GCA_964034905.1 of Itoplectis maculator. Taxonomy (NCBI): domain Eukaryota; kingdom Metazoa; phylum Arthropoda; class Insecta; order Hymenoptera; family Ichneumonidae; genus Itoplectis; species Itoplectis maculator. Next base: position 2,599,239 of record OZ035861.1, read on the forward strand.
CTGCCTCTGGCCTGTGAGTTGGCCCCCACATCGTATACACAGTATAAAACTCCACCTATAGCCGCAGCTTTACCGTAGTATAATCCCTGGCGCAAGTTATTGTTGTTATTTCAACTTGTCCACTTTTCTTCCAGACTCATCGCAACGTGGTTGACTTCTATCGCTTGGCTCACGTGAATGACAAAATGATACGTTCGGCATCCCCACCCCTTGCCGTTTTTTTGACGAAATTTTTTATTCGATTTAACGAAGTTTTAAAACCCTATCCGATGGGAAATTTCCCGCTGATTCCAAATATGACCGGTTTTTGCCCGAAAAATAAAAATTTCGAGGAGAAAAATGCGAAAAACGATTCTTTACTTTTTCCCAATTTTTGCACTTTACTAAAAACGGTGTAATTTTTCTTTGGATCAATATAATCGGGATTTTCTTTTTGCATTCGAAAGATAACTCTTTAACGAAGAGAATGCCGCCAGGCGGAACGCGATATCTCGATTTTTCGATTTTTTGCAGATTTTTAAAGTTAACCCTCAAAAATCGCAAATTTTTAGAAGGGGTACCCCTTGCGTTTTTTGCGAAAAAAAAAAATTTCCGATTTCACCAAGTTTAAAAACCCTATCCGATGGCAAATTTCCCGCTGATTCTAAAAACGGTAGGTGTTTGCCCGAAAAATCAATAATTCGAGGAGAAAAACGCGAAAAACGATTTTTTTTCCTGACGAACTGCCAAATTTCGCGATATTAAACATCAAACTGCTGCCGGTTTCCCAACGACCAATCAGATGCTGAATAAATCGACAACAACGGTTTCTCTCGAACTTTTTAATAGAGGATTCTGAAGGGCATGTCCCGTCCACTCAAAAATTTGAAACGAAATAAAAAAATAAAAAAACATAAAGCAGTAGAAACGGAAACGAATAGATGCGAAGATCGCACATGCGCGCTGATAAATAATCGCTGCTCTCTATAAACACGCGTTTCCCTATCTTCCCTCACATAACGAGAGTCCTTTCCACTAATGACGTAATCGCACCTCATCGTATAATCGTCGAAAGAGAACACACATTTTCTCATCTCGGTATGTACCGTCAGTTTAATCGTTTCAATCTCAGGGCCACGGCTGCGACCGGATAGAGACACACGGCAACTCGATGCGGTATGGACGTACCGTTTTTCGCTGCACACGCTACGCGACGTGTTTATGCGCTGACGATGACAGCGCCGCGGCTCTCGCGTGTTTACGTCCATTCGTTGGCCACAACCGTGATTCCCGATAATCGCATAACTGATGCAATCGCGGAATTCGAGCGCAAAAAAAAATGTACGGAGTATAATTATCACCGTTACCCTTTGCGACCCGACGTGCGTTATAATTTCAGGAAGACAAATGGATTCCTATGCGCTCCGGCGTATAAACTCGATTTACCGGAGGTTGAGGAAATCAGAGATTACGTCGAGGCTAAGTGGGAAACGGGTAATCAAGAGCTGCGTCGTTGTAGTTTTATTTCCCGCATAGAAGTTGAAGTTTTTCTCAATGAAGAAGATACAGGTCGAACGAAATATCGGCACATTGATTTTGGCTTATTAAAAAAAATTGCAGTTTTCGCTTGGTTCAAACTTTTGCTTCCTACTCGCATAAAATTCCTAAAAGGCCGACGACTTCGTCGAGACGACGCAAGAACAGACTCAAGACTAATTTTTCATACGTCTTTCAGGTCCACGGACGTCGACGTCGCAGTTCGGCCGAAGCGCAGCGACGATGGAGTGAAATAACCAGAAGGAAAGGGTGGAAGCATTCGTGTGCCATCAAAACGGTGGCCAGCTCGAGCGAGGAAGCGGGGAAAAAAATCGTCCTTCGGGACATCCATCATGTGCGAGCGACGAGCGGGCGCGGGGGAGGATCTTCGTTTTCTGGAGGCATAAAAACTTAATTACCTTCATTAACCGAACGGCTGCCGGCCCGATCCTGACCGATCGCTACCGCGGGACGCGGTTCCTTCGCCTCTTCTCCGTTCTCCTCCGCTTCTTCACCATATTATATGTGTAGCGGCATCCACCGCACTTCGCTGCCCGTTGATCAAGAATTTTCGTTCGCTTCGATTCGCGCCACCCCTTCACGATCGGGGTGCAGTTAATCTTTCATGAATCTTGTCGTGTCAAAGTCCCTTAAAAGTACAAAAAATGCGAAACGCGAAATTGAAGCAGCGGAAAATAATTTCACCATAAAAAAAATAATAATATGGATAATTTGGATTTATAGACCAAATTATAAATTTTGGAGCTTATCATTAGTGATTAAACAGAATTGTCATAAAATGCTCGACGAATACCTGACAAATTTTATTCTCGTCAGTTGCACTTCTCGCATTTTCATCGGAAAACGTCACCGAGGGCGAAAGAGCCGACGCTCGCGCGTGCAGATATACTACATAAAAAAGACATAAACCCCCGACAATCCTACAAAGTGCACAGCGGTTGACTCGTCGTCGCGTCTATTGTAATTAAATAAAAACAATGTGCAGATTCTAAATAAACGGGGGAAACGGTGCTCTTTAGCCTGGAAGTAGGCGTTGACGAGGTGCTTGGAGCAGGAACTGCGAGAGCGAATTGACAGAGAGAGACGCACGGACGGAAAAGCAGCGGCGTAAGCGGAGCAAGCGGGGGTGTTCCAGGCGTTCCGCCGGTCACCATTTTGCACCCATACATAATATGCACATGTGCACGTGTGTACATGCAGCATGCATAGAGGCAGAGGGAAACAGAGACAGAGAGGGGGGAAGGGGGAGCGCTCGCCGGTGTGCTCGTTGAATGCGGCAATCAGAGGCAATTATAAATTTTATTATTTTGCTCGTGCGCGGTACCAACGCAGCTGCGGGACTCTCTCGCGGTAAAACGCTACAGCGGCGGAGTCGCGAAACGCAAGGTTGGCCGGTGCACATGCAGCAGCGGCAAAAGCAGCAGCAGCAGCAGCAGCGGGAAGGCCTGCAGCGCGCGCGGCGGCCACAGCGCATTGCGCACGATGTGCCCGGAGCCACAATATACGTCGAGCAGCGCTGCTGCTGCTGCTGCTGCCTCCCCCTCTCTCTCTTTCTCTCCGTCTCACTCGCTGCGAGCCGGTAACGTACGAGATTATACAATGCCCCCCTAATGACTCGGCGAAGAGCCGCCAAAGCCCGGTGCGCCCGGCGCGCCAACGTTCATTCGTTCGTTCGCTCGACTCGGCCGCGTTCGTGCCATTTTATTTTATTTAACTTCCGCAGGCACCCTATAGCTCGCGCTATTAATTGCCGTCGTTCCGCACCAACTTTGCCGCGAATCCATCTCTCGCCTGGCCGCTCCTGCTCGCCGCCGTCGACGTCGTTGCTGCTGCTGCTGCTGCTGCTGCTGCTGCTGCTGCTGCTGCTGCTGAAGCTGCCGTTGCGGCGGCAGAGCACAGAGCGCATTGCCACCGCCGCCGAGGCACGAAGACCCCGCGCCGCGCGAGACCCGCGGGGTTCCCCCCGCGGAGACTGAGCAAATTCGCGACCGCGGATCTTCCTCTTCGTCACTCTTTCTCGAGGCTACTAATTTACTTGCTGTTGGCTGTTAAACAAACGGTGGGATCCTGTGGCTGGAGACTGGTGACTATGCTGGCGAATCAGATCGAAGCTAATCAATGTTTGATTGCGTTAGATTTTCCTGATAGAACATTTTCGGCGTTACACTCAGCGCTACACTAAAAAAATTAATAGTTGCGATTGCCAATCGTTGGTCAGAGCTACCAATATTTTAGTAACTGGAATCAATATTTTGGTAGATCGAACCAATGATTGGTAATCGCAACTACTAATTTTTCTCAGTGTAGGCGTCCCTGTCCGGGCCTGATCAGTTCCTGTCTTGGGCCGAATGTAACGCTACAGATTTTCTACAGATTTTATACTTCTCACTGAACTCTCGGTTCTCAGTCGAGAATTGGAAAATCGCTTCCAATGCCACTTTAATTAACGCGTATTATTACTTAATTATTATATCAGCGTGCTAATGAATTGGCGATAAAATTTACATCGAAGGTCGCCTTTTCCTCGATACGGGATTTTATACGCCAAGTCGTAACGCCGAGTGACTCGGCGAATACTTTGCCGCCCGGGCTGCAATCCTCAAATGAGATTTTACGACCGCGAGACGAGTCGACGAGCGCGGCTTTTATTAAAATATCTCGAAGCCCGTTGTTTTGGTAAGGTGTATTCCATCAACCGCGAGAAGTAGCGCCATCAGCGCCACAGCGCACTTAGACCGTCGGCAGGTGCGCGGAGGAAAACGTCGATTAGAGCACGAGGTGAATATATGGGAATTTATGTTCATTGTAATTCGCGGCTGCGTAAGCGCCAAGCGGCCCCCGACAGTGCACACACCTTCGTTACAGTATTTTGCTCTCGTTTAACGACAGCAATAACGACTCTACGCCGCTGAGCTTCTGCCGCTGCGGGTTGCAACGTTAATAACGATAACGAGCAGCTCAATTCTATCGTATAGCCGTGGCCACTGAAATTACTCATTGTTTCACCTCGTTTTCCCCCTCATTTTTTTTTCGGAAAAAAAAACTCGGGCGATTTGACGCAGTGCGATTTTTCCCACCGAATAAATCGTCGCAGCGACAAATTTAAGCGAAACAATGCAGGAATCGCTGCTGAAAAAAAAAAAACGAAGGCGGACAATGGGACCAGAGAAGCGATGAGCAAACATTTCGTGATTATTTCCACTGCTACCTGTGTTTCGCCCGTGCGATATTATGTATTCCCCTTGAAGATCGAGTGGGAGCCTCTCGCGCTACGATTTTGCCTGAGCAAACAACAAAAAGATAATTCACATCTCTCTCTGTGTGTTCTCTCTCCCGCAGATGCAGAATCCGGTGGGACCGACCGAAGCTGCTCCTGCTCCCGGAGTCGCCGCTTGTGGGATCCGTCCGAGAGAGGCATCGAGGGTACCAGTAGGCGGACTAGTCTTTGTCGGCGAGAGGAGAAGGATATGTCAGTGGCAATCATATTGGTAATTCCTCGGCTGATTGTCCCTGACCGCAGAGAGCGAGCCGAGTAGCAACGGCGAGAATGGACCAAGCTAGCTCGGCAGCAGCAGCAACAGCAGCAGCGAGCGAGCGAGCATCAAGCAGACTTCTCATTTTATTCCTGCCTTATTTGGTCGATGATAAATTCTAACGGAGCCTCCGCGAGTGGGGCGGAAGCGCAAGCGGCAAGAGCGCGTACCCCCAACGTGTGAGGGAGAGACGCGTCGATACCGCAAGGATAACGCGCGGCGTGAAGCCGAGCGGCAAGTGAGACACCGAGCGACGAGCGAGAGAGGAGGAGGGGGGCGGGATCAAAGGATCAGCATAAACGATCCAATCAGTCGAGTAATTCGCCGTGATTGCGCGGAATTTGTGAGGCTATCGGAACGCACCGTGGTGGCTGCCTCCGCTGGCGCTGGATGGATGGATGGCTACCGTGCCGGCCGCTGCTACCAACGCTGAAATCCTTTGCTCGATTTGCCTGTCGGCCGTGAAACAATCGTTGGAGAATGAACAAATAACAGCGACGAAATTGCATCGAGCGATCTGGCGCCCGTGCTGCTGCTGCTGCTGCTGTTATATCCACGCGGATCCACCGATGGATGGATGGATGCTCCACCGACGATGCAACCCGGTAGCTGCGAAGCTATCGGCGAGCTACGATGCACGGTAGCAGTCGATAAAATTATATGCAGCAGCGGGGAAACGATCCCGACGGACCTCTGCGGTATATATATTATATTGCATTTTTCGCTCGGTCGGAGACGGTAATGTTTCGGCGGGGGAAAGAAAAAAGCGTGGATGTGTGTTTTATGATTTTTTGTGGTGGTGGAGGGGTAATTCGATTTTTAGTGGCACATGCGATGCGCACACGGAAGTTTAAATTGTGATACTTGTATAATTTTTTGTGAAAATAATCAATGACAGTAATCATAAAAATTTGATTGCTGATTTTGAATTGGGGAAATCTTGTTAATTTGCATCCGTTGGAAGTCTAAATCTTGAATACTTATGTAATTTTTTTGTGGAAATATTCAATGTCAATAATCATACAAATTTTATTGCAGATTTTGGATTGGGAAAATCTCGTTAATTTGCATCCAGTCCCAACGACAACTGCTCAGTCTCCCGGGATGCAGAATTATTGGCACGAGGATCATCGTTCCCTTCTCCCGTTGTCAATCAGCACGTCGCGGAGCCGTCGAATTCATCAAATTAGGATGAAAGGCGAGGGAAACGGACGGAGCGTACGACGAGTGTGTGTCCCGCGTCCGGAACGATTATAATAGCCCGTAGCAGAAAACATTTTAAGTTCGACCGGGGTTTGTAGCTGCGGCGCGCGGTCTCGAATACACGACGAGAGCACGGTCAATTAGAGATCGGGATCGTCACCCCCGGGTTCTCGGCGTATCGGGTTACACGACGTGGGAGGTCTACCGCATCTTTTCCGAGAGGATGAGCCCCTGGAACTTGGTAAGAGGCTTCCATTCCTCAGTCTTCTTCCTCCTCGTCGTCTCTCCATCTCTCTTCCTTTCCTCCCACCTCTACACATTTTGCGATTTTATCGTACGACCGATTTCGTTGCCGATCCACCCAATGAATTTCTCGCTCGGCCCGCGTCAATCATAAAAATCGAGGCAACATCCGAAATTCGTGTATGTCCCCCCAATATAAAAAAACACGTATAAATATACGTATAAATTATATTTTTGACTCTACATCGAAAGTCACTCGTCGTCGACGACGAGTCCGGTCGATCAGCGTGAAATCTTCGTTAAATCGCGGACGACAAGTTTCATTCGCTTCTCGGTGCGCGCAGCCGCCGAATCAATTCACGTGTTTGCGACGTCTCACGCGTTTCTGTTGTGTATATGCGGTATATTATTATAGATATATATACACTATCCGCGAAGTCCCGCGCGGCTAATTCGGATGCGACCAGGCGAAAAAGCTGCTCGAACGAAGTGGAAGAGACGCGGATCTCGGGACACACAGCGCCGGTAACACGAGACCGAGGTGATCGTGATCCTTCTCTTTCTTGAGCTCGGTTACTCGCGCGCGCGCGCGAGCGCCTATGAAATCGAGATTCAAGATCGTCGTCGTCAACGACGACGTCGACGTCTTCGTGGTCGTCGTACGAGGCGATGATCCGACCGGCACACTCGTCCTCGTTATATTATAAAACGCCTCGGGGTGATGCCCGAGCTAGTGAGAAGTGTCGAGGTGTCTCGAACGATTAGAATATTACCATAATATATAAGAGTCAGGCTCTTTCCCTGGGCCTGTCGTAAAAAAGAAACACGTTAAATGTGCTCTGCGCTACAAGCTATATAGATGGACATTGGTAGCGATATTCGCGAGATTTATTGCCTCGAAAAACACTGATATAAAATCAGTCGATAAAGACCATTAAATATTCTACGGATAAACGTCATCTGGCAATTATACAACTATATCGGATACATTTTGTAAATAAAAAAGTTTAATTAAAAAAATATGTTGTCCAGTCGTGTTCGACCGACTGACGTCCGAGTGTCGGCCAGTTTAGTGGCTTTTGCGTCAGTCGTGTCGCACTGAACAATTTGTAGTATTTATATTTTTTAATTAATTGGTCGATCTGAAGTCGAAAAAAAAAATTAGTATTCGCGTTTTTCACGTAGAATTTTTTTTTTTTTTCGGGCAAACAACGGCGACGGCTAAACACCAGGAAATTTCGTGGCTTTCACATCAGCCACCGTGTCACACCGGACAATTTGTCAATAGGTAGGAAACGAGATTTCAGGCGACGAGCGGAGAGAAAAGTCGCGTCCGTCGCTCATTGTCGCGGAGGCGAGAAAGTGACGTACATTATGCGGTTTTGCTGTCGCTAATGCGAGAAGAAATATACGAGCGGTGGCCGATGACGGTGAAACGTTGAAACGTATCGGGCCGTTGCGAATCGCAATTCGAGCGGCGGGAAAATTGTCGTCTCGTAAAATTTCGCGAGTATTTTGCGGGTCGAGGCTGCGGTAGCTGCAGGTATGCAGCGGGCCCGATGCGCCGGGGGGACTGGGCTCCCCCCACTTCCCCCTGGGCGACGGGTGAAAAGGAGAGAGCTAATGGAGCCGGAGAAATTTTCGCCCGGGGTGCACCGAGCTACGAGGACCTCGAACGGGTGTCCCCACCTTGTTGACTAAATAAAGGATTGCAAATTTTAGATTCTAATGGCATCTCCCGCGACGCTGGCACCGCCCCCGGACGCCGCTTCCCCTTCGCACGCGGTCACTCGCAGGGGCATTAACGGTCACCAATTTGTCACGAAGCTTACCTCTTTTGCTCGCGCACACTGTATTTCCGTCTCTGTCGGTCGAACGAGAATTTCCTTCGATCGGTACACGAGCCATAACGATGCGCGACCGCAGGCGACGTCTAAACGTTTCAATTGATATTTCACCGGCGTGACGGAATGCGAAATTACCAGCTGATGATTTGTATGTATTTGCACTTTGGCCCTGCACCTTTGTCAACCCTTATTTTTGGCAGCGAAGGGTTTAATCAATAACATCTTTTTCAGTGATGATGACCGAAACCTTGACAGCATAAAATAGCAATTTCTCGACGCACCGCATATAATGAAACAATAGGGTTCAATTATATTCTCGACTGGAGAGGTATTTACTTAAATTGCTCTCAGCCCGCGTCGCGATTCTTTTACGATGCGCAAATCGCTTGAACGCCAAGTGTCATTGCAACTATCGTAATGCCACGACGATTTGCAAGTTTGTTACGAGGACAAACCCGAGTATGTCTGTTCCACACTGCGCGTGTACCGTGAGAAAGGACAAGCAGGAGTGAACGATTACGTCTCTTGTCGTTTTGTATCTCTCGGTGTTATATCTTGTTTAGTATTCGCTGGCTGCCGAGCAAATCGAACTATCGATAATCGCGGCGAGTGTGGAAAATAATAATTGAAAAACGACGACAAATAACGGGCAAGAGACGAGGAGAGAAATACAAAAAGCGATAAAGCTGCACCGCATCTTGTAAGCGCACGAAGTACGTGAATATATGAAACGTCGGGGATCATCTACGCGAGAGGCGTTTTGCTCGGTCGACGACATAACTGGTTTTCAAGATCATACGTGATTATTCCTGGAAAAAAAACGCCTCAACTTGTGCTACACACGCGTCTCGCGTCTCTCTCTGATTCGTCTATCCCCCCTTGAAAAGATAGAAGGTAATAATAAAAAAATAAAAATAAAAATAAAATTGCAATTCGCATCATTACATATTGCGCTATTCGATAGGTGCGAGAATGATGGAGCCGGAATGGGATACATTTCTGCGGAGTTTCATACACACACCGAGAGACATTTCCCGCGTAATAGATAGAAAGATTATATTGCAATTGGCAAAGGGATTCGAGAAAATATATACTATAATATTTTCTGACCTCCTCTTCTCTCTTTATATATGTTTCTCTTTCTCAGGCGCGCGAGAACGAGAGATTAGTGTAAAATTACAGAGTTCTCGATGAAGAAGAAGAAGCAGAAGAAGACGGAGAGTGGAAGACGTGCCGAGCTGTTGGGAGACGGTACGGCGCTTATTGCCCTTTTCGACGACTCTCATAGCGCGGATATCGCGGAGATTCCGTTGCTCGTAACGCTGCTCTTCCTTCTCTTCTCATGAGTTCATTCGGCGAGAATGATCGGAGGAGCGTCAGAGGAGCCTCCAAGATTTTACTATCACGCGAATAAAAAATTGGGTAAAGTATTTGACAACTCTAATTCCTCTTTTAAAAAGTTCATGAGTAACGGAAAGCATTGTTAGCAAACTATTTGAGCTGTGATTGGCTGGGACTCTCAGACCGAGTCCAAGTTCATCTGTTCGGACAAATTTTTTTTTTTTTTTTTTTTTTTTTTTTTTTTTTTTTTTTTTCAAATCAACTAAAAAAGGGTTGTAACCAGTGTTTTCAGGGGTACAATATGCGACTTGAGAACGATGGTATAGGTTAAAAGTCGATATATTGAAAAAATAAATTTCGTGACCTCGATTTTGGCGGTTTTCGGCCCGGCGGCCAGATCTACGATTTCTGACAAACTGTTCGGCCAAAATTTTTTTTTTTCAAAATCAACTAAAAAAGGGTTGTAACCAGTGTTTTCAGGGGTAGAATATGCGACTTGAGAACGATGGTATAGGTTAAAAGTCGATATATTGAAAAAATTAATTTCGTGACCTCGATTTTGGCGGTTTTCGGCCCGGCGGCCAGATCTACGATTTCTGACAAACTGTTCGGCCAAAATTTTTTTTTTTCAAAATCAACTAAAAAAGGGTTGTAACCAGTGTTTTCAGGGGTAGAATATGCGACTTGAGAACGATGGTATAGGTTAAAAGTCGATATATTGAAAAAATAAATTTCGTGACCTCGATTTGGGCGGTTTTCGGCCCGGCGACCAGATCTACGATTTCTGACAAACTGTTCGACCAAAAACTGTGATTAGCCTAGTCGATTACAAAAAAAATCTATTACCAGTGGCTTTAATAAACTAAATATATTTTTCTCGCCCTAACAATGTTTTTTCCCATTGCAGCAAAAACATCCGCAAGGTGCGCAAAGGCGATGAATATAGTGACAATTATAAATTTAATAATCGTATCTGTGTGTGCGTTGAGTGTGGATATTACACACCAGGTATTCCGCACCGGGTATTCGAAAGCCTCACAGATGTCCCCGGCTAATTAGGCGGCTCGGCAGACGCGAAATTACACGTTTCGGAGCAACTGAAATGAAACACAATTCATTAGCCGTGGCTCGCCCTTTAAGCTCGGCGCACACGCCGCCGAGTACTAAGCGCGACTGCGCGTCCCAACTGCAACGCCTCTGCGACGGCAATAGCGAGTGCATAGCGCGCTCGCTCGCTTGCAGCGTGATCGCGCTAGTTGCTGGCCCGGTGAACCTCTGTGGCTCCCCGGGTAATTGGGGCTTCGTCTGCGCGAACGAGCGAGCCGGGGGGACAGCTGCCCCGAAGATTCCCTGATTCGAGGGAAAATTGAAATTCCAAATTAACCCTGTAACGCACTGGCAACGTGTCAACGGCAAACGCTGAGCCGTTTCTGTGTGTCGGTTTCGTGGAGATAAATAGGTGCACTTGGTATTTTCTCCAAAACAGCTGTTGTCCCTTGTTGGGACAAACGAGCTTGTAATATCTGTATTTAGAGACCAGGACGTAACGACAGCGTTGACAGAATCCTTAACAGTCTGTTCAAAAGTTCGGTTTTGTTGCACGAGTATCATAATAATAATCAAAGATAAATAATGAATAATAGTAAAAAATCGTGTGCACATATAATCCAAGTACCGATACTGTCGATAGGTATGACATTATTGTGATCAAACTAAGAGTCCATGTCCTTTTAATTTTTTTCAGGCTCTTCAATGACGATTCGTGATGTCGAGGGTGGTCTTCAAAGTCGTCGAGTGCCCGCGATGTCAAAGGACGGTCGCGAAAAGTCGAGCGAGACCGTCGAGGGGGCGGATATAATTCGCCGAGCTGGATCCCAGCTGCCCGCTAGAGGGTTTGAGAGCCATTAAGGAGGTTTGTTCCGAGAGGAGAACGTGAGTAGCAGGGTTGAGAATAAGAGGGTTGAGCGGGGGGAGACCCGTTGTTTACGCGGCGGAAGTGGGCTATAATCAGTCCGCGGTGCACAAAACCGCAAGCCAACGATATTACTGTCATTTGCCGAGTCTCGACGGCAGAGGCACGAGAATGTCGGGACCCCGGGATAGGCCGAACTAGCCCCGTGCCCGATCCGAAAGCGCGGGCGATTCACTCCCTCGCAATGAGAGGAACGGAGTCGCTGGAAATTAAATGACTGAAATCGTCGCGTTATTACCGGGCGACGCGTTGGCCGATGTGGTGCATATACCTGTCCAGCCTCAACGTGTTCAACCCCGACCGAAGAGACTGAAGTCACAAATTGTGCAGCATTCGCGACTTGGAAGAAAATAGTGGCGAGTGGTTTGTGACTGGTGGGAATCGCTACGTATTACAAAAGGACCATCAGCCAATTTATATAAGTTGATACAAAATACTATCATCGTTTTCTCATTGGATCCAAAAAATATTAATTTTTTTTTTAGACTTTTTTAGACTCACTTTCGTGACGATCGCTCCACATTTTACCCGGAGACACCGATCCCGCCACGTATCCACGTTATGCACATCCCGACTCGTATAATACACGATTTCAGCTACGACCAAACCAGCACCTCGTTACCTAACGCTCGCCGCGGCGAGATTTTTAGATTTACGACGTGGCATAACTTGTCCCCGTGGACAAAAAGGCCCGTCATAACTGTCCCGGCGCGGCGTGACATCTTCGGAAGTTGCGGATGGAAGCGCACGGAGCTTTCGGCGTACATTGACGACGACCGAAAGTAGGGGTGGATGGCGGAGAGGAGAGAAGCCGGGGGTAGTTTTGGAATACAGTGGAATAGATATATCGGCTTCGCAAGCGCAGTCAACGCAAACAGCAGCAGTGGCGATCGGTAATAATGTGCGGTGCGCCGAGAATGATGCCTTTACGGTCGCCACTGTGGGTTTAATTTATCGTTTTATGGTCCTTTCGAAGGCTGCTGACTCGTTTGCTCGCTCACTCGTTCGCGGGCTCCTCGCTCGACGTCGTCCGCTGGCCGAGTGCAACGGGGCGAGGTCGAGGAACACCACCACCACCACCACTACCACCATCGTCACCACCACCACCATCATCGCCATCCAGAGGTCCGAAGTGGCCCGCACCAGAGCCGGAGTAGAGACAAATGAACCGCGAAACAAAGGACTGCGCGGGCGGCGTCGTGGGGCACGCGGGGCGTGGCGCCCGGAGTATTAAGCCTCCCCCCTCTGAGCTACCACCGCGCGTAGCATTGTCGAGCTTGTGTTATTGTTGTAACCATTCGAGGTTAAGTTAATTGGATTTAAGTCGAATTGTTTGCGGCACGACGTTGCCTTGCCCCTCCTCCCCTTCGACTCCACCCTCCTTTGGCTCGATTTTCCTTCTCTCTACTTCGCTTCCAATTGCCAATCGCGCGGCCGTAAAATTTGTCATCCAAGAATTTGCCGCGACGCTCCTCAGCCACGATGAGCGTCGTACCTGCTCGACCTGTTGTGGCAACGACGGCTAAATGGATCCAGCGTTTATTTGTTACCACAGCCGATACTGGGCCGAGTTTGCCGGACGGATTTACGACGATTCGATAGCGCCCCGAGGGCCTGAGGTTCAATGTTTGGTATTCGATGTCTCCTTAAGTTGGATTAACTGGGACGTTGGACTCAAATTTGTACCGAAGTTTCCAAGTGTTTTGACTGTTGGACAGGAAAAACAATTTGAGGCAGGTTTTTGAATTTTAAGCAGTGCGTCTGCTTTGAATATCGGCAGCGCAATTGCCCATCGATAGACTGTAATGTAGCATAAAATGTCTGCTGCCCGTTAAAGCCTCGGAAACTGGAACCGCCGCCGCCGCCGCAAGTTTCACAACGTAATTCGTTAACTCGAGTAATTATGTTGCACAATACGTCGGGAATTCTGTATCCTTAACTCGTTCCACTCGGAGAAACACGCTGTATGCGCGTGTATTATGATCACCTACACGCTCAAAGCACGTCGGTATGTCCGAACTGGACTGACGAGTGGATCCGCACGTCGTCCCATTACGGCTTATAATTTGGTTGCACTCGACTGTAAATATAACCACGGGCATAAACCGCGCGATATACATGTAATGCGAATATTATTCCAACGTGCGGCTCGTATAATATTCGGCCGCTGCTGCGCCGAAGCGTTTAACGTGTGCAACTAAAACGGATTTGTATTAACCTCCGTCGCAATCGCGAGTTGCGCTTCGAGAATTATTATTACCCCCTACATTGTTTTTAACGCGAGAACTAAGTATTGATGTAAGAGCCTCGAGACCTACGATATGTTGTCGGAGGGAAAAGAGAAAAAAAAAAGTCTAATAGACTCGTTCGAGAGCGCGAAACACTTGGCTGCTCCAATGCTGGGAAATCGGTCAATTAACGAGGAGTCGGATGCCGCTCTCGCTTGGTAAATGTCGGAGGCAAATTGGGCAAAGCGTTGAGACCGTAGGATGAATGAAGAGGAGGCTTAATCGCGATGGGAAGGATCCGAATAGCGTTCGACTTGCGTCGACGGATCTATGAGCTAATGGGAGACCCGTTGGTTTATACGAGCCGCACTTGTATTTGGTTCACCGAGAGGCCAGAGGCGAAAGAGGCATTGCCCGTTCTAAAAGGTGAGAAGGTGTATCCGAAAGCTGTAATTAGAGTTATTACTTTAACAAGCCCGGTTACCGGCGAACACGGGACGAGTCGAGGCGGCGAATGACGAGGTGGAACCGACGGTGGGGGATATACCGTGGCGCATCGCCGCGGCGCATTGTTAGTCGCTAATGTAAGCCTTCTTTGCATCATAAAGGCGCAGTGTGCAACTCACCCGCGTGCTGCTACTTTTTTTTTGTACCCACCGTGCACTGCATTTTTTTTTTCCTCGTTGACCGAAAGTGCTCCAAATTCGCCGGGAGATTTATTATCATTGATAAGGAGAAAATGAATTATACTCCTGTTTTTTGTAAACGAAAATTCACAGTGAAAAAAACGTATTTAGTGTTCAGGACTTTGTGTCTCATGCGCTTGTCTTTGATTTTCATTCGGGTTTAAGGTCCCACGAAAGAACGTCACTCGACAGGATTTTTTCATAGTACACTTTGCGGGCGCAATCGATTGGATAAAACGTGAACATGTTGCTCGTTGGAATTTTTGACGCTTCATTAGCTCAACGTGGTTGAAGGTTCGGCGGCTTCGCTATACGCACGTCTCGAGACCTGCGAGCTGTCGCCTCGACACGTTTGACAAATTATATTCCTTTTGGGGTTTTCAGTTTCGCCCGAGACACGAAAATCTCAGCCATTGACTGTCCCGAGAAAATTCCCTAAAAAAAATCACACGTGCAGAGATTTTTTTTTAGAGCCCAAAAGAATTGTTTCCGAGCGAAGTGGGATATGAGCCTCGAAGAATTTATATTAAAGTAGTGGGGGCCAGCGAGGGTTAACGTGAAAGTTTTATCGGATTATTTTTGGTAATCAAAATTAACAACCGGGACGCTGCCAAATTAGCCTGTAATACCCCGATGGCTATACAGTCGCGAGTCGTCGCTGTTTCGCCTCCATCAGAGCCCAGACTATTTTCTTTCTCGCACTCGGGACGCGCCGCTCGGTAGTTAAAAGACGGCAGTGCTACCATCATCAATATGTGTCACGAAGTTATGTATTCGCCTCGATACATCGAGGCTTATTTACCACATAGCGCCTTAATTATCGCGCCTTCTCTTTCATGGCCCGCGAGTTGTACGACGGACCACGACGACGACGGACCGCGACGACGACGACGACGACGACGACGACAACGACCGCACGGCGTCCAGTTCTGTACCAACGATCGACGGGATCAACGATTCCTCATGCTACTAACTCACCGCCGCGCGCGCGAGCGGTGACCGGTTTTATCGTTCCGCTCTGCGGACCGCAATGCACGACGTGTGTATGTGAAAAGTGCTGTAGTATGTAAACTAATATCCGCGCTATCTTGCCTCGAAGCAAGGTGGATGCCTCGGTCGTTCGGTGCGTTCAGCGACCCATTCGATTTGACAAACTTCTATCTTGCTGCTCCAGTTGAAATTTAATACTCACCTTTGAGCTATACAATCACCAGTAAATAATGTCCAATAGATTATTCATATGAATAAAATGAATTTATGACACAACGCAAAAATGGTGTGTCTACATAATAATTAATCGTGACCATTTGATTGAAAGTGTGTATATATATATATTTTTTTTATAGGAATGCTCCGATTCATTGGTCATCATCAGGATTCCCTCTGCATTCGGTGCCATCGGCTGAAAGGACCATCGCGTGTCTCCCGAAGTTCAGTCGAGATTCGAGATCAGAAGGAACGAGATAGAAGTGGAATTAGCAACGGTGTCGTCGACGGTAGCGAGGACGATTGTATCACCCGGGCATCATCGTGCGAAACACAAGTCCTCGGGTCTCCAGTGAAAAGACTACGCGCTACAGATATACAAAGTGGCTCCTCACCGTGGCTGTGGTTCACGTATCTCGAATCGTTGAAATGATTCCACTTATCCGCGGCGGGCGGTCCCCAAAGAATATCCCGGCGTCGTGCAAAGCGAGAAATCGAACTCGAACGCGCTACGGGACGTCCTTTGCCTGCTGTACAACGCTCCACGTTGCGCCCAGCGCGTCCTGCCACCGAAGATATTTCATTTACCGGACAAAAACTCGGCCGTGGAAGCTGCTGATGCCAGAGAATCATTGGCCGCGTCCTCGGCTCCTCTCTCATTCTTCGGCAGTCACCTCACACCCAACGACCTACCTTTTCTTTCTCATTCCTCAACTGATGCCGCTCTTATTCCGCAGCTTCCACGGTTACATGCGTTCATCCTCTGTGTTCTCGCGGAAGATGAGAGGAACGAGCGAAGTTAGCCAAGAGGCTGCGCCAAGTCTTGTCCTTTAAGTGAGCCAGGAATTCGAATTAATATTCGGCGCTGACGTACGGAATTACGGGGCAAGAGGCGAGAGGAACGAGCGAGGCCGATGCCGTGCGATGATGCACATTGATGCGAGCGAGCGAGGTACCTGCGTGCCGCCCGCCAAGAAACAAATGAGCGACGATCATCCTGTCCGGCATGACAATGCCCTACTGTGCGCTCGCTTCCTCTGTTCTTCATCCTCGACCCTCTCCGACTCTTTACCTCTTGTCGCACCTTCAGCTCGTCGACGTGTCTCTGCGAAAATCGTCGTCTCCTATATTAGGCTAAAGTACTACTGGGCTTGATTCGTTGACTCGTATAGATGTAATTATAAACGGATTTGTTGTCGATTCCGATAAGGCGCTTTATGATTAGGATCAAAATGATCGTAGGACAGACTTTGACGTGTGAAAAGTTGTTGTTGCTCCGGGGTTCGGAGTGTGCAAAGTGATTGGTCATTAACAGAGACAGGTTAATTACCTCTGCTGCTGTTGATGCTCCCGGAGAGCGGACCCAGACCCAACGACCCAGGACTCAATGTTTCTTGATGCCAGAAATAGACACTCTCGTTGCTACTAGAATATTCCTGATGGAATATATTTTCATAGATGGATTAGATAGCAGGGCGACAGCTGATACGTCTTATCAGATGTTTCATCCACTTATTTCCATCATAATCATATGCTCAAAATTGTAAAGTAAATGCTTCCCTTAATTGACTTTTGATAGGGTTTCTGATGAAGTTCACAATTTATTTCAGAGTTAAGGAAAACTTTAGCGATATTCCACTCAGAGTCGATCAGGAAAGCTGCTGCGGTTGTTGTTCCACCTGTTTAAGCGTGCGGGCCCGCATTGTCCGCAAGATAATTTGGTTACAGTAACTAATCGTTCGCTCTTTTCAACTCGCCGCAGATGCCGCGGGTGCAGATGCCAACGGGGATGCCTCGCGCCCCGGCGGTCCCTTTGTTGTAATTAATAGTTCTTCCCGCGGGACTGACTAGCTTATGCCTAAACGATTATCCATCCATCTTGCGAACGCGCCATTCCCGCTCCATTCCGGACCTGCCACTTTGACGTGTGCATCGCGGGAGTCTTCGGTCATTTTCTCAAAACTCCGAAGACCAACTGCAACGTGTTATTTTTTTTTCGAAAGTCTCAAGTTGCATGTGTCGTGTTTTTAGAATGTCAAAGGGAGACTAATGCAAATTGACGATAATTACGAGGACAATAAAATTATTGGATTTTTCGTTTGTTTCAGTAGTCACACGTCCGTTAAGCGAGAAAGTCGATTAAACTTGACACACTACCTGCCAGCCGCACCTCCAAGACCGTTGAAGTAATTTAACAACTTGTCACCTACTTTATCAATTTTCTCGTGACAGCCCCGCAGCTCCGGCGTACGTAAGTACGTACACTTACCTACCGCAAGCATTATCGCGGCTCGCGCTGTGTGTAAGTAATGTCCGGGACTCGGCGGTGGTTTTCCGAGCACATGCAAAGCAGGCAATGCGCCACGGTTCCCCCTTCTGTCGTTGCCGCCGGACGACTACGACCACGACGACGACGAACGACGACGACGACCGTCATTTGCCTTCCCAGAAGTCAGTCATTAGTGCAACTTTCTTGGTTGTCATGACTGCATCTCCGTCACAGGGTTCAATATTTTTCCCAAGCCGCTTTCGAATCATTAAATAACGATAAAACGCCCAGGAATAACGGCAACGACGACATTATAATCGCGATAACGTCTCAATAATAATAACGCGTCCGATTGACACCAGCTATTACATTTTTTATTTCCTTGCATCGATTCTAATCAGGGTACTTTCACACTTACCGCATTATTCGCTTCGGGAAAATCTCCAAAGAGGAAGTCGTTGAATGAAGCATAAAAAAAAAATAAATGAAACAAAAACGAAACCAATTTGATATTTCCTTCGCGTAAAAAGCTAATGGGATAACGATCGTCGCAGAATGGATTGAAACCAGTCTCATTCCGGTCTGATCTGGAGTGCTGCGAGCGGCGAGGATCGAAAAATCTAGATAAGAAAGCGGCTTGTCCACGTGAAGCGGCCGACCGTGTGTATAAACAGGCGGGAGTCGCTCTGTGTTGGTTTGGACACAAAAGGTAATCGTTTACCGGGCGCCATATGCTCGCTCGCCTGGCGCGCAAAGCTCGTTCACCGAAACGCTTAAACGGAGGAAACACGTCGAGTCATCTCGATCCGAGCCGGCGGCCAACCGCGATTAAGATCCATCTATTGTAATTAGAATATTTAAATTGCACCGACATGTGCGACGAGCGGGCCCAGCGCTTATCGGGACTCACTGAACTCTCCCGGAGCTGACTGCCAAAAATTACGGCGCTTTCATGCAAAGGAGCGGGTTATCCGGCCCGGCAGAAGGCGCGAGGGAGATAGGAGCGAGCGGCGGTAACTGTTGGCTAAACATTCGTTAGCTATCGCGATCACGGTAATTCATTAAGTCGGAGATACACCGCTTGGATAGTCTCGTCATGCGTCGTTCTGGCCGCAGCCGCCGGGCGGCCAATGTTTTATTACGATTAAGTTTGACGTCCACGCCGGAGAGCCTTCCGAGCTCGCAAATTATTTCGACGAGTGCATTAGCAGCGGAGGCATTACCGATGCATAATTATCCGTTGATTAACACCGTTAATGGCCAACACGCGGGGCGTCGATACTTTACCCGACGCCTCGTCCCTGAACACTTATTGCTCTGTGAGAGTATCGATGATGCAGTGTTTGTACATTTCGGTGAATTTATCGCGACGATGACGCGAGGCGCGGGCTTGATTTATCGTTGGGTGTCGAGCTTATTATTTACGTATTGTTGCACAATGAGAGATGGAATGAAGAATCACTGCAATAACTGTAGGTATTGTTGAAGCGATGAGCACAAATGCAATGACAGTCGATTCAAATGAATCTTCTGACAAAATAAATTATTTCTCCCATGAAAAAAATTATTGTAGCATGAAATCATTACAAACAATTTTTGTATTTTTTTTTTAATTAAAAAATGTGAGATTTTTCTTATGGAGCGATTTATAATAATATTAATTACACGTATATTCACTTGTTAAATTATTAATAAATTTATTCATTTGTATTCGTTTGTGGATGCTCGACACATCAATTACGATTTCATTATCAAGGGTCCTGTGTGTATGTATATACACGTTGTATATAATGTATCGCGTATAATGCGAGTAGACACGCCGGCGAAACGTTAAACGCGCTCTCGCCACTCTCGCGCGATTCCATTCTGCTTTCGTCGTTGCGGTATAGAATTCGCACGTTAAACCGAGATAAAGCCGCGCGGCGGCCAGGGAATCATTTGTCATCCGCGAGGCCGACAAGCCGAGCGCGACAAATCTCGCCCCGGGCGCATCGATGCATCGACGCCCGTCGATGCAGACACGTATAGACATACATACTATATGTATATGTGCATGTGTATGCACTATAGTATATATACAGAGAGAAGAGGCAAGCAGGCTCATTCGATGCAATGAGAGTCGCGCGGATAATCGTCGAGCATCGCCATCGATTACACATCGATGACCACGCGCGCGCAGGCTAATCATCGGCACGCGGCTTCGATGGTTACAGCCACCGTTTTGCCCGTCCCACATGCAAATATCCCCCCAGCGTGATACCGTGTCGTACATTTACGCGCATGCATAAAATCGACGGCAACACCCACGCCCGTCGTCCAGTTGTGTCGTGTTGTGTCGTACACGACTGTGGGTGTCGCTGCATACGGCGCGATTTATCGGTGACTCGGTGACGCTTCGCTCGTATATTTGTTGTTTTAATAATTATAAGCTCCAACTTTAATTAATCCTTAATTATGAATTTTATTCGAATCTTGAAGTGAGAAGAAAATTTGTGTGGGTTTGCTACGCAAATATTTTGCTGTTAGCGTTGTTTATAGGTGTCGTGTTTAACAAAATGTATCTCACGAAAATATAATATTTCTTAAGGGGTTATATATAGTCAGGAGAGCTAACAAAAATATTTTTTGTTCGATTTTCAATCGATTAAAGTAAAAATGTATACACATATTTTATGGTACCTTTTAACTGCATTTTGGTATTTTTTTATTAGTAAAAATTATTATTTTTAAATCTGCTATAGCCGATCTCCGTCATTTTTTACGTTAATAAATGAAAAGATCTTCTCACGAAAAATAAAAAAATAAAAAATTTGTTGGCCTTCTGACTGTTTATAACCCCTTAAATCGTAATAGTCAATGGCGGTTGAATAATGTTATTTGAATTTTTTATGTTTGCGCAGATAATTCAACCGAGAGTTGAGTCAAAGCCAAAAACGTTAAAGCGGTTTGCGTTTATGCACGCACAGCTATTGGGGTGGATGATGGAGGGGGAAGCCGATTCGTGTTGGGGAGTAACGCACACGCGAAGGTGCGCGATGCGGTGCCGGAAGTGGGAGCAATTAACGATGTAAGTGGTCCGCTGGCCCGGCGAGCGAGATAGCATCGGTCCGCAACTCAAAGTTTCCTTCCACCTCTGTGTCTCGTCGTTCTCGTTGCCCCGCGCGCAGCCCGAAGAGAACCCCACACACCTTCGATGAGACGATAGCGACTGCGCGCGACGGGGCAGGTGCCTTTTGGACACATTATACGCTCTTACTCACCGCTCTCACCTCCTTCGGCCTACACACGGTATTTCTTACGCTTCCTCTTAGCCAGTCTTTCCCGAATGCCTCGCAAGAATTTTGTCCCTCATTCTTCGCCCTTATGTCTCGATGTCTCTATTTGTGTAACGTAATCAGGGACCATTTTTACCTTCCGCATTCTCAGCGTTGATTCAGAGTTAAAACAGTCTTCTGTAGAATTTTATTGTCAGTAAATAAATATTGTTGATGCTTGACAGTTGTAACAAAAAAAAGTCGCGGAAGAATTGGGCCTCGAAATGTTAATTACTGGGGCAGCTGATAATCTTGATAATTCCTCGTTCGCAGGAGTTTACAACCTCTTCGAGCTTCACAGAAGACAATGAGCGAGAACAAGAAGCGGCAGACGTACGAAAGGCCAAAGTCAGAGCCCGTACAGGATGTCTCGTCGCTGCCGCAGGCGCCGTGGACGTTTGCCTTGCGAAACTTTCAGAGGATGCCCAGAAGCCCGGCAAAAGCTCGATTTAGTCGCGGGTTAACCACATCCTCCGAGCGTATATCGGGGCCCTCACGAGTCCTATACCGCAGGGTCTTCGCTCCCTGCGCTGTGTCGTTGGAAAAAAAGGATCGTTTGCCACGCTCGTCGCGAAGCCGATTTTTTTTTCAGTGTCCCAGGAGTATCGGTGTGATCGATGATTTAGCGCTTCTTCCGTCGACGACAACGTTCGCCGTGCAAACGTCCAGCGTTTCTCGTTGCCTTTTAACCGAGAGTTCATAATTGCAGGAAGGCAGCGGTGGAGTGAAAAATACACGCGACGAGGTGTCTCGGTCCGTCGATTTTTTGGCCACTAGAAAATCGTTAGTGCGCTCGCCGATGCTGTTCCCGACCGCTAATGGGGCCCCAAATTAATTTCACGTAATTGGGGGTACGGCCGTCGCCGCTGGACTACCCGTTTTACCCTAATAGGAATAAAATAACCCCATCTCGGTCTCGCTCTATCGTTGCGCCCGCGTCGACTCTCTCGCCGCATAATTGCCGCGCGCCGCGGCGACGGGCGGCGCGCGCAGCCCCCGGCGGAAATAAGCAAATGCGATTAAGCCTCGGGGTCTGTCACGCTTCGCGTTCGCGCTTGTATTCACGTTTTATCGTCCAAGAGCCGAGAGACGCGAACCAAGCGCGAGCGCGCCTTGTGTATATGGATTACATTTATTATCATTGTTGTTATTTCAGCGCGATAATGCTCGTTAATAGCTCGCCGCCGCGGCTCGTTACAAAACGAGCGTGGTCCTCGTTACGTTCATCGCGATTAATCGCCGGGGCAAGGAAAATTATAAGGAATATATCAAACGAACGACGGAAGTAAATTCAGTATAATATATTTTCCATATAATAACTTTTGCTATACAGACATTATCATACAAAGCATTGGACTCGCTATTTACGATACGATAATATTATCAATGATAATGATAAAAAATAATAATCTTATACTTTAATCGCACGATTTTTTTATAGGAGACATACATTTCGCATTCGATGCATCGATCAATATTTTATACACTATAACTTCGTATTACTCGCTCGATCATTTTCTTTTTTTTTTTCTGTCTTTCGCTCTTCGTCGTGTTTAGTCGATTCGCCACCCGTCGTAGAATCTAATTTTTATACATTCATAATACTGGTATTTCATTATCGAACGCCGACGACCGCGACATCCGAACGATCCGGAATTTCATCCGCTGACGAGTCCCGAATCATTGATAAGGGAGATTTTTTTTTAATTCGCATTTGGCTTTCTGATCGCCCGGAATATGCGACGGGCGCTTCTCTACGTATACTTGAATCTGAAAAATACTTTGTAATATTGTTTTTTTTATTTCCATTGGCTTCAGCTTACGTCCTAGGAATATTACGATCCTGCAATTCCTCCCCTACGATTCTTTTTTTCTTCTGCTCATTGCTCCACAATCATTCAGCGGGTGCCCCGATAATACTTTATATTTACAAAATTGCGAGCCTTGAACGGAGCCTCGAGGAGTCTGTCTCGATTTATTATTATATTTACAGCAAATCGTTTAGTCAAAATTAAGTACACATTCTCTCGAATTTCAGGGCAGATGCATCAGTGTTCGGTTTTTTTTTATTTTGGCATTTTGATGCTAATAAATAAATGCTGGAATATTCCGAGGATAATTTTTTATTCAATTTTATTGTATTCGAAATGACGAAAACCGATGCATCAGTCCCTTCCATTATTTTCTCATAACGCGTTTCGAAAATGAGAGTTGCCTTTCGTTTTCGTTCGACATTTTTATTGCCCGCCGATCCATTCACCGAGAATCGTGAATGAATGATGATTCGGCCGGTCGAAGGGTTTTCTCGCTCGTGAGACACGAGAAGGAGATACATAATAATTGTCGTTCGACGAGTCTTCGCGTGTGCACGCTCGGCTTTGCTGTCCCCTCGAATTATTTCGCGAGTCGTCGTCGCTCGCCGATATTAATTAGCGCAGCCGTCGTCCTTGCGGTCTCGTCCTCTACCCCCTTATACATTTCCGCCGCTGGAAGCCGCGTCGATCTTCACAAACTAAGTACGGGTTTCGCTCGACTCGTTTGCAAAAGCGCAATCGTCCTACGTGCCGCGAAACTCGCTCAGCCACGGTTGTTTGTATAGAGTCGCGTTCGCCTTTTTATCGAATCCTTTTCTCACCGCGAGTCGCGGTCGAAGGCGAAACTCGGTTCGGTCAAACTCGTCGGACCGCGAGCGAGCAAAAGTAAGCACGTAATTCCGTGTCATTTCGGTGCTCCGGAGATTTCTGCCTCGAGGCAGAAATCCTCCTATAGTGTGCGGGCCACTAATGTCATATTAATTGCACGTCCACGACCGAGCGCGTTCTTCACGATAGGCTCCCCCCTGCCCCTCTCCTCCCACCCTTTCCCCCCTCCCTTCGCTGCTCCGACCTCACCTTCCGTCTGCCCACAACTCTCGACCAGCGACAACGACACAACCACGACGACGGCCACGACCCGACGAGTCACTAATATCGATTCTCGGTGGCCAAAGGAGTTTTGCCCACGTCCAACCACCGACGGAAGTGTTTTCCGGCACCGGAGCCGGGGGGAGAGGGGGGACGGTTGCTAGAGAATTCATGGCGAGTCATATCGCGTGGAGAATTGATGAGATCCCAGATTGATAAAGGAATCGATTCTTATATACGAGCCCCGGGAGCTCGCTATGATTAAAGTCGGTTACACCGTTGCCCTCTGTCTTTTCCTCCTTTGTTCCAACCCTGCGATTAAACTCGCGCCGCTGCGATATCGCGATCGAGACGCACGAACAGAACAGAACAGAATGGCGGAAAAAAATACGACTGTGTTTATTTTCCAATCGGGTTTACGATTTTTTCCTGATTTTTTTTTTTCGTGAGAGTGAAGAGGCAGAAGAGGGAACCATTCGGATTTTGATTGTGTGACGATTCGACTTCTCGCGGCGCGAATCGTACGAGGAACCAATTAATATAGTTTCATCAGGAACGATATACTTTACGTTAGCTACTTCTCTTTCGTTCTTTCATTTTTTTTTTTTCATTCGTTAGTGATAATTGCGTTACAAAACTTCTGGCGAAATCGAAGTAGTGCATCGTCGGAGCAGTTCAGATAGTCGGCTCGTTTGGGAGAAACGTTCGGTTTCTGACTTTCGCGCGGCTCGACGATGCGAAACGGGGTCCATTTCCGCCGATCGTTGGTATATTTCTTCTGACTTCAATGGGCCTTAAGTCTCCCGATTTGCCGATCACCGGAGTCGGACGCTCCGGTCACTCGACGAGTGGTGACCAACCGACCAGCCGGACCCGACCAACCCCATTGCTCGCCAACTTCTCGGTTAACCGCACGATACATCCTGCACATATTTCGTTCTCGCAAATCTCGGATGTCCTGCATCGCTTCGGGGAATCCCGGGGTGCTCGCGGGTATCACCTTTCCTCTCTCGCACGTAGCCCTCATTCTCATTCTTCCTGCGACGACCACGACACTTTGTACGGAGTTTGTTTCGCGTCGTCACTTCCAGCTGTTTTGTTCTATATATATTTTTTTTTCCAGTGACCAGTTGCACGAATCGGGCGATTCAACTTTTTCCCCGGAGACTCAGGGATCGTCTCGTCAAGCCAACGTCGTTGCGGAACTGGAAACACATCCTGCGGCTCGTAAGGATCCATTCCCACCGATCGAGCGATTCACCTATTCCACAGGACTCAGGGATCTCGGAACGGTCAATTTTTCTTCGTTCTCTCGACGAACAGGTCTCCTCGCGGAACCGGTAACACATCCCGCGGTTCGCAAGGTCCATCCACGCCGTGAGCAACGTTTGTGAGCGACACTGGCGATCGTGGTGAGCAACACTGACGACAATCAGACCAAATCGTTCGATTTCTAGATGTCGTGTATGCTTTCATCATCGCTGTCTGCTCTTATACTCTGCGGTGTGTCCTCCCTCGGCGGCGGTGACCTCTCGATGCTCTTGCTGCGTCCCCGCTGCATTATCGCTCGCTCCAGGTGTTCGCGCTCCCGCGCGTCCAGCACCTCCGGACTCTCGCGATTGTAGTAATTGCTGAGCGACGAGAGGCTCGAACTGGCGGCCAACGTGCCGAGCGGCGCGCTCGGGCCCGCGAGCATCATCGTCGGCGGGTAAAATCTGTGCGCCATCGGCTTCTGCAGTGTCACCGCGGCCGTCGCCTGTCGGTAGAACAGCTCGTTCGGCGGCGGCGCCGGTGTGCCCGGATACGGCCAGTACGGCGACTGCGCCGGGACTCCCGCCGTGTTTCCGTACATCCGCTGGAATGCCACGTAGTTTCCGGCCTCGGCGAGGATCTCGAAACCCACTATCGTCTGGCGCTTCCACTTTGTTCTGGAATCAGAAAAAAATATTTTTGTGTTAATTAAAGGTGACGATGTTGGCGATTTACATTTAATGTCTAATTTGCTCCAATAAATTGACTCCCCTCCAAAAAAAAAACATCAGAGGCCGAATAAATCGACAAGAAAGATTGTTCCCAAAATTTTTAATAGAGGATATTAAGTTCAATTCTAATAAAAAAAATATATATTATTAGATAATAATCACTGTCCAAAAACGTTATCAATCGGACGGACCTTTCAGCTGCATCCACCAGACGATATGCAATTGTTGCTCGAAGTCATTAATGCACCCGCAGCAGAGTTACGTGTGTATTTCTCGCTGTCCCGATCCTTCGAGCTGAGTCGCGATATCGAGACATCAACCGCGAGAAGATTGCCGGAAGCCGGGTGCGATATTATACGAATCGCCGGTGGGCAGGGTGGTTTTTCGAGAAAGGGGCGAGCGAGCCCGAGAAACGCGTGTGCAATATCCCCCCCTCCCCCTCCGGGGCATCCGAGTCGAAACCCCGGGTCGAGTCGTGTACAGCGTGGAAGTTACGCGATAGGCCGACTCGTTTTCCAATGGGCGGAGAGGAGCTCTTGCCATAACAATCGCGGACGGACTTGCGCCGCGAGGCCACGAGGAATCACGATTTCCAGCAACCCGCTCGTTCCGTCCTACGATCTCTCTTCGTCTGTCCCACCTCCCTTCTTCCTCCCTCTACCCTCCTTCCACCCTCTATGACTGACTGACTTCTCGCCCTTGCCTTACCTACCTCACTCCACCCCCCCTCCCCCCTTAACATCCAGCTTTCACGTATGTAAATCCCGATCTGGGAAAATTACGGTAAAACGGGGTGGCGTGCCGCCAAGTGGTTACGATGGCCACACTGCGGCTGGCTTATTATACTAACAAATAGCCCTTGGAGTTCAGTGCCTAATCATCGCGTATCATGCCACGCACACACATTCACGATATTCAACACATTCACGATATTCAACACATTCACTCACCCCCTCCTTCTGTCTCTCTTCCTCACCCCCCTCTCTCTCTCTCTTTATCTATGGCAAGATATGTCTATATGTATGCTTTCATATAGACAGTATACATATATACATTCTCGGCTCTTTCCACGCGCCCAGATATACAAACACTCGACGTGCCAGTGGTCGGTTGATATATATATATGGACGAGGGTTCAGAGCGAAAACGAAAAGTCGAGAAAGACAGAAAGCGACGCGGAGGCTCAAGGGTGGAAAGCGGAGAAGAGTGGCCGTTACATTACGCGAACTAACCCTCCGTAACGTTCTTGAATAATACCGTAGAAAATTACAACCCTTCGCGCCCGGGTACAGGTAGAAACGACGACTCTCGGAGCACGAGCCAGAAGTCGAGGTGTGAGTTACGCTGATTTCTCGACCTTCGACGCCGGCTGATATCGCTTTTTTGGAAAAAAGATCGTCCAGCTATTCTCAGTGGCTTCATAAATACAGCAACAATTAAAGATAAGAATTGTGGACCACATTGTGACAATCCAGTTCGAGAAACGTGAGAAATAATAAATAGACTGTGCATAAAAAATTCGTGTCACAAAAAAAATGCATTAGACAGTATTGCTCAGTCGCGGACGGTTTCTGCGGTTACTCAACGCGAGCAATTAATCGTCCTCACAAAGGGCGAGCGATACAAGTTTTCTGTGAGTCTCAGTTCGCTTGGAAAATTCGACAATTAATAAATATCCAAAGGTAGCGTAAAAAAAAAATCATGCAGGGGATTCAAATGAAACGCGGCGAAAGGTGCACAGAGGCGCAAAAAGACGTCGGCGAGGAAAGGGTTTGGATGGCCCGGCGCGGATCGACAAATGTGGGCCACTCGATGCGCGCACTCGTCGTTGCCCTTTTGTGACTCGTTGGGGGTAGTAAAATCGTTCATGAATTTTAAACAGGCCGCTCGGCTGCTGAATCGAGGCGAGCGCGATCATTTCTCATTTTTCGCCCGACGTTACACGACAACGTAAAGCGAGATCGCTTCTACGGCTGCGGAGAAAGGAAGGAGGAGAAGGACTTTTTGGACTCGGGTCCGCGCCGCTGCGATTATGTGATGAGTAATGTTTTTTAATACCCCCACTCGTCGGTGTATTATAGAATTCGGCACGGTCGCGCGCTTCTCTCGAGGGCAGCCACTCTAAAACACCCTTAATTGCCCGGTTCGACTCTTCTCCCTCCGCGTGTCCTCCACCCCGTGTGTGTTTACAACCCCTCGGCGACTGCGGAGCGTGCAGCATCATTGATTTATCGCTCGAGATCCGCGCGCGCTCTCCATTCGTGGCTTTTATACACAACACAAGGGGGTTCGATCTTGTTCCGAAGGAACAGAGGGTCGACTCTCGACCCAACACGAGACACGAGATGCGCCGAACTGTCGTGTGGGAAGAACGGAAGGAAGTGAAAGTCGAAGGATCTCGTTACATGCGCCTGAAGCCCATTTCTTACGTAAGAAATGAGTCTTCAACGTGGAAAATCTGATTGCAGTGCATTTTTTGCGCGTACGAAGATGAATTGCTATCAACTTTTCAAATCGCTTGAAGAAAAAAGAACTAAATATTTATGATTTTGTGATAATAATCCCCAATGATTATAAAATGATGTCTGCACTTTCGAGGAAAATGATCTCAACGTCAAATGCTCTGCAAGTCGCCGTCGTTGATGATCCGGTGAATGGACCCTCGACCTAGGAGAGAGGCATCGTCGACCCTCGGGGGTCACACACCGTTGTGCATTCCCATGCGACCGATCGATCTCGAACAGTCACTCGCGATCCGTAACATCTCCAATATCGTCACAACGACCTGTTGTACGTGCTACGATTCCTAAGAAAAAAAAACGAACCCTCTCCAAATCTCCGAAAGTCAAGCACCTTTCCCACAATGATCCGATCGATGACCATAAATCATAATTTCGCCTCTCGTTACGTGGCGAAAATCGTTTTTCATTATCGCGACACAATTTGACGACAATGATGCGAGAAAACAATTCGAGGACCCGGCGCAAATCTTGTTTCCGACGGTGTGCGAACAATTCGTAAAGGAGCAACAGTAGAAATAATAACAATAATAATCTGGCCTAATGTGGCGGGGGGAAAAAAAATAGAATGACGGGAGAGCAGCCGAAAAAGCGAATGGCCGAAGGGTCCTGCGTAACGCGCGACTTAATGCATTTATAATGGTGGCCGGGGTCTGGTTTTCTGGTGCTGCTGTTCCGCCCGTGCTGTTCTGGTGGCGCGGGGCAACCACCAATCGTGCGACAACCGTACAACGTCGAGGACACTAATGCACAAGTCCGTCGCTGCTGTTTCTGATTCTCCCTCTCTTTCTGTCAGTTCGGTAATAATAGCGAGGGGCGACATATTTTCGAATTATTATTTGCCTCGGTGACTGCGGGGACACATGTTCCCCGAGGTGTGTGCGAGAAAGAGTTGGTCGCCTCCTGCGAAGTGCGAGAAGGACCTCTGATGGTCCCGTGACCGCGAAGCATGTGGCTCGTGGTTTCCACCATAACTATATTTACGGTGTCAGTGAGGAGGCAAAAGGACCGTCGGTATTGCCGTAAATAAATATAAAGATAAGCCTTATCATCGCCTTCATCTACGAACATCTGCCTCGACACTACGATTACATATTTATATAGATACGTGCGCCGCCGAGGTGCGTAATGACGTAACAAACGTCACGCTTCGCTGTGTTCCGACGCATCGATATATCGGAACAATGTGTTTATGCATGAGGGAAAGGATATAAATCAGTTTCCAACTGTGCTTTGACACGTATTTCGTGCGTGGCGCATTAGCCACTTTTTTTCCTTTTTTTTCTATTATTTCCTGTTTCCCCTGGATTCAATTAAAGTCAACCGCGTACCAAGTTCCGGGTAATGTCTTCAACCGCGGGAAATTTGTGAGTCGATTTGACGTGTAAGCCAGTGGCAAGTAACGTAGCCCCTTAAATTAGACGGATAGTTAGTGGGTAATATGTTTCCTACGAATGTTTTCTACACACAGTGGGACATCGTTGTCGTCCTCCTCATCGTCGTTTGCCGCAATTTTCCGATTGCCAAGAGGATGACGCGACTCCTTGGAGATCGTCGTCGTCGTCGTCGTCGCGTTACCGCGGCGGCGACACACGGAGAGGGCATCGCGTGGCGATCCGTTATAACGCAGTTAGAAGTGCGCGCCAGCGTGGGAAGCAGAGGCACCTTCTTCCGCTTGGCGAACGCCTCGCGTCGCCGTCTATTCTCACGGTTGCAATGTCATAACGCGCAGCCGCGAGAAAAGAGACAGAGGCGCAGGCGCGCGCGCGCAGTGCGTTCGAGTGTCTCTTGCGCACAAGCGAGCTCGATGCGCGAGCGCGATGCGCAGAAGCGCGCGCCATATAACGCGCTTAGCAGTGCAACGAAGGCAGACGAGCTCTGCTTGGTTGACGACCGACATAAACTGCGACGCGACTCGGAAAGCTCTGCAGGAAGAATGCGCAGTCGCTTTACGTCTTCATGTTCTATATATATAATACGTATATGTGTAATTCTGTTTCTCATTGCAGGAATTCCGAACCGCGCAATACGAGCTGGAAGAGAAATTAGGATGTTGCCTGTAAATCGCTCAATTTGAGGGGAAAGGAATGCGACGTCAGATACTTTTTGCCCGGAGAAAAACCCGTGTGAAAATGGAACGATCGCGGGACAATTTCTCGTCGCGGCGACGACCAATCAGCGAGGCGTGAGGATTTTTTGTGGAAATTTCGAAATTCGCAAGTCGGACAGTCGTTTCGGTGCTTCATCTTCGGACGCATTAACCGCCGGCTTTGCGAGGGAGATGGTTCGTATTCACACGGAATAATTTCAGGGAGACTCGTTGAGCGGAGAAACGAGAGAATAAAGCGCGGGGACATGTACTACAGTGCGCATGCGCGCGCGCGAGTCGCAGACGGCAGCAGAGGAGACAGGATAATAGCACGGGCTCTGGCATCAACTTTGCATTCCGACTAATATGCGAGAGGGGAGCGATCATCACGAGGCACACGAAGAAAAAGGAGAAAAGAAGAACAAGAAATATGTAAGGGGGAATAGACGCAAGAAGAGGAATAAGGAGTCAGCGAGCGAGTCGAGGAAAAGCGTAATTCCAGTTAGTGCAGTCGGCGCGGAGGTTGCTCTCTATATACTCGCGCAACTTCACTGATGCTTCGTCGCTTTTCTTCCTCTCGTTTCTTCTTCTTCTTCTCCTCCTTCTTCCTATCCCCCTCCCCCTCCCAGTGACGTGATGCACAGCGGAGCGAACATTTGCCGGCGAGTGAAAAGAAGAAGAGGCGAACGAGCGCCCGGGACGTCTGCTATGAAACTGGCGAACGCGAGCATTACGTGCGTGATCTGTCCATGCGTGTAAGAGGATCCTGCCCTCCGGGACTTGCGACTCGTAATTCCAGTGTATTATGCGGTAGCAATGCGATGCGCCAGTTTCCAGAAGGAGAAACTGAACGCTGGAGCTCTGCGCTGTGGAACTGCTGCGAGACGCGTCTCGGTGGACGGATTTTCTTCTTTCTTTTTTTTCTGTTTGCGTCGAGTTGACATCTTGATTTTAATCAGTCTGTAGCAAAGTGCTTCTCGATTCGGGGGTTCGATTAACGTGGATGCTGCGATTTTTTTGTGATACACTCGACGACAATAGTGACCCCTGATAACACCGGACGAAAGGTTACGCTATATGGGTACTTCTCATATAGGACTCTAAAAGTACCCTTTTCAGTACCCCAAAAGTTTGGGGGTTCTTTTATCGCTCTTTCTAATGGATTCTCTGATAATAGACACGAGCATCGCGCACGCATGCGCGACGCTTCGCTTGAGTATACAAACCTCATGTACTACGTACATGTATACATATATACAATTGCCTAAGCGTCACGCTACCGGCGCTGTACTCGGCGTCCATACTCGCGCGTCCGTGATTAGCCGATAAGTAGAAACGATTTCTCGGGGGGGTAATTTAACGACCCATAACGATTGCCCGCCCACCAACGTTCTCGGAATACGAAGGCCACCGACACACGACGATATCGTGTGCGTCGCGCACCTTTGTGCGCGTCGATTGTCCAGGTAGAGGTAAGTGGGTGGGGGGCGAGGGAGGGGGGGGGGGAGGAAGAAGGCGGCGTGCCGCTCGCGCGCGGGATTTAGGTGAGTAACGGCAGAGGTCGCGGCACGTGAAACGAATGATGACAGGTCGATTCGCGATTACCGTCTCTCGTGGGAACACGAATCATTTGTATCTTCACCGCCGCCCGGTTGACTAATGCCCCCAGTGGCGGCTCTGCTGACTCGAAAAGAGCCCACATTACCGCCGTTAATTCGACACCAATTTTCTTCCGACTGACAAACTCAATTACATCCTTTCAAGATTTTATATCGAACGCACTTGAGTTTTGGATTTTGGGCTGGCGATAATCACGCGCCTTTTTCTGTCTGTTATTTTGTTTCGAATCTTCTTGAAGTATGAAGTTGGACGACGGAAATATTTACTTCGATTCTAAGTTTTTTTCTCGAGTGCCGCAAAATTGCAGCTGTCGATGCTCGTTAGCTGAGCGATTTTGCGTTCGATCGATGGTCGAGCGGCGATTGAATCTTTGCTTCTTGAAGCTCCGACGTGATCGCCTCGCGAGGTTCACTGACAGCGTAATTACAGATCTCGGGAAGCGCGTGCGCGGACCGCGAGACGCGCGTCGGGTACGTATTAATAAGTCCTCGAGATATTTCTTAGTTGAAGCGCCCCTATTAACGATTCGCTTTTGTGCACGGCGGAAGGATCTCTCGTTGGTTGCATCGAACAAGCTGTGAAAAGATCCGACGAGAGACTCGAGTCACTCGAGCCGCGAGAAGCTCGTAATTAAGACCCGCCCGCCAGGAGTTTGTTGGCTCTGTGCAGCGCCGGTTAAAGACGAGAATTTTTTTTATCCTTTTTTTTCTGATTTTTTTCACGTGGGTAAAAATTGGTCTCAACGAGACGGTCGAGATGCGAGGAAGCAACGCGAGGACCAATCATTCGATTAACGTGTAATCGACGTCTAATGAGAAGAGACGAATAAGCGGCGTTGAGACGTTTGAATGCGGTGAAAGGAGAGAAACAAAGAGTCTGGAGGGACTCGACTTTGGCTGAGAAAATCAAAGGGCACGAAAGACCCGATGATCCGAGGGCTTCGGCTTCCTTTGCCGGACGCGGCTTCTTCGTCCGGAGATTTTTCACCTCGTCACCCGCCTGGCGCCTCAAAATTCGTCCCGTGGACCTTTCGCCGTGCGATTAACTCGGTGGTTAGGCTCAGTCGAACGAGCGCCGCGCGGATGGAACGAATACGAGCGATCCGGGAGAACCGAGGAAAATTCGAATGACGCGCCTTGCTGCGCGGATATACGTTTTTGTCTTTGGGGAAAAATTGTGAGCGAGAGGATACGAGACCCGACGTCACGGGCGATTTTCCGAGGCTGCGAAGAACGAAGAACAGGGCTGCTAATCCCTCGATTCGTGGCTAATTGGGCAGAGGCGAACCGGAAATTTACTAAAACAACAAGAGGCACCCGGGCTGTTGGACTCTGTCGGGTAACATGTGTTTTTCCTAATGATGCACCGGTGTTCAAAATCGCCATGAAGATAATTTTTAAATACCACAGCATGATTTATCAATTTTCATTGATTGTTACCTACTCAAATAATTTTAACTTTACTTTAAAAAAAAATCTCAGGTGATAATCTCAAACAGCAATTTCCTAATTTCAGCGACAAAAAAAAAATTAGCCTTCCTCGCGTTCTCCTTTCGCGAGAAAATGATTTAATCTTGATTGTTTCAAGCAGCTAATCCATCAAACGAATTTTACATTGTAACGATAAGCTTTTTGCGAGGAGAAATACGAGGGAGCGCGAATTAAAATGAACGGCGTGAATCTGAGGGACAAGGGGCGAGGGGGAGGGAGGGGGTGAAGCGTGCGGCTTCAGTGTGTCTACACGGTTGCACATTGTATAGTGAAAAAAAAAAAAAAAACGAGAAGCGGATCTTTAAGGCGCTCGAGGGATCTCTCGTCGTTTAACCTTTTAAACGAGGTCTTTGTCGGCCACCGCGATTTCCATTCACGGATTCGCCACGGACGCCACGGAAGAAAAGACGCCGCATCGGACACGCTCAACGGGCCAGCTACGCCGACGATCGCGATCGTTTTAAGCTCGCGCTCGGCTCGTATATTTTACGCGTGGGACGACGCGCGATCCTCCCACTGCGTCGACTTCGATCTCGCTACTCATACTGCTCAAACGATTTTGGTTTATCCTGCGTCGAACTGCGGTGAACGAACGAACTTAGCAGCAGCTTTTATTTTTTATTGTTTTTTAGCAGGTCAATAAATTGGATCTCATTCGAAAAGCATTGGAGTAATTTTTTCAGTGTCAGTGATAATATATCGTGCAACGCGCAAATATCCAATGTTGAGCCTGTATAAGATCTTTCTATTTTTTTTCTCCATTATTGTGTTATTTTTCTTTTTTTTTGTCTGTTACTTGCTGATTTGCTCATATTGACATTATTGTATTATTTTTATCAAGAGACTTGTCCCATTTACTGAACAGTAAATAATAAAACAATAATTTGATAATTTCATGATAATTCGATGAGTCATGAACCTACCTTCGATTCTGGTACCACGTCTTGACTTGCGTATCGGTGAGGTTGAGATTCGCCGCCAATTCCACTCGGTCCTGCACGCTCAGGTACTTCTGCCGCTCGAAGCTCTTCTCCAGCGTCTGCAGCTGCTGATCCGTGAACGCGGTGCGTGCTTTTCGTTGCTTCTTGCCCTGCGGCGAGCTCATCGAGCCCGACGACGATTCTTTGAGATCGTCTTCCTTGCCGCCTGCAAGCAAAACACGAGAATGGAATGGAATGTCAGTCACAAAGAAGCGAAGTTGGTTTTTTTTTCCACAAATTTTTGTCGCGCGTCCTGAGGTTCGAATTGACGATTGCGCGTCTTTTTGCGGCGACGACGAAGTGTAAATACGGCCACAAGCGTCGCGACCCCCGCCGACTGCGTTAACCGCGTTCATGCCGGAACTCACCGCACTCGCCTGATTCTTTTGTTCTTCGGTCGCGCCTCCGTCGCACCCCCGCGAATCCCGATTGGTCGGTCGTGCGATTGAAGGCAGCACGCAGACGCAGCCGCAAATTATCCCCCCCCTTCACCGTTGCGGGAAGAGAAGCTGCGCGGCTTTGCGAGGGTGGAAATGCCCCCCCGAGAGGAAAGCGGCTGCCGCTCGGTACACTCCCACCTTTTCGGCGCTCGAACGCGTCGATATAAATCGCGCAGTCGCTCGCTGCTTCGAGTTGACGGTAAAAACACGAGACCACAACCCCCCCTGGTTGCAATTTCGATCTGTTTTTGTCATCACGCTTGGCTCTTATTGCTTCGCGAAAGCAATTCATGAACACGCATTAAACCTTCAAATCGAACAGCTATTGTATTGCAAAAATATTCTGTCGCTTGTTATCTATGATCTTGACACAAAAAGTCAGATGTTTTTTTTAATGGCAATTGACCTGTTGTTTATTTTTTTACTTTCAGACTGTCACTCGATCAACCAGCAATTTCCGCAAAGTCCCGAGACCCGGAATCTGTTATCACTACTGATGACCGAGACAAATATATCAAAGCCAGAGATCCGCGAAGGGCTCCCAAATGTCTCGGGTAGCCCAAAACTCCGGAGACGCTGAGCGGCGTCGACGTGCGATTTTCCCAGGGGAAGATTCTTGAGTTTCCCTTCGCAGAGGGAGACGAGTTGGCGAGTCGGTACTAAAAGTATCTAAAGGACCCGTTGTCGCAAGCTCATCGATTGGAACGGGCGGATGCTCGCGCAGAGGGTGGCTAGCTGCTCCCTCCCCCCCTTCCTATATAGCCAGCTGCCCCCTCCTGCCCCTGCACTCCAGAGAGGAGGGGGAGAAGGGGGGTCATACGTGCGGAGGCTGCTGGTTCGGTGCAGCACATTGATACCAGATGTATAGGTGAAGGAGTAGGAGACGGGGGAGGGTGGAGGAGGACGAGTGGGTTGCAGGGGGTGGTCGGTCGGGTGGATAGAGCTCGCGGGATTGAGTTAACCCGGTCGAAAGCGCGGCTCTTAGCCTCCGTTTGATCGGCCAGATTCGCTCGAACGACTCTCGGCTCTCTCGCGCACCTCTCTCTCCCTATATACAGGAACGAACGCTGCTCCCCCGCCATCTTGCAACAAAATGGCCGTGAGCGCAGCGTCGCGACGCTCCCTCAGGAGGGACGACGACGGCGGCGCTCGAGATCCGAGGAAAAAGGACGAGGAAGCTCCGGCGAACGTCGGAAGAAAAAGAAGGCAGAGAAAAGTTGGCGTCTGGGGAGCGCGGCGACGGCACCGCGAAGTCTCTCTCTCTCGGCGTAGAAGGGGCGAAGAGAAATTGCGCGCAGTGTCCGGAATCCTCGGGGCAAAGCGAGGAGGAGATAGTGAAACGACGCTTAGCGGCTGGGTAGACGCCGGAGATATATAGCCTCCCAGAGCCCAGAGCATATATAGGTCGGTACGCAAGAAAATACTATAAACCGCTGGAGATAAAAGAGACCGGAGTGTGTTGAATTCACCGGTTGGATGAAGGAAGACGCGGCGACGTCTGCGAGAAAGACGACGAGGCAGTAGCAGCAGCCAGTGAGGGGGATGATGGCCTTGGGTAGTAGTAGACTCCGTAGGCAACGTAAGGTCTATGTGTACGTATTTATATGTAACGTATGTGTGTGTATATGTGATGAGTCTGTCTGTCTGTGTGTGGGTAGGTAAAGGGGGATGAGAAATGGCGAGCGGAGGTCGGAAAACTAAATTTACTATGTGATACACACTTAGAGAAAAGTCCCGGGCTACGTGTAGCGCGCTGAACACGTAGAAAACGTAGCGAAGGGAGGAGGACGCGAGCGGAGTTCTCTTTTTGAGACACTTCCAAGACGTTAGCTTCAACTTTTTCCTTCGGAGTTTTCCACCCGGGCCGCACACGGCGGAGTAACTCGAGAAACGTTCTCTCCGCCTTCGAGTTCTAGACGCGTTTTCCCCTCGCCCAGGCAGTTTCGGGGAGGGGAGGGAGCCGATTCCCTCCTCTCCCTCTGAGGAGGTGAAACCGACTTGGGAGGAACGCTGGGTAATTCTGACGTTTCTCCTGTGCTACGTGCGACGAGCCAGGTGCAGAGTTTTGGCGCTAGTAATGCGAGATCAGTTTAATACAATTGTTTCCATAGGGAAGACATTTTTTTTTTAGGAAGAGAAATATATTTTTTTACACGTACGATTTTTTTGAGAAATTTTTGTTCGACGTAACGTCGAGAAAATCGTAGCAGAAGTAGAAAAGCTTCAAAGTCGATTATGTCGCGTGACTTCGACGGCACGTGAACTCCC
Source organism: Itoplectis maculator (assembly GCA_964034905.1). Classification (NCBI taxonomy): domain Eukaryota; kingdom Metazoa; phylum Arthropoda; class Insecta; order Hymenoptera; family Ichneumonidae; genus Itoplectis; species Itoplectis maculator. The sequence continues at coordinate 2,636,908 of OZ035861.1, forward strand.
GGTGTAACGACCGGAAGTCGCCCACGCGTTGAGATACAAACCGCTTCGGGAAGAAGCGGAAAATCCGCTGCTATGTACTTTGCGGTCAATTGCCGGGCATGCGATGTGTTCGTCTCTCGGCGTCCACTTCGGCGTCCTCGTCGCGGCTGTTGTGACAAAGTCTCGCGTGCGCCGGACGGCGAAGCAGGGTGTGATTAACGGAATGTTTATCGAGCAATTATGAGCCGTTGCAATTAGCGTAGGTGAAGCTACATTTGTACTCGTCGTTCTACCCGGAAAAAAGATTTGGTTGAGCAGCCAACGTTTTTACTTTGTACCTATTTTTTCACGAGTTAATTTGCTGCTAGGGTAGATGTACCGTTAGTGGCCATTATTCTTCATTCTTCAAATTATTTTTTCTTCATAACTGCGTGTTGACGTTTCAAAAAAATTTAGATAAATTCGCTCATTGATTTACTCGAAGTTTTTTTTATGCAATTAAACGTGTAGTTTTATACCTTTGAATGTAGTGGCCACAATCGACTCTAAGGTGGCCAAAAACGGTCTACCCTACAGCGCCCTCTGCGCGAATTTTCGTTGTACTATTCCATACAGTTGCGGGCGGCGGCGACGGGCAGGTTGTCCGCCTTCGCGTCCCGCGGACAAAACCGTGTGTCGGTCGACGCGAACATTGCAACGTTTCGCAGTCGTTCCTGCGGATGCACTCTGTATAGTCTATATAGCCGAGTACACGGTAGATGAGGCGCTGTATCGCGATGTGTACGGTTGTTCGCTCAACGGATTGCAACCTGAGTTGCACTCACACTCCGCCGGCGCTGCTGCTGCGTATATCGTGTGTGTTTGTGCAGTCAGCTCTCGTAGATCGTAAAAATGGGAAATATAAAACTTTCCCCAAAGCGCTTGCTTTGGTTTTACGAGGAGCGGAGATGGGCCGGTGCGCCACAGAGTTCTCTTCCTCCACATCGCTCTGTCTCCCTCTCTGTGTGTTTGGTGTTTGTGTGTCTCTCTCGCTGTATTTGGTGTTTGTACGCTTTTCTCTCGCTTCTATTTTTCTTCCGTCCTCCTCGGTCGCCGTTCCACGCGTTGTATACTTATAACGTGCGGAGCCCTCAACCCTCCGCACAAAGCGCTGTAGCTCTTTCCCATTGTGTCGGCTCAACATTGCGATTTTATTTGCTTATTGCTTTATTTCGGTCTCTCTTTCCCTTTCGCTCTTTCCGTCTCTCTATCTCTCTCTCTCTCTCTCAGTTCCTCTTGCTCTGCGAGGAGCTGAAGAAGAACGAACGATCTAGGAATCATTGATGGTGCAGGAATAGCGAGTGACTTTTGCTGTGCTCGTTACGTGCACACGACTGTTGCAAAACAGTAGTAGAGTGGATTTCTATGAATATTACGCAACGATGGAAACGCGACACGTGGACACCGAGTCGCTGATAATTGAGTCTGGGGTGTAACCAATACATTTCACTCGAACGAGCGCGATGTGTGTTTCTCGGCCGACGAGTTTGCGATAAGAGAAGAAGACGAGATTTATTTTTTTACATTTTTTTACCTCTCGCCATATTATTTATTTATTCGAGTCACGAGACCCGCGGGCCACGAGGTCTGCGTGTCGTACATGTGAGTTCGCGGCACCGAAGAGCCTGGAAAGTGACGAGCGCGAAGGGAGAAGTGGCCGGGGGGTTCGTCCGATGTGAGGGGGTTCGAACACAGCGTTCATCCCCTCTCGCGCGGCGATTGTGCGACGACCGTGCCGACGGGCGGGCAGACAGGAAGGCGAAACCCGGCGAAGGGCGGTGGCCCCCAGCGGACCAGAATCTGACCCCTGCGTATTGTGTCGCACCTCGTCACCTCTCGGGCCAGCCGGGACACAAAAACAGAAATACCAGAGAGAAAAATAACAGGGGATAATGTTATGATCCGACGTTTTATTGCCTCCGCCCACGCAATTTGCTGTAACCAATTCTGTCACGATAAATTCGCATTAAATGCCTCAAAACCCGAATTAAAATATTAATGGAATGTAAATAGGAAAAATGTAACAATTGATTCTGGAGTAAAATCGATCTCTCGTCGATGTAAAACAGCAGCGAGCTTCGAAGTATCAACTTGCGAAACGTTATAGGTTATAAAAAAAATTACAATCGCTCGAGAGTCACCGGTGTCATATCGAATAAGCGATACGATTCTCGAGTATCAATCGGGTTCCGCCATTCGTCTCCCGAGCAACAGAATCTCGCCATCGCGTTCCGTTTCACGGAAAATTCATTCGTGCAATTCGGTCTCGAATAAAACACGCTTTTGCCGTATCCACAAAGTGTTTTGTAAGGCGCAATTACTCACCGGGCAATCTTGTTACATTTTTCGCGTCGTGTAATCTATAATTGCGGCAATTTCAGATTTAACTCGACGTTATATCTGCGGCTACGAGCTTCGAATTCACGTTAAACTTACTTGTACGACTATTTGCGGTAATTTCGGTATTAGACTTGTTTTCCGCGTGCAACGAAAATAACGGGGCAAGACGGACAAGATTTTATCACTTTCATCTTTCAACCAAAATAAATTTATAGCATTTTCTTACATTTTTCTTTCATTTTTTGTCACAATAATTTCAATTACTCTAAAAAAAAAATGGGTTTATTCTCGAAGCCCGAATTATCGAGCAATTAAATCAATGTACCCGGAAGACTCCCGCCCACGTGTGTCCCGTTTTACCCCCAATTTTACCGGGGCGCAGGAATAAATCGTGCACGAAGAATCGCAAAAGAACCGCGCGAGGCTAAAAGACTGCGGAGGAAAGCGGCGCGGACTGATGACTAAAAGTCTCTCGGGCACGATATCGCCGAGTGTTCCGCGGACGGGGGAAGCGGACACGCCTTTCTGATACCGAGCGCGAGAGTTCGCGGCAGTTGGGACGGTCACGCGAAACCCGTGTTAGCGAGTCGCCAAGTGGCCCACGCGGTGACTTCGCTCTCTGTGCGCCGCGCACAGACACAGCTGACCACAACCTTTGTACTGAGGCTCAGTCGTGTACACGAACAGGAACCAAAGGGTGGCTAGACACCCATTCCGTTCGGCCTGTGTGCGCCGTGCACAGACACTCAGGCTCGGTAACAGTGGCTCAGTCGTGTGGAGGGTGGCTAGACAGCTATTCCGTTCGGTGTGGGTGCACGCGCCAATCACACCCCTTTCGCTTGTATCGCTAACCCTGACCGGTTGCTCTGGCTGTGGATTTGAGTTTCATTGTGGCTGCGAAGCGGAAGGGTGTTCGTTCTCTGTCTCCCTTCCTCTTCCAGAGTAGATTTTGTGTATGTGGGTGTGTGAGTTTATACATGGAGGAGGTCTCTAAGTTTCGTTGTGGCTGTGAAGTGAGAGGGAGAGTGATGAGGGAGACAGAGAGCGAATATACACGAAGGAGTCTCCTGAAATTCAGTGTTAAACCTAATTGGTGTGGACTTTTGATCAGAGTTGACCCACTTGGTGTTAAAATTCGGTGTTAGCCCTTTCGAGAGTGTCAAATTCACATAATCAAGTGTATCAAAACTGTTGTCCCCGTTCACGAAACTTTCGGCATATTTATATTTGAGACATGATGAAAATCTATAAAATGGCTATCAATCAGTGACGACTTATTGAAGGAACAAAATCTGACGATGTCATTGAATTTCATTCAACTGTATTCAAGCAAAATGTTTTTGCAATTTTGTAGTAATGATGCAAATTGACACCGCTTATTGAAAACTAGTCGTTGACACGATGTGAAGTCTATCAACACTGCGAACGGTCAATTTTTTAATAGTGTCGATATTATATGTGTAGGGGTGTGAACGTATATGCGGAGCAGTCTCTGAGTTTCATTGTGGCTGTAAAGCGAGAGGGAGAGTGAAACGGAGGGAGGAAGACAGAGCGAATATATACGGAGGAGTCTCCTGAACCGAGCGCGTCGGTTCGTGGCGTCGCGGGTCGCGTGCTAATTGCGCGTGTACGCGCTCTCGTCTCCCTCTCCCTCTCCCAGCAAGCACTCACGGTACTACAGGGCGAACGAGCCGAAACGCACGGTCGTCACAGGGAGACCTGGTGCTCGGCGTCGGACGGTCGCGCTTCGACGTGTACCGCCGCATTTAATGATCGCGACGCACCGTCAAATACACCGGGAAATTGGAATAGCCCGCGATCGTTGGGAAGGGGTTAATTAATAGTCGATACGTAAGAGATTGGCGCGCCTGACATTCGTCGACGGTTTTTAATACGATTTGGTAATCAATAATTTACATTAGCACGGACTCCCTTCCCCCTCCCCTCTCCCCTTATCGCTCCGTTAATGCTATCGGCGCTTTTCAAGCTTCGCGAGGCATCGAGCCGGGCTTTTCAAGCTTCGTCGGACAAATACTCAGTCACAGAGTGCGGCGTGAGGTCGAACTGTGTTGCCGTCCGAACGCGCGATGGACGCCCCGATGAAAGTCGCGGGGGCGCGTGGGGCAAGCAGGTTAAGGAGCTTTGTCATCGAGAATCTCGTTACGTGGGCGTTGAAAGCCAACCGGTACGAATCCCGACGACTACGACGACGACGACCAGAGCTCGTCGATGACATCGGTGAGCACAGGTCTTTTCGCTTATTCTCCTCCTCCTCGCTTCTCTAGTCCGTTTTGCGTTACATTTTCAGTGACAAAATTCGCGCTCCCGTTTTAATTTCCGACGAGTTGGAAAAATTAATTGTGAGCGATTAAATTTATGTCGAGCATCCACAACCTTTGTCCTACATCGTTATGGAGCGTCAAAATATATTCGTACGTCGCACAGATCGTGTGACGAATAAATAAGTCAACGCGTTTCTCCCCTTTCGTCTTCCGCGATGAATCGATTTCCCGTCTCCGAGAAGAAGAAAGGCAGAAAAAAGATTGTGTCGTCAAAAATTCTGACAGCCGACGATACTCGTCACTCTCGTTGGGATAAAAAGAAATTTCGCAGCAGAGACGAGCGTCGCTCTGTGTGCTGAGTCTCAGTTCTATTCTAATCCGCGCCGAGATCTAAACGGTTGCCAATCATTTCCGGTTCTCGGATTAGCGAGGTTGCTGAGGCAGTGAGAGGAGTGAGAAGAGAGAAGCGAGACGTCAACTGACTTCTCGCTTCTCACTCGTTGAAGTCGAGACCGTGAGTGCCCGGGAGAGGCTGCGCCGAGGCCTGCAGCCCTCGTGCGGCGCTCAGGGCGTGAAACTCGGGCGCGCAATAAGGGCTGACGGTGAAGCTGCCACCGCAGCCGCTCGCTCCCAAACGACAATACTATAACCGGCGCCGCCGGTAAGCGGATTACGGGAGACGCGACACCGGAGGATTCGTACACGCGACCGGCGCGCTGCACAAACGACCGGAGAGAAAAAGAGAGAGAGAGAGAGATGATAGTCAGCCGCACCTTTTGCAAGCGTGAATCGAGTTTTCACGCTTTTTGACTTTTTGACACCGTCAAACGCACGTCGAGATTTTTGTATTTGTTAAAAGGGGCCATTTTATTCCGCCTTGGAATAAAATGCTTTGGAATTAATTTTTATTCTTCTTTTATTTTTAATGGTTGAGTATTTCGGAAAGAGAACATTGTTCTTTCTCAGGCAGAATCTGAGCTCATTAACGAGCGTTAATCTGTTGCGCATTTTTTTACACCGTATCGCTCGCGCCTTTTCCGCCTAATCGGCGCTCGTTGTTTCTCTATCCGGGAAGAATAAGTGACTGCGGCAGCGCTGAAAAGTACAATTAGGCATGTGCGCGCTTTGACGTGGACGATAACGCGCTTAAGCGAAAAGCGAGACCGTCGCTCGGCTGACGCGTCGGAAACGTGTTATTAGATAAAAGCGAACTAGTTGGGTTATCCGCGAGTGGCACAATGTCCGTGTTTTACTTTCGAAATGTCACTCGCTCCACAATAAATAAATCGAGCAATAAAAAAAATTCTTCTCTTCACAAAAAGTATTTATTTTTTTTTTTTTCAGATAGAAATCATCGAGTTACCTTTCCCATTGAGCGATTAGGTGGTCAACAGAAGACCGGATCGCTCTGTAATTACGTCGAAGCCGAATCGACCACCCGTTTCTCGATTATAAACACCATTTCCGTTCTTATTCCGGGGAATCTCACGCTCGAGGCTGTCAAGACGAGGATGCGAAGATTTTTTTTTCAGAATCAGTGTCGCGAAATTAGGCAAACACAAGGGAAGAATGAAATCCGAAGAATGAACACAGTGGTCTTTGGGATCCTCGTCGTTTCAACGCCGACGCGGCGACCACGCGCAGGTAGCGCGTATATTAACGCGCGTAGCACCATCCACAACGTTGCGGCGAGCGTAGAACGGTTCAGTGTGGCGCTTCGTATGAATGAAACAAATGAGGGTACATAATTAAAGCGTTGGTGGTGGTGCGCGCGCGCGCGGCGAGCTCCAATTTGAAACCATTAAAATCCCTAAACGCTGTCGGACGAGAGAGGAGGGCCCCGCGGCTGCTTTATCTTCACGAAAATATCTCTGATTCATCTGTGAGAAAGACGAGGAAGAAGAGGAAGACGCGAGAAGGATGACCCGCCGGGCCGTTCGGACCCGTCGGCAGGTCTCTCGCTTCGACTGACTCGCACCCGGGGACATCCGGTTGTCTCGGGTGCGAGACCTCGGCACCCGAGGTCTCGCACCCGAGTCGTCGACACCGTCGCCCTGAGTGTCCCAAATATACCAACACTAATTTAATTTCGTTGCTGTGATAACCGAACTTCAGTCAAACCACCCAAACTCCCTTCATTATTCCACTGAGAAAAATTGATGTGATAACAATACCGAATACAGCGAGTTTAACTATATAAATGGGTCATAAGTACGGTTGTATATCGACGGTTACGTTAATTATCGTCGCGAGACCCACAAAAACATTGTTGCCCTCTATGGCAACTATGTCGAATGACGTAGTAATAAGCACACATTTTTTTGGGGGTACACTGAGAAAACGGCGCTCGGGTGACAAATAGTAAATACTAAACTCATTTGAGATATGCTATAAGCTTCGAAATAAGTATTAAAATAAAAACAATTTTTCTTAAGTGTCAGCTAATAAGTACTAAAAATATGACAGATTTTACTATGCGACATTGTAATAGAAAAAAATCCAAACACGTACTAAATCGCTATGCTGGCCAACACTGAGCACACAAATTCTGGCGCTAATAATCGCTACACCCTGGAACCCCCGTTTTCTTCGTGTACTCATACATCGAAACTGAAAAAAATTAATAGTTGTGATTACCAATCGTTGGTCAGAGCTACCAATATTTTAGTAACTGCAACCAATATTTTGGTAGATCGCACCAATGATTGACAACTACTAATTTTTGTCAGTGGACTAAGAGTAAAATGAATGAAGAGGATGAATCAAAATTAAATCTTACCATTCGACGAAACGGAAGCTCCATCATGATGACTCGCGTCGCTATCGTCGTCGTGTTTGCGTTTATGCGCCTGTCGCGACTGATGCCGCACGCTGAGGTCTCTGGGCGCGGCGGGCGGACTGCCCGGCGGTTCCTGGCTCTGCACGCTCGACGGACTTGACTCGCTCGCGAGGATGTCCGTGATCATGAAGCGCGATCTCTGGGGCATCGAGGTGGCGACTTCGGCGCGCTCGACGTGCCCGTGACCGTGGCTGTTGTTGCTGTTACCACCGTTGTTGCCGTTACGCGAATCAAGACCATTGCCCAGTCTCTCGAGTCCGGCGCTTCGACTGTCGAGCGCCGGCTGATGCTGATGCGGCTGATGCTCGTGCCTGGCGTGAGCCTCGAGGCCTGACATTCTGCTGAGGTTGAGGCCGTTTCGCGCCTCCGGCACGGTTATGCCGCTCAGGGCGGCCGCGTGGTGATTCTGATGATGGACCGTCATCACTGTTGGCGACTCGGGACTGCGGGCGCCTGCAGGTGCCTCCGTTGCCACCCCAGGACTCACGCGGTATCTCGGAGACAGAATTTTGAGACCGACGTTGTTCGGCGTACGACGCGCACCTCGGCCGTCGCACCCGCGCTAAATGCGATCCTTCGCAACTTTTACCTTTGGATTTCGCCTTTTATTTCCGTTTTTCTCTTTCTGCCTCCTTTTCCTCTCGGCTGAGCAAATTGTTGCGCGTTTATTATGCAGTTCACGCGGGTGTAACGAAAGCGATTTCCTGTCTCACTTGCTCTGTGCTTCCGTCTGATGGATGGGGAGAAAAAAAATTGTCCAATCACTCGTTATGCTTCTGTTTGCTGCGTGGGGGAAAAAAAAATTGTCCGATCACTCGTGGAGCTTTCACTGATCACTCGACGACGTCACACATGTGGATCCTGGGGACTGTTCTTGGGGGTTTTTTCTCGCGGCTGATCTGCTTGCGGCTTCGTCGCTGCTCCGCAACGAACCTCCTGGCCGATCGTCCACCGGGCAGCAGCTCCTCCCGCGGCGCAATTAAGGGGGCCGCGCTCGGTTCCTCGGTTAATTGCTAATTGGCCACTTAACATAATTGCCGCGCACAGAAGCGCGCCCGCTGGCCATTTCCGCTTTCCTTTATTTCTCCCTCTTTCTCTGATGCGACTCTCTCTGTCTTTTTCTTTTTTTCTCTCAGTCGCACTACGCGGTTATTAATTTTATATAAGCGATCCACCACCCTCGACGCCCTCTCACTTTTTTTCTTCCCCCCACTTCGCTCACTTCTCGCTGTCTGGTATTTTTATTGGCGTCAGCTTTTTGCTGTAGAGTCGACGTTTTTTTTTTAGCAAAGACCGGACAGAGGTTTTGAGATTTTTTTTCTGTTCGGTTTAAGGGTCAGCACGCACACGACACCAAATGCAGTGATAACGCTGCTGCTGTTATCACGAAAAACACCAACTTGTCACTAGCGCGAATTAGTTTTTTTTTTTAATATGGAACACTTTTTTTACTCCGTTTTTATAATATCCTTGGAGATCAAGTTTTTTGGTTCACACAATCTTTTTTTTTCACTCAGTCGTTGTATAAGAAAATTGGTGAGATTGATGGGATGAGGTAAAAAAAAATTGCCACGTTATCCTTGCCGAGGTTCGACGCTCGATGCGCCCGGTGGGTTTCACTTCCGACGATGCGAAAACTCAAGAACGGAGAACGAAGGAGATATGCGACGAGGTCTGGGACGGCAGTGGGAACCGCTTAGTATATCGGAGCGGAGAGACGTCGGGCATGCGGCCGTGTGCATCGAGCAACCTCGACTGAACTAAACGGCGAGGCTGTCAGGCGGCGGAGGGTCCTGACGGCTGCCGGGTCGGCCATATCGCAGGCCACGGGAACGCCCCGAGCGTTCCCCACTTTATTCCACCGTCGGCCAATCCTCGTGGCCGATGTTAACCAGTCCTCCAATCGACGTCGCGGAAACCGTCGACACTAGACGGCGTTCTCCGTGGGGTTACGCCCAAGTAATTTGAAATGTGTTTCAGCCGTAATTCGATATAAAATTGTAGTTAATATCTTTCATTATAGTCGACCGAGTCGGCCGCGTGGGGCGAGTGGCGACGATCGCGACCACCGAAGCCGACGGGAACGCGTCGGGCCAATAGAATTGAGCATCTCGGAAAAAGTACCCCTTGCGTTTTTTTGAAAAAAAAAATCGATTTCGCAAAGTTTGAACCCGCTGATTTAAAAAATCACAGTTGTTTGCCTGAAAAATAAAAAATTCGAGGAGAAAAACTCCAAAAATGATTTTTTACTTTTTTTCGAATTTTGTCACTTTACTAAAATCGATGTAATTTCTTTTTGGATGAATGGAATCTTGATTTTCTTTTTGCGTTCGAAAGAAAACCCTTCAACGAAGAGAATGCTGCAAGGCGGAACGCGATATCTCGATTTTTGAATTTTTGGAAGAATTTTAAAGTCGACCCTCAAAAATCGCAAATTTTCGAAGGGGTACCCCTTGCGTTTTTTGCGAAAAAAAAATGTTCGATTTCGCCAAGAGTAAAAACCCTATCCGATGGCAAATTTTCCGCTGATTCCAAAAACGACAGGTGTTTGCCTGAAAAATAAAAAATTCGACACGAAAAACGCGAAAATTGTATTTTATTTTTTTTCGAAATTGAAGATTTCGAGAGCGGACCAATGATTTCGACGAGGCGACGATCCTCCACTTTCGAGCAGGTCTCGCGGCGCTATTGCCGCGCACGGTTAGCGCCAGAGAGCGAGCGAGATATCGAGGGTGCCGAACGACTTCGTGGAAGGGGTTGAGAAGCGATATAGGGATGGCAGAGTCGACGCGAGGAGGGTTGAACTATACAGCGGAAGGGAACACTCGCCTCTCCCTCTCTACCCTCCACCTCTTGAAATTAACGAATCACTGCGCTCTCTCGTTCCTTCGCATCGACAACTTGTTTCGTTCGTTTTTTCCATCCCCTCCCTTTCTTCTTCCTCCACTTCGCGACCCCTTCCACCCCCGTATACGAACGAGCGTTATCGGGCTATGTTTTATACTCCCGGGCCGGACGAGTTAAAGAGCATTGAGTCCTTTGTCGCTGACGCTTCGACTCCGCCAACCAACATCGCCACTTTATTTCTGTATTAGCTCTAATTCCTTTTTTTAACTATACAAATGTTACATTATTTTTCTCCACAAATTTATTTCCGTATAATCCAATTTCAACGACCCAACGTGGTTGAACGACTGTGAACATTGGCGGTAATTCTGTCATCGGACGTTTCACGCGCGATCATTGAGATTCATTGGACTGTAACGCAGTGACCATCTGGAGGCCAAAGTCAGAAGTGGCAGTTTCAGTCTACCACAATTCCTCAATTTTGTCCCCATCGTCACATTCTACTTCCACAAAAACCATCCTATCTCCTTGAGGAATCGGAATGTAAGTACGCAAAATCGTCAGCGATAAAAAAGTATAAAGGTGGTGTCGTCCAAGTTGGCAGCCAACAGCTCGTACTGTTATTTTTCGACTGCGTCGCCTCGACCACCAGCGAACCAAAGAAAATGCATATTCTTCCCGGTAATCGGATTCGAAGTGCATCTCTCTCGACTTGCGGACTCGTTGGGTCAGTGTGCATGACAAAACGTTGCGGTCAGCGGGGGGCAAGCAGTTCATACTCCCGGCGGCGTATTACGGAGGGAATCTTAAAATAGTTAACGGAGCTCGTAACGCGGTCGTCAAAGCGTGACAGCGTCTTAGACACGTAAGAAAGTAACGCGGGCTTCGAGTCTACAAGGCGGAATACACGTGGTACACGTGTAGTCACCGCAAGGTTTTCTCTCCCTTCCATTCGGAAGCGTCACAGAGTTATACACACACACACGTGTCTCGCCTCGCGTCTTCATTAAATAAACATGAGAAAAGGGGGAGGGGAGGAGACCCTGTGTACACCGGTGCGTAAGTTGTGCTACAGTCGCATCCTCGTGGCGCGAAGGTGGCGAAATGAAAAGTTGAAACGGCGTTTAAACACGCCTCGAGCTTCTGCTCTCTAATCGCTCGCCGATTAATTTTCATGAACCCTGAGGGGTGTACAGGAGGAGGGGGAGGAGGGGGGATTCTTCGCTGCTGGAATGAAATTTATGCCTGCGCGCAGACTCGACTGGCAAGCGGTGCGCAGCGCGCTAATTGCGTCGGAACACACTTGGAATATATATGAAACGTGATAAGATATGGGATAATCGGTGAAGCGTTGGATTTTCCTCGTGAAGAGGGAAGTGGAACGAACAAATTTTCGACGTGTTTATCGGTGGACATACAATTTTAGAAACGAAGGAAATTTGAAGAATGATCAAATTATCCCTGATAGATAATCTGTAACATTTTGTTCAAGCCACACACTGATCAGATCCGGACAGGGATGACATAGCCCTGATCATGGCCTGATTTGCGTCGAGTGTAAAAATTTTCTACTAAGAATATCAAACAATGGAAGACGTGGCTCCAGTCTACCCACAATCGAGGAAAACAAAAGCGATGTACACGAGTGTCGAGCACAGTTAAAGATCTCAAGATCGAGGACATGCGGCAAGCTGTACACAACGCAGAATCGGGGCCACCGGCCAAAAAGTTTGGAGAGCGCTGAAAACGTCAAAAATTAACGAGCCTTTAAAACGCTCGTAAAAATTCGCGAGGAGATAAGAATCCCGGTCGGCGTGGCGAGAGGTGGGGGATGGTGGAGGCGAGCGGTGGGGGGAGGGAGGCATGCATACGTGTTTCTGCCGTTGGAGGCGGCGGGTTCTTCCTCATAAAAATCAGCAGAATCGCCCGGCGCTTACCGAACGTCCCTAACGGCGCGCGCGCGCGAGTCGACCGGTTGGTAAGATGGAAGCAGCGAAAAGTGGCGACGACGCACAAGTCCCATTTCGAATATCGTCCGTATCCGGTGGCTGCGCCGCGCCACGGCCGAACTGCGAGCGAGGACGCGAGCTTCACGTATGAGGAACAACCGGACGCGAGTATTTGCTCCGGTGGAGTTGCCGTCGCGAGTATTATCGTATACCACGTACGCCACGCGCGTTTGGCAACACGTATGAAGCTAAAATCGTCTGTATTAACCCTACGAGCCTCCATATTAAATTTTTTCCGGAATCGTGACAATTCTTATTTACGACTATTGCTTCGAATTGTGAGTACATAACTTCGACGTGAACGTGAATTATTGCACGTCACGTTTTGGCATTAATTCCAAAATAAACTCAGAAAAATGTATGGTTGCCTGAGACGACACCAATGCTTTTATGGTTCCCGCAACTATAAATAATTAAACCGGCTGCCAAATGATGGTGTCCGTGACTATTTATATAGTAGAACACACTATATTTGACATTGTTATCCCCTGAATTTTTCTCAGTGTAATTTGGAAAATTTGCACGAGCCTTTTGACGTACTAGTTCAGTATGCGATACTGGAAGGGCCCAAGCGAACCGTCCAGATCACTGAAACAAGGGTTTCGTTGTCCGGTACTTACCAAAAAATAAGGAACCCAAAAAAAATAAAAATAAAAAATAAAAACGCAACACTTGTGAGAGCAGCGGCAAACGCGAGATTTATCGTGTCGATAGCGTCGCAGGGACAGTGGTCGGAAACCCATGAAAAATAACGAAAAATTTAGCCGGAGAGCCGGGGGCGCAAAGCGATTAAGTCCATTATACAGTTTTATCAGCATGAGAAAGATCTAATAGCAGGGAGAGGCCACCCCACCGGACTAATTCTCACCCCAGCAGGGGTGCCCGGTACACACACACAGTCACAAATTCACTCACACCCACAAACAGAGTCTCTTTCGACGAGGGCGAGTGAGACGGAGATAGACAGAAAGGGCCGGGGAATGAGACAGGACGCGGAAGACGAGGAAAGGGCGGCGAGTGGGAGACGAGGAGAACGCTTTCTGCCACTGGCAACGCTTTGTGGCCAACGGGCACTCGCCATAAAGACCCTCGTGCTCGATGTGTCATACACGCCACTTTCGTACTGTACACCCGAGGTTACAACTAACGAGTGGTGTCCCACCCCACGCGCAGCCCTTGCGGAGAGAGACCCACCCTTGTCCCAACGTTACACAGTCGCCACTCGAACGTAGTACCAAACCAGAAACACCTGCAGGAAATCACAACCCCGAATGCAAATATTATCTTAATTGCCGGCGGAGAAAACGAGCTCAGTTTCTGTTCCCATTTCTTTTTTTTATTTAATATTCTTTCATATACACAACGATCTTTAGCGTGTGGTCTGTACATCTGGAAGATTGGATCGCGTAACGGGAGCGTTGGAAAATCACTGTTGATTTTTTTTCCCTCCTTCTTCCTCCTTCGTGCGCGATAATCGTAACGGAGACGGCGTCACGTGCTTCGGGAATCGTTACGAAATTGTTATTTCGGTTGGATATCAGATAATTGTCGGACCGTAATTGCGCGGCAAATTGTCCGGCGAATTGAACGTGAAACTTTTGTCTCGAGTGTAACGAGACGAATGTCTCGAGTCTCGAGAGAGGCAACGCGACGACCATCGGGAGGAGGAAACTCGAGACCGCGTGAGATAGCGCAAAGTGGCTTTTAGTTCGGTTTTGAGGCGTCTCGCAGCTTGGTACCTCCTATCAATGCAAATTTCCGGTAATGGAGGCTCTTAGATGTAACGCGAGTATAACCCGGATGAGAATTGATAATCCCCGACGCATTCGCCTCGGCTCACGTCGCTCCATATTCTCGTAATCTTTAATTCAAAGATCTCGGATGTGCAGTTTAATAATTAAAAGACTGGAGAAAAAAAAAATACTTAATTTTTCCAAAATCCTCGATAAATCGTCGCGCAACTCAATTGCAAACCCAACCATCGAGATTCAACCGCGTGGAACGAGCTCGATCGCCATCGCCTCACCCAAACCATCTCGCCCCCTCGTTTCTCGCACCTACGCGGAATTTCCGCGTCGTGCTTCACCTTCGTCGCTTCAACCTTTCTCCCCCCCCGTGGGCCCGGCGCTCGAAATACATTAAAATCTTAATGAGCTCTTAGCATAACAAACGCAAGATCCGATCGTGTTGCAAGAGCGAATATGAACGAGCGAGGGAGCGAACACGCGCTTTTGCCTCGCTTTTGCTGTGTATATTCACAGCAGCAGCATTCTGGCTTCTGGCTTCACACATTGGGCTTTACTTTGCACCTATACCATTATACAGGGTGTCCCAAAAGTTTCGAAGTTTCGGCAGCTTAACTCTGTTCGCTTAACTTAATATATAAACGGGTTTAAGCAGCGGGCACTTCACAATTTTCGACCCTATTAACCCTGTTCGCTGAACCCTGTATATGAACAGGGAGCAGCCGGATCTTCAAAATTTTTTACCCTATTAGCCCTGCTCGCTTAATCCTATATAATATGAACAAGGTTAAGCAAACAGGGTCAAGCAGCCGGATCTTCATAACTTTTGGCCCTGTCAACCATGTTCGCCTAATCCTGTATATGAACAGGGTTAAACAGCCAGAATTTTATAACTTTTGGGGCACCCTGTATATACACTACTATACATACCACAAATTGTGTACACAACGCGCAGTGTCAAGCGAAACGAGCCGGTGGCGCGACTGTCGAGCATGTTACACGTAGGTTTCTCGCCGAGCCGAACGCACGGCAGACTCGTTGCGCCGGGCGCAACGAGTGGATACAGCCGTATCGTGTACGGCACACGTTCTGCGCGGTAACCGCAGCCCCGGAGTGCGCGACGCGCCGCGAGCCTCGTCGACGCTCGGCGGCCGCGCCGCGTCTCTCCCCCGATGCGCATGCGAGCGCTCCCAACTTATGGAGTTTAGCCGTTAACTTAACCGGCGTTTACCTTAATCTAAGATCAGCAGCGTTCTCGCTGCGGCGGCAGCGGCAGCGGCGGCTGCAGCGGCTGTCGTATGCAGCCACCCTCTTTCTCCCCTCCCCACGTTCGTTCGCTCGTTCGCTCGCCTCTCCTCGCTCCGCGTGTACACACGCTGCGCCGGTAATGTATGACCGTATGAATATGCATCGGACACGCCGGTACCCAAGTCCCACTGCTGTGCACCGCATTTACCGCGCTGCATTTACGCGCGCGAGTCGGATAGTAAAAGGGGAGGAGGATAAAAGGGCGATCGGTACAAATTCGAGTCGCGCCTCGCGTTGGCGAACACGCGGATTTTCCGTAGGCTTAGAAGTCGTTATCGAGCTTCGGGCGAAGTCGTCGGTATTTGTCGGCTTGCGGAATTTTGTTGGAAACAATTTTGGATAAAATTAGTGATAGGGTAGATGTACCCACTGCTCCCATTGTGGCCATTTTTACTATTTTATTGTTCAAATGTATTATTCCTTTGAATGTGATGTCCACAATTAGCTCTAAGGTGGCCAAAAACGGTATGTCTATACCCTACACCTAAAAACGACGACGAAATAAATTAACTTGCAATATATATATATTTTTTAAATTTGTTTATAAAATATCCGCGAATTTTTTACAATTATTATATTGAATATAAAGGCACGTAACGGGCTTGAAATATTACGAGTCGTTTTTTTTTTCCTTGGCTCACGAGCTGAGAGAAACGACTATACATGTAGTACGCTATATACATATATATACTGTATATTGGCGGTAATCGCGCGGATCCTCGAAGTTCGCTACATAGTTTGCGCGGTAGCGCCGGTCCCGTCCGACGATTGGCTTCGCCCGAGTGTATGTGCATCCTGCAATTTGTTTCTCGCTGTTATAGCCCCGCGGAACATCGGCGGCAGCTCCTGCGCTAGTTGTTCGACTCGAGCGCGTATATCGCGCCGATGATTTATTCCCCGGCAATAACAGCGCGTCCAGCGCGGACGAAACTACGCAGACAGAGAAACCAGCAACTCGGAGGAATAACGTGTGCTCATGTCTCGCGCGAATAAACGCCCAGATCTCAGCGAGATTCCTCGGACTCGAGACTCGCCGAGGAAATTCGCAAAACGCAGCAATCCGAGGCATCTGCATACTATTCCGCCTCGTGGCCTTAGGGGGGGAGAGGGGGCGAGGGGGGAGGCTACCGCGGTTCGTCCGCGCACTGTTTAAGCAGTTACGAGCATTACCGGGTAATCCTCGGGGTCAGGATAAGTCAATGGCACGATTCTCGGTGCATGAAACACTCCACACGCTCGGCTATTGAGGATCGAATAATTTTCACAGAGCGCAACGTTCGATAGAGCAAACAATTTCCGTCTAACGTCGAACGATTTCACTTTGCTTCACAGAGAAAAAAATCAGTAAAGTCTTAAAAATCGACTAGCATTCCAAATATTTTGTCGATGGGACAAAATATTTGGAATGCTAGTCGAGTTTTTTTTTTGGGTCACCAGTTTCTTCTATCAATTAAATATTTCTTTCGATCAGACAAATATCCTTATCGCCGTCCGTAACCACTCATTTTGCTACATCCAACGATTTTTTTTTAGTGTTCGTGGAAATGGAAAAAAATTGGTTTGCATTGTCGAATCGTCGCGTCGTAATTTAAAAAAATTTATAAATTATATCCCAACATTTTGTTTTCGCGTAAACACGTCTCGCTTTTGTCGTCTATATATGTACTATATATAGACGAGGCGACAGTTGCGTCTCGCGAGCCCCGGAACTTTGGAGCTTTCGTCTTATTTCTGGGGGAGGGGGGGAGGGGGGGGGGGGGGGTGAAGGAGGGCTTCTCCTTGGCCTTCGCTTTCCGCGACGTTCCCGGTGCTTCGCGCTCGGACTCGGAGCTCGCTCGCTCGCTCATTAGCATTAGAAACAGCGGTAAACTCGAGACTAGCTTACCGAGCTAACAGCGTGTAAAATAACCGCTAAGTTGTCAAGACAATGTATCGCGGGGTCGTCGGCGGCTTGTAGCCGACTTTGGCTCCGGCTTCTACCGAGGCGAAATGCTCCTAACATTGGAACACTGAACACCGTGCGCCATGCGCTGCCTACTTGAAAACAGGTTCAAAACAGTTGCGTTGCTCCGCTAAGTCGCCGCGCGAATTACCTTCCTTCCTATGTCGTGGCTACGGCATTGTCTCTCTCCGAGCGGCTGCGGACCACCGAGAGAACACGACGTCTCGCGGCGTCCCGCCACTTCCGTTTCTTCCCTCGCTATTCCTGCGATCTTACTTAGTTGTCTTACTTACACGCCAACCGAGTCGCACGCGAGAACTCCTCACCGGTGTCAAATCTTATCCGTCGACTGCGCGACTCAGGTGAAAATGTAAAATTTTTAATCGGCGTATTAAGAATTGCCGGAATTATATATATATTTTTTTTCGGAATCGAGAAATTGGTTCAGAGTGAAAAGTTATGTCTAATTTTTCTGGGAACCCTCGTCACCTGTCCACGCGGTTAACTCCATTTATTTCCGGAGCGACAGATGCCGCACGAACGACACATTTTTCGGTGCGATTCTTTATCGAAATTTTGAATGTGATTATCTTGATTTGATTAAATCTCTCGATCTGCAATTTCATTAAAAATATATAAATAATTACATAGTAGGAAATTCTCTGTAAAAAATCAGAAAGAAAATGAATAGAACTTACGAATGTTAACCAGACAATTTTTTTTTTTTTTTTTTCAGGTCGACAGAATTTTCCCGGAATCCAGGCTGCGCTTTTGCGTTGTTCCATGTGTTCCCATACGCACTCACACACAGACCGTGATATTCCCACCGTTGTCTGGTCGTTAAACGTTGCTCACCGGGGTGTTTGCCCTGTCGCGGGGCAAAAAAAAGGCCGCTTACGGAGAGGAGGAAAAAAAAATGGAATGACTGAAGATCGTCGTCGCGCATGGGACACGGAGTGCGAGCGCGCGGCGAACACACGAAGTGTGTGCACGCGTGGTTACCTCCGTCGACCCTGGGACGTATGTGCGGTACGCGACGACGAGAGCGAGGATCGACGCAGCACGCGATCTTCTTGTTAGTAGCGTTATACGCCGTTAAAACCGACATAATGGCACGGTCGCCGCGGTGAGGTCGGCCATGGTGGGGGAGGAGAGGAAGGCGACGTATTTCGAGGAGGAAACAACGAGGGCGCGAGCCGCAGTGACGCTGATTCCGGGCGAGCATCGAGAATTTTTCGCTCGAGTCACAATCGCCGCCACCTCTCTTAAAAAAAATCACGGTCACCGTCGCTTTCGACGAAAAAAAAAAATTACCAGTCGCTTTAGAATTCATGAATAAAGAATTTGTTTTATCACGAATTTAGGTAGATTCTAATCGAAACGGTGCTACAAAGTCGGAACCGTCTGTATTAATTGCCTTAGCTCGTAATTTTGTGTCGTGCGAGTGTAAAACTTGCCAACGCGAATTACTGTCTGGATTATTTTCTGACTCGTTCCAATGTAATAAAATTGATATAACGAAGAATCGTTTATTTATGGAAGCGGACATCTCGGCTATGGAGATAACGCGCCGCACGTTTATCGGCGTAACGAGGCGAAACATTTACCGCCAGGATTTCCAACTCCGCGGACACTGGGTTTACGCACTTCCCGATTGGCTCAGCAGTCGCGCGAGGTGGAATCGCGACGATTCCACAGGAGCGTGTCGAGTCTTTTTGTCGGTGACTTTTTTTTTATATACACTGAAAAGCCTATTACTCGCTTCTGTCGACACAAAAGAGTTGAAAAAAAGAATCCGGTACTGTAACGGATGCACAAAAATTATGTTTACAGTTAGACTGTTTGAACTGACTGCGAGATACTTTGTACTTTGCATCCTGCTACTAATTCGTGGGATATTCAATAAATTCGCAAAAAATGAAAAAGGAAAGGAAATTTCAAATAACTTAAATAAATTTCATTTAAAAAAAATGTCGAACTTCAGTCGTGTGTCACACCTGCAACCTGCAAACTTCGCTTAACGACCAATTAATACAATGTTGCATCGTCAACCGGGAGCATTATTATTAATGAACCCGCCTTATCGAAACCAGTTAATTGGTCGGTTGAAACCAATTTCGTATCTCGCTCCGACTGTCTCATGTTCTCATGTTCCTCTTTTTTTTACCTTTATTTTATTATTCCTTATCGCGGCCGTTTTGTGAAGTACCGCAGCGGCAATTAAACCAATTAACGCGGCGGCGACGGGCGAGGCGCTGCCGTAAAATGCGAATCAAGTGCAGGAGGCGCAAGATGTGGAAGAGGACGAGTTGTGTGCTGTACATATTGCATTTATGGTGCACGCGGAGGCCGCGAGTGTGTTGCGCGATACTTACGTAAAGGTAATTTCCTAAAACGATAATAAACGAGTTATTAAGCGCCGGCTAAGTTCTTCGGTGTTATCTCTCTCATTTTTTTCCCTCTCTCTCTCTCTTTATTTTCCGTCTCTCTCTTTCTCCCTCGGTTCCTGACCGACGCTCCTTATTATTCGTGCGCACCGAGCAGCGGCTTCTTATTCACATGGGCAGCTCGTTCGCCGCTGAAATCCTCAACGATCCGTCGAAGATTTCAAGCGTAGGAGGTAAACGCACGAGACATCGACGCGTGAGACTTTATACACCGCGGAGTCCGAGGGCACCGCTCATCATCATCGCAGTATAATTAAAATATATACACTGCGCGACGTTGTAGTCGCGCGAGCCTAGACGCGCAGGCGCGCTGTGTGTATATGCGTGGGTGCTCGAGCGCGCACGTGAAGCTTAAGGACAGGATGCAATTACAACGCGGGCATAAGTGTTATCGTTAAAACAAAAACTTACACCGTCCCTCGTCTATAATTAGAGGTTCTCATTCGCTGCTTGTTAAAAGTATCATTATTTTTTCCTGCTGGGGCGGAGGAGACGATGCACCGGTTATCGATGCGCCATGCGAAAGCTTCTGCGAAACGAACGTTTATCAGTTTTACGCATCTCTGGACGACGAAGAGAAAAATTACAATTAAAAAACATTTCGCAATCAGCTCCTCATTTACTTGCATTCAATAAAAAAAAAATGTAGAGCAAAAATTAATTTTGTAAGAAATTCTGAGTATCGCTAATGGATCTAATGTTTAGAAAATCTGATATCAATTTCAATTAATTTTTTTGCATGTAATCGGTCCTCAATTGAAAATTTAAAAAAATTCGTGCAGGAAAAATTAATTGTTTTTGACAGTTTTAGCGACAGCTTTCAGATCGTCGACAATCCGACTGACGCAATTTCGCTTCCCGAAATTTTTACGACCGAACCCGATTGTCACATTCGCGCCGCTTGCCTCGAAACAAAGTTGCGAGCTCCTGGATCCGGTAATTAGCGTTATGAAGTCTCCGGTGCGGCTGCTGCTGCTGCTGCTTCCACAGTCGGTGCGCTGCTCGCTCGCGTTCCGATGACTCGCGGGATAAGCGAGCGGAGCGCGCACACGCGGTTACACATTACGGCAGGTTCGGCGGAGCGATGCCAGCGGCAGGCAGCAGCAGCGGCAGCGAGACTCACAATACGTGAAAGCGGCCATTATCCAGAGTTTTCTTTTGCGCAACATAGTCGCAGCTTATACGCAGCCACTCGCTCGCTGTTTCCGTCCCCCCGACTCGACGCTCCGGCTATAAATAATGATATACTTTACATTAGTAACGCACGCACTTCATTACTTATCCTGCGGCG
This sequence comes from Itoplectis maculator, assembly GCA_964034905.1. Lineage (NCBI taxonomy): Eukaryota > Metazoa > Arthropoda > Insecta > Hymenoptera > Ichneumonidae > Itoplectis > Itoplectis maculator. The sequence goes on from OZ035861.1 coordinate 2,657,976, forward strand.
CGATGCCACGAAGCCACCCGAACGCCCCGAGAAAACTATACAAAGCCCCGCGAATGTTCGTAAAGAGAAGTCATTTTCCGTTGCGAAATCACCGCGAGATCTCGTTATAATCGCGCCGGTGGCAAACACGCCGAGCGATTAACTGCACGAGCAGTTCAGGGAATCGGCGAGAAAAATACGCGTGCGAAGCGAATAGCCGAAGAAAAACACTGCGAGCAGACTTCCTCCTCGTGTCTTGTTGCCTCCTTCACGCGCTTAGCTAGTAGCGGTCGTCTTATTCGGGCATGAGACGAGGCTAGCACTGCGTCGACGTCTCGCGCGATGCCGGGAAAATTAATGCGAAAGGGAGACGATCCGCCTACCCAATCTTAGCAGTACGCAGACTTAGGGTAATTTTTAATTGCCTGCAACTTTGCCGTTTAAGTTGTATTTATTCGTAAACCGAAACGTTACATTTTTTATTTCTGCGCGGAGAGAAAAATATGGGAATAATCTCTATCGTGTGGCAATTAAAAAACATTCCGTAATTCTGGCGATTTTTCCTATACTTTTGAAAATATGCCATATGACATCTATATGACCATAATTATTTAAAAAATCGCCAAAAATTCCGGAATGTTTTTTACAACGAGTATACAAATTATTCCTATATTTTTCTCTGCAATGTTCTACACTGAGAAAAATTAGTAGTTGTGATTACCAATCATTGGTTCGATGTACCAAAAAATTGGTTGCAGTTACTAAAATATTGGTAGCTCTGACCAACGATTGGTAATCACAACTATTAATTTTTTTCAGTGTAATTCGTATTTCAAGTTTTGAGCGTCTTTGCCAGTGAGAACCACAGAAGATACACGAGTCGTCCGTCAGCGCTGATCAGGGAGCATCCAGCGTCCGCCTGATCAGCCCAGGCTCGATGCTTCTTCGTCGATTCCTCCGGTTGTAGTACCACGACCGACTAGGCGTGTAGCGCTGCAGTTACTATTGGCGAAAAACGACGAAGAGTCGGATGGGCACGTTTCGCGTCTCCGCGAATAGTCCGTCCAGTCGAGATGCCGGAACACGCGCGCGCGCGCGCGCGGGGCAGCCGCGAGTTGTGCCGCGCGCTCTCGCCCAGCGTGATTGCACGTCTCGGGCTGGACCATGATGGCCGCTGAGCTCGGCCTATTGGTTCCCCGGTAATCACACGGTCTCCCCCCTACCCCCCTACCCCCCTCCTCCCACCTCCCTCGCCGTTGCCCGGCTCTCCGTGCATTATACGACGTCTATACCGCGGCTTATTCCACGCCGCTTCGCCACCCCAAGCACCGGGTCCCCGCGGCCGCGGCTGTCATTACCCGATCATTTTTTGTTTCGCTGGCATTTAATTTGAATCGCGTCCCTCCCCCATTGCCGCGCGGAACGCGAGGGTTTGTTCCTTCTGCTTCCACCTCCACACTCATCGCTTCCTCTTTGCTCATCTTTCATCGTCGTATATATATAGTCTCGATGTCTCTCTGCACTTTCTTTTTTCTCGAATTCGTTTACTCGTTCCTTTTTGCGTCGCTGTGGTTCGAGTCTCGCGCAAATTTTGCCCCTGATCCTTGTCATCTATTTTAGTTAGTATGATTTTTATTTATTATTATATTTTCTAATTTATTATTTTTATTGGCTGGTGATAATATAATGATTTTTTGTTACAATTGTTTTTTCTAAATGATAATTATTATTGGTCAGTGATAATAAAATTATACTATAAATGCGTCATAAAATATGATAAACGAAGTTACAAAAATTGGAGTAAGATATTCTTAGTCTTTAGCAGCTGAACGAAGGAGGAAGGCACCGATCGTGTCGCCGCGTCTCCCGTTGCTTCGGGTGTGTCGGAGCACGCGGGGAGACGACCAATTTGTTAACTCGAGGCTAATTCAACCGAGAGGTAAGATCGCTTGGCGCCAGACGGAGTGACCAGGGAAGTGGGCACCGGGCCTCCTGCGTCTCGCGACCGCAGGAACTCGGTCGTTGTCGCGTCTTCCTTCGGGGCGAAAGTGGACAACTTACAGGGTCGCGCGACGCACGCCGGGAACCGAAGATGGTGAGATACGAGCGGACGGCTACATCGAACCAGTCCCGAGGCATTAGGAACCCGCTGGGTATGTTTCTCCTTTTCTTTCCGTCTCTCTCCTTCTCCTTTGCCTCGATGCAACTCGTGGTGCATCGAGTCTCGTCGTCTTCCGGTCCCTCGTGACATCTTCCTACATTCTTCCCGAAATTTTTATTCCGTATCACTCGATTCTTGAATGAATTCGACGAGCAGCAACGAAATCCAAAATAATATGAGAACGCGTTTCGACTGAATAAAAAAAGGGGGAGACTCGAGAGGAATAAAAAAAGATGATGAGAACTCGCTTCGACGAGATCTTTGAATGAGTGTATAATCTTCGGGACCGGAGTCTTCTCACGACAGGCCGATCGCCGAGCAGCCACAGCCGAGTAGACAGAAAGAGAATAAGAGACGCAGAGACATCGCGGTCGCCCCACAGAAATTACGTCGAAATGAAATGACACACTCGACTTGGATTATCTCGAAAACGACTTATTAGGTCTCCAACTCGAGATCGAGAATAGTCCCGGCGGTTTACCCTTTCGACCGTTCGAATTCGACTGTCCCGGAGTCCCCGCGAATTTACAGCGAGAGTCACGCGCGATGAAACTGACCTTCCGGAAATTGGAACAGGCGAAAATTGCACTGGGAGACGGTCAACTTCGACGAGCGCGAAGATGTGCAACGAAATGCGTTTTCGACTATCGGACGGAGCGTGTTCGACGCGAGATGGAATTGCGGACCGTGTAATTTCAATAATCAATCGCATGAACGTCGTTTAATTTTTATAATGATCAGCAACAGCAGCAGCAGCAGCTATCGAATTCGATCTGCTCATGGGAACGAGACTCGAACCGCTGAGAGATGATTGCTCGACGTTGTCCTTTTTTTTCTTGGCTCAGTCAGGAAAAAAACAACAAACCTGGATTAGCTGCTCGATGGCCTTTCGGCCATTGAATCGTCTCGAGAATTTAAGACAAGGTAACGAAACGCGGACGGGAGGCAAAAACGTAGAATTACAGGTCGAAGCGTTCGATGCTATATCGGATATATTATATATATATCGATTTATCAATTCAACTTTTTATTTGTCGGTTCATTCGTCCCTGCGACTGTCGATTATCCGGTGAAACGTTTCCCTTATCGCGAGCACCAATTGTGGGAAGCGAGACGCTGGTATCGCAAGAGTTGGGTATCATAATTGGAGGAACAAGCGGATTGGATGGTTGAGAGCTATATCAGAAATATATATTGTATGTATCCGATATATAGTATACGAACACGTGGGATAAGCTGACTGAACCCAGCAGCTGCCAAGAGCGACGCGGTGGGTGTATTCAGGCACACCTCAACCAGTCTGGTCGCGACGACTGTACGCGGCTGAAACGCGTCGAGTCCCGAGCGTCGGGGTCTCACGGGCCGGACAGACCGGGCAGTGTGATCCCTTCTCGCGCACCGACGCCTCTCGACGGGCCCCGCCGTTATCTGAACACGGAAATAATGACCGTGGCTTATCGGTCTCGTCCACGATGCTACAACTTCTAATTATGTTCAAGCCTGAACGCATATACCCCGGGACTCTCGGTCTAGGCTGCGAGCTCAACCGCAACCGAGGATATCGATTGTCGCTTCGGCTGCACGTAGATTTATTTTAACAAAATAGGATTATTAATATTCTGTCATGACATCATAATATTATCCCTCTTTTAAAAAGTTCATGAGTAACGGAAAGCATTGTTAGCAAACTATTCGAGCTGTGATTGGCTGGGACTCTCAGACCGAGTCCAGGTTCATTTGTCCTTGATAACTTTGACAGAACTGTCAAATATCGTATTTTTTTTTTAATCCACTAAAAAAGGGTTGTAACCGGTGTTTTCAGGGATTGAGAATGATGGTATAGGTTAAAAGTCGATATTTTGAAAAAATAAATTTCGTGACCCCGATTTGGGCGGTTTTCGGCCCGGCGGCCAGATCTACGATTTCTGACAAACTGTTCGGCCAAAAATTTTTTTTTTCAATATCAACTCAAAAAGGGTTGTAACCAGTGTTTTCAGGGGTAGAATATGCGACTTGAGAATGATGGTATAGGTTAAAAGTCGATATTTTGAAAAAATAAATTTCGTGACCCCGATTTGGGCGGTTTTCGGCCCGGCGGCCAGATCTACGATTTCTGACAAACTGTTCGGCCAAACATTTTTTTTTCTCCCGACTCCACTGAAATAACTCCATTTCGCGTCCGCAACGCGGGCGGAAAATAGCTCATTTTTGACAAATGACTCACGCATGCGAAATACGATTTCATTTCCTCCCTAGGGAGGAAATCGGCTCATTCCTGCCCTGCGGGAGAAATGAAAATCGCATTACGCATGCGGATCGTCATTTGTCAAAAATAACCTAATTTTCCGTCCCCGTTGCACACGCGAAATGGAGTTATTTTGCAGTGAAATCGGGAGAAAAGTATAGTACGCTACATGGGAGGGGTGCAACTTTTCACCTCGTGTGAATTTCTGCCCTCGCTTCGCTCGGGCATCAAACTTCACACTCGGTGAAAAGTTGCACTTCCCTCCCTTGTAGCGTAATGTACTATTTCAAAATCAACTAAAAAAGGGTTGTAACCAGTGTTTTCAGGGGTAGAATATGCGACTTGAGAACGATGGTATAGGTTAAAAGTCGATATTTTGAAAAAATAAATTTCGTGACCCCGATTTGGGCGGTTTTCGGCCCGGCGGCCAGATCTACGATTTCTGACAAACTGTTCGGCCAAATTTTTTTTTTTTTAAAATCAACTAAAAAAGGGTTGTAACCGGTGTTTACACGTATAATTTCAAACGTCTCCCAATTTTTTCCCCACTTTATCTGCAACGCGAATCAGTCGACGATTCTCGTTACAGCGTCAGGTCAGTAGGCGACGAAACTCCCGGCGCGACAAAACTCCCGGGGCTTTTGTAGAAATGTCCCGGGGGCGCAAACCAGCGGACCCGTAATACGAGCCGGTGAGACGGGAGACAGGGTGGGCGCGCGTTGTGTGTACACCGCGCGCGGAACTGGCGCGGTGTATGCAACGCGTCGGACAGTCGCATACGCTTAGCGAAACAATTAGGTGATTTTATCGCGCCCGCCGGGGGCAGAGAGTAGCCGGGTAGGTAAGAGAGAAACGCGGACAGAAATATACAGAGCACATACCGTCGCTCGGCTCGGAGCATTCTGTCCCCCTTCGCGGTGACGCGAAGCGGCCGTGTGTAAACCTACGGAAAGCCGCAGGAGCAGCGCGCACGTTGAGCGCCCCCCGAGTCAACCGGAAGCGGCCGCGCGCGCGCAGAGGCAGAGTGGGGCAGCCACTTCCGCTCGCACTCATTAACGCCCGCGCCGCCCGACGCACGGATTTGTTACCCGTAATTGTGCCGCGCTAAAGGGGGAGACGAGAGGGGGAGGCCTCCCCCTCCTCACCCACCGTTAATTCAATTTGACGCGTTGCTCCAGTCTGCGCTTATTCCGTCTCGTTCCCCCAGCGGCGTTTTTAGCAGTTAATTATTATTCTGATTTTATTGAGTGCGAGAGTTCGGTTTGAGCCGGTTGCCGGTAATTGCGGGAGAAAAAAAAATATCCTGTCGAGGTCAGAAAGCATTTCATTGTATACTATGTATTACTATGTATATGTATATATATTGTATGTGTACCGTTACGTACAATTATGCGCATGCGCGGACAAAAGATCGACGGAAATAGCCTTGAAATATAATCATCAATTATATTCGAGCTATTTTCAGCCGATAATTCCGACGATTTATTAATCCTCCGACCGTTCGCGGGTAATCGAAAAAAAGGGGAAAAAATAGAAAAAATGAATTTACACTCCAGCCCGTAATTTGCCTCGGTCGTTTCGACGTTACTCGAGGTAACGTCGAACCGTTCGCCTTGTTTACCTTCGCGTGTATCGGCCACTTAGGCCGATTTTTCACGGGCGTAATCGGGGAAATTGGTAAAACACACGGGACGCGCAGGCGCGCGAGCTGCGGTTTGCGCTAAAACGCGGAAATCCGCGCGCGCGGGACCGATTCGGGACGGAGAGCTCGGCCGGTGTACTGACAGCCGGCAGCTAATTTATCGGCTGAAACCACAGGCTACGCGCCGCAAATCGACTCAACGACTTGGCGAGCGCGGCTTCTCTTTTCTCGCAAGCAGCTTCTTCGAGGGACTTTATAATTGACCTGCGCTGCGCGCATGCGCGAGAAAATCGCTCGGGCTCGGCTCGCGCGCGGGGTAAACGTTCGGGAGACAATGAAAGAAACCGAGGGCCTCCTCTTTTTTTTCTCATCACGCTTCTTGGCTCCTTGACGAATTACTGCGAGCTGCTTGGTATACACATTGTATATATATGTATGTATTTACGTAGGACTGTAGGACTGATGTTCTATTAATAACTGCGAGAGAAAAACACTAAACTTGTCACGAGCCGAGAGGCGCTCGTTTCGCTCGGTCCGGAAGTCGGCGAGTAGCGCACCTTGCGCAATGCACTATATAATCATCCCTTTGTCCGCCAAGGCCCTGTGCACCGGTGCCCGACCGGACTTTCCAAAGTCTCGGAAACGCCCGCAGCCATAATTCAATTACAGACCGCACGGATCTCTTCGAGGTTCGAGGAGTTTTCATTCATCCCGTCCGCGCGAGGAGAGCTTACGCGACCGACGAACCCGGAGGCGGCTCGAGGCGAACGCCAATTTTCGGTGACCCATCGTTTAATTTTCTGGCCCGGGTGCCGACAAGTTACAGGGCAGCAGAGGGACAATGCCGACGAAGGGAAAGGCGGACACCTAGTTCTAATTTATTTATTTTTCCGCTGTCGATGTACCGGAAATTTTTATTTTTGTGAATTGTCAAATATTGTTGAAATATTGCAATAGATGATTTCGGATATTGTGTACAAAATATAGCAAAAGTATATAAAAATATATAAAAGTGTATATAAAAGGGACTGCACGAAATTATTTTTAATCAATTTTTATTTGATCAGAAATCAAGTCAAGTGGTATAAAATACTTTGTCGAATGAGATTAAACACAATGTTCCCTGCCAAAGATTCGGATCTTCCCAAACCAAAAATGCTCACGAAACATCATCGACACTTTCTAGGAATGCTCGACCGGATGCCGGATGGATTTTCAGCGTTAAAACAGGAATTTCGGGATCGGGAGTGCTCGGCAGGTCGAGGGCAGAAGCGATGTCGACTTCCCGAAGAGGAGGAGGAGGAGGAAGGTCGTGTCCCATTAAAAAGAGATTTCTCGAAGGTTGCGGGACCATCGCCGCCGGGTACACCGGTGCCCCAGAACCCGCAGCGGGAACCCCGAGGAGCATTTTTGGTGAATGGAGCGGCTCACACTCCTCTTTCCCGAGGGCATCCAGGTGTAATTGGACGTGTTGAAACTACCTGCGGGATTTTCACTAATTCAGTTCAATTTTCAGAGACATTGACTTTTTTTCTTCTTCCTTTCGGTGTCTCTGTATTTTTTTCTTTTTTTTTCGTGCTCAGCGGGTCCGAATGCCCCGCGGCTTCGCCGGTTTTCACGTCGTCGATTCCTACCGTCTTGATTCCCGGATTCACGCGATTCACAGAATCGTCGGAATATAAAGAATACGACGAGAATAATGCACGACTGCGGCGGTGAGTAGAGACTGATGAGAAAGCATTTTGTCTCGACGAGCTCGGAAGCACTTTCGGTAGCTCGGAATTCTTAAGAGCCGCTGCTGTTGCCTCTGCTGTTGATGCTGATGTTGCAACGCCAGATTGAAGATCTCTCATTTATACTCAGCACCCCCGCAGGCTCGAATTCATCGCAGAGTCGCAACGAGTGATCTCAGAATCCTCGCTGAAACGCAAACTCGAAATTCGACAGATGGCCCGACGCGGCTCTAATTCGTGTCTCTGAAATTAGATGACTTTCTTCTTCTTACTGCTCAGACAAAATCGTTGAATTCCGGCGATCGCAGTTTCCGTCTTTTTGTCCGTAAGACGAATGATCATGAAAACTAAAAAAAATAAAATAAAAAATGCCACCGTGTAGGAATATTCTGTTCGAAATTTCCCACGAGGCGCGATAATTAAACCATTTTCACATTTCTCTTCCGAGCCAAATCGATGGTCATTCGATTATTCGATTTTCCATGGATCCGACGAGCGGAGGAAAGTTGGATCGATCGAAAGTGACTGAAAGCCATAAAGCGTCATTATAATTCACTGATTGTCCGTCGTGCAACGAAGATAAAAAAAAATCCATGTGTTGTGCGTGCGCACACAGACGTCAAGCGCGCGCGTCGCTTCTAGTGAGGGGGAGGAGGGGGGGTAAAAAGGCAAAACGGAGGAAGTTGCGGTTACGCGGGCGTGCGGCGTGTTCTCCGGTGCACCTCGGGTTGGTGCCGTGCTTTCGCGGCCGAACGATCACGAACAGTGGGGGCTGACTCGGCGCTCGTTGGCCTCCGTGAGGGACAACGGACAAACGGAAAGGCGGGAGGAAGGCCTCTCTGTAGGGCCGGAGAGAAAAAAAAGGACAAACAAAAATACTATCAACGCGAGGCCGAGTCGAAACGATGATATATGGAGTGAAAATGCATGGAACGACTCGTTGACCTTTGGACGATCACAATTAAAGCCAATACCACAGATTTTTTATTATGAACACTAACAATAATAATAATAATATTTATCGGTGGCATAGTTTTACGTTGGTATACGTTTTACGAATTTTTCGCGACAATTTTTTCCTTCGCGTTAAATGCAATTATCGTACCGCGATAATTGTATTTTCTCGGAAACGACCGCTCATCGAAAACGTTCTGTTCAGAAGTGGAAGATCCGGGATGAATCGTCAATTTTTGCGTTGCGCTCGCCACGGGGGCCACATGCCATATGCCAGGCCATATCCGAGTCAACACTTCCACCGGGCAGCAGCGGCCGCCGCCCTCGGTCAGAGCCTCGACCGGTGCCTCGATGCATAACTGTTGCAGTTCCGAGTGCGCGCGCGGCCGCTGCTGCGATGAATCGAGGGACCCAGTGAGCGGTCGCCTCGACGCTTCGCGGCTGTGTACGAACCACGCGTGCACGCTCGACTGCACGGCCCACCTGAGCCCTAATTGTTATTTAATTATCCGCCCCGGCCGCGCCGCGGCGGCCGCCATGTTGCGGTTTATACGCATTGCCGAGTCAATTATTACGGGCGCGCCGCTGTGACTCCGTGTAACAAACCAGCATCGCCGCGCGGCACGTCGAGTGCACCGCTCGCTCTCTCGGCCTTTCGTCTCGCTCTGTCCCCGCAGCGCCTTTATATTCCACCATAATCGAGCGTATTTCGAGAGACTCGAATATAGAATATTCCATCTACCGAGCCTCTGCGGTAATTTGTGCAGACGAGCGACGCCTGTCTCGTCTGCACAAATTTATTTGATTACACATATTTATTTGAGTAATCCAATTTGTTTTTAATTAAACTCCACTTACAGTCGCGAGTCTCTAAAAAAACGATTATAATTATTCGACTATCTCGAATAATTTTATCATCAATATTTTTTTCGATCTAACGATTCTATAATCTTGGCTGTCAGACCGATGACATTGAATAACATTATAAGGACTTTCCTCGTCCAAATACGTTTTCGAACCTTTCGGTGTTATCGCAGCCGCAAGGAAAAGGCACCGCGACGCTGCAATAATAATAACAACGACTATACACAGCGCGTTAATAATCCCGAATACCAAAGTGTCGAGAGCGAGAGACTCGCGGCTACCGTTGAGCGCCACTTCGTGTTCTCGTCCTCTGCGGTATTTGCATTCGAAAAAAATGCGTCTTTCGTTTGCCTCGACGCCCGACGTCTTTACACACCATATAACTCGGGTCTCGCGCTGCTGGTTCCCCAGCGACTTTGTAATGTGTCACTTATCACGCTCGGCTCGTCGAGACTTCGCGGACGGTCGAATCGAGTGGAAGTTATTATACGTAACCCGCGACAACTTAACGCGAAGATACCCCGAGAGCCTCCTCGATCTCCGCGCGCAGCGTCTTTATTATACCTGGCGTTGCTGCTGCTGCTGTTGGCCGAAGCGAAGGTCCAGCGCCGGGAAGCGAGTCGAGTCGGTGTACGAGAGTCGAGTCGGTGGGGGATGATTGATGCTCGCGTCTTATCACGAGACACGGACCCGCCGAGATAGCCGAGAGGGCCCCGTCGGTCTCATTACCCCGACACGAAATGCTCATATTATCATTATTTTTATTAAACACCGGCGCGCATCATATTATAGCGTGGCATTTGCCTCGTGAGTCCGCGTCGCGTTTCCCCGGCGACGCACAGCAACAGCAAAAGCAGCAGCAGCAGCGGTCGCCGTTCGCAGCGCGACTACCACAAGCAATTTGCTGGTTATTAAAAAAATTCGATAAAAATCATCGGGATACCGAGAAGCGAGAAGGATGTCTGAATAATAACGATAAACGCTAAGATGTATTTCTAGTCGCGATACTTATTGTTTTTTTTATTTCCTTTTCCGCTGCGGCAAATTGCGCGGTGATTAATTCTCCGTTGGATATTTATTCTCGTGATTTATTTGTCACTTGTGTCGGTGATTTTTTTATTTTACGGTCGACGATTCATCGCTCATCCTTTGCGATAACGAAAATTGGTACTCAAACTGCGGAATTTGTCAATTTCTTTTGGTGATGCTTCTGTGAAATTGATAAACGTTAAAATGTATCTCAGCTCGCGCGACAATTTTACGGTCGTGCAATCTGTCGTTTTATGAGCGTCGAATACGACGGACAATCTCGTATAGATATTTTCGCGAGTCGAGTCGTGGTCCTTGACTGCCCAAAATGCTGGTAACGATTTAGTCTAGTGCGGAATAACGTTTGCCGGAACGTTGAGCGCAACGTGAATGACCCAAGTGGAGATATCTTAATTTCTCCGGCATTCCCGTGTCCCGGAACCCCGAAAAACGGTTTGGCTATATATATAAACGTCTCGACGTATAAGGAATCGACGCGATGTATATATATATTTACACACATGTAAGGACACATACGCAGAGGCCGGGACACACCGCTCGTTGCGTGCCACGTCGTTTTATCTCGCGAGCGACGCCTGTAGCCGATTTATAAGCGTTTGGTCGCGATACCGCAGCCTGTTCACAAATTAAATGTCTCTATCCGTACGTCCGTCTCCGATCTCTAGGACCGCGCGGTGAGAAAAAATACGTGGCGAGAGAGAAAGAAGGAAAAAAGAGGGGAAAAGAGAGAAAATTCGTAACAGCGCAGCCCGCGAGATACCCCTTTACTTTTTATGTCGGTATTATTTCACTTTCGAGCTCTCCTTCCTCTTTCTTCTCGCCTTTATTTCACCTTCTCCCGGCGACTTCGGTAATATATTTTTTTTTGTTTTTTTTTTGTGTTGTCTCTCTTATTTCCTGCTTCACGGAACGTCGACCGTGTTTCTCCTCGAAACGCATTATCGCAGGTACAAGCTTTACTAATTTCCCGAAGCGCCTATAATATGCGTCTTCCTACGTCGTACGTCCTTCTGGTTTATCTCTCGACTCTGCTGCCTCGTGGCACGTCCGCACCTTTTCTCACTCTCGGATCGACCAAGTCCCGACATCACAATTTCAGTTTTTGAAGCGTTAATTGATCTGATGGCAATAAGTGCTCCATCATATTTTGTTTACTCTTCGAACATGAAAAAAGGTAAATGTCAGTTTCTTCGAATGTGAAAAGGAAAAGTCACTCGCCTCGAGCGAATGTCGTTTAGCTCGCGACGAATAAACCCGGCGACGATTTTACCGCGCACATCGCGGGAAATTATGCGTGTAAAGTGACCACCTACGCATTTTCACGCGACACAGTTTTCGATGCGTGTAGCTTAACGCAGAGGCGCGTGAGCACGACTCTTAAGAGAAGGTGGGAGGGGAAGGGAGACAGGGAGAAGGAAAGGGGGGGGGGGGGGGGGGCGAGAGAAGGAGAGAAGGAATAAAGAAGGAGCGCGAGAACGCGAACGCGCGTGGATCGATAAATAAGGAGATAAGAGAGTGGTGTGTATAAATCAGTGGATAAAACCTGCTAGATAGTTACGAGGTCCCATGAGTTTTACGGCGATGGTGAACGCGTTGTATAAAGCGTTGCTGGTCTCTCTTGCCCCCCCCCCTCTCCTACCTCTACCCCGCGACTTACGACGAGCGACGAGCGATCCCGGTGGTGGCGCTCCCTCGTCAAAAGAGCAGTCGCCCGATTTGCGGATTCGCTGGAAGAAAATTCTTATAAACGACCGTCGCTTCGTCCCTGACTCAATTCTTCGCGGAGCACTTTTAAGCTCCGTAACAGTCTCGTCATTCTGCCCGGAATCGGTCGGATAACAACTGCGTGTCTGTTCCTAACTATAGTTAAAAAAATAAACTGAATTTATTTTCACAAAAAAAAAAAAAATAAACTCAATTTATTTTTACAAAAGCTAAAAAGATAAAATACATTTATTTTCACGAATCCATCGTAAGACTGATGATGAGTTCAGCAGAAAATGTAACGAAACGACAAACCGTTACATCCACGAATATCGCAGACTTGACGATCATTTAATTAAGCATCGATCGTCGGATTTCCGGGCGACTCGTCGTTTACGACGAGTGTAAAATCTTTCGCTCGGTTGTTCGTCCTGTAATCTGCGACATTCTCGCACCTTGCCTCGCGCGTTTCTCTTCTCTCGCACCTTTTTTTTATTTCGTACCCGCTGTCGCCTTTTTTTGTCCCTTTTTTTTCGTGTGTCTTATTTATCCTTGTTTGTCTTTACCTCGATTCCCTCGGTTCGCCGAATTGCCGGAGCCCAGAAAACGGTCGCCCGTATCTGCCGGGAGGACCGCGACGCGATTAGTATAGGCACTCGCGTTATCTGAACAGAGAACCCGGGACGTTCGCCTCGGTCAGTTCTCCACGAGAGAAAGACGAGGAAAGGGACAGAGAAGGAAAGAGAGAGAGTCGGCGTCAACCTCGGTGTCTCGGTCCTCGCTTCGCACGCGGCTCGCCCACCTAATCACGGCTCTATTTAGATCCCCGAGTCCAAGCGTCTCCGACTCTTTTAAGAGGATATCCGTGTTAAGTGGCTTCCCCCCGGTTTACGGCTCTTTAATCGCTCGAAATTTGTTGCGAGTCCGCGTGCCACGCGGTGAAAACGTCTTCCTGTCCTCTGCCTCTCTGCTGCTGCCATCTCCACCTGGGACCCATAACTTGGCCTGGCGTTTTGTTTCTCGCTCTTCGCTTTTACACTTCTTATTTTTCTGTCTCTCCCCCCACCACCACCCAGTCAGTGGTTCTTCGTCCGCGTCCAATGATCGCTCATTATTTATACAGCTCACGGAATTATCACGTACGAACAGACGATTTCGGTTTCAACACATTTGGTCTACCCCTAACATATGGAATCACGAATTATGGCACCCGCGCGGCTTAATTGCTGCTATCAATTTCCGTCCACCTGCTCCGAAAAACCTGAGTTTGTAATACCCCCAATTTGTCTATCTTTAATTTCAATCGCGACGCTGCGCCGAGCTCCCCCCACCCCCCACTTGACTGGTTCGAGAACAGCCCATTTTATTTTATTTTTAATTATTTTATTTTTTTAACTCGATGCGCTATATTTTTAGAAAAGGATTAATCGACAAATTACATTTCGCAACTCGCATCCGTGTCAATTGTGAATTGCGACGAGGCAGCAGCAGCAGCAGCAGGTGGCTCGACGTCTCGGCGCGGTTTGATTTCGCGTGACCGCGCCGGTATCAAAAGTTAATACACACGCGTAAAACACACTCGACGCTCGCGTGTGAGCTGCGATATTTCGTGCGATATGCGGATTCCGAGTGGCGATCGTGCGTACTGCAATAATATTCGCGTGCGATGCATTCGACGAGTGAGCCGGAGAATAATGCGTCCACGCTTGTGTGCGTTTCTGTCTGTGTGTGACGCACAGACGAATAGTGGTCAGCACCCTTCGACGACCAGTGCAATCACTGACCATCACGCTATGACTTTTCTACATAATTACACATATCCTTTTGTTTGATTCCTGTTAGTCGCGAACGGACGTGCCAAGTTGTTGTGTCTGACTATCGATATTAGTGTCCGGAATGAAAATTCGTCGATTTTCATTGCCTTTCATTTTTATTTCCCTGGAAGCGCGCGGAAAAATAAGATTACAGTTTTTGCTTACCGACTGAGCGTTTTTCTTAAGCTACGAATTTTACGGTACCTCTTTGATATTTAGAAAAATCAGTTTTCAAGCTGTGACAGAGACACCGGCAAACAGGATCGGCGAGAGAGCGAATGGTACGTGGCGAACAGCAGCGAAACGGCGAGCGTATGCTAACCGCGCTGGCAAGGATGTTCGTGCGACGAATTCGAAATGTCACGAATTCGCGGGATAGGAACAATCGCGGGAATATCATGCAGCATTTTGATATAGGTTCACGATCGAGGCAGCGGTATACGACGACGACGACGACGAAGCTTTCCAAGCTCGACGCGCCTTTGAAGGAACCCGACTGCTGTGGCTGTCGATGCTTCGGGGTAGGATGGTGGCAATGATATCGGCTCCGCTTTGAGAAACATCTACCGGGATACGCGCGAGAAGCTCCGCCGTATGAATTTCAAATAAAGTGAACCCCTTTCCATCGGTAGCCGAGGCCGGCCAAGCTTATACCCCTCGTCGTCGTCGTCGTCGTCGTCGACGTCGTCCCATTCCTGCTTGGCGTATGGATAACGCAAAGGGTAGCGTCTGCTTTACTCGTCATGTGCACAGCTATATCGGGCGCCTACAGTCAGTTTGCTAGGTGCTAAAATAGGTGCCAATATACAGCCCTCGCAACACCTTCAATTTTTTAATATAATTTTAATATTTTTATAGTGACAAAAAATTATGTTTAAATATTTTATCATTTAATCCTCCTTTAAAAAGTTGGTGGCGAGATTATCGAAGTTCGAGATTTGGTATCGAAGTTCGATATTTGTATTGTTGACAAACTATTCGCCTCCTGATTGGTCGGAGCGCGCGTATTTGCTTCCTAGTACCCCGTAGAAAATTGATGGAGTTACACTCGGCGTTGGTCAGGTCCTGGCCAGGGCCGCTTCATCCCTGTCCGGGCCTGATCAGTATCTGGCTTGGACCGAATGTAACGATACAGATTTTCTACCAGGGGCTAATAATAAATAATCCTTTTATCGAGCTCAGATGCATTGACGAATTAATCATCGCTGGTTTTATGACAAAAGGAACGGTTCACTGTAACTTCCTGACGTACACGCGGCGTCTATAACGCGCGGGGTGTCTCGTCGTTGATGGACGCAGAGAGGCGAGCATCGACGGGTAGCGCCCCATCGATTTACGACCGGCGAATAGTCGAGCACGTCGGTGTTTGTCGTGATTCCGGGCTTTTGCTCACTCCTCGTACATTTTTTTCTCACTCCCTCTGCATATATATCTATATATATATAGCTCTCTTCCTCCTTTTTATCCACGCTCGTTCTCTATCGCTAAGAACCGATTCAGCGCTTTCCTTTGTCGAGAAATTGTCCCGCACAATGGGACCTCTAACGAATTTACTGCGTCACGGCGTCTTCAAACGCGAAGCGACGTCGACTGCTCATCGATCTCAGCGCCATTCGTCGCCATTTCCGAAAAATTGCCGCCGACGTTATTCTGAATTTTAATACGTGTAAATCGAAATTATTCGTGACCACTGACCCTTGGTTGTCCCCGCGCGATCCACGAAAATACCGTGAATAATAAATGTATTGCATATCGAGTATTTCGCGCTTTACACATTTCCTCAAGTGTCTTTGATTTCTCAGCAGGAAAGCCGCTAGGTTTCCCGGCTTCGTGGCAAAGTGGCGTCAATCCGATTTCGACCATCGCCGTGGGAGAAAACGTCGTCGCCTCGCAGAGCCAACAGAGAGTGTCCCGGTTCTCGGTCACTCATGATATTCATGGCTTGAGACCACCTTGGGGCTACGCAAGCCGATACCTCTGAGTTATTCGATCCGAGATTTGAATATCGTACTTGAAAAAAAAAGGAAAAAAAAACACACAAATCGAGTTCATGTATATTTTATTCCGGTGAGCTACCGATATGTTCGATGCGTCGTCGACCAACTTCACACTTGTCCAGTACACGACGAATAAAAATAAATGGCAAAAAAATTAACACCATAAATAAATCCAAAGAATAATCGCCCATCTGTTAAATTTTAGCACGGGTCAACCGAAAAGCATCGACGATTCTATTTCAATTGTCTATGGCTCCAAAACACCATAAAAAAGGTGTAGCGCGATTACCCTGTCATCATCGCGTTTAGTTTTCGGGTCCGAGCGAGAATGGAATCACGCGAGGCGAGTGAAAGTTTGGCGGATAACAGAAGCATCGACGGCTAAGCGTCCAGAAGGCGTCGCACTATTCACAAACAGGTATTGTATTTTATTTTTTTCGAAAGCGTCGAAGGACTCGCGGCGCATCCGGCGACTGCGCAGCGCGTGCACCGGTAGCGAAAAAAATCCCCCGGCGAAATTTAGTCGGGGGAAGTGTGCGTACATTAGTAGCTATAGCCGGTGGCGAACCAGGCGGCCTCTGGTTCGCATCGACAAAGGCAGCCGGTAATTTAGTGATTTTTGGGAGAGCCGAGAGAAGGAGCGTAACAGATTTCTCCTCGATTCTGCGGTCGCCGGGCGAAACCTGCGCTCGACATTCAACGTTGTCGTCATCGATTAGACATATGCGCGCGCGTCGTATACTGCGAGTTGCATTCGGGGCTGTATCGGACTGTTCGGGTTCTGTTCGGGCGCTGCTCGGGTCATATTCACCGTCGAGCGAAATTCCCAAACACATGACGCGCCCGGCCCGCCCGACCGCAGACCCGATTCCGGTCCCAACTGTTGTCGCGTTGTGCCGAGCAGGACCCTTAAAGATTTTCAGCACGCGATATATTCACCGCCGCAGTCGCATGTAACAGAGCATGCGCGCGCAGCCCCCAAGCAGGATGATCATTCGCTTCCTTCCTCCGCGCCGGCGCAACAACACACACGCGAACACGCGTTTGTACTATACTTGACAGACCGGCTGACTGACTGGCTTCCTCCTGGCGGACTTGTATATGAGCCACCATAAAGATGATATATGGCGAAATCTTTTGCGAATCCCGGTGAGCCCGATCGAGATTTCTTTTTAACTGCGGTTACCGCGCGTTTTCTTTGTCGAGAGTTTCGCAACCGACGGAAGTAACGTGGAAGAAATCGTTCGGACGTCAGTTAATTTATTTTCATGCGATTTCCGATCGGGAGATTTCGTTTTTTCAGTGTTGAAACTTTGTGAATGTCGCTGTGATAAGGGCGAAGTTCAATGTTGATTAGAAATTTTGCTCGAATTTTAATCGGCAATGTAATCCATAATGATAAATGTAATAATTCAAATTCTGCTCCTATATTATCATTAATTTATGAAATTGCAATATAATAATTGAAATAGGCGACGATTATCTACAGTCGATAATATAGAGATCTTCCTGTTTATTCGACGCGACAGGGAAAGTGTCAGGTTAGGTTGTCTATGCTCGCGAAGGCATAAAACCCACGATGACTCTCGGGCAAAAGAGCGACAGTCGACGCGTTTGATGGCTCGAGCAGAGTGCGAGAAGTGCGGCGCGGCGAAAGCTCCGCGCGTTATATTGCGATGTGAGAATTCGCCGCGGGGGCCAGAGGGAACAATGGGAGAGGCACCGCCGTTGCTCAACGATAACGCGAGCCCGTCGCTACAGCTCATTTCCCGCCTCGTTCTCACACTTGGTCTATGATATATAAATCGGTTTTACTCGTCGCAGCCACGGCGCCGCGACGCTCGTACCGCGGATTAATTCGCGCGCCGAGCGACCCCGCAAAATCGCCGGAATCCCGCGATAAACCGCTGAGCAGCGCAGTGACTGTGAATCAGCAGCTCGTCGACGCGCTCCGAGAAACGACGATGACATTGTATCCGGGACCTGAGCGACGCGTACGATCGATTAAATTCTTTCACGGAAAATGATCGACGTGAGTCAGTCGTTCGTTCTGTGGCTCGGCTCGTTTTTCTTAATAATCGAGTAATGAGCCGACGACAAGATTAAGAAAAAATAATAAAAATTGAGACTCACTGCGAGCTGCGAGACGTAATTACAGCGGCGATCGTGGCAAAACTCATCGATCCCTCGATCGTTGATCGTCGTTAGCGGCGAGCGACGGGATCGATCGAGACTCTCCTCGATCCGCACTCGCTAATAAGACGTCATCAGCGGATGTACTTACACTTCGGTTGAACGACGTGCCGATGAGGCACTCGAGAGCGCCTTACGCGAGATCGCACACGGATAACGTTCTCATAAATCGCGTTCTCGACTCGAGACGTTCGAATGCGCGTGCGTCGAGTGTATTTATGTAATTATAATTAACTCGCACAGGATTCGTCGATAGATCGTTTCGAGCGCACTTACGTCGTATTAGTGTCATTATTCAATGTATCCGCGATGGATTTTCGTATGTATATAGTTTTGTTGAGACGCACGGTGCGTTCGGCTGGCAATTAACGTTGGCCGCGCGCGTAAAAGGCCAGCGTTATTATTCAAAGTGTTGCTCATTTGGCAGCCGCTGGGAGTCGAGACGCTAAATCGAGGTTGATCGCACTCGTCGGCACGTGACGACACGTGACCGAGCGTGTACGTTGGTACATGTTATATATCTACGAGCGTAACGCCCGGGCTCGTAAAACATACGTTGTGTCCGATTTCGCGTACCGGGAGTTCGACGATCGTCGGAGAAGTATTCGTGTCAGTCGAGTGTCCCGAGCCAGCGCGGCCAGCGAATCGAGATTCACGGATCGGCGGATATAATCGCCGCGCGCGCCGACGATTGCGATCAGCGTTTCGCGTGGAACGCGGAAACACCGGTCGCTTTTGTGTGTGATTCCCCGCGGCTTTGAGCTAATTCCGAGGGCGTATCGAGGAATCTTTCGGCGGGGAATCGACCGGAACCGCGCGGCCTTGATCGGACGATATGAGGACCGTTTTCTCGAATCGTCGAATTTCTCCTTTGCCTTTTTTGCGAAAAAAAAAAAAAAACTGTTTGATTTCGTCGTGAGGAAAACGTTGTTTCTCCGAAAAATTAAAAATTCGAGGAGTAAAACGCGAAAAATTATCTTTCACTTTTTTCAAATTTTGTCACTTCATTCAAATCGATGCTATGCCACAAGACAGAACACGGTATCTCGATTTTTCAATTTTTCACAGAATTTCAAGATCAGACCCTCGAAAATCACAAATTTATCCATACGTAGACGTCGATCGTTAACGAAAATCTCCCACGAAGTCTCGTAGCCGGGCAAGCCGCAAGTCTCGGGGGTTTCGGTTCGCAGGTCCTTCATTCCAGGATGCTGAGCGGCGACAAAAAGTGCACGAACCCCCAAGTTACACTCGAGAATGCGACTAAATTGATCGCTACTATGCCAGTCGCTCGAGTGTTACAAGAAAAAAATGGCGTGCCTAATGTTCTCGAAGGGTGAAATTGAGAAGTCGCGCAGCACCTTCCACAGTGATCGACGTAGCCTTAGCCATGAATTTCTTATGTCGAATTTCGTACGAGAATCAACGGAACCAATCACTCCATTATATCACTCTACTACATTGTACAAAAATCGCCGAGATTGTCTACTGACATTTTTTAAGCAACGGAAAAAAGAAGCAAATTTTCTAGCTCTTCTTGGTCGTCTCGGCAAATTGTACATTTATTAATTGCTTTTTTCGTACCATCTGGGAAATGAGATCGTCTTTAGAAATGGTATGTTAATCAATTGTGAAGCCAAAGTTTCCGTCCACTCCATATTGCTGTCTTCCCATCTAACTTTCGCCAACTCGTTTGCCCCGTGTATAGCCGAAGTGTACACGCAGCCTGAAAGCAGAGACGGAATTCTTGAAGGAAACCGGGGGGAAAGAGCCCGGAGAGGGTGGAAGGTGGTTCTGGCGTCTGGGTTGCCGCTCTCGGCTCCCGCGCCGGGTAAATTAGATTTCAGACTTCCGGGGACGCTATAAGAACCCGAAAAGAGGGGGTAAGCGTGGACAAACGTCCCGTTCCCTCTGGTTCCCTGCAGCTCGAGGGGTAGTTTCTGCTGCTGCCCCGCGTGGACTTTCTTATTTTCTCTTCGGTGCCTCGTGAACCGAATCGGCCGACGAGGAAAGGACGGGTTTGCTTATTTAGTGGTTTTCTTCTCCCGCTCCAACCATCAATACTTGAACCACTAAAGCCTATCGATACCATCAGCAACCCCGAAAGTTTTCGTCTGTGAAAACTCGGGTGTGTAATCGATAAACGTTGGATCTTTCGTCACAGAAAAAAATCCAACAGTATCGATACATTAAAATACTAAAAAAAAAAAAGAATCAGTATTCTCAACACTTTATTTTTTATTTAAAAAATGACTAACCTGCTCCGAGAGTGAACGCTGCATGCAGCAATTAGAAACATAATTGCCCAGACGTTAGACCCGATCGCTGACTGCACGAGGATTAACGGATAGTTACACAGCGAAGCATGCAACGTTGGTCCGAAAGAGCACTCGACGGTCTGGGCATTTTTGTTTCACGATTTCCACCTATACATATAGCGTTGCACCCCCCGTCGGGTGATCGCAGCAACAGTCAGTCAGTCAAGCGATATATTCCAATGTACAGCTTACACAGCGGTTATTCTCTCTCCAAAACCGAATACAAATTGCAATCTAACCTCTGGCCGGTTTAACGGTCGGATTCTGAGCCACAGCGATCGACCCTTCGATCGAAAACAATTGCCAAGTGCGGCGGTAAATGTATTAAACTAGTTGTGAATTTATCGTGGGCTCACCCTTCGGTGGTTTCTTTCGCCCTCTCGGCCGCTGAAGCTGCCACTCGAGTCCGGCACTCGACTTCCCGATTCCCGCGCCGCAGACGAGTCGCACTCGGTGCATTAACGTGCGTGAGAGAGTCACGAAGCTCGGGGCGCGAGACCCGCCACTCGAGGGTCGAAATCTCGAGTACGTCGGCCACTCGAAACGTTCATTTCGCAGTCGGCCGAGCCACTGGACAAAAGGTTCGACAGGGCGAATCAAATTTGTATAGTTTATAGCATCTAACTGAAACAGTAGTCGCCCTATTATTTCATTATGACTTACAATTACCGGGACGCTCCAATTTTTATTTTTTATTCAATAAAACTATTTTTTTTTAAATAAATACCTTGTAAAAAATTGTAAAAAAAATGGTGTCTTGAAAGTGCAAAATTGATGTGTCGTCGACACGAATTGTTTGGTATTTATGGTTCAACGCGTCCGTATTCGTGCGAGCACGTTGATTACGCGTTTTGCGACAGTTCGTTAGGTCCAGATCGTTACTGTCATCGTTACCGACCCTTTGACATTTAACCCCGTAATTACCACCAAGGTGTATATTATATAATATACAATATAATATATAATATCGTACACAGTTGTATCGTATAAGCGGGCGTGGATAAAATACATATATGTGTGTATATATGTTGTGGATGCTACATATAAACACACACGGCCACTCGGGTGAACAGCAAGACACGATCATCGAACTCTGCTCGGCGACGCAGCTTCCCGAAGCGGCAGCTCGCGTCTCTGTGTATAGCGATAGAGACGGAGAAGCTGACTGCAGATACTCCGTTCCGGCGCTCCCGGGATCAGCCTGTCCGTAGGGGCTTTCCGCGGTCTGTGATTTTCTGATTAGCAGTGGGTCGACTGGCTGCAGTTAACCGTTGTTAGGTTGTGCCCGATTGGTATGCATGGGCTGGGATTCGAGCCCAGGGACCCCGGAGCAGCGCGCGCGCGGGACGCTCACCTCCACCGCGCGCCATATCCGCCGGGCGTCGTCGATGCTTTCATCGACATCCCGAACAGCCGCTCGATCGAGAAGAACCGTCGGGACGATGACGGGACAGGCGACAATATAGCGCAAACACACGTTCGTACTATATATATACAGAAAACTGCAGTAACTGTACAGTGACTATATATAGACAGCAAATATAGTTGCAAAAAAAATTATGCTGCTGGTCTGAATTAATTGGCGAGTAAAATTATTTCGCATCTTCGGTCGTGAATTTATCTTCGGTACCGCCTTGAAACTGCAGAACCTGTACAGTGACGATATAGACAGCAAATATATTTGCAAAAAAAATTATGCTGCTGGTCTGAATTAATTGTCGAGCAAAATTATTTCGCATCTTCGGTCGTGAATTTATCTTCGGTACCGCCCTGACAATTATAAACTCGAATACACTTTCAAGTGTAGCGCGACGATGGCCATTTTTCAGCGGTTGACTTCGGTTTGACACGGCGCACTCAACGACCCTTCGTAACGCGCGCGATACACAACGTGGCGGCCGTCAGGGGAGGGGGGAAGGCGAAGGGAGGGTGGGGGGCAGACTACAAGTATATACCGGAGCTTAGGGGGTTGCCGGGGTGGGGCTCGGGTTGCGTAATGACCCTAACACCGCGCGGATCGTGGGCACACGCTCGCGTGAATATACAGAGCGAGGGAGGGAGATGGACAATCAGGGTTAGACCGCGGCGAGGGTGGGGGGAACAATTTCCCATGGATAATGGCACTTTGATTACCCCGTGACGCCGCGCGTCCTGTCAAGTGGCCACGCTAAATCGTGGTTCACGTGAAAAATAACGCCGAGAGGTGGTGGCCCGATGAAACATACACAAATCGAAAATCTCATTTCCCAGACAGTACGAAAAAAAGCAATTAATAAATGTACAATTTATTACCCGAGGCGTCTAAAAAAAGGTTCCTTAAAAAAAATCCCGATTATCAGCGAAAGTTTGGACTTTTTAAAAAGCAGAGTATGTTCAGAGTGTTCGCGGAGATAGTGCTAAGAGCATTAAAGGCTGCGTTCGTGCTGTACTTATACGTATAGGGGGTGAAAAAAAAACTCGGGCGTTGAATGACCGAGAAAAGTTTTCGCCAGACCGGAACCCGGGAAGTTTTACCGTATTTGCGCATCCGGTGTGCCATAAATCTCGGGCCAGGGCGCGCAGCAGTCCCGCCTACTTGGTGCTCCTCTCTGGCTTCTGTGCGCTACCACTGCGACTCGGCCGCAAGACGTCGCCAAGTCACAGATCTTCAACGACGAATAAATTTTCGAACGCGAGGTGGCTGCCCCTTTTTTCACCAGAGCCGATCTCGACTCCTTTCCTCGTGGATCTCCGGAAGCTCGACGTCTTTTCGCGTTCTTCATCTCTGTACCCCTCCTACTTTGCGTTATAAGAAATGTATTTTCCGAAGCTACGTAGATTTTTGTTCGGAATTTTGTGCTAAGTATCGACGAAAACATTGACGAATTGCTACTGCCGCTGTCGTCAGTTTTTAAGGCGAATGCGTTGTCAGAATGTAATACAGTCGACTTGCATTTTATTTTAATATAATAATAATAATATTACAAATATAATAATAACAAAATAAAATAAATAATTTAAAATACAGCCGCACAATAATATTTCCAACGCAACTGCAATTCGCTGATCCGACTATATCAATCCGATAAAACTAATTTTCTTCCCGGCGAGTTTTCCCCGCGGCTAGTCGAAAAACCGCGGCGGACGATCCACATCGAGGGACCACAAATCACCACTCGATTCCGAGCCACTGCCGCGACGTCATGAAATCATAATCGGCTCGTTGTAGCCGCCGTAGCACTTCCAACGACGAGAAGCGTTCGTTTCAGTCCGCACCGTCGACGTTTCGCCACGGCCGCTGTACTTTTGCCAGGCTTTGTCGGTGTCCGTTTTTATGGATTATTGATGGCCCGGGCGGCTCTCTTCGCCACTCTTCGCCACAGCCATCGCCTTTTTTCCTCATTTTTCGTGAACGCTTCTCGCGAACGGCATAATAACGTAATTACGGGCATGTTGACAAATTGAATCGATTCCAATTTATTCTTTTCATTGAGTCGCCGCAGCCTCGGGGCGATATCTGCCGATGCACGGCGCGCGCCTTCTCGTCGTCGCTGTGCTGACTCGTTATAAATATTTCATGATCCGGAGCCCGCGTTCGCCTCTCTCGCGGAGACCCTGGCGTGTCCGTGGAAAATCGGCCGCGACAGGATGATCGGTTCCTATATCCTGTATCCTTACGCACAGATATATACTCACATGTATTCTCTATACACATATATGTCTCCCTTATTGTTGGCTACACCGAAACTTACGCTGCCCATGATTCCCCAAACTGTGAGCCGCACAAAGCCGATAATCTTCCATCAATCAGAATCAGAAGTGCCTCGGGGGTGAAGAGCTCGCGCGCTTTCAGGAAACTTCGCGTTAATACGACCCCCAAAGGCGGCGTTGGCGGTAATGGAGGCGTTCCCCACGTCTTTTGGAATCAATTCGGTAGAAATTTATTATTTCTGTGCTAATATTCATAACTCCAATAATACAAAAAAAAAAAAAAAAAAAAAAAACAAATTTAATTATTGATATTGAGCAGCATCTGATATTTACACTGCGCATGCGCGACAAAATTATCCGCGCCGATCGCTCGGCTCCCGACGATCTTATGCGAATCTTACCGCGAGTCTGCGGATTCGTTGAGTTCGAGACGAATGAGAAAGCCGCGCACGACGCGATACGACGAAGGGTACGCTCGATCGACCGAGCGATGATAAGGGACCGAGGCTGAGCGCGCACGCCCTGGTCGAAGGTGTTAAATTCACTGGATATGTTGCACGCCTCGCATCCCGTCACTAGGCACCAGCGGCATCGGCTTTCCTCTATATCTATACATCTATATATACCCACGCATACATACAGAGAAGCGGGCGGTGTAGTCGGCCGCGTTCCCGACAAATCCGATCGTATTTTCATCGACGCCAAATTGGCAATATCCTCGCCGGTGACGATTCTTGAATTATGCATCAGCCCCTGGGACAGTCGCTTCAAAGTTTATCCATTCCGCTCATTTCCATCGAGTCGACCTGCCCCGCCGAGAGGCGCACAAGCTCCTCACCCCGGGAACCAACCGAGTACGGCGCGCCGCGCGGTTGGCCGACCTCGAGAGCGCGAGACTTTTCGAGATTGTACCCCACCACCTATATTATAGCCACGTTATAGATCCGAATAACCCTCTGCCCTCCTCCGTCTCCGCCCGCCGCGCGCGACGGTGAATTGCCACTCGGCCCGACGTCGAGTGGAAACGTCACTTATCCAACGTGGCCAATGCGGACCCCGGAAACGAACGACGGAATGGAGATATTTCGCGATATTTCCGGGTGCAGTTTGTGGGTGCCAAGTTGGCTGAAACATTTCGCGGAACGATGATGATGATCACTGGAATAATAATCGAAATTTCGATACTGTGAATCGTCACCGTTTCATTGGTCATCAGCGTGTAATTTCATATGCACTCTAATCGTGCATATGGAACGGTCCGAATATTCTACAATATTAACAGCAATATATTTGCGCGAGTGAAAGGGGCCCTCCTATGGAAATTCATAGTGATGAAATCGATGGACGGAGATTAAAAAATAAAAAATAAAAATACTGGACTATGCGACGAGGTGAACGCAAAAGTCTTCCTACGTTTTTGTCCACCGGTGTACGAAAGACAAGGACAGAGGTGCACAGCTCGCAGTGGCGCAATAATAAAATGATAACAGCCCTTCTTCGTGTCCCGTTAGTCGAGCGGCGATTCTCTCCACTCTCCTTCGTGTTCTCCGCTACCCTCGCGCTGCTCTGCTCCGCCGTCCCATGAATCCCGTGCCGTATATAAATGTCTGTATTATTGTAACGAAGCGCTCTCGATGCCAATTTCACGAGCACCCGCGCCGCCCTCTCGCGTATCCACAGTTGCACCGAGCGGGCATGGACGATGTATATAGGTGTACACAGTATCGAAGGGACGACCGGGGGACGACTTCGCGTGTCGCGTAATTACAGCCACTACGGGGTGGAATAGCCACCGTCGAGAGAGGAGGAGGAGGAGGGCCCGATCGATGCCGCGCGAAATCGAATCGAATGATGGGAGCGATCTCCGGTCGGAGAGATCGATTTCCTATTCGCGACTACGCGTCGCGCGCGCGTTCGACGCTGCCGCCCTCGGCTTCCCGTCCAGTCTGCTCCGTGACACGTTTGACCAATGCAACGCGCTGCATCGGGCTGAGGGGGGATAGAAGTTGCCCTCGTAAAATCGCTTTCGAAGCTGCTACTGCTGTTTACGTTGAACTGCTCGCGATTCGAAATAGCGTCGATAATTATTCATAAGAAATTTTTGTTAAATGTCTGTCAAGTTATCATCGAAATGAGATGAATTGTCTGATTAAAAGACCAGTAGGTGTTACTATTTTTTTTATTTATTTTTGATGCACGGTTAGGGAGGAAGAATAATTATTTAGAGCTCGGTTGATTTTTCTGATCGTTGCACATCTTCCTTTTCTCATTTTTGCAACTGTCTTTTGGCGGACAGTAAAAGACCCGAGTTTCGGGACACGAATATTTCGGCTTGGGCTCGCAAGGCTTGGTTATGATGTTCGGTGAGTCCGGATATTCGTCGCAACATGGACACGGACCTGGATGCAATTTTGGAGGAGGTGGACACCGGCAAAGAGTCACTGGTGTTGATGGTGGCTCTGGCAGCTTTTTGGAAGACGCTCCGCTTGTTAAGTCATCTTCTTTCATTGGCGATGACACTGGGCAAGGACCCAATTTCAGTAGTGTTGGTGGTTCACACGACCTCTTTGTGTAATCGATTTTTTCGTCTGGCTTAACAATTGTAGGTGGTCGAGAATCACCATTGGTACTGGGCTTTGCTTTCCTAATTACAATTTCGTCCTTTTCAGATTCCCTCTCTGCTGGCTTTCTCACTTCTGCGCAACGAGGCTTTTCAGGGTAACATGAGGTGTTCGGTTTCTTTGGACAATCCATGGGCTTGCATTCCAGTGCCTCTAGCTTCGCGTTGAGCCCATCGTTGCAAACTTCTGCGACAGTCTTGCACTTCCGAGATTTCCACTGTGGATGAGAATCAGAGGAAGGAGGGTCACTCTTCGAGGAGAAGGAGGAACCAAATGTGCCTGAGGTCCAGAAGTGCCTCTGGGAATTTTGAAAATGGCACGTTGACATTTTTCTTTTTGTACCCTCGCTTATCTTATCCCAAAGACTCTTGTTCTTCTTGGTTTCAACATCCTTTTCTGGCACTGTCGCGCAACAATGAGATTCTTTGGGGTGGTCCTTGCGACCATCATCATGTTCCTTCATCAAAGATCCTTCCAAAGGCGAAGATGCTTCCAACCTTTCCTTGTGGCAGTCCGAATTTGACGCAAACTTCCCCTCTGCCTTCTTAGATTTGGTCGAAGGTGAAGGTCGACACTTGGATGTATTCGTCTTTGCAGAAGATTTCTCAACCTTTGGTTTCTTAGGCTTCGGGTATTCGGGGCACTTCGGTAGCTTCGGTGGAGGTGGACATTTGGGTGCTTCAAAAGTTTTTGGACATTCTGGTAACTTAGGAAGCTTTGGAAGTGGAGGACACTTTCGATACAAGACTTTTGGTTCTCCTACACTTTCTGGTTTCTTAGGAGGATCCTTTGGTGATTTAGAGTCACAACTTGAACAAAAGTTTCGCACTCCCTGATGATTTGCTTGATGGACACGAGGACGGTTTCTGTTCCACATCGAAGCACCGAAGGATTTAATGGCCGGCTTCGCCTGCGATTCAGAATTTAATTTCAATAGATTTCGTCGCGCCGTGTTCGCCATTCCGCACGTACCCTCACAGTCGTCTGGCGGACATTTGTTCAGGTTGCAGGGTCTCTTCGGTGGGCAGTCGAAGCAAAAATCTTTCTTCGGTGATCTCGGTTTGGCTGGGTAACCAGGTTTCTTCATGGGAACACATGGACCATCAGGGGGATGACATGGACTTCTCAGAGGACGATCCGGTTGTCCCTCACCGCAGTCCGGCTCTCCTAGCCACAACTTATCCGCTATCATTGCCTGTGGTTCACGACATTAAAGAACAGTTCAATCTCTGGCATCGAATCACTCATTCAGCATTGTTTCCACCTCCCTTCGCTGTCGATGACGACAAGTGCGAACAAACATTACTACATTTACATATATTTACAGAGTCGGGACTATCTGATCTCCTCGGGAATTTCCGGGATGAGTCACTTCGGATATTTCATTCTTCTTGCCATCAGCAGCTTCGATCTTTATTTCTGGTTTGCCTTTGCAGAGACCTGTTCCGAATATTCTTCGCTTAAATTCTGCCACCCTCTCAGCCAGAGCTTGCAAGCTTTCCAGAGTGTCCCTCTCGGAAATATTCTTCGTTAGGACGTTTCCTTCCATGTTTTCGATTGTGTTAGGAACTTTCGCAGAGACGAGATAAGTCGGCGAAAAATTGTCGTGATCTTCTTCGGAATCTGTAGATCGCTTCCGGCCACGTGACTTTGGCCATCTTTTTGGCTCGTACCCTTTGCTGTAATCGTTGCCACCGATCTCATCCTCGTAATCATTACCCTGAGGAAAATAATCGTCGTTCTGGCTTCTGTGCGGCGGATCTGGCGACTGTTTCGCCAACAATGTTCTCGTTATCGAGTGATCGTCCTGTAGGGAGAGGTGACGACTGATTGTAGAAGTAACGACCCCTCTATGGGTTTTATGGATAAACGAGGAAACTATTGCAGAAGGGAGGTGGAGCAACGGCAGTGAATTTATGGTCAATGACTTCAAACTTACTTCACTTGTAGCTTTCGGTATCCTCGATGCACTCAGATCTGCGCTTCTCGACTGCAACCAATAAATAAATACACCATACTTGTACAATGGTCAATCAAATGAAATGATTTTTTCAAGCGATTTTTTTTATTAACGTTGACGAAAACGACTCTGTACGACTAAATACAATAAGACATACATAGTAAATTATAGTAAAAAACGAATATATTAAAAAGAGTATTAAATTATCGAGCACGCGAAGACTCTTCAGGTTTTAATATTTTAGCACAGAAAATAGTTAGGTAGTTCAGATCTCCTCATCTGCCGCAACCCCCTCCCTTTCGCGAGAAATCTTTTCCATCCTTGCAGGGTTCACTCTTTGATTCCTCGCAACATTCGTCCCTCTTTGGTTTATGACAAGGATCCTGTTTTTTCGGCTTTCCGCAAGGGTTCTCTTCCTTTTTCTTCTTTCTGCACGGATTCTCTTTCCTGTCGCACGGTTCCTTGGTTCCGCAGTCACCGCAAATAAGAATGGCGTCCACGCACGCCTGGGGACAGACGACAGGCTCAAAGTAAATTTGCCGGATAGTTACAGCAATGAAATTATTATTTTTATCGATTTCGCAGTTCTCGTTCCAGCAGGCGTTCGATCGACTCGATTTTAGTTTTTAACAAACGGATCTTTAGCAAGCCCGTGACCAAAAGTTTATCACAATTCGTCTGCATTGCGCGGGAAATTAAGGATGTGAAAATTTGAAAGCAGCTGCAGCAAACGTTGCTCGTCTCAGTCGCGACATGTTCGACGATTTTCCGAAGGGAATTTTTGTAGGGAACTGCGAGGTTTCTTATTTTCTGTAACGAAGGCAAAATTGATTTCATCCGCTTCGTTGATGTTCCATCTTCAGAAACTGTTTCACCGAAATCGACTGGCGGTGCAGAAAATTGTACTTCGAGCATCATCTGTCCCCGGCTCTTCGTGTCTTCGTCTATATTTTTTTGTATCTCCCACATCGACAGCATGAAGGTCGCACGTTGACTCATTGTTCCAAGATAAAAGCGAAACCCATCCATCGGCAGATGTGTCCCAATTTGGAAGATTGTCCGGCGGGTCGAGGCAATTTTTGACTCAAAAGAGGATCCTTCTACGTTTGCTCGATGCGTGAACGAAGAATCGCTGCACTCTTGCCGTGAAGTGGAACTAGGATTCATGTTTGAGGCGACTTTCGCGAAGACGAAGAACGGGCTGCACGACCATCGCGACTGATTGGATCCTCCCAGAGCTCTGTAAGAGCTGCGATGGCGCAGACATGCTGACCATCCCTGATCCGCGGATACTCGATTACATTTACGCGCTTTATTTTTTATATTTACTCGCCCTTCTATTGGTATTATTATTATGTTTATTTTATTTGCTGTATTTACCGTTTAGCGTTTTTTATTTTTTTTATTGATATGGATAAAGAGGTGTCAATACCTGTGTAGAAAGTGACGTGTAAAAAGGTAGCCCCTCAGATCTGGTCTGTCCCAGCTGTCGCCATCGAGAAGCCGAGGAGTCCTGTTGAACCTGCTGATTGGTTCCTGTTGGGATCCGACTCAGGGCCCAAATTTGACCGGTGACTTTGCCCTGTAAGCAGGTGAATTCACGAGACCCGAAAAATCCATTAAGCTCGTTTAAATTGAAAGGTAAAAGCCCACTCGGTGGGAACGAAAGCCACACTAATTGCAATGCTTTGCCTCGAAAAGTGACGAAAGATGAAAGAACGTACTGAAAGAGGGAATTCCGTGGTTGAATGTTGTCCCGAAGTTCGTGAATGTTTTTTCAGGTCGCTTGCCAGATCGACGTCTTTGTCTCTCAATTCCGTAACCACCTGCAAATTCAATTTGGACATTAATTCGAATTGATGCGATTGTTTCGAGAGTCGTTATTTTCTCGTGGAAATGAGTCGACGGATCTTTTCCTCGAAGAGTTCAAGTACGCACCCTTTCCAAATCTAATTCACGATTAGCGAAGTAAGACGGGACGGCGCTGTTCTTTCGTTGACTTTTCTGCGGGAAACTTTCCGTCCTCGGGTCTTGAATTTTCTGCGATGTCGATGGAGTAAGAGATCGCGATTTTTCGGCCGTCTGCATCAACAGACGGGTCCTCGGAGTCGAATTGGGAACCGCCGGGCCTTGGAATACTCTTGTCTTGAAAAGGTTGCACGATTAGTCAGCAAAATACTGAGTAATTTGACATCGGATGTGACATTTCAATCACAAATAATTACCTTCATCGTCTGCTCGCTGATGTAATATTTTCGACGACCGATGCTCCTCACAACAGATTTGGCCGCGCGGGAAAACATATTGATGACGATGGCTGAACTATTGACGAGTTACTTAAAAAATTTTAAACGCCTTCATCGGGCGCTTGATTTTTCCAAACTGAGAGATAAACAGACGGCGCGTTGCGAGGTGACGGAAACATTTTCAAGCGTTGCATTGTCGCGAGCGAGCTGACACATATTTTCCATGGAATAAGGCAACCGGAGTGAGATTTTTTTTTATCAGTCTATATCCTAAATTAAATTACATCGACAAATATTTTTTTCATGATGTGACATTTCAATTTATATATTTTTTTCCAAGCTTATCGACATTGAGCTGACATCTGGTAGAGTCGGCATTTAAAATCGATGGTTGGTAAGTGCTCTAGCAGTAGGTAATACGAAAACCATTCGACTGTAGATCCCTAACTTATCCTCTATCAAAAAGTTCACGAGCAACCATTCAACAGTCGGTAAATCAGCTTGTATCATAAACCGGTAACGATGAATGTAGATAACTGCCGTGCCTACAGATGGTCCCTTAATGTTACTGATCGTGCTCAGGTAATAATTATTAGTTATATGAATGAACACAATTTATTGCATCACATCTTTGTGCTATAAGCGTTTATATAAAGCAAGATAAAATATGTCACATTTCCGTTACAATATTCTCGGGAATATCGTTAAACAGCATAAAAATAGTTCTTGAATTTCCACGCGAAAAACAATTTCCGTTGCTCTAATAGCCTTCGTTAGACCATGTAACAACGTAATCAGGATACTTCTTCTTGATTAAATCGACGGAAACCTGATGATCAGCTTGTCCGAATCCCTGAGAACATATTATTTAAAATTCGTTAAGATCATTTTTTAAACAATACGATGTAAAAAAGTCTCCGTATTATTGGAGTTGGCACGCATTCTACATTAAACCATTCTATTTTAGATGTAAACTGAGGGGGGCTCCGCTCGTATAAATACTACACTAAAACAAGAGCGCCCTGCATGTCCACCTTGGAGTCTGGTGAAATGTGGGACGCATCAACGAGCTGAGTGACACGCGTGACGACATTGTAAAAATGTATAAAATTCATTTCATCTTTTCGACACTTTTTTTTATCTTCGAGAACGTAATTCCCGTGGAATCAAGCCTTTCAACAGCACAAATTGTATCTTTTTATAGACACGTCGACACGAGCCAGACTGTGGACTGCTCACTAGTCGACTTTACGACAAAATGAATATAACCCAAGTGTACCGCTATCGTGACAGTTGCAATGGGCAAAGTTTTAGATGAGACAATCTTCCAAGATTGCCTCGCAACTCTATAGAATCCTCGTGATTTTTTTTCTTTTCACACGGCAGTTCCGCCTCTGCCTTTCGATCTCGACGCAACGGAGAGAGCGATGAAAGCTCTGCAAGTTTAACGAGAGCCACGCGTACACGTGGAAACAATTTGGAAAATCCGGTGAAACGACGCCCATACACAAAGACCAACAAAGCGGAGGCGCAGATGTAAACTGTGCTGAAACCGATGGAAGCCAAGTGAGGAAGGCAAGCAACCATGAATCGTGATATCGAGTTCGCGCCGCAACTTCCACTGTGGCATCAGTTCCAACCGAGGCCAAGGTTTACGATGTTTACCCTAACTCTCGACTTTCTTCTGCATCGGTGATCTAACATCCTCCTATGGGACAGTCGAGTATTAAAAGCGTAACTAAGTTCCAATCGAAACGGTTACGCTACGTCTTATACGCTTCTGTGCAAATATTCAACGTTAGGCAACCAAGTGCTTAATATCCTTATCATTGGCACTTGAACATTTATTAGTTCTGCAACTGTTACTTTTTTCTGCGTGCACTGACCACTTGTAAGGCTTGAATCAAGTTGGTGAAGGTCAGGTTCAGTTAGGGAAAGTTAGAGTAATAAATTGATAAACCTGAGAGTATCCATAGACGTTGATTTTTTTGCCGGCGGCGTCGTGATTGATTCTCCCGCCTCCGACGCACTCGGTGTCCAGTCCAGGTCCGAAAGGTTTCAACTCGTTGCCAATTTCCTCGTAAATATCAGCTGGAAAAAAAGAGAGATGGATCATTTATCGACGTCTCATACTTTTGCGTTGCTGAATATGGCTTCTCGAATACAGCATGTCCAGCGGGGATTCCCGAGCCTCGACAGACAAATCTCGCCCTGGATTCTCCGGCTGACAAGCAATAAAACGGTTTCGCGTCCCTTCGTTCCTGTCGAGAGTCGCACCGATAGAACGGAGGATAGCGAAAATCCTCTGCGCCGTCAGATATGAATTATTTCGCTCGACTTCGTTCTTCGTTCTTCCGAGGCGCACGAGCGAATTTCATCGTCGATCGACGTTATACGGTTCGAGGTCCCTCTCGCATAATTAAACCAATTACGATGATCAATTACCGGCATATTTCAGGGAATGAAAGACAAGAGGAATGAATAATGAAGTGCGGGGAGTCAGGAAAGCATTCGGTTACGCTCCGTCTGATATTTCATAACTTTAATTAATTGTCATGCGATACAATCACGAAATCAAAATAAAATTCGTAGAATCACTCAGAGCCCATAGAGTTTTCAATCAAATGTTGCAATTGAAATAAACTGCTGTACAGGATATACGAGTGTTGATTGGTTCAAAGCACATTTGTGGCATTTATGGCATCGTGGTTGCCTCTGATTACCGGAAAACGACGCGTTTATCCCAATAATCCATAGCACAGTCGGCTCTCTTGCTTGTGTCTGCTCTACGCTTGCGGGATATTGTAGGGGTTGACTATGCGCTCAACCGTGAAGTTGCCGGATCACGGAAACTGGTTCGTTGCATCCGCGCAAATATGTGGAATCGCGCACGGAAATTGGCTGGAATCGCGGGGCGCGTGCTCAACAGTGATCACGCTAGCCGCTGGGTAACGCGCGTCGAGCTTTGCAGCATGTGAGAAAGCTCCGACGGGTCTCAAGGCGCGAACTAACTCCGCGAAACGAGGAATAATGCTGCTGCTCGACGCTTGTTGCTGGGTATTTCCGCCGTCGCGTCGCGAAAAGCAAAGCCCCATCGCCACTGCGGCAGCACCGGTGGAAGCAATAGCACGCCACGTTTCCCACGTTGAATATATACGTATGACCCTCAGACAATGTTACCTTCATCCTAGACCCCCACGAAACTTACAAGTTCACCGTTAGCTATAGAACGCTGCCAACAACTTTTAATTGAGGCAAAACTTTTCGATGCACACGAGCTTCCGTTGCATTTGCCAATGCAACGGGAGCCCAACTAACGAAACCGCGCATTATGATATCTGAAAATGTGTTGCTTGTATTTCCGACTTCATGTGACTTATCCATTTGCAGCTAATGAGTTTTTTTTTGCGAAAACGTATTCCAGCATTTTTCATCAGCATGAACGACTCTATTGTTTTATTTATTCTAAGTTTGAATGCGACCAGAAAGGCCATGATGAATATTCTGCAGGCTCCGAGGCTGCCTCGAAAAATCGCTGACGCTCGGCTCTGGAGTTATTTCCCCGAAAAACTTTCAGCGAAGCCGAGTGCACACTTCGATGGCTCGCGAAAATTAAGCTCTTAGGCGACTGCGATGCGGGAACGAGAAGTTGACGTGAGCTCCGGGTGAACCGGACCGACAGCTTCCAGAAACATAGCTCGAGAAAATATTCGAGAGTGCAAGGGGAAAGGCGTCTTAAAAACGAAGAAGCTTACGAAAAACCTCGCAAGTTTCCTCCTTCATGAACACGCGAAAAGTGTTGGATGGATGACACACGGGCACTTTTCTTCTTGTGTATTTACGAATTGAAATCTTGGCGGATTCGAGTGAGCTTCTTGTCGTCGAGTCTCCGTCAGAAGTGTCAATTGGCCCGAAGGCATTTCAGGAATCCATCTCGAAAAAAACATACCAACGACACAAAACAAACAAAGCGGCACTAGGAATGTCCCATGAGATTCCTTTTTTTATTCATATCTCTCGAGGGCCGTTGCACCCCATCGAGTTATTCGCCTCTCGATTCTTTATTTACGTCCTGGCTCGCCCTGGAGTGCTGCCTACGTGTGGGAATAATATTATGGGGATAAAGCAGCTCCTGGATTAGGCGACTGGCTCGGTATTATGTGGAGTGGCTGCACCCGGATGACCGGAATACGATTTAATGACGTCGTTACCGTCTACCCCCATTATCCACACGGTGACGTCTATAGATGTACGCTACACATATAGACGTGTGTCCAATTAAACTTGACACATCCTCGGAATTTCAACTACTGTGCGGTCTATGAGCAACTTCTGGTGAAAATGTATTTTAATAAAATAAATGAGAAACGTTATTTACATTAATGAAATAAATTTGTGGGTAAATGTTTAATTGCTACATAGACAGCCGTCAAATTCATGGTCCTGGGATTCAGGGCCTGTGTATTGCTGCCTGCTTTGTGGTCCACATGGTGACGAGGGTTAAGAGCAAACCGCCGGCGCAATGCGGTCAGGTCGGGGGGAAGAGAACCGAGAAAGGAAAACGGTCGATTCGATAACTGCGGAATCGACCAGCGAACCGCTCGAACAGGAGGTGTGTAGTCGTGGCGAAACAGGAGCACGTTAGGAATTACCAGAAATCGATGACTCCTGCTTCTCGCTCTCAGTGGGTACTAAAAGCAGCTCCTAGTACCGCGATAAGTGCTAAACATCGCTCAGCACGAGATCGTCGACTGTACCTTTCATCTCGTTATAACATGACGACCGAGCTTCCGGATCGTCGGTGAACGTAATGAAGTAATGAATAAACCTTAAGACTCAAATATACGCAGCCTTTTGCTGCGTCAAAGTGAGGTTAAAAATGAATTTATGAGACGCCTACATTTTATTGTAACACATATTCATGTTTTATATTAGCCAATCGATCGACGTACATGAAAGCACTGGGTGTCAATCGACAGGTCTCTTATTTCGTCGCGTGCATAACGAAACCGGAGAAGAGGCAAAAAAAAAGTCGGGCCGCGCCTCGCTGCGACACTTTTCGCACGATATTATCTGATTTACGGGCCGAGCGTATGCTACTTTTATTGTTGTGTATTTTTTTATACCTCCTACGAAGATTTATTGGCCCGCCATTCACGTGCCCATATACCCATTTTTCTAGGGCATAGTAATAGTAATAAAAATAAATCCCTCTTTTAAAAAGTTCATGAGTAACGGAAAGCATTGTTAGCCAACTATTCGAGCTATCATTGGCTGGGCCTCTCATACCAAGCCCAGGTTCATTTGTCCTTGATAACTTTGACAGTTCTGTCAAATATCGTATTTTTTTTAATCCACTAAAAAAAGGTTGATGGCAGTGTTTTCAGGGGTAGAATATGCGACTTGGGAACGATGGTATAGGTTAAAAGTCGATATTTTGAAAAAATAAATTTCGTGACCCCGATTTGGGCGGTTTTCGGCCCGGCGGCCAGATCTACGATTTCTGACAAACTGTTCGGCCAAAATTTTTTTTTTTTTCAAAATCAACTAAAAAAGGGTTGTAACCAGTGTTTTCAGGGGTAGAATA
Organism: Itoplectis maculator; assembly: GCA_964034905.1. Taxonomy (NCBI): domain Eukaryota; kingdom Metazoa; phylum Arthropoda; class Insecta; order Hymenoptera; family Ichneumonidae; genus Itoplectis; species Itoplectis maculator. The sequence continues at coordinate 2,694,734 of OZ035861.1, forward strand.
TGCGACTTGAGAACGATGGTATAGGTTACAAGTCGATATTTTGAAAAAATAAATTTCGTGACCCCGATTTGGGCAGTTTTCGGCCCGGCGGCCAGATCTACGATTTCTGACAAACTGTTCGGCCAACATTTTTTTTTTTTTTCAAAATCAACTAAAAAAGGGTTGTAACCAGTGTTTTCAGGGGTAGAATATGCGACTTGAGAACGATGGTATAGGTTAAAAGTCGATATTTTGAAAAAATAAATTTCGTGACCCCGATTTGGGCAGTTTTCGGCCCGGCGGCCAGATCTACGATTTCTGACAAACTGTTCGGCCAAAAATTTTTTTTTTTCAAAATCAACTAAAAAAGGGTTGTAACCAGTGTTTTCAGGGGTAGAATATGCGACTTGAGAACGATGGTATAGGTTAAAAGTCGATATTTTGAAAAAATAAATTTCGTGACCCCGATTTGGGCAGTTTTCGGCCCGGCGGCCAGATCTACGATTTCTGACAAACTGTTCGGCCAACATTTTTTTTTTTTTTCAAAATCAACTAAAAAAGGGTTGTAACCAGTGTTTTCAGGGGTAGAATATGCGACTTGAGAACGATGGTATAGGTTAAAAGTCGATATTTTGAAAAAATAAATTTCGTGACCCCGATTTGGGCAGTTTTCGGCCCGGCGGCCAGATCTACGATTTCTGACAAACTGTTCGGCCAAAAATTTTTTTTTTTCAAAATCAACTAAAAAAGGGTTGTAACCAGTGTTTTCAGGGGTAGAATATGCGACTTGAGAACGATGGTATAGGTTAAAAGTCGATATTTTGAAAAAATAAATTTCGTGACCCCGATTTGGGCAGTTTTCGGCCCGGCGGCCAGATCTACGATTTCTGACAAACTGTTCGACCAAACATTTTTTTTTTTCAAAATCAACTAAAAAAGGGTTGTAACCAGTGTTTTCAGGGGTAGAATATGCGACTTGAGAACGATGGTATAGGTTAAAAGTCGATATTTTGAAAAAATAAATTTCGAGCCCCGATTTACCCTTGTAAAGAGCGCAGCAGCGCAAAGGTATCTCGGGCACGCGCGCCAGCGCGTGTGATTAGTCTTGTAAAATAAAAAATATAATAGCTATAGCAAGGGCAGGTTTTTGATTCTAAACGCCTTCTCGTGAACCTTACGATCAGAGTTACACATTGTTATTCGTAGACCATGTGAATACTGATTTTCAAAGGACAGTTTAGTGACGATAAACTGTTTGCCATTGTCTTCGATGGGATTACTGTTCGCGAAATGCCTTCAGCAAGGAGCTCGTTTGCAACGTGTCAAGTTAGAAGTGGCTGAAGCACTCGTGAGGCGCTCTGGGAGGCCGAACGTGACCCAATACATCTTTTATGAAAGCAGCCTCTCTTGAGACATAAATATATGTATAGAGACGGTACGGCGAGACATTTTCTTGCGAATGTTCATTCTAAAGCGGACGAACACGAGGTAGGACAGACTTTTGCTCTTTCATTTGCCCTTACAAGTTTTTATTGCACCAACTGTGCTTCCATATTTCAAAGTTGTTCAAGGGACCAATTCATGAAAACAACAAATTCTTGTGTTCCGTAAAATGATATTGAAAAATGTTGCAGTTCATAAGAATATCGCGATTTTCTCCTCGAAATCAACATTTTTTTCGGTAAAAAACGCAAGGGGTTAACTCTTACGCAGGCTAACACCCTTCCGCGCGCGCGAGTACGCGGTATTGTTCCTAGTTTGTATAAAAGATTGGTAACTCCTGTCTATACGCTGAACGCGTTATTGTGGCTAAGTCGCCCAAGAGAAAACCCAGACACCATTTGTATGCATGGAGTGCGAGTTTCCTGGCCATTCTCACAGCGTCGCTAAAGCCCTTTCCCTTGTTCGTCACCTCTCTAAATAATTACAACCTCACACACGGACCACAGCAGCTTTCCGTTTTCTCCTGCTAGCGTCGATCCTATGCTAAGCCATAATACCAGGAAACCGCACCAGCGTGGGTGGCGGGTAAACTTTAACGAACTTTCGCAGTAGTGGTGAATACATAGCGAGGTTCGCGAGTTCGGGATAATGACGATAATTGTCGTAAAAAAAGTTTTGTCCCTTAGGAAATTCACGATCTTAAACTATGGACCAGCGATTAAGCGCGTTCGCCGAGAAAGATATTTGCCTTAATACCCAAAGGATCTGCAGCTTCAACCTGGAAAAATACGATTTGCACAAGCGGAATAAAATCGACTTCAGGGTCGTGACATTATATCATAACGTATAACGGAATTACAGACACTCTCTCTTCCGCTGGATCCAACAGATCGCCCAGATGTAGACAAGGAATGAGGCTCAGGCGAATCAGCCTATTATTGCCGTCGCCGAGTGCCCATTCCTTTCGCGAATGTAACGTTAATTTTCTCTCCAACAGCTCGTCTTTCAATTACGGAGCTCTCGCGTTACCTGGGTTTAATAATATCCACCCTGCGCGTTCTTTGAGCTCCTCCTTTCACCCTTGATTCCTCGAAAAGAGTTTCAACGCCGTTTACTTTTCTACAGTCACGCAATCATTCCGCTCGTTGTCGAAAGACAACTTTGCCTAGCGGCGCGTTGCTCCACGCGACAAGTGATAGTAAAATAAAATTACCTGGTGTTATCGTGACTAACTATCTCGCTGAGTCATTTCGCGCTTCTGCACCACCAGTGTTATTGGTGGTTGTTGAAGCTGATGTCGTTGAGTGCGCAGAGGCCTTCGTTTTATCGGAATTCCCAGCCGCGGATGGTTTTACCTTTTGCATTAAAACTGCAGTCCGAGGCGATATTGCGAGGGCTGGCTGCCCATCGACATTCTGTTTCGCGTTGTATACGCATCGTTACAACGCGTAAGTTTGGACGTATGAATAGCTTTCAAGTTACGGAACACTATGAAACCATAAATTTGTCTCTCACAACGCTCTCGATCCGCACCTAGTTTATCGCTTCATCTATTCTTAAACATTTCATGTTTGCACCGCGTTGCTATTATAATCAGGAAGTTCACAGATGCGTATATTATGATTGTACGTGGATATGAATGAGGTGCTATAAGATAAATATTTATCAGAAACAAATGCACACACTGTGAGGAAACACTTGCTGATCTATTTCCATTTTAGAATTCAGCCATAAAACACAAGTGAAGATACTGAAGGAGGAAAATATTCTTTGCGTCCACCGCGTCGATTGTTAAGTAAAATTTTGTGACGCATGCATCGGGCATTCGGTGACGGTGCAGATAAATCGCGGCTGATAATAGATACGCGCCTGGAGTCGCCAAGGCTGCTTCACCTTCGGGACGCGCCAGGAGCAAGCGTGACCTCGACATTAGTTCCTCGTGGCAATAGAGAGGGAACCTTTGGCGCAGGTTTCCTCTAAAGCTTCACGTTCACCGAGTTTCGTTCACCGTCAAGGTTCCACCCCGTTGTACGAATCGAGCTTCCACGAAACCGAGAAATACAATCAGACGAGAACAGAAGCGCGCGAGAGGGGTGAAATTGACTCGAGAAGTGTACAACGAGTCAACGTTTACCGGTGCCGGTACCTTTCTGGGGTGATGGGTTTCGCAAAGAGTTACTTCATGAACTACTCGGAGTTGTAGTTGTGTGCGTGGATACGTGTGCGCATGTATTCATGTGGATAAGTTACGTGGACCTACCGCAAGCCCAGTGACCCTATTATCAAAGCACCCATATGTGTCATACGTAACTGCGACTCAAATACGGTTCTCTAAACATGTGTCTAAATAAGCAACCAAAAAAAAAGAAAAAACTAAAAACAATTGTAAATTATATTTTGTATAGCTGCGTTTTTCAGATAAAAACTTCCAATATAAATACTATGGATGCACAGCACGATTATGCTTACAGCAAAAACGTTACTAAGGTCAAAAGAAGAACTCCAAGTTTTCCGCAATATTCTTGATATTTGTCATTCGTCGTTTGTTCTTGGGGAATGCGTAATTCCGTCGGTTTCCTGCGGTTCGGTCTTATTTATTTTTCTCATTCGCCTTCTGGCGTACTTCGTCGTGGGGGTGGATAGAAACGTAAGTAGAAAGGCACCTGGGAGGGTAAGCAAAAGATAATACCCCGCTATGGTCGGGTCGGTGAGGGAGTTTGCACACGAGTGAGATACAGTGTCTACAGACTGGATATAAAACGAGCGGGTTGGGAAATTCTGTCGGCAACCGGCGAGCTTTTCCTGCTCGATGGCGAAGGTCGTCACGACCTTCTCCTAGTTAGCTTGTTTCCCAGTTGTTTCTTGTTTCCAATTTCCCGCGCCCCACGAGACGACGACATATCTAGTTTCTATTCTACGCTTCTTCCATGCATTTCTCGCGTCTATTTAGCAACTTCTCACTTTCACTCGTCTTAACTTTATTCGTGGTTATTCGATATATTTCACCGCAGGGACGACGTTTCAAATTTGGACGACTAAAGTCTGAGGTCTCAGACCATTCGACTCTAGAACAATGTTCCTGTTCTTTCGTATCCAATTATATCCGAAATTCAGCAATTTCGAAAGGGTGGCCGCTACGAAGGTTCCTGTGGGTGCTCATACTTTTCCCTGTGATGTGAAACGCGGAACAGGAGACAGAGGGAAAGTGGTTCGCATCACCCGGCGGTTGCGCGTGACCTCGCTTCGTGGATCTTTTATCAAGGGGAGGGTTCGATCGTTATATATCGTCACCGCGAGCGATATGTCTTCCACGCGTCTGTACAATCACCAATCGATGCCGGTACAGGCGCGGGTGTCGAACAGTGTGACGCACACGCTGTTGCTGATGCCGTCGCTTTCGCCGCGGTGTGGCTTTGATCGCGAGAGCCTGGCTGCTGCCTCGACGGGTTCGCGGGAGACCGAGAATTTATATCAAAGTAACGATCGAGCCGCGTTCCACCCTATTTCGTCTAAAAGCTTCTCAGCGACTTTTCAAGTAAGTATTTCGCGCTCTAGGGCCTCGATGATCGATACAAAGTGTCGCGCCGCACTCGCGGCGCCGCTGTTATCCTGTTCGCCTCCGATCGAACGTCAGGGACGTGATCTCGCAGGCACGATCAAATTATATTGGACTTATCTGCGAGCGTCATCCCCCACAATCGCCTATCTGTCTGTCTCTTATCGACACCTCGATCGTTCTGTTACCTTTCCATATCGATTTTATGCCGCTTTTATTTCTTCCTTTTCTTATCGGTCGATTCGCCAAGGGTGGCTGTGCGTTTGCGAGAGGGCGAAAGCTCAGCCCGCGCGCATTCGAGGGTTTTGGGTCAACAGACCGGCCGGATATCGAGCGTAGGCGCGCTCTTGTCATCTGTCTTCCGCACTACGCACGAAATGGAGACCCGATTACGTGTGCACATAAATTGCACGGTTATTCGGCGTCGCTGAGGTCCAGTTATTGACATTGTAGCGATATGATTTAGTCGAGATTGAAAATAGCTGAAGGATGCCAATTACTGTGTCGCCTCTACAATGTTGCGACGTGGTGTTTGCTCCGGGTATACTACGAGAATCGAGATAAACTGAGCTGTGAAGCGGTCGATCAACAGATTGGTGGACGCAACGAGGGAAAGGCTCTGTTTAAAGAAAGGATTGCGATGGTTATTTGGGGTCACGAATCATAATGGGAAAGCGAAGGAATATAGCTCAGCTAATGAACTCTTGCCACGCTATGTACCTACTATGTGTTATGATTTACACCAAAACCTTCGTTACGTTGGATCATGAATCAAATATGATTTGTTCCATTATTGGGGCAAGAAGGGAAGCGTTCCTACATTATTTACGTTGTAAAAAAAAATCTTTTTATTCGGGTATCGTTTAAACGGTGAGACTTAGGGGTGACGTGTCAAAGACAGCCAGGCGAGGACTATTCGGTCACGTAATATCGCTGTCCGATGCCACGGCACCAGACGTATATTGTTACAATACACGCATAGATTCCTTAGAACCCGATCCTCGTGACCTCGAACTTTGTCGGCGGTGAAGCACTCGCGATTAGCGCGTTGTTATAAAACTCTCCGAAAATCCTCGAGCGAGATCCATTCCGATAAGCAACTGACACCCTTCTGCCGTTGGATCGGGCTGCCATAAAAACGGTCCCGATTAACGGAGGGGTGAGCGAAAACGCGCGTCGTTGGAATCGCACGCAGCCCGGCTCCTAGGCATCGGGACGCCTGCGTCGCCCGACTAGAAGCACACCTCAACCAGTATTCGGCGAGCCGTCCCAGACGACGGACCGGTTTTCCCCCGCACGTCGAGCTTTTTCACTTTCGGTGACAAAGATAACACATAAACAAATAATAACGTTTTGATCTTGGAATTAACTCGTTGCAATGACAAAACGTTAATAATATCATTCCAGTGAGATGGGAATTGTGAATTCTTATTTATAATATATAATGTCATATTTTGCGAAAAAAATTACGAAAAATTGTAAATAATTGAATGATTCAATTTAATTGATCGCAATGATAAACAAATACCCCTGTAATGTGAACTAATCGTTACTTGTAGAATACGGACAAAAGGTTTTAAGCTCGATACACAATGTGAATATAGTTGCAAAAAATCAACGCACGACGCAGACGCTTTATTCTAATTTATTGCTGCGCTTTGGATATTCGCGTACTTATTCACAAGCGGAGAGCAAGCTTAAGCTCCTCTGAGCTTGTTTGCTATACAAAAACTTTGGGATCCGGCTGGTTCCGCGCTTCACAGCGATCCGCACACTCCACTTGCGTAAGTAAAACAAACCGCGGATTTAGTAATCGTTTCGCAACTGATTCTCGACCAATTTTTCGGACGCACCGTCGGGTAAATTTCACATGCCAAAGTAAATTTTGCTGAAGTAGTTCCTAACTTTTAGTCGATGAAGCGCTCAACTCACTTTCAATAACCAATATTGGTTTTACAATGTAATTTTTGTATTTTTTTTTTTTAGAGAAAACAATGTACAGAAGCCGCAGCATAAAACTTTGGCCAACTATGTGACTTGCAAACTACATAAGTTATTATTAGCTGTCGTTCGAGGCAAATGCGTCACTTTGAAAAATGTAAACAAACGCAAAGAAATGTTCTCAAAGCAAATTTCCCAAAATGGTTCTCATAAAACTTGTAAACTTTGACTACTCGAAGTTTTTATTGTGTCCATGTTACTCTTATCCTTCAACGCCCTTTCGAGATGGGAGTTGATTATTTACTTTAGTTTCTCATTTGTCCAACGGGCCACTTCACTCTTTGGTGAAGGTTGATGACCGCCACGATGAAGATATTAAAGTTACGATACTTTATCAGCTTGCATGTCCAACCGGACAGGAGAAAACACTCACGAGTTCGTGAAACTTTGACACGGGAGCCAAAACGAACATAGCTGTCGGCGAAGTTCTATTCCCGCCTGACTAGACCAACAGCACGTCCACCTCACGCCTACGCACACATATCCAAGCGTATAAAGCTATATATTTATATATATGTCGTATGCTGTGATCTTTCTGTCCACCCCCGTCCACTTCGGACAACCACGCTGATTCCTCGACTTCGCGATTCAACATTGGGCTTTACGTGGTTGGAAAGTCCGTCCGCGAGCAGTCGAACCGCTTGGACACTCGCCGATATCAATCTTTATTTTTTTCCAAAGTGCAAAAAAAAACGAACAGAAAAAAAGAAGCAAGCCGAGCGACGACAAACAATTCGCCTACGCAGAAGGCACCGTTTTTTCTGTGCGGTTGCGAACAATGGAAACGAAACGTGCAAACAATTCATGACAGGTGGACATGAATTTCTGCTAAAACGAGTTTACCACTGGATTGGCTTTATTTTATTTTTTATTGTCTGAACGTTATTTCCAACTCTATTTGAAGACCGCGGGCGGGATAATTTTTATTTCCGCAACACTGACGACGTCCGGTTTTTTCATTGGAAAATAAAGTTATCTGCGGCAACAGCTCGCTGCAAACTGCGCATCGAAAAATGAAACAAAAAAGCAACTGAAGTTAAAGATCACAAAAAGTGTCGTTCATTCTATGTAACGAATGAACATGGAATAAGACAAAGTTAATAACAAATAAGTAACAGTAATAGATCAGCAGCCGTTGTCAGACTCAAAAGACTATTACTTCGCTAACTCCATGCCGAGAATATAATATTCCTTTGGAAATCAGATCGTCTTTCAGAGCGAGAAGCGCGTGCGTCCCTCGAGTATCTTAAGGAACTTCGTTTAACTCGGTAAAAGTACGAAATAGTCGAAGCAATGGGAATACAAGAACCTTCGCAAAGTTTTTCACCCATACACCATTGCTTTCAGTTTCGAGGAAGACCCTTTTCGATATTTGATTAAAACTGCTGAGCACAGTAGAACACAAAAAGTTTCTTAGTAATTTTTCGATTTACTTCGCAGAAACGAGTCTTGCCTACGCAGACTATCGTCACGAACGAAAAGAATTCCTCTTCTTCACGGTTCCTCGGTCACCAAAGTCAGACGACGCACTGCAACGAGTTTCTTCCAGTGAATGCGGTTTACGAGCCAAGGCGACGGTGCACCGCGAGGTAACGTTGACTCCCATAACGAACATCCTACAAGGCAATCCTAGTGTCTGCCAGAGCATTTATGTGACGATCCCCGACGAAAAAAAAAGTGCTTTTAAACATGTCGTGCAAGCAACAGCAGCTGCCCCAGAGTGTTTGCCGAATAGCTAAGACGTCGCGGTTGATCGTCACAATAAAAGTTTGAACCCTGAAGAGATGACTGTCCGACGACAAGTAGTTAGCGCCACGAATGGTCAGCCGCTTGTGGTAGGAATTGTAGACGGTCTGCAAGCCAATTAAGACATTATCCAAAAAAGGTGTAACGAATGAAGACTACTTGACTACCACCTGCTAACCTGCAAAAAAATCAAGTGTGAACGGGTTATAAAAACAACGAAGTTCTGTGCGTGATAGTGTACTGCATGTTGGGACTGTGTAGCCGGGGTGCTGGTGAAGGCAGCATGGCTGAGAACAGTGAGGTCGAGAGGTCGAAGGACGACCGAGAACAGCAAATCAGCGGATCAATGACGACAACGACGACACCGGATCAGCAAGAAAAACAGCCCAATCATCAGCAACCGACACAGACACAATTGCAGCCAACAGCCCCGGATACCTCAGTTGAGAAGTGAGTTAATATTCTATTACACGAATCACTTGAGAGATGTTACGATAACGAACGGTGGATATACTCAGGTGCACGTGAACCAACCAACTTCATGTTGTGTTTACCGCTGATGCCACCCGCGGTAATCGATGCCATCCCATGCACACAATTTCCCAATGCCGTTCGAAATAGGGCAACCATAGTGAGGGATTAGATTCGGCCAAAGAATGGTCCGCCCTTCCGAATACGATTTACGAGCGCTCCAATCCTAATTGATCGATAGTTGGCCGCCACCCTCAGGGCTATCGTGGCGATGAGGCTGTGGGGCGGTATGGTCAGGGGAAGATGCCCGAGGACTCACGGCAGTCCAACACTATCTCTTTTTCTGCCAGGTTCATTTGATGTCCTGGACTAATATTTCTTTTGCAGTCCGAGCGCTGACAGCCCTCTATTTATCCCTTAATCATTTCAATTATTTACCCTCTGAAAGTAGGTCGGGGATTTAATGATAGCTGGTGGCGATGAAAAGCTTTTATTGTATCGAACCTGGTTGATTTATTATCTTGTATTTTATGAGCACATGGCTCTATCGAGTATGTTATCTGTCGTAAATTAGCGCTATCTTCAAATTGCGCGTTACGCAAATTAATACTCTTTAACCCTACTTTATGTGTAGCACTTAGACCTGTTAAAGATATGGGTCGAAATATTTTTTTATAAAATAATTGGCATATCGCGAAAAAAAAATAGTCTGAGTACATCAGTACCATTGGATCCAACTGTGACGTCGATGTCGATAGCTGGCAGCAGTGAAGAGTCGCCGTACGCCACGCGTGGTTATTTTCCATTGAAGTACCCGCACGAGTGTCGACGGTAATCGATTGGAAAGTAACAAAATGACTAGCACGAAATTCACTTCATGTATTGGCGTATTTTTTATCATCCGGCGTGGAAATAAGCGTGCGCCAGGAGAAATGAAGTCGAGTGGAGAATCAATCGATTTACGACATCTTTCTCCGCCTCGGAGACTCAGCGACTTTTGAATTCTCCAAGGAGGGGTCACAGTCGCTGGTATGTACAAGCTAACCCTCCTGAGAAATTCCGATCAGAGTTTGTACCAGGGTTGTAAATGTTAGTCCACGTAGTCACATAGTATTCGAATTCACGACAACTGCCGAAGGGACTATCTGCATCTCACTTTATCGCGGTTTTTTTGTTTTTGCAGAAAAAAAATGATATGGCGGTGTCGATATAGAGTTTATATCGAACGGAGCGTTGAATATTTCACCTGTCATGCTCACATTTATCATCCGCACGCGATGTGAAATACATGAGCTTTAACCGTTATTCGAAGGATATAAATTGCACCTTAGCTTTACACTACAACGCCATATGCGTTTGGAAATCTCGAATCAATCCAAAGTGAGTGCAAACTATCGATAACTTTCTCGTTGAAACAGGACGAGTATTACAGTCGCTCCTCCTGGTGCAAACGGCACGAATATAGCAATGCGATAACGTCAGTGAAGTTGGAAACAGTTTCCAAAGACCATAACAGTTATGAGCAACTTCGTCGTAAATATCTAGAGACGTGGAGAATTTCAGCACCTAATCGATCTTGCGAACATCCTACATTTGTCGCGATCAGAATGTTCAAGAATCATTAAATCATCATCATCATCACTTCATGATCAGAATGTGGAAGAGTGGAGTTCAATTGTTAATAGATTTACAAAGTTTACAAATGTCATGTGTCTGCACCACATTAAAAGGTCTAGCACGTGATGCGTTATGTTAACGCATCACCCATCACCTCCGCAACGTAGTTCGCAAACATGACGTGCACGAGATGGATACCCAGGCTACTATTGATAGCGCAGAACAATTGCATAGACATCGTAGACACATTAATGGGCGAAACGTATGTGCTTCACCAAGCGAATTCGACCTGCGTTCTGGAATACACAGGGGTTGTGCTGCCTATTTCTGACGACGTAGGAGTATACCTACAAGGATGCCCACTGATTAATTGGCCCACAGCACGATGGCACAGCAGATGTGCTTTCGCTTATATTCCATGGCGGGTAGGAGAAATGATGGAATAGTTTGCCATCTACCATTAATTGGCTTGCATGCATAGAAAATAGAACATGACACATATAAATCGGTAAAAAAATAAGAAGGAATTAATGTTTACCGTCAGATTATGAGCCGCGAGGCATAATATTTGCATAGTTCGGGGAATACGCGCACGCTCGCCGCTCTCTCACCGAGAAAACTCAATTTCCGAATACAGGCGCAAGCGAATGAAGTCAGGAGGATCAAAAGCCGTGATAAACAATGTTGTGATCGATTTACTCGATGCCGTTGAAAACAATATCGCTACGTGTCCTCGACGATGTGTGAAGCATTTGTTGATGAAAATATGGTGCAGTCAATCGATTAAAACCACAGCATGAAATTAGATTTAGCGCGTAGAATAACAGTTCGGGAGAATTCACATCTCAAAGATCCTTGGAATACAAGTTGCATTATCAAACTTGCTTGCTTGCTTGCTTGCATTGCTTGCTCTAAAACATTGCATATTTTATCCCAGTTCAGTCATGTACATTTTATTATTATTCATTCGCCGTGACATTCATGCAGAATCAAATCATCTGCTAACTTCGCAGTAGCGGACGAACACACCGTGCAAGGTTTTATTGCATCAACGGTTACTGTCGGATGCGCCTGACCTTTCGAATTTGCAGCCGGAAAGAGAAAGTTGGCATCCGTGGAGGAAATTAACTATAAATTCTTTGACCCGCGTAATATAACGTCAACTGAATTGATCGATACATGAACACTACGCAACCGTGTGCCTTCCACATCTCGCAATTGATGAAGATGCACAAGACGCGCATTCATGTGACTCAGCTTGTCTGTGCCTAGGGACCGAGAGACCGAGACCGACGGCAAAAGATATGGATTGCTCTGATGGTCCTCTCATGGTTACCCTGGGAAATTCAAGAAGACACGCCCCCGACCCGTGGGACGGTATCCGGAGTTGGCACGTCTGTGCTCGGGGCTGTATGCAAAGGCTATGTCTCTGTAGGACACCCACGGTGCCAAGACTTGAAGTGTGCCGTATGAAGTCCCCTTGGTTTCCATGGCCTTTTCGACATACCTGACGATCACACGACTGACTAATCAGCTGACTAATTAATTAACACCTTATTCGCGTCAAGGCCGAAGCATCCACTCATCTGAGTTGTACAGACAAATTGAGAGCTCTGGAGCTAGTGAGGCCGGAAATTAGGCGAACAAGCAACCCTCGCGCCGTGAATGTCTCTAATTCCAACCTATATCTCCTGTCTTCGTTCGAAAATACCGTGAGTCAAGGTTTTCTCGTAATATACGAGGGCGTATGCTATATCTTCCGGTTCGCAAATTCGGCGTCACGTGACAAATTTTTCCCTTTTCATATTTCCGCATCGCAGAGAAAAGGAACGCGGGAACGGCGGCATCTACGTTCAAGAACGCTAGAGTTATCTTATAGTATCATTTGTGTAGCACTGATGCTCGCATGTAAATTTCTCCTCCAGAGATCATAAAGGTCGAGTATATATGGTACCCCAGTTTTCCTTCTCGTTTATTCTTATACGATTCTTTGTGATGTGCCATTACGTATTCTTTCTATATTCTTTTATTTTTCTCTTGTAGCGACTTCATACATTTTTCCAGCAACCTATATATATAACTGTGACTATTGACATTTTTTTAGCCTTTTTAAAAAACCCATGTTTTATGGTTGACTCAAAAGTATTCTCTAAATCTCTTTTGATTTATCTATTTATTTATTTATCGCATGCATACACACCACGACCAGAGCCTGTTATAGGTATTCAAATTTTAGGCATAGAGGTGACTCGCTCCACGTTTGACGTCGTTCCTACAGGAAGTTGTATGGTGATAAAAAAAAGAAAATAAAACACCGTACGAGGAAGCTTTTTTGCCAGTGAGAGAAGAAAATCGTATTAATCTCGCCCCGGATTTCCACGAGCTCGACGGACCTGACGGGAATACCAGTCGAGCTTAGCAGGCTGTTGCCTCTGAGTTGAGGAAATAAAAATAAATGAATCCCGTCGAGAATAGTAAAAAAAAAAAGAGAAAAGGCAAAAACTCAGCTTCCGCGCCAGGTGAAGGGGCAATCATAAGAGATTACGCGATAGAAATCAAGATTAAGAGAAGCCCAAATGGTGCGGAGATCTACGTATTATTCAAGATAAACGCGGGGTATACCCCTCAATGCGGAAATATTTTCGCAATCCTTATAGCCTCGCACTGTGCTTGATACAATTTTTTCATTCGTATCTCCACATTTCAGATTATAGTACCTATTACAGGGTCGTAATACGTCTGCAGCTAGACCCACGCAACGCGTATCCATCCTGTACACCTTATTGTGCGCCGCGTTTGTTGAGGGTACGGTGAAAATCGCTGAAAAACTTGGCTCCTACGCGTCTCGGTGCAAATGTAAACATGGACTTCAGCTATATACACGCGACATATAAAGACCCACGTGTATCACATACACATGTATACCTGGAACTTTAGCGCAGCGATATTTTTATTCTCGACGAGACTACGTGACCGGAATACGAACCGTCGATCTCACAATACTCAGGTTTAGAGACGAGCATGTCAGCCGCTACGCTAAGCCAGCAATTTATATCGTTGATTCTGTTTAATAGTAACGTATCATATCGTTCATTACAACATAAAATTCTTGAAAACCTGCTGAGAAGAAAAATCTAGATACTCAAATTTATTTGTTTATTTGTCGAAGACTGAAAAACCCCTCAGATCTTTTTCAAAGTAATTTATTCGATACCATTTCCAAACCATGACTCACAGACGAAACCGCCTCTTTGCGGCTTTCTTCATCTTAGTTTCGCCTCTTTAGCCATCTGAGCTGATCTCACTTATGTGCAGGAACTTTCCTCATTATATACTGACGACTGTGACGAGTCTCGAGGAAGTTTGTGGTGGATCAACTCCAGCGAGGAAACACTGAAGCAAAGTTTTAGTCGAGACTCCACGCAACCAAGAATGCTGTAATCCGATTGACGAACTACTACGCGTGCGATGCTCGAAGGTGTTTCAGACAAGCCCACAATACTGCGGAACCCGCCTGAAGCGTCACAAAGCTGAGAACACTACTGACGTTCGAGACCTCAATCGTTGCTTCCGTTTGAGTTTCAGCACAGGAGCTTTTGCCCCCCACAACCCCTTTGCTTCACGTATAGATGCACTCAAAGAGGTGTCACTACAATTCCGCGACCCTTGGATCAAAAAGCAAAACGCGACGTGAACCAATTAGAAATGCGGTTAAAATGATAACAGCGTATAAAATATGTTTGCTATTAAGGAAAGTACGAAAGAATGACGCACGGAAATGGCAATTTTATCAAACATAAAGTACGTGCATAGAAAATAACTTATTTCATTTGTGCTGTTCAAGAAAGTTCGATGGAACTTCAACTCTCTGTGGACCCCAACGATAACATATATTGTCAGCGAAAGTATAGTATAGTAGCAGTCTGATGACGCATTCACGATTTTCTATTTTTGTCTGACTAAAAAAACGACATCAATCTTTTTTTATTTCATCACTTTTGTCACAGAGACACATTTTAGGGTGCCTTTTATAATTACTTTAATCGCAAGGCTGGACAAACGTTTAGTTGTTGGGTGGGACTGACATGCTTGTTAGGGGCAAAGGATGAAATGAGTATTTTTTTGCAAGCTAGGCTTTCTCTGCCTACACCGACTTTATAAGCTCTTTCTCTCTCTCTGACTTTCACCCTCTCGAAGGCTTCGAAATTGACTTGATCTCTCATCCCGATTTTCTGTAGGAAGACCGCCGACGCTCGAGGCTCATCTTTCTTATCTCTCTGAAGACCTCGGCAAGATCCGCACGAGGATTATTTTCCAAGAGAATGGAGGAACATACTTTATACCACTACGAAAGCAAAAGGAGGGAAAAGTCGGGCAACAGGCGCGTAACAGATCGTGAGCGCTGTACGGTAAAGACAGTTCTCAACTTTGTAGATAGCCATGGAAATTCAATTATGCAGAACACAAAAGAATTTTTTTATCATCTCGAAATTATTAACGATAAATTTAATGCCCTTCTAAAAATTTGTCACCGCTTTATTCAACTTCGGTTCATCCGATTTTTCTCTCGGAAACATGAAACATCACCGATATTAGAACTATCGCCGCGAGCGAAAAATAAATATTCGATTGTGTTCTGTAACTTCGATGTCTACACAACAAAGAGCGCTGCGACTGTATGGTGATTCTGTCGACACCACCAGCTGTTGCCTTCGGGGATTCGTTTTCCGTTTCCAGACTACAGAGAAATGGAATAAAAGAACAGTCGTTCGGCCTTTAATATCAGACCTTGGCCTAGGTGTCGCGGACGAGATTCGCGTTCACACTCGCGACTATATGTACGCGTTCACCCTGCAAGACGTCTAGACGACGAGACCCCTCAAGGACTTGTCTAACTTTAAAACGATAGGTTTTTTTTGTAAAAATAACTTGCTACTCACTCTGGGATAAAAAATTGATGCGTCACGAACGTTCTATCAAGTGTCTCAAAATGTTATCCACTAAGATGATTTTAGGATACTTTAAACATTATCGATACCTAGCTGACGATGCTGACGTAACTGCGGAAACACAAAACACGCGGCGTTCCGCCCACTGTTGTTCCGCATGACGCCACGTGCTTATAAATACACGTCCCCCTTCCCCCGAACTAAAACAAAATTGAAGTTCACAATTTCCGTCCATGCACCGGAGAGCGTAGGCTGATTACAAATTGAATCCGTCCAGAAATATACGCAGCCGAGAAACGCGTAGCCCGGGTTAACAAAAAAAGTAATTACAGCGAACCGTACCGAAGTATTATACAATAGCCGACGAAATAATGCCGCGCACGTGCGATTCTGCGGTTTCGTAGGCGAATTCCGTGTTTTATTTTTCAGTCCCGGCGTCTCGTGAACTGTGTTTGTATGATAAATATAAATTGGCTGACAGCATCAGTGAAAAAACAAACGGAATGACAGAGGAGACGAATGTATCAGCAGCTGGGACACAGCATCAAGAAAAACCCCCCAGTGTCAATTTCTACGACAATTTGCGTAATGGATTCTTTTGCCACGTTCGAGGGGAGCAAGTTGAAGCTTAAGTAGCCATGACTTTGCGAGATATGAGGGGAACGTGCAATATAAAATATTTTTATTCAAATTGGAGAGAACGAAATTTGCTAACATAAAGGAAAAGAAAACATGACGGGAGTCGCGCTACACAGCAGTCAGTCAGCAGCCACTGGGCGCGCAGCGTAATGCGGTGGAGGAAAATGGCTAACTAGCCCAATATCATCTGCTATGTATGTATAACCGAAATGCGTAGTACACGAGGGTCTGAAAATAACTTGCTCTCCGCCGAAGCTATCGACCGTCGTTTGGTTAGCTTCAACGAGTTAACGAAGTCCGACGTTGATGAGGAGGCAGTTCTTGAGGCAACGGATAGCTTTTATCGAACAAACGAAATCTTTTCGTCGTAATTTAACCGAACACGTTAAATTGGTTACTTTCAGGGTACTGACCTGTCAACAGGTTTTAGCAATCACTTGAAATGTGTAGTCGAAACATTGGCCAGATAATATTTCGTTTAAGAAACAAGTTCGGCATCGGATTCTCATAAAAGTTCACAGGTATTTACAAGAACATGCGATACACAGGTTCGTCAGAGAATTTAATCAAGGAGAGTGTATTCTTCGTCATCGCTCAACTGCATCTCGACTATCTCTTCGTTCTTTCTTTCTTCGTCGTTGCCTTCAGTTCTGTTGAAAATGCTTTCACGAGGAATACGTCGTTCAAATCCAATTTTCTCACGTTGCACCGCTTCACTCTTATTTCTACGTTATCGTGTTTTTGAAAGCACCACTCCGTCCCGAAAAAAACAACAAAAACTGGACTACTAACATTGTGTAAAACAATCCTTTTTCCACAGTGATTCTGCTCTTGAATGTCTTGTATGTAATCTGACTATTCTCGGTTTACAGAAAGCCGGAAAGTGCACCAAGCAACGTACCTGA
Source organism: Itoplectis maculator (assembly GCA_964034905.1). NCBI lineage: Eukaryota > Metazoa > Arthropoda > Insecta > Hymenoptera > Ichneumonidae > Itoplectis > Itoplectis maculator. The sequence continues at coordinate 2,712,040 of OZ035861.1, forward strand.
TTCAGCGTTCAACAATCAAAGGTACGTGGCAATGCCTCAAACTTCTTGAGGGCAATACAAGAAAATTATGTTTCATGTATTGATTCAAAGTTATCGCTTATTCAGGGCGGTTTTACAAATACAGAGTAGTTAAAGCTTCGTCCTGCCAGTACAACGCCGTTGTATCGTAATTGGAATTCAGCGAAACTCGAAGAGAGTTTTGTTAACCAGTGACAAACACTTTTCTCCGAGCTGCACATTGCGCGTGGCAAACGTAATCGATATGTCACTCAACGCTACGAACAGAACTAAATTAATGAACACATTCTTTGGTTCTCCATCCCTCATACCCGCAGAATACAGTTATCGGAGGCAGTAGTAATTGTTTAATTGCAATAAACGTGATTCGCACGTGCATAGAATATACATATGCCAAAATTAAACATTACTCAAATAACATAGGAAATGAAAGTGATAGGGATCTCTGCTGCTTGCGTCCCTAATCTACTAAACCGTAGAAGTTGCTCTTCCCACATCACATTTAGCTGATGTTCTGTAACCCCACAAAGTTTTACGCATGAAGGAACACGACAACCTTTAATTAATGAACCAACGTAATTACAGTATTTCATTAGTCAGGCGATACTTCTTTGGGTATAGAATATCAACAGGGGGGCGATCGATACCTTCGTGTATGCGAACATAATGTTATGGAAAACTCCGAAGCGAAATAACAATCTTCATCACTATTCATGACTCAAGATCTCTAGTAATCAAGCGCAATGAACCATCGTTTTCAGTCTTATCGTACATATTAATTTTAATATTGTTTGACGCAATTGTGGGGAATAAAAGCCACAGGAAAGAAAGTTTAAATTAGAATTGAGGACTGCAGTACATGAGCGTCGTTACCTTGATTCTCGTAAACAAGTTCGCCTGCGTAGTTTACTTAGATACCACTCACGAAAATATAATCCTGTATAAAGTTTTTCGCGAAACTTGTGAAACTAGTAGTGGGTGTAAAGCGCATCGCCGTAAATCGGTAGGAAAAATACTAGGTGGGGTCTCATTACCGAATCAACCGGGAACAAGACTACAATGGTTTCTTTCATCCCCAGATCCTAAGAAAAACTACATTGTCCACAGGGTGTTCAAGAAGTCATTGCCGAACAACAAGCTCACGCTATACCTTGTGAGCCGTGATTTGGTAGTGAACGATGGAAAAATCGATTCTCTTCAGGGCGTGCTGCTTGTGGATCCCGAGTACGTGCGTGACAAAAAGGTAAGGGTGTTAGTATTAAGAATGGCATTCATGGAAATTAGATGAGGGGGTTAAAAGGTTTCGAGGGGAAGGAAAAGCCAAGAAAAAAATGCGGGCTCTTTTCACTAGTCACACAATATAATCTCTTCTGTTCACAACCCAATGTTAAGTCCCCGCAATCTCTCGAAAACATTCCCCGCCTGGGCTAAGAATTTCGTACCGACTATTCCATAAAGCTTTATCTGTAGAATCATTTCCAGGATGAAAAAATAACTGAACCGAGCCGATTCAATTGCGTAGAAGTTTGATTTCGTTAATTTCACAAGCGATTGGCAGTATAGCGAGGAAACACGTCTCGTCGCGATTGTTTCAATTGACGGGGGGGAAAACAGGTCTTTGAATTTTTAGGTAGAGATAGGGAACGAAAAAAAAGTGTGAACGTTTGTCATTCTGATTGGCAGGTTTACGGTCAGGTCACCTTAACCTTCCGTTACGGGAGGGAAGACGAAGAAGTGATGGGACTAAAGTTCTGCACTGAGGCCATCGTGTATAGGGCTCAGTTGTATCCAATGTATCCTGGGGCCGATCATCAAGAAGCCACATCGTCACTCCAGGTACGTACGTACCTCAACATGTTACGTGTAATTGGAACGAGCTTGCGGACATGCAATTATCTTTCAGTTAATAACTTTCCATATACACACGCCACCATATATCCATTTATAGGCACATTATGCTATCACAGTAAAGCAAGTCGATAACGCTGCTTTTCTGATGTGATACATTTTTTGGCTATTGCATATTATACGTCGAGGAACTTAATGCGTTATAGAGCTAAGCAATAAATTAGAAGCAAATGAGGAAAACGTAGCACATGTTACATAAGACATTGTCGAATGCGATAACGCGTTTACATAGAGTATACTCGGAGAAATAGGTCACGTCTTCGCAATGTCTCCTGCTCATTCCCAGAGGCACGTACTTTCTGCCCATACCACGTATCATATCCACCCCAGCATCGTAACGCCTGCCGCAAAGGGTATTCATAGTGTGAGCGTACGGTGTTCAAGAACCTTGTGTGATGTAGCAGTGGTCTCGTGGATCCGAGAATGCGAAATCGATAATCCCCAACATGTGTCCAGAACACTTCCGACGGTATCGTTCGACAGACCCAGTGTATTTTATAGGATCGCTGGAAATCCTTTCAACCCTTTAAGACAACTTAAGGTATTCTTTACATACAACTTTTTGGAAGTAGCCGCGAAAGGGCCGCCGTACGAAAAAGATGAAAGTACCGGCTGCCCTCCTGCTCTAATTTCGTCTCTGGATTTTAATGTATAATAATTTCTGTTAAAAGTACATGAATATCTTAACCTAACGAATGATAAGAAGATTGGGAGGTCGTGATACTGCATATCAAACAGAGATTCTCATTTAGGCTTGCAAACACTTTCACATTGTCACCGTTCCCGATGCTGTTCACTGGAAAATAACTGATATGCCTACAGCATACATGTGATGTCTCCCAGTGGACTTTCTGCAATGCCACTGAGAACCGAGGACTAGGTATCATCCACGTATATTCTGGCGAGGGTAGAGGGAACAAGGTTTATCCCCACGTTATCTATACATTGTAGGAGAACATGCTTCCGCCGAGAGTAGTGGTATAGAGACAGATAGATTAGCATCGTAGAGTATCCAGTATATAATACCGGCAGCAGTGTCGCTTAACTGTCCAATAATGCTTGCCTGCTGGTCGACACTTCCAACACCTCTTCCCTATATGGCTTACATCGTCCTCGCCCTCACATTCTGTCCATATATTATTGCTAGAGTGCAACGTGGTTTCTCGTCCTATGTGCATACGTAAATTGGAAGAGCTTTGTATACATGATGTGCACAGGTATGTGTGATTGCTACATGTATGCCAACTGGGTGCAGAGCGCTTATATGCCTCCTGAAGACCACGACCGTGAGCTTCTCCTGGCAACGATTGAACAGGGAAAAAAGAGAGCTGGAGGTGTGCCAGCCAAAAATATTGACCGGTTTTTGTCTTGTAGCGGTAGCTGAAGAATGCCGCCACGCGGTTGCAAACCATATCACATTTGAGCCTTGTCCAAGAAGAAAAGAAATATATATCGGCAAGAATTCAGATTATCTTTGTATGATCTGACACGCTGGCGATCGATGTCACGGATGAGATAATCGCTTACAGTTTATCGCTGCGGCGTGGCACTTACAACTGACAATATATTGAAACTCTGACGTCAGTTCGCACGAGACCCGACCCTGACCCCAGGCTTGAGCCAGCGCTTCAGCATCAGGAGCAAGGGCAACCTCGGCCACCGGGGCGGCGTTGAATTTATCCCCTGCGACCCACCGCAACGCATCGAGTTATTATAACAGTTGGGCTGCTCATTACACACTGTTCATATTAAGTTTGTAACAGGCGAAATGAGAAATCGGTGCAGGAGATGGGGTTTATTGAACTACCTATGTTGCTTGGTTAAAAAAATTCGTATGTAAATGTAGTGACGCACACGTTGAAAATGACACGTGACTTTAGTGACTCATGTAGACCATGATTGTTACGACACACGCAATTACACGTGCCGCGTCTCCGGTAGTCCATAATATCGTCATAATTGGCGTAACGAAGTAGAGCGAAGGCATAGTATTACATTATTGCAAATATTGTAGAGGAAACATCATGTCGCATTCAATATAATAATATAAACTCGGAAGGAAAAATCATTTGTTCCGGTTCGCTCAGTGATAATTGCGTTTACTTTGGACAAGCTACAACAATTAATTCGAAACGTTCTGCAATATAATACGGGACAACCCACTCAATACACGCGCTGCTAGTAAACACGAGAATGAGCTATTTTCTTCGTGCCATTGATTAATTTTCCAATTCATTTGGAGAGCTACGTCGATCTGAAGTGCACAAAGACAGGTATACAGTGCTGTTTAACTCTACAGTTTTCATTATGACCGAACCAGTGAAGGTTGATTGAGGGATATTAAATATTCATTACTTAATTGTACATTAATCATTTCCTGCCCTACAATAGCTAGTTACAATAGCAAAATATGGATGTATGATTTGTACTATTATTCAGAGGGTCGTTACAAAATAAGTAGATATAAAAAATTTCGAACAGCAACCGAACGACCTTTATCTCCGACGCAGCTTAACTAGTCTCTCAGCTGGGAGGGTTGATATACAGCGCAACGTTAAAACAACCGGCCTCGACATTTCCATATAAAAATCGGGGTGGGACAAAGAGCATTGCTAAATCAGCGTCCCTGATATTCACGGCTGCACAGTCCACGTGACATCACCAGGCTAACACCATTGTCAGCAAATCCCTGGCGAATTTTTCTTCTTTTCAGGAAGAAAAAATTGTATGGAGGTTGATATGACGGTATTCGATCAGGAATGTTTTTGTCAAATTTTACGAGGGCAATGGAGGTCGTGGGTTCACTGAGTGGAGAATAAAGATACATAAAAAAAACCGTACATAGGCACCTTGGATGTATAGTGATGAAATACAAGCCAGGCCGTCGCTAGGGCTAGTTTTTACGTAGAATGTTCTTTTCTTCACTTACGAATACGAATATGACCACATCTTTTGCACGCTCTTCTCAGCTTTTCTGACGCTTCGAAAAAAGCACATATACTTTTCTACTATATTATTCAATAAGTGGTATCCCTTGGAGTACAGAGCAGACAATGACAGGTACATCGCGAAGAGAATTCGCAAAAAGGAATCAGAGAAAGAAGGCGAATCTACTGTGTACTAGTTTACTTGTCCCCGAGAAAGCTGGATGAGACTCGAGCTACTTTTATTACGATAATAAAAAGAAGCGAACAGATCTGCACGAATAAAAGCCACTGCTCCCTCGCAGCGACTGAAGGGGAACGCCAAGGGCTCCCCCCTTGACAACCGTTCTCTTTCTTTCTCTTATCTGTTTGTCTCCGCTAGAAAGAAAGTCGAAAATATATTCTATATCTATGTCAGATTCGGTGTGTAAGGACTGACATGTAAAGCATATAACATTTTGTGTATATCCTCAGTGTGCAACACACGGAATCTGGAACGATCGATTTCCGTTAGCTCTTTCACCATTGACTTCTCACAAAATGTATTGTTTCATATTTCGTTGGTATGTATCTAATATGTTTATTTCAGCAAGCTTTGCTGAGGCGATTGGGACCAAACGCACATGCATTCACGATGGAAGTTCCACCTGTAGTGCCGCCGTCGGTGCGATTACTCCCCGCCAAGGAGTACAATGGCGCTCCGATCGGTACAAGTTACGACATCAAAGCCTACGTAGGTGAGTAACGATTTACGAGAAGCTATCAAGTCTATCTTCTTGTAGTTGAGTTTTTTCTTAGCGATTTTTGAAGATTTGATATATTCAGGGATGCGGATGCAAAGTAGGTAATTTGGAGATAAGGAGAGGAAAACTAAACGTGGAAAACGAGGAGAATTCGGGCTTTATCATTGAGCTTTGATCCCTAAGTGGCATCCGGAATTAATGCATCTCCTTTGCTCGCGATAAAATGGTAAAAAGGACCCACAGGGGATCTTAAATAGCTTTAATGTTGATACGAGATGCGAAAGCTGTAGTATATAAGGGTACAAAAGGGCGCCAAATTGCTGAGAACTTTTTTCCACTCGACCTGGATATTAAGCCTAATAGCCTCGATTATTCTATAGCTATTTAAATGAACGTGGAGAACATAAAAACAAATACGTATTCTTCGTTTAACTACAGGACTAATTGACGTTACAACGATGTAATCCTTTTCCATTATTATCATTACAGCATAACGAATTGCGCAGTAAATCCGCTTAACGAGGCCCATTAATTCCTCTCTTTCGCTTTCTTATCACATCGTACCATGAATTTCTGTAACACAGGCTTTTCCTTGTTCTCCATTATTCAGCGGACAAGGTCGATGAAAAATTACACAGGAACAGTACAGTGAGGATGGGAATCAGAGTCGTCCAACGAACAACACCACCGCCCTTGCCGACCAACAACCTTTATACGGTGCAACCTGAGATGTCTAAACTCCAGACGTGCAACAAGCCACAGAGCACGCGAATAATAGATGCTGAAAATGAAATCACAGAATGCAGTGGTGAGTTTAAAGAAATTTACAAAGACTACAAAGAGAAAAATTATGAGAGCAAATACCTTTGAAAAATAAATCAGGCAGAAAAGCCAACAGTAATTTGTTTCTCTATTATAACCATCATTACCATTGGAAATATTCCAATGTGCGAAATTACGCAGAGTAATTATGCCGGTTCTACCCACACACAAACCATGCCTAAGCCTTGGTTTGTATATACCAAAGACACGTGAAATCCCAGTAGGATTCGACGCACAAAACCGATAATGCGAGATTATAATCCGGTCTGCAGAGTGTATAACGTAAGAGGATTTGACTCGTCAGTACGTGGGTTTCAGAACCTGTAGCTCCACACGCTGCAATGGAAAAGCCGTTTCTACTAAGCGGAGGGGCAGTAAGACTGGAGGCCAGGCTAGATCGGGCAATCTATGCACACGGGGATACAATAACGGTGCACGTCAACGTCATGAACGACAGTCACAAGTCCGTAAAGAGACTTCAGGTAATATAAAACTTCTCAAATCATTCTGCACTTTTTACTTCTATTTAATACTACCAGCAGCAATACTCACGAACTTTTTAATAGAGTTTCAATACAGAAACATCAGGGGTTGGGAATCCGAGCAAAGCAATACACTTTCTTCCCATCACTTTCGTAAATTTCATACAAAATTTAAAGTTCGATGGAGTTTTGCATTCCACGGCGTCGAAGTTTATGTTGAAATGCAGCCTTGCGAAGGTGAGGCTAACCAGTAGATCCAGGATCTATATCGTAACCTGTCTAGCTGGTCGTGCGCTGCCTTCTTCAAAATTTCAACGGATTACCCGTTCCGCTGGAGAAGGTAGCTGCTCCAAGGGTTGTGTACCCTCTCGAGCGAGGCCGGTACAGTGTACAGTATTCATGAAGATTCCACAAATTTGTTGGTAACGCAGTAAAGGCCAAACCGCTGTTCCCATTGGTAGCTGTTCTCATTCCACCAGCGCCCCGGTGCTGCTTTATTACCCTGGGCAAGTTCTCGGGTATCACGCACGTCTCGCAGCAGTAGAATCGCTCGATCCCCGGCGTGCTTCGCAAGGGTGAGCCCACCCCAATTCCACATTGTCGAACAAATCGCGCGAGGTCTTGAATGATAGTCATTTCGGTGAACTCATCGTCCGGAAACCCGTAATATAAACGAATTCTTCCTTTTTCTTATGTGATGTCCGTTGGTGAAAAAATAAAATTGAATATGTGTCCTCAATTTTCTTTTTACTAAATATACAAATCTTGAATATCCGTTATCCAGACGAAAACAGATTAAAGCGCTACAGCTCCTGAGAGAGAACTAGATGCGGTGCGTCAACAAGGGCCTGAATAAATTTAATTCGAAGCGCCGGTGTGATGGTCGTTACGAGAGGTAGTTAGAGCTAAAGTAATTTCGCGTTATGGTACGTGGAGAGGTGTGGCCAGAGGTAATTGGGTTAGCATGTGGAATTCTATTCACCATTGCTGGTTCGAAGCGAAACGGTTTGATATTTTATACCTGCATCAATAACATCCAATGGGAATGAGCGTTGGAATCACAATTATTAAGGAATCTATTTTTTTTAACAATTCAACTTTGTGAAAACGAGACCATGATTGGTTACTTAACAGCATGAGAATAATTGGATAATTTATGTTCCCATCCATTGTAATGACGTTGTGCCGCCCATCACCGTTAAATCAATCGGGAAATGACGGCGTAAGTACAGAATGATTAAATTCCGCAGAACACCTGTTTAAACATCGAAAAGGGAAATTCAAAATAACGTTCAGGTATCGCGAAATTAGGGAGATTGCCCAGTGACCGCAATTTCCCGGTCCTCTCCTGTATGAGCACTTAATTGGCCGGGTTTGGTGAAAGCAACAGCAGGAACTGGAGTGCCCAACCTACATTAACATGCCACTCAAGAGCGTGATGCATCCTGCGGCGAACTAGCTTTGAAAAGTGCGTGAGCTTCAAAAAGGCAAAGCCAAAAAAATATTAAAAAATTTGTAGTAATTCTTTGATTTTTTTTTTCTTGAATTCTCGCAATTTTATTGTCAAATCTGACTTTTAGTTTTTAGTTTATTTGGTTATTCCTGACGCTCGTAGGCTATGTAATGAATTCCGTCGGAGATAACAGGTGCCAATAATTCTTCGTTCAATTGGAGCTTCGGGTTGCACGTAAATTTATTGGCAGGAAGCGCTAACTGTGAGAGAAATGGGTCGATAGACCAGAGGAAAAACGCTATACGCGTATGTAAATAAATGGGGATTTATTACATACATATGCTACTAAATTGCAAAATTGCCCATTACATCGTAACTGACGCAATTAATGAATATGATTATTATATTATTTTGCAGGTATTAGTTCTCCAGCACGTGGACGTATGCATGTTCAACAGCGGAAAGTTCAAAAACGTCGTGGCCGTGGAATCGGAACGAGAAGGTTGCCCGATTGGACCTGGTTCGAAATTCACAAAAAGCTACGGCCTCAGACCGACGATGGGTTCAACAAAAAACTGGATAGCCCTGGAGGACAATTATACGAAGGCAGGAACAAGTCTCGCCTCGACGGTCGTATGCTCTGGAAATGGCGAGAAGGACCGGGATCCATTTGCCATCAATGTGTCTTATTATGTGAAGGTATCATCACTGAAAGAATAACTTCATATTCATCTCCCACCTCGCAATCGCGTAAAAATGTTGCGTTTCTTGCAAGCAGATAACCATAAAAAATGACGATAAAACTCTTCGTATCTGTTCTCAGGTGAAGCTTCTAATCTCGTTGATGGGCGGCGTCGTATCGCTGAAGCTTCCATTTGCCCTGATGCATCGCAACACCGAACCCGACCTTATTGGATTTCCATCACCTGTGAGAGAAAGCGAGAAGAAAATTGTCACGGAGAACCCGAAGGACAAGCCGGATCAGACACCAACGCCGAAAGATAACGACACGGCCGAGAGAAAGCCACTGATAGGTACGAAAAAGAAAGCTCAGGATCAGATGGCCGGCGCTGATCTCATAGAGCACAGTGAAGAGCCCGAAAGTACTTGAGGGCAGGTCGGGGTCTGCGTAGACGTACCCCGGCCTGCGAAAACTCAGATAAGCATGGACAGTGTTCACTTGACAAAGATTCTGAAGAATTCGAGCAACCGGAGTTGCCGGGAAGGTTTTAGTATTCAGCGAGCCTGCTGTTGCTTCCGAAGGGCCTCGTAGTCCACGACAGAAGAAGGTGGACGGGGGTCATTGACGATCGTATAATCCACCGCAGTACACGTTGGAGATCAATTTCGGGGCCTAAACGGAAATGTTGAGAACGCAGGAGGCTCCTCAGTAACGATATCGATTGTCAATTTATTTTATAAAATATATGCTAACTTCAGCAAGAGTGCAAAGAATCTCGAGGAACCTGTACGATCTCATTGTCGAGTGTAAAGTAGATACATCAGTATTGACCGACAATATGAAGGAAATGTGGTCGGTACTGATGCCTTTGCGCTACACCTAAATAAAGTACCTTCTTGTCTGGCTCACTCCACAGAGATTCGCCTCTTAATTTTTTCACAAAAGCTACAAACGCTCCCCTCTATTTTTTGAAGAAATCTGTAATTTTTTAAAACTCTTATCGGAGATCGCCCAAAATACTTTCTACGTTCTGACTGCCAATGTGACTGTCCAAGAGATCAAGAAGAGCAAAGCTCTATTTTTTTCAAGGCGGGACTGAACGCGTGCATTGAATCTTCAGGCGGCTCGAGCTACTAACTGTCTGTGTATTTATATATTCTCGGAGAATAGTTGACCCATTACATGAGAGCACAGAGTTAACCACAGCTTGTACATATTATAAAATGTAATAAAGCAGGCCCTAATGGAAGACGCGGAATATATACATTGCACGCGTATCGGTTATAGATCTCATTTTTGTATTTACAAAACGGCTCCAGTATCAATCGATCGTCCGGTCGCAACCATTAAATCTCCAGTGGTAGCAAAGGTTCTCAAAGATAACATAATCTATTCTTTGAAGTCTCTAAGGCTTACTGCAGAAAAATATAACATGAAAAATGCCTACAACCACTGGAGAATTGAGGAGAGACTGGCGGACACGAATTATAGTTACAACTATTTTTAACGAGACTGAATTGCAGTGTTGTAAAGTTAATTCTCATTGAAGCCTATGATAATTAAGTAATGTACTGATCATAATAAAGATAAGTTGTGTGTAATACATCATATATACCAGTATTTTCCCTTCCATCCCTTCGAGACCCTGTGTGCCAATATGAGACACAGCACATCAAGTATTGAATATTTGCAATTCAATAGCAAATTTATTCAGTCAAGTATTTGTTCAGTCGAGTCAATAGTATGATACTCACCATGCCAAGTCGATCTGGCGTAGCCTCGAACGATAGGTTTGCTCTGCTTGTTGTTGTCGTCGTGCACATGAACAAGGATATATTTGAACGTCCCATTGGCATCAATGTCGACATCCTGAATTTTATCCAACGGTGATGACATTTTGACAATGCTTCGCACTTGTTGATGGACTGGTGAAAGTGAAACAAAGAATGTTATGATCACAATAAATGAGAAATTTTAATACCACTTGCTATATTTTAAACCTAACCTTAAATGACCCAAGCTAAATTCGGTATATTCGATATATGTAATGGCTATTGGCACAGTTCCATGACGAGAATCGGTCGTATAAAGTCCACAAATCGTAAATAAGTTAACTCGAATCGATGTTAAATTATTTTGTCACGAACATTACCTGATAGCAAAGAACGCCGGGTGAGACACGACAGTACACCGACACTCATGGAACACATGGAGGCCATTGTTGTTTTTATGTTAGGCTAGGTCAGAGTCACCTCCGCGGTCTCTGCAGTTACAGTATATTCATTCTCTATTAATATTCTCTCTCGTTCCACAGAGTTTGCGAATTATATAATTAATGTATTATAAGTCTGTAATTATCGTTTGTAAATAGAAGACTTATTTATTTTGTACAAATTCATAGGCAAATTCAAATAACTTTTACAGTTGCTCGACGGAGCGGAAGCATTTGCGTTAATGAAATCTCACTTAGTCATAATTCATATTATTTCTGCGTTCGATGTCTCTGATCTCCAGAATGTCTGTCTTTAGATGAAGTTTCATTATTTCACGCCATATATCCATCCTGTGTTCTTCGTTCTGAATGCCCAAGCGCAGCAAAATATTTTCATTGATGCGCAGCAGAACACGTCCTGTTATATCGTGCTGAAATAATCATTATTTGGTGCTCTATGAAAGGTTGGATATGGAAATAAACGCAGTACGAACTGAACAACTTTGTGATACTCACATGTAAAAATTTCTCATGGTACAATTGATAATAGTCGCTGCAATGTCTTCGTAACCATTTCTGTACGTCGAGGACATTCCAGTGATAAACTGGACGTGGTCTTGCAGTCTTGCTCTGCAATTTTGTTGTTGTATATATCAGTAAATTCAATATGCAACAAGTGGAAATTATACAAATTTTTTACATCTCACCTTTGGCTTGTTGTAGGGACTAACTATTTCCTCCACCATTGTCTAATTCGATGATACAATTTTACCGGGTGCCTTGTCAATCTAATGATCAACAATTATGAACTTGTAAACACATACATAACCCCACTTTTATGATTTCACGACTCGGTCATTGTCCAAGTGATACTGTTGTGTCTACTCGGAGGTGCGCAAAGCTAGGGAAACATTTCAACCAGGCTGCACTTACCCACAGTTAGCCGCAATTACCGGCAATCGGCTGCAAGTTACCTGCAGTTACCCACAGTTACCTACAGTCGGCTACAGTTACCCGCAGTCATCCTCGGTTTGGAGATCAGGCCCGGGCACGGTCACACGAGACTCATCCCCAGGACCGGGTCGACCTACCTTACCGACCGTACTTTATTGTAGAAGTAAGTACAGTGTACTATATATAATGAATAGTTAAAAAGATATATCACTCACATAATCATCTATGAAAATTATTTCTACTAGTTTATTTATTATGTTCAATTGTAACGGAGGCTTTTCACTGCGGTAGTAGTCCAGTATTTCAACTGACCGTGTGGCCTAATGGATAAGGCGTCGGACTTCGGATCCGAAGATTGCAGGTTCGAGTCCTGTCACGGTCGAACACAATTTTTTTTTTTTCGTAATGTAAGGTCTCGCGGAAGACTGCTATATATATGCGAGACATATAACATGTGTATATATATATAGTATCTGGGCTATAAAGACGACGGGTCGAAGACGTAGACAGTCTGTCAGTGGTGCCCGTCGAAGCTGTGTATATTTTACACATGAAAAAAGTCACCGAAGATTGTGATAGGTGACCCTTTGGATTGTATATAATACAAGGGTTTCGTTGTGTATAATTAAGGGAAATTAAAACAGTGAAAGGGGCAATGCGTGCGTGTACGCTGGGCGTCCCTAATACCGAGAAAAACTCACCCCTCTGGCAGTTCGAAGGGGGTTAAGCTAGCACACGTGTTGTCAGAAAACCCGCAATTTTCATAATATCCCCTACGCGCACTTTCCCTTTCTCTCGCTGCTTCCAACTAAAACCCAGCAATCTTGAACTAAAACCATCTTTCCCGCCAAGCTAATCGTGACCGTGAAGTTCAGTCTACAGGTTTCCATTACCGACTGAGTCGTCTTGCATGAAGTACCGCAAATTCCATATGCAGGTACAATCAGCGTTGATGGTTCAGTGCAGAGGCAGATTCCGTTTTTTAAAACGGTACGCAATGGATTGCGCTTATCTACAGAAGCATGGCAGATGTATGTTGTGATTATTCTTAATACATCTTATGCATATACGACATGCACGAGAATACGATGTATATGTGTATAGTTTATACATCAGGGCCACAGCAGCTGAGCATTGTCGGGTAGTTAGCGTCGGCACAGTAGCAATAGTTAATAATGCATTATCCGGGGCTACGGTAACGGAGCTCTAATGTCGTCGATACCGTAGGCCAGTCATCCAACGCACAGTCACCCCGCTTGAGGCTTGAGGTAGGTACTTCGACACTTTGAACTTCGCGCAGCGACCAAAAGCCCTGAATAAATAACAACGCGACCGGAACTCGACGGCAGTGGAGGCACACGCGGCCATTCACGTGCTTCGATCGTGCGTGGCAGGCAGTCCCCGCATTAGCGACAGTCGCAACGGCAGAGCGGCGCGGGACGTTGCACGCACGCACGTTACCTCAACGCCGTCCGCATGAAACGACAATTATATGAGTTGCTCGCGTGTATAATCATTTACGCACGTGGCTACGAATAAAAAATATTGCTACCTAAAAACGTGAGCTGCAGCAATGATTGAACAAGAAAAAAAAAATAATACTTCCTTCGAGCCGGATTTGAACCAGCGACCTATGGATATCTATTGCGTTTCAACCAACTACAGTCCACCGCTCTACCAACTGAGCTATCGAAGGCTTGAGAACACCGCGAAAAAAATACTACTTGTGGTAATCACGAACACTCGAGAAAGTGTGACGCCCAAATAACTATGATAACTATAAATGTTATTCTTTAATTTGAACATTTTTCGTTGTTAATAAAAATGAGGCTCGGGAGACATTCTTTTATTTTTTTCCGATACTTCTGTTACGAATATTTGATTTATATCTGTCATTGAGTTTCAATTAAACGATTGGTATAATTCACCATAATACTATTTTATGACGATATTTTATACAATACAGCGAAAATAATACATAAAATAGTACATAAAAAATAATAAGAGGGAATGGAATGACAACCCCGGGACTCTATTATGTCACACTGTGGGACGCCTTGCTGGCATTCGCAGGCCGGATGACAGAGTAGACAACGCGCCCGTCATATCATACCGGGAATTCATCCCTACTGATAAGCCGCGTCCCCCCCCCCCCCCCCCCCTCCGCCGGTCCGTAGGGGGTAGTGGCTCTCGGAATTCTCTCGGGACAAACACAGACTGCGAGCAATATTCAGCCTGCGTTTAATTACGGTCACTATCATCATCGTACTCTGATGTAATTACGCGGATAAATATAGGATTCGATAGTTCCAATAACACTCGCAATAAAAATAAAACAGATATTTGAAGGTTTATTTTAGTACTATTCGAACGGGAGTCGAATTATTAACGTTTTTCGCTACAGTGAAACCATGGCCAGATGAAAAAAGGCCTCTAAAAAATGGCAACGTCGCAATGGAATGAACACACACACAATTGTGATTCGCGATCTCGGACATTTTCGGTTGTTTTCCCATAGATTCCAATTTTACCTGTTTGCACACAATACGAGATTGAGTGTTGAATATTACATCGACTTTGGGATCGTAACGTGGTGGATACTCGCGGTGGATGACTTCCCGGCTTCAGTAGCTTCACAACTGACATATCCATGTACACGTTAACGTTAACCAAGTATGACAGTATATACGCATCGCCGGTACTGTCACATAGAAATTATTCAGCGACGGTTCTCGCGTAAATCCCGCGCGTTCGAGCCACGTCATTGCCCGCTCATTGATACTATGGGACACAATAGCTTCAGCGTAGGATTCGGCGAGAAGTGACACGACGACGCGAACGGCTGTGCGCGTTATTTTCAATAAAGCCCGTGCATTCAGAAGTCTGCCGCCTAACAGCTCAGCTTCACCGACAGTGGACCAGACAGGATCCATTGAAATTATACCATAACATTTCACGCCTATACGAGCCAACCACCACCACCGCCAACACCGCAGCAGTCTCGCTTGCCTTTTTATAGTAACACAGTTTGCTTCTATGAATTCTTCTGATATCTCGGTTTTAGTCGACGCGAATCTGAATAATTGTGCCTCTTTCGCCACAACACCTACGGGGTGTTAATTGTGTATTCGACTCTCGTATTTCTAAGTACATTCATCATGGATCCGATAATATCAGCGTCTAGGGTACGTATCATTTTACTGTTGCAAATGTCATTGAACTCGTAAGTAAAATCAACGCGAGTGATATATAACCCACAAACTTATAGATCAGTATAGGTCGAGTTAAAGGGATTGCTCGAAGGGGTGCTGTCAAGCTTTCCGCTGTTGTCTATGGGTAGGTCTGACCGATAATAAAAACGAGGGCTCGGCATTTGATTAATTGAACTGCGTCACGTCCTGACATTATCTAGAAAGGTCACGAACGAAACACGACACATTCTGGGCCGCTAGTCCTCGTAGCCTAATCTCCAACTAGAACACGTACCCTATATTATACATTTTTAGTACAAATCTTCATTGACCCGAAAGACGGAAACGATGAGTCACTGTATTAATTTCAGTACCAAATTGGACACAAAAAGGAACCACGAGAACCAATGTCTATTGCAATCTCGTCTCTTTGTGATGATCTAATTCAGGGGGTGCAACGCTATCTGCGGAGGTGCAAAAGGACAAAGGAGCAAAGGGCAATGAGGCAAAGAGGTCGGAGTACAATTTCTCGACGTGTAAATTTATATTCTTGCTCGTTCGCTCGCTCACGATTGTTCGTCCGGGGGACACGCCCAAAGGGCCTTCAACCTTCTATTCGGCACAATCTTTTCCTGGTGCTGTTGCTAATACAGTCTCGAACGCGACGCCAATCCATTATTCGGAATTCTTCACAGTTGTTTCCGGCTCTCCCTCGCCCCTATCCTCTATATCTAATCTCGCCAGAAACGCGAATCGATAAGACCCGAACCTCACCACCAAGCAAAATTTAATTTTTCTAAACGCTTATGCTCACATCTCAGTCTACGTGCGCTGCTCTCTGCCATTGTAGTAAATCACTGGAAATACGAGAGGCTTGCGATTTGGATAGTACAGAAGTCGCGCGGCACGCGACTCTTTGCAAAAGAAATCGATATTTACCGATTCGTCGGAGCAATCCATTACAAAAACGCGATCGCTGCAAAGCACAACTCGGGTTGGACTCGACTCTGCTCTCTTAAAATCTCGATGAAGGCATGAAGTCGTCTTCTTCACTTATTTATCGCTTCGCTTCGCACAGTCATTTATGCTTTTCGATTGCAGTTGCGACTTTTATAATAATGGGTACGGCTATAATAAATTTAGGCCTTAACATCGTTGTTTCGTTTGTTAATACATTTTTTCGGGATGCATTATACTACACCTACCGCACAGTGGCGACGAATGCCGAAGCGAAAAGCCCGCGGTGCGGCACAGTGCATAATCGCCATGAAATTCGGCGAAGATATTTTAGTCGGGGCTCGTTAATTTTAGAGCTAGCGCCGGCGACTACGTATACCTACCAATGTTTAGCCACTTCGCGCTCTGTCTCATTTTGTTCATCGCTCGGGGTGGCAGCGGGCGAGAAACATCGTTGCGGAACCCAAGCAGACCAGCGCGACACACTCAACACTGCACTCTACTCCCACTAATGAACGGTTATACTTATACCCTAGAAAATAATTTTTAACACATTTTTTTCACTCCTCGCACAAGTTTGCTTCAAGTATTCGTGTAAAATTGATTAGAACAATTTTTTTCCTGCTATTTTTATGGTACCCAAAAAACGTTTAGATTTCATTATGCACCGAATACCGTGTAGATAAATCGCCCATTTTCATCCATACAACGAAGGAGTCCAAGCGCAGTTTTAACGCTCGCGCCAGATGACTGCCGAATATAACGAAAAAGCGAGAAGCGAGGAAGCGAGCGAAGTGTACGGTCGAGCGACCGTAAATAGAAAAATTGATTTGCCTCGATACCGCGACAATGGCCACATACTCGTTCGCAGATTCGCGACATTTTGCTTCATTTTTAGATTTTTTTTATACACCTTCAATACGTTCATCTCTGTTATTCTTTCATTAAAAAACGTTGTTCCTAGTTTATTAAAAAAAAAACATTGTAAATCGCATTGTTTAGTATACTAAAATACATGTCGAACAAATCAGAAAACTAAAGTGTAAACATAAACGTCAACCAGCACAATGTCCTTTAAACAAGGGGTAATAAGTTAAAAAAAAAAAGATAAAAAACCAGCATATGGCATGACGTCATACCCTCGGATAATAATTGCCCTTTCGAGCATCCGCGTCATATTTTATGCTCGGGCAGACATTTCTCAATCACTACACGTGCAAAGTGTGATGTATTATTTTATGCATTCCTAGTGGGGGGTACGCAGTGGTGCCGCTCGATATTCCGATGTCAATGACGTCACTTTATCATCACTTTTCTCGCAGGGCAGCATACCCCCGGATTGTCATTGAGAAATTACGCAACGTCTTTGATATGTCAACATTTCAGAATCGCAGCGTCGAAGAAAGTCGTACTTTTGTCGGATATTTTGTCGTTGGATGTCTCCAGTAGAATTGCGTCTATACGTACTACATACCATATCTCGGCCGCGACCCCGCGAGAGGGGCTTCGGTCAAAGGACTGAATCACACTGGGAACCTCGACGGGATCATAATCCTCATATACAGCCGACTGAATAATTTATGACGGGTTGAGTGGGCAAACGGAAAGGCATGGCAGACAAACAGAGACACAACATTGGCGTATATTTGGCGCCCACTCGCAATTTTCAGTAATATGTATCAGCCATACTGCACTTTCGACCATTCGTTCTCCAGTATTATCTTTCGCTTTAGCCGAAAATATATTTCTAAATTTAGTCTCTCAAATTCAATATCAATTCCAAGCAACAGCAGTAGCACCGTCTCAGTTTTTTAAACTTGACACCTCAAACACTTTCAAAAGATTTACAATAATCATTAACGATACTCATATCCGTTACATTTTTCCGTGTTTGACTTTAAACAAGGCGTTTTTCCGTGTTTGTGCAGGAAACTCCCACTTCCCCAAGCGCGATTTTCCTGCACGTGTCAATTTTCCCTCTATAAGCGCGCGCTTCGCATGAAACGCTGCGTTAACGATCTGCGACGTTTATTCAATTAATCTATTTGCGTTGATTGTCGTTCGCCAATTAATTCCCTCTTCTCTTGATGCAGAACTAACTAAGCGTCGTTTCGTCGGTGGAATACGAGTGCGTGAACGTAGGAACTGGTATAGAAATTGCGGCAATGCTACCGCGCGTTTGGCCTTCGCATCTCGTTGTGTTGGCTCGTGCACGACCAAGTTCGAGACTGCATGCTGCTGCATTCATGTCACACCGAGCTTGTGCTGCCGCTGCTGCTGCGGCTGCTGCTGCTGTCGCTTTTGCCAGCCGATGCGCTTGTGTTGCCTCTAACGTATTCCAGCCTCGTGGTTACGGTCATAAGGGAGAGCTCTAACGCATGCTAAGCCGTTGATTTGCGACTCGACACGCAGTAATATAAGAGTCTTGCTATAAGCAGGTATAGGACACATGTCAACTGACCAAGCTGTCGTACTACTAAACTGATCAGCTGATGCGACCTTGCAAACGCATTTTAAGAGGGTTGTCTCGACTGTGACTGTGTTCGCATTTTTATTTAGCTTTCTTGTGCTTATCTAATTATTATTTAGGCATTTCTTGAGCTACGCTGGAGGCATTCGAAACCAGTAAAATGACACATCGGTGCCACCTGACTCGAACAAGTCACTGTCCACCTCGTTTGTAGCATCACAAAGACACCTGGCAGCATCAACGCAAATTAATTATAGAATTTGCATCTACAACAGCAGCGCACAGTTTGCGACTCAGACTAACGATTTACTAACCATGTGAGCTCAAACTTTCGTCTCATATTCCGGTACGCTATGCGCAATGTAAGTATAGCGTCGCTATGTACACAAGGGTACACTAGAACCGACTAACAATACCGAGTTTATTGGGCCTGCTGCGTACATCGACCGAAATTCGAGAAGAAGAATGCAAAAATCGAATTTTTTTCCCAGACAAACTTAGCGTGGTACATCGATGCCCGCGATCATTCACTTGGAGTTTCCCTCGAGAATTTCGCTGCACCTCGGTAGGACCGTTGGGCTTATATTTCGCGAGCTTGTATTTTACTTGGCACCTTGCCACGTAATGGCATCTTCGTGTCGAGTAGAAAATCAAGTTCGTGTTGCAGGGGAGCATTCACCCGCGAGTCCCAGCATTCCCGGAGGATTCGAGTCGCGCGCATGGAAAATATCACTTATATCCAAAAAAACGACACAAAATTCCATGCACGCAAAAAATAGAGGAATATTTGACGACTGATATAAAAAACCACATGTAAATGCAATGGGTCGCAAATTTATTTCATGAAAGCAGCATACATAGCTTTCTGATATCCGATCTATAGATTAATCGAATTTAATATAGTCACGACATATAAATGGGTGCTCATGTAATTGCATGAATATAAACCACGGATAATTTAAATGCAAAAGCTCTGCCGGATCGAGAAGACGATACTACACGTTGCGCATCGCGAGTCTCGCCTAGCAAAGCCTATTTCATAGGCGTTGTGAGCATAAACAGATTTTTCTTTATTATCTCTGGATGAGTCCATAGCGTACAGCGCAATTTGCGTTCTGGCACGCTATATACGTGCGTCGATAAACGCAGTTGCGTCTCGGCGCCAATTACGATTACTGCCAGAACTGTCTGTTATACATACGTATCCGATGCATTCAAACACGAAACACATGTTCTCTTTAGCAATTCCTATGCAATTGACTGCAAATTATATGAGTATTTAACACTCGCAGGCTGACGGAAACGAAAAAAAAAAGTTCACGATAATACTTTACCGGTAACGCGTGTCGACATTAACCTCTCGTACGCGCCGTCCTTCGGCACGTTTAGCCCGCAGAGGAGTCAAACTGTCCGTTATGGCCCCGCGAAGGCAGAGTCTCTTATCTGCTTCTTACAGCGGGAAAATCGAAGTGGGTCGTCGAAGAGAACGAGCAGCAGCAGCAGCAGCACCAGCAAAAAGAAGGGGTTCCCAGCAGACCGACGAGGCGGATGGGCTTGTCCTGGTCTTTATCGCAAAGTGGTCCGCGCGGGGTCTCGCTCACAGCTCCAGTTGAGACCCTCAGTCCGCGCAGCAGCTCGCGCGGGACTCGTTTTCGAAGATCTTGCGCCCGACTAGGTAAGAAGCACTGACTCTCCTAGCGGTGCCGAGTGGATCCGGCGAGCGCTTACACCTTCCTTCGTTTCTGTCGTTTATACCCCTTACGGACTTGTTTCATATTATGATCATATTGATATTCGTGAGCAATCATTGTTGTCGATTCATTCAGCACCTGATTGGTTATTGGGAAACCGGCAGCAGTTTGACGTTTAATATCGCGAAATTTGGCAGTTTGTCAGAAAAAAAAATAGTTTTTCGCGTTTTTCTCCTCGAATTTTCGATTTTTCGGGCAAACGCCTGTCGTTTTTGGAATCAGCGGAAAATTTGCCATCGGATAGGGTTTTTAAACTTGGTGAAATCGAAAAAAATCGAAAAATTTCCGTTTCTAAAAAAATGCGATTTTTGAGGGTCATCTTTAAAAATCTGCAAAAAATCGAAAAATCGAGATATCGCCTTCCGCTTGGCGGCATTCTCTTCGTTGAAGAGTCTTCTTTCGAATGCAAAAAGAAAATCCGAATTATATTGATCCAAAGAAAAATTACACCGATTTTAGTAAAGTACCAAATTTGGGAAAAAATGAAAAATCGTTTTTCGCATTTTTCTCCTTGAATTTTTTATTTTTCGGGCAGAAACCGGTCATATTTGAAATCAGCGGGAAATTTCCCATCGGATAGGGTTTAAAAACTTCGTTACATCGGAAAAAAAAATTTTCGCCGAAAAATCGCAAGGTTCTTCCCTACTATTTTTAAATTATAATATAAACTATTAATTAAAATCCCAGGACAAATAATCTATAATATAATACTACGTCAATCATCGACTGGCTATGGTCATGGATATCAAGATCCTTGGTAACGCGTCATCGACTTTCACCCCTTCAACATCCCATCCTCCAGGAATAAAAACATCTTTCTAAATTCCATCGACCTTGCGCGCACACCTCGCTGTCCCGCCGCGTTTGCCTACGCGTTACGGTACACTTTGCAAAATAACCGATATACATCCGCGTATATAGTTCTCGCGTATAGAGATAAGCTTTGCCCGCGCGACGTTGATCGCAACTCATGAAGAAAGGGAAGGAAGGAAGGGGAAGCTCGGGTAGGCATGAGGCCACGATGGCCGCGGGCAAGTATGGCGCGCGCGCGCTTTCGCGATCGCCAGGTATACGGTAGGCAAGCTGAACATACGGTTGATGGCGAAGATAGGTAGGTGGCGTTGCGCGAAGCGGGTGGAAATATAATGTAAGGATGAAAGATAGCCCAGCTTCTGGGCTAATAGCGGTGGATCCGATAGGTGAATTCTATATTAAACGTTGGGCGAGGGGTCGCGACTGTACGTACGTCGTCGTCGTAAATGATGCGCGCTGCTGCTACTTACTCGTGTCCACGTTCCTACCTGGTGGGCTTGACGCTGCTGCCACCGCCGCCACCGCCGCTACCGCCGCCGCCACCGCTGCTGCTGCCTTCGGAGTCGGCGTCGGCGGCAGCCGTAGGGACGCAGACGCGTCACGTCGGAAAACCCTCGAACGAGAGGCTACCTAACCGAGGAGCTCGCAGTCTGGCGTCGCTGGTCGACGTGAACGGATCGAAATAACAGTCGTGGCACGATTCTGCTCTCTCTCTTTCTCTCTCTCACGAAACCCTCGTCGCAATCGTTGTATATTTCGAGCGGTGCATATTCATATATGTTCTTCGAGAATAATAATAATAAAAATAATAATAATAATAGTAGTAACAGTAATACTAGAAATATCGTGAAATTCGTCATTCATTGTTCCCGGTCGCAATCACCGTCCTCAACGACACGGAATTTCAATTAAAAACAAACTAACAATATAATCAAAAAGCAAAAATCAAGCTTTGTCGCTGTATTCATGAGTTGTGTCGTCGCGATTAGTCGCAAGTGCGTCTGTCTGTGTGCTTCGTGTGCTCGAGAGTGCGTTAAATAAGGAAAAATGGGAATTTTCTGAAAAATCGATGAAAAGCAGAGACTGATGGTGGGCCGACGAGACTCTCGATGATTTTCAGGAAAGTGGGTTGACGGCTTGGACACCGGAAGAGGGGATCGAATTGTTCATCGGAATTTGACGTCCGCAGTGCCTGTGATTTACCCCGCGTAACGCGTAAAGATTTTTATTATTATTATTTTAGTTTTGGTTCTTCGGTTTGACATTCCAGAGTCGAGACGGAAGATTCGACGATCGACTGCGGAAGATCCGTGTTATCGTTATCGTCGGAGGGAGAGTTCAGTGTGCTTTTTCGACGACGACGACGTACGTGACTGCGTCTGATACGGCGATTCCGAGGATTCGGGGGTGCGGAGGCGCGCAGGAAGTCAGCCCGGGTGCGTTCCCGGTGGCGGACATGGCGGTCCTTCCTGCGATCGTTCGGCCAGTGCCGTACGCCTGGGCTACCACGGATTCCACGTGAACCTGAGAGGTGAATTTTTGCGCCAGCTGCCATTTTTGTTTCTCGTTCTTCTATTTTTATTTATCCGGCTGTGCGACAGTCAACGAGAAAACCGACAGTCACGGGCGGATCGAGCCGAGAATCAATTGACGAAATAATCGCCATCGTTGAACGAAGTGTCATTTAATTATTTTTTAGAATTTTTATTCGAGCCTAATGTGAAAACCGCTGATATCACGCGTGAAAACGCCAATGGCCCGGTGAAGGCGCAGCAGCACCTGCATCGCGCGACGATTGGTAAAAGTAGATTGAACAGAGGCTGTGCAGTACCACCGAGTTGAAATATCCGGTGTAGCTTTGACTGTTGGTGGCATTTCCGGCCGAGCTGAAGTGTCCGATGACAGGAGAGTGAAAATTCGGTGGTGCACTGAGCCTGTGTGTGTGTTTGCGTGTGTGCGTGCTTGTGTGTGTGAGAGAGATATAGAGATAGATAGATAGATGTATTTATTCGGTCCTGGGACAAAATCCCCTAAGGACCAAAGCAGATCTAAAAATAAGCCAGGAAAAAAAATGGCAATCAGCAAAGAAAAATAGTACAGAGTAAATAAAGCTAAAAACTAAATGGAGAGAGAGAGAGAATCCAACGGCGTTTGGTGCACCCGGCGGCGGAGCGGCAGAGCGGCGGCGGTAGTGGCCTGCAAGCCGTCGAAATCGATTTCGGTACCCCAAGAGAGCGAGCGAGAAGGAAACGCTGGTAAAAGTATTGCCGCCACTACCGCGCGTTCCCACAGAGACAGGTTTAAAGCCCGAGAAGGACGTAGTACCATTCTTTTTTTTCTGCTGAACGTGACGGGAAGAAAGGCCCGATGAGAAAAAAACGAAAACGTCGCTGCGAGAAAATTAGTTATCGACGCGAGAAAGAACAAAATCCGATAACGAAAGGCGGGGAAGGGAACGAGGGCGAGAAGGAGAGAGAGAGCGATCAAAGACGAGAAGGAATTTGACGTTCCGAGGCTTGAACTGCAGTTGAGTTGATTGCAAAGCGCCAAGTGTCAGATAAGAGCTGCACCTTTTTGGTTACTTGCATCATTCAACATTGTAGCCATTATCCGGAATTGAAAATCTGTAGCGTTACATCCGACCCAAAGCCGCCCTTCTCAGGCCTTGACAGGGCTAATACAGGCCTGATAGGGCCTGGACAGAGCCGGATGTAATGATATTTTCTGCTCGGGATGCTGAAAATATTGAACGGTTGTGAAGTTGTATTGTGGTTAATAAACTGAGTTAAAAATGACGCACACTTTTTAGGTAAATTTTTGGATTTAGAAAAGGCAGAAATTTTAGGCGTTTTACGGGTTTGCTGTGCGCGGGACGAGACTAGGAAAGCCTGGCCGTCTTGGATATGTCTCTCTCTCATTCTCTTTCGCCCTCTCAGAGTGAAAGAGAGGAGGAGAAGAGTGCGCTAGCTGGTGGCGATACGAGGCGGTTCTAGCCGGCTCGAATGCAGTAGTAGTAAAAGGAGTGTTTCGCCAGACAGCCTGGCGTCTTGTGCCGCGGCGCGTTATCCTCGTCCTCTCCTATCTCGCTCGATCGTCGAGCTATGCACTGGCGCGTATCACTGTATACAAGCGGCAGGGCGTCTCAGCCAATCTTTCTCCGCGGACCTGCTGCACTCACGCTTTTTTTTTCTCATCGAAGCACGAGCCAATTGAGAGGAGTGATGCTCCGGGGAGTTTGAAGCGAGAACGTGGGCGCGTCCTGTTCGAGGGGATATATTTTTATTGCGAGCATGACAATCGTTGATTATCTCGTACTTACGATTTTCCTCGTTCCATATTATTTATTTTAGGCACGTAAAAAATATTAAGCGACGTGTTTCGTATTTTGTCTCGAGAATTCGGCGATAAAATAATGAAATTGTATGTTATTGAATATATCGAAAAGACGCACGCTCGCATTGAACGATCTACATCTTCGCCGCAACTCGGCTTATGCATAATCGTTGTACATCACGATTTGTTTAACTTGCCGTCGATCGCGTCCGTCAATAGAAATCAAACTTCATACGTATAAACCGTGCAATCTCGGTCAATTTTCTTGACCTTATTGACTTTCTTTATTATTTATCTTCGCAAAGAGAATTGTCATATGACCCAACCTTGGATATTTCTCGATAACTATAGCGTTCGACCTCGTCAAATAGTGTATCGTTGATCGTCGATGAAGAAGTTCCGATAACAAGAGACCAGAAGTGCTCGGACTCGTGGAAGGCAAAGAAAAAAAAATATAAACGTGACGTGGGCTGATAAGACGGAGTATCGAGTATAGAATGAAGTACAGGTGGAGGGGTCGGAGGGGGAGCGGAGGAGGAAGAGGAGGAGGAGGAGGAGGAGGAGGAGAAGGAAGGGAGACAACGTGTCAGGGTGGCTTATGCCAAGGGTGTGTGTATGTGTGTATGTGTGTTGCAAAAGGGAGATGAAAAAGTGGGGAGAGTCGAGGAAGCGAGATAGCGTCGATGTAAAGGACTAAACTTGTACGGCCGGCTGAGAGCGCAAACGACGAAACGGCCAGGGGGTTGCCGTGCGGGCGGAGGGTGCAGCGCGGGCGAGGGGCGAGGGGAGAGTTCCTCCTGGTGGACGGACGATGTGCTGCGCGCGGTCGACGTGGGGCGAGGACGCAGGGGTTGGCACCCACCCCCTCCCCCTTCCCCCCCACGGTCGATACTCGTGCGGCGGTACACACAGCACACTCCCTCGGCGAACCGAGAGACAGAGCGAGAACCCGAGAAACGGATAGAGCGAGAAGGCATCCCCCGCTAGGGCGGCGTGATACACCAGCGACCGACGCGCAGCACGTACCACCCCGGCCGAACCGCCGATTGAGAAACCCTGCGCGCGTTCGCGATGCCTATGCGCGCGCTCTGCACCTGGAACGTTAAACCCGAAACATTTTCGCCAGTTCCATCCCTGGTCCCGAGTAGAAAATCTGTAACGTTAGACCCCCGTCGAATCAGGCCCTGACCTGGCTAATATGGCCCTGACCAGGGCTTGATCAATCTGTAGCGTTACATTCGACCCAAGCCAGGCACTGATCAGGCCCGGAGCGGGTCGACATGGCCCTGGCCGGGGCCTCACTAGCACCGAGTGTACCTCCGTCAATTTTTCTACCAGGAAATGGAAATTCATTGTGTATTTTTTTCCATCTCGATTTTTCCGATTTCCCCCTGGCAATTATCCCCCCCCCCCCCCCCGTCCTTTTCGCTCTACGCATTATCCATGCATTTGATTGCTAACGGACAGGCTTTAAAAGGCAGAAAAAGAAAAGAAAGAAAAGGGTCAGTTTCGAAAAAAGCATCCGAATCAGTTACCGAATCGTAGTCCACCGAATCGCACGTCGTATTGGTCCCCCTCGCTGCGCGCCCCCCACAAAATTAAGCCGTAAGGAGACAACCCTAATACTGTAGACTGCTCGATCTGCGCCGGACGAACAAACCCAGTCGCCACCTGCCCTTGCGGCACAAGGGTGAATCATTCGCGAATGGTTCGCATGACGATTGTCGTGTCGCGAGCGAAGGGCGCCAAAGCCCTCCCTCCTTCACGTACACCTCGTGTGTGCACTTACCGTTATTCCCCGCGTCGTCGCCAACGCCGCCGCCACTACAGCTTGCGATACCATCTGCGTCTTCGTAGTCTTTTATTATACATAAAACAGACGTTTCCCTCGAAACGTCGGACGCAAGTACAATCGCGTCTATACGGATAATACCACAAGTTAGAAAATAATACTGCGCTTGCGGGGCAGTCGCAAATATAACACGCGTAGACGCTGCCGCGGCGGCGGCGACGGCGGCCAGGCGACCGGCCGGGCGTCGCGACGTCGCGCGGTTAGGCGCGTCTCGGCGACGACCCTCTCGAGTTCGATGCCCTTGTCTCTCCGTCCCCCCTCACCCCTCTTTCCAACCGGCTCCCCCACCGGCCCAACGATACGCGCGATGCAACCCGACGTGCAATTCGCATTTCCGGTCACGTGAATCCGCGTGTCTTTCCCTTTTCGATCGCCGCGCGCGGATTCCTGGTAATAAGTCTGTAACCGAGCCGGGGCAGACAGGTGGAGGAGCCGAAGAGCAATTACTGCATGCGGGGGAATAACAAATGGCGCGTGTGCGGCCTATGTGCAGTTGAGGACGATAAAAACGGGCTCGTCTGGACGCTGAGTTGGCACAATCGCGCGAGCTTGCCACCGTTTTATAACTGAGTTACGATTAATTAACGAGAAAGACAGAGCTGAAGCTGCTGCTGCTGCTGCGGCCGCGAGGCTTCGCTAATTGGAGGCGCTTTGCTCTCCGCGCACTCGACCCTCGGCACTCGCGGACCTCGCGACCGGGTAAAACAAGTTTAAGTTCAAGCAACGCGCGAGGCGATGATTGTTTACACGGACCTTCCGTCTTTTCATTCGAACATTCGGCTTGCATATATCTTGCCGGGTGACAGTACATATATATTATATACCGGTGTTTGCAGAATATATACCTATATTAAGAGAGGATCGAATTCCGTGCATAGCTTTCATTTCCTGAATCTCCGACCGATATGAAGCAGCAGCACTCGAGAATGTTTGTCATCGGCGATGCTCACTTCCGTTAAGAATTATTTTTCTGATTTAAACTTTGGTCGCTTTCTTCGGCGCTCTTCGCTTGGTCAACTACTCGTGCAAAAGCTCCGAGCGTGTAAACGACCCATTATTGATTGTGAGTGCCCGATGCCGCGGCGGCGTTACCACGACCACGTCCCTGACTCGGAAGTACGCGCGAGGGTCAAGTCGAACCGCGGTAGAGATTATCGATCGATGCGCGCACCGGTCCGTGCGATCACTAGGGCGACCATAACAGTCGCGGCGGCTCGCATTCGTGACTGCTGCTGCCCTTCTACCGAAAATTCCTTTCGTCTCAGTTACATTTTTTCCGACAAGTTAATCTTTTAATCTGAACAATTGGATGAACAAAAAAAATGTGCGCACTGCGCTAATCCGATTGAGCCTTTCGATCTAAATGTCCGCTAAGCGATGTCTCCTTTAGCACTTGAAATCGCAGGAAGAGGTTTTACGTTTTTTTTTTGTAACTTGTGGAGCATTCCATCAACTTGCCCATTATATTAAAGGAAACAAACGAATTATTAACGCGTTGTCGTTGTCTGTTTCAGAAACTGAGAAGGACCCGCAGCGGTGAGGCACAAAAATGGGATCCTGCGGCGTGTACCTCACCCAACTCCGAGCTATGCTCGTGAGGAACCTTCTTCTGAAGAAGCGCGAGAAACGGAAGACCATAGCGGTAAGTAATCCGCGTTGATTCCGCATAAAAACAATAAAAAATAATCTAAAGTAAAAAACGGGGCAGTTGACAAGCGAATCGGATACGCAGCTGGTTGGATTATTCGATTACACCACGATACTTGAATTCCGTATTATATCAATAGAGCACGCCGCGCAGAGGCTTCGAGGTCTATGGGATTAACGAGAGGGAAAGAGAGAAAGACGACATTCACAATATAGACATAGAACTGTTGGATAAAGTATAGTTGCGGCTCACCAGGAAAATATATCTCAAAGCGAATTAGGAGCGACCTGTAACCTACCTGCTAGCACGTTAAATCTGCGGTCGACACAGCATTCGTGTAATACCCGGGGGGGAGGGTATCCCCCCTAGTCACCCCACCCATAAAGCGGAGGGTACCGCATCATCAGATTGGCTTGAATCGTTAACGCGATTTCAACGCTTGCATCGTGCAGACTCGACACACCGATTGCTGTGTTCTTGATATTCTTATATATACGTAAGGTGTAGATGTCCCAGTCATTAGTCACGAAACAAACGGTCGTCCGTCTCGTACCTTGAATGTCACTGTATCAACAAGTGCGAATCCTACGTGAGGTGATATATTCTCGAGGAACGACCCTGGTAAAATATCTATAGCGTTACATCCAGCCCAAACCAGGCACTGACCTAGGCCTGACTAGCGTACCGCTATGTAACGCTGTAAGTTTTCTACCAGGGAAGACCTGCGCATTGCTTAACCACGCTCGCGATCTCGAAAAAAAAAAGTACAGTCGTCGTTATGCATGCGACGTGTCGGATTGCGATTCGACGACTGCGCATGTCATTTGTATATGCGCGTGGATATCGCGGATTGACATCTCCTCTCGTTACACATCTATAGCACAATCACGACGTACCGGATTAATCCGATTGCATTCGCACGCGTTACGATCGACGGACGTGGAAAAAATAATTAATTTATCTATTTGGAGCGATGGAAGGATTTCGCACATGGATAGATATTGTTTGTTTACATCATGCAAACAAAGAATCGGTGTTGGGAAATTACTGCGGAAAAGTCCTCTTTAAGCTTCCGCACTGAGTAAAATGGGGGAAACATATTGTGTAGGCGGCGGCGTGGAGGAGGAATTCGGCGACACAGTGTCTCAGCTGGTTGCACCACCCGCCGCGTGTGCGGAGCTTCGACGACAGTACCCATAGTGGTGTATGTGATATTCCCTGCCAAGCAAAATCGCGGAACGCCAATTTGTTCGGTGCACGGTTTTTCTCCCGATTCCCGTGCCAATTAGGCCAAGGGTCGAAGCAAGTGTATAGGTTGACGTGACTTTTACATCACTGTGGGACACTCACATATGAATGCGGATTCGTGTGCACGCCTGGGCCAGGGGGAGAGGGGGGGGGGGGGGGGGGGGGGAAGCAGCAGCGAGTTGCACTGCGCGCGCGCGCGAGCTCTTTCGCTCGGCCAGGGGCAAGGAAATTTGGCCGGCGCCGAACTCTCGTTACTCTGACTTCCATGCGTGAACCCATTTCTCCATATTTTCTCCGCGAACATCGTTGAATTTTCGGCACCGAAATCGAAGAATGATAAAAATATCTGTCAAGAAAATTGCTTATTTTATTACGTCAGAATGTTTTTCTTTTTATTTTTATTTTTTTATTAATTGACTGGATACCACAAAATAGAGAACGAAATGTTTTTGGTATCAAAACTCTAGAAATGTCGAGTCCTTTTGAGTCACTTCAATCCGCTCATTTCTTCCTCGAGTTTCGCTGCTTGTTCTCGCGTCCTTTAAAAATCGCTGGGTCGATGGTATTCGGCGGACCGTCTTTCCAGACGCTCGTGGAAATACTTTGCTGGGCTTTTGCCGCGGCGGGCAAAAGATGAGGGCCGACGAGATAGTAAACTTGATCGACCCAAGTGGGCAGACTTATACCGACCGCGCAATACTGCCACAATGGGAGTCCTAGATGTACGAGCATCATCCTGAAGTACTTGGTGAAATTGTCGGCCAGATGATACCAATTGCCTGTGCCGCTGTCGCTCTCTCGATACAACCATATCGCGGGCTCCGTGTCCAGCTCCGGTTTCACCTGATAAGCTAGAAATACTTTGCCACTGGCGCACTGGTCGAGCTCGAAGAGCTTCCATTGAGAACTCAGTGTCGGCACTTCCGATGCCTCTTGCTGTTGCTGCTTCTGCTTTTGCTGCTTCTGCTGTTGCTGCTGCTGTTGCTGTTGCTGCTGCTGCTGTTGATGTTGTTGTTGTTGTTGCTGCTGCTGAGATTTCGTTTCAGCTTCCGCTTGATGCTCCTTCGTGCCGACAAAACGTTTTAGCGATGCAAACTCCCCTATTGACATTTTTCCCACAGGAAATTCTTCGCCTGAAAAATAATACACGTTGGAATTTTAGTAGTCGCGAATAAACGATGAATGTTCAGTTGGATAACTTTTGCAGCTTCATTGCCATGAATCAAAATGATCTCGTTAAAGATTTTTTTATTCGGACAGCAGTGCTCATGAAAAAAAAACACACTCTTCAACGCATCTCCGAATTACCGTCTACGTCACAATTACTCGCCTGAAATGTCGAGACTCCAAGTTAGCTGAAAACCGTCTATAGAGGCGTAAAAGCTCTTCAGGTCTTCGGGCAGAAGACAGCAGTGACGTTGTTCCCAAGTTGACAATGCACTTCTCTCGCATGCATTTCTTCTCTCGACCTTAACGTTTCTGACGCACGGACTGTTCTCGAGAATCCGGACGACGCCGAGGGTCAGGTTCTCGTAGAACGAATCCTCGGTCACGACATCCACGAAGAAGGACATAATCTCGTGTCACGGAACTGATCATCTATAATCCACGAGTGTCTTGCGCAACATTATTTTTCGTCCAAACTAAACCAAAGCCTGTTTGACATTTTTTTCTTTTTTATCGACTTCGCACATATTCGCAGCACGAGTGACACCTGTATCGCCGCACGCGCTCAAGACACTCGAGAACGCGAACTAGAGACAGATCGTGTTTCGAGTGTACACACTTCGGGGTTTACCCAACGGCCTGAAGTGCGCTACTAGCGGATAAGTTGTCGTGCTCGTCGGAAACGAGCGAGCGAAGTAAAACGTTGAATTCTCCGATGGCCTGGGGTTTGTTTACTTCCATGGTAACCGGGAAAAGGCCGTGCCCACTTCCGCCCTCTTATGCATACACACCTTCTACTTACTACAACCGGAGCGGAACCCCACCAAGCTGATGGTGGCGCTGCGATACGATGATATTGCATGAAACCGATTTTCCATTGTTGAAATTGATCACAGTTAGGGCAAAATTTAGCATAAATCGATGCTGATACTTGGTGGGGAATTACCTCTAAAAACTTGACAAAATTTGGGTCACTTGTCATTTTACAACTTCTCGCATCCTGCAAAGCTGTTGTCTAGAGGTTCCGCGCTAAAAATAATACTCACCCTAATAAAAAAATGCCTTTCTTGTTTGTTTCAGGAGGTCTTTCTACCCCTTTACACCCTGGGAATCCTGATAGTCGCCAAGGTCCTCATACCGAATCCGAATTATCCGCCGATGGGAACGCAGAAACACGACGGAGATATATTCGAGCATTTCAATGGATACAAGAACAACACGATAGCGGTTGTCCCGAATTCCACCGAGACGCTCGTGAGTGAAATTTCCCTTGCTTATCGCGATTGTCGAGGAAAATGGATTTTTTTTTTTTTACTTAAGTAACGTTAACGTACGTATGGACGCACCGGGGCCGTTTGAATGAATTATAAGATGTGACCTATATTCCACGTGTACATCACTTCACCCCCGCTTGTCTCGTAAAAGCGAAGACCTCGGGGACCTCCCCGAAAGGCTTCGAGGCTTCCGCACCGACCCCCTTTTCACCCAGACTCTGAGAGATGGTTGAGGTGGGAGAGGGAGAAACGAGAAGTTACGCGAGAACTCGGCTCGTTCCTCTCTCGGCTGCTGCCTAGGCCCACTATTTCTTGTCTCTTGCGCCTTGTACGCCACGTTCGACTTGTTCGAGAGAATCTTCCACTATGCTATGTTCGTACACCGATCGTTGAAGACTTGTCGCTCTGGTCTGACACACACACACATATAGGGACACCTATACTATCACGTAGCTTACTTAGAAGTCGTGCAAAGTCCTTCAAAAGTCGATATAGCATCGGACATATGAATCCGAACATTTCTTCGAAAGTTTACAATGAGGAAAACTGTCGAAAATCCTGAGTTTCAGCGTTTAAGTTTTCTGAAGGAAAATATTTTTATTGTATTTTTCTTTGAAAATTCAGGAATTACTGAAAATAACTGAAATTAAGTGACGACGTTTTTTGTCTCCGCGACATTCGCCCTACGATTATAATCTAATAATGTACCTTCTGATTAAATTCACAGAGTTTCTTAAACTCCATGAACAGTCTCTGGTTATCAATGTGGGACTACCCCGAGAAGCTGCCCCTGAATTTCATGGTATTCGACACCGTGGACGATCTGCAAGCGGCATACTGGCGAGATCCATACAGTGTACCGCTAGGTGTTATATTCGAAGATCCTCAGCCCGTATCAAGAAAACTACTGTGAGTTCAATGCTAGATCAAACTTTAATAAGCTTACACTGTGTATAAACCGCGGAAATTTCGAAACCCATTCGTCCCTTTACTTCAAACGCATGCGTTCCATATTCCTGTTTTCATAACAAGGTAGAAAAACATAGCGAGCACCCCCGGAGGGTCTCTGGCCCTGGAGGGTCTCAGCTCGTTGAAATAACGATTCGGTAGCTACGAGGCGGAATTTTCACCATGCACCCTTTTCCATCCTACGCTCGTCCAACTAACGGCATTTAGCTCGTCTAGACGACTGCATCTATATAGTGCATCACAAGTAGACGCCTCAGAAAACCCTTTCGCCGGGTTCTCTTGTATTATTAAGAGAGCCCCAGCGAGTGAGACGGAGAGCTTTGAATATTCGCCCGAAATTCTGCATTTTCCTGGAAAATTTTCATTCAAATGCACATTTTCAGCTGAGCACGCGAAGATCTGCGCGCGAGAAAAGGCAACGCCTTTGCGAACGCTAGGAAGATCAATAACAAAGCAGCCTCACGAGTGACGCCGTGCTTTCCTCGTGTTAATTAATCGGCTTACTTGCTCTTGCACTCGGTACTCGATCATTATTATAGGCGCGTCGAACCTGGAGCAATCCAATTATCCGATAATTCACCTTCGACCCTCTGCTTCTCTTCGTTTCTCTGCAGTCTCTGCACCTCCCGATTTGTAGGTGCACCAGACTTGGCCGAGTTACTCGAGAAAACCAGCGACGATTGCAATTTCCTGTCGTGAATCCAAACGAAGCGATTGTTAGAAATGTACTTCATCTCGATTAGAGTAACAGCAGAGATTCGATTACTTATCAATTGCTTGGCTTATCCCAATTTGATGTGTCCAATCAGATACGAAATAAGGACGAATCCTTCGTACACGACGCCACCGCCACCGACGGAACTCTTCTCGTCGCCTGTTACGTGTCGCAAGGACACCAGCCACTGGATGGGCGGTGTTCTATCCATAGAGACAGGAGGGTCTTGCCCCGTTAACAATTACTTCTACTCGGGTTTCATGGCTCTTCAAATGATTATGGATATCACGAAAATCAGGGTACGTTTCGTCGGAGCTCCGGAATCGTTTCAAAATTGTTTCTGATTGTTCTTTGTGATTTATTAGCTTGACACTGGAAATAACGACGTCACGGTGCCCGATATCAAACTGGAAATGTTCCCGAAAAACGCTTACACCGCAGGTAAAGAATCAGTTTTTTTCAAAGAATCAGCGAGTAAAGAGAATGCGCGTCACCAATGGCCAATGTCGGCAAATCGATAAAACAATTTTTCGGTAAAAAACGCAAAATAAATATGGTTCGAAGAGTCCATTAAAAGTTGCTGCCGGAACTCGTTCCCTTTAGAAAATTGATTTCCCTGCCGCAAGCCACTCGCAACTTTCGCAATGAAAACACCAATTTTTGATATTGCAGACTGGATGGTTGCCTTCCGAGTGGTGTTCCCTCTTTACATGGTCATGGCGCTGTCGCAGTTCATAACTTATCTGCTGATATTGATCGTCGGCGAGAAAGAGAATAAAATCAAGGAAGGAATGAAGATAATGGGTCTTAAAGATTCCATCTTTTGGTAATTCATTAATTTTACGCACTGAAAAGCTTGATACAACAAATTCGGTAATTGAACATTATCAATGGATTTTGCAGGATGTCGTGGTTCGTCATCTACAGCATATTCGTACTGCTTCTCTCAGCGGTAGCAGTCATTCTACTCTTCACACTTCAGATGTTTCAGCATACTCACTTTCTACCGATTTTCTTGCTCGTGGTGCTCTACAGCTTTTCCGTGATTATGTTTGCCTTCATGATTACGCCGTTCTTCGACAAGTCTCGGGTAAGGCGCGGCGTATTTTTGTTATTTTCCTAAGGAAACATGAGATTTGAGCAACATCTGACAACTAATTTCCCATCGATCCTCAGACCGCTGGCGTCCTTGGAAACTTCGCCGTCACCATTCTCAGTTTCATGTACTTCATCAACGTGTTCGTCGACGACTCGAGTTCGATCTCGTTCTGGGTGGTGTCACTTTTCAGCCCGACAGGAGTTGCCCTCGCTATGGATAAGGTACGTCGAGAGAGAGAGAGTACAATACCATTGTTCAATTTCACGAAAAGTAATTGACACTCGGTGTTTCGAAGGCGCTCGTGGCGGATCTGCAAGGAAAGGGTGTAAACTTCGACAATCTCTGGTCCGGTCCGGGAATGCCCTTCGGCGGAAGTCTGGTCATGATGACGCTGGATATTTTTCTGTACGCTTTACTGGCGTATTACCTCGATTCGGTGATACCGAGCGAGTACGGAATAAAGAGACCAGCTTGGTTCTGCTTTACGCCGGGATTTTGGTGCAAAAAGAAAGTCCAACGAGTGAGTTGAATTTCATTGACCGTTTTATTTCCACCCTCGTAACTTCATCACTTTATCATGTCCTACATTTACGGTGTAACAATTGCAGCAACAAATACCTTCCTCGAATGGCGAGTCAAATTCATTTATACCGGAGGAAGAAGCGAACAGGGATGTGGAGCCGGTGGTGCGAGAGATGAAGGGTCGCGAGGCGATCAGGATAGTCGATCTCTACAAGTCATACCAGAAGTGCCGGAAGCCAGAAATCAAAGCGGTCAATGGAATCAATCTGACGATTTACGAGGGTCAAATAACGGCTATTCTGGGCCACAATGGCGCCGGAAAGACAACGCTCTTTAACATCCTGACGGGATTGACCGCGCCCACAGCCGGAACCGCTTTGATTTTTGGTTACGACGTACGCGATTCGAACGACATGCAAATGATCCGAAGTATGACGGGAGTTTGCCCTCAGCACGATATTCTCTTCGACCTTCTGACGCCCCGTGAACATTTGGAGTTTTTCGCTGCAGTTCGAGGAATTGCGCGAGCGACTATTGACATGGAGGTAAGTTCAACGCATGTTCTCCGAATTTTTAACGCCATGGAACAGACGGTGATAGCTTCAATTTTGTTCACTTGTGCTTTGCAATGCGACAGGTCAACAAAACGCTCAAGGACATAGATCTAACTGAGAAAGCCGACACATTTGCAAAGTATCTCAGCGGTGGACAGAAACGAAAGTTGTCGGTGGGAATAGCGATAATCGGTGATCCAAAGATCATTATTCTCGACGAGCCTACAGCTGGGGTGGATCCTTACTCGAGGCGACAGATGTGGTCTTTTCTTCAATCCAGAAGACACGGCAAAGTTATATTACTGACGACGCATTTCATGGACGAGGCTGACATTCTGGCGGACAGAAAGGCAGTGATCAGCAAAGGAAAGCTTCGTTGCTGCGGAAGCTCGCTTTTCTTGAAGAACAAATTCGGAATTGGTTACCATCTGACGTAGGTTCTGACTGCGAGAATATTTTCTTTCAACATTTGAGACTATTCGACGTTGAGAGATTTTCGTTTATATTAACATGATGTTAAATGATTCATTCGCAGCTTGGTACTCGAAGGAAACGGTCGTATTCACGCGATAACTCGCCTGGTGACGTCGCACGTTGCGAAAGCCGAGAAAGCTCGCCGTCACGGTCGCGAGTTAAGCTTCATACTCCCTCACAACTCGGTGGAGAGTTTTGCTCCTCTCTTCTCGGCGATTGAGCACGAAATAAAGACGAGAACGAGCAGACTCGGCATCAGCAGTTACGGAGTCTCGATGACGACTCTGGAGGAAGTTTTCTTGCACCTGGAGAAGGACGACGAGACCGAGTGCACGATGGACAACCTTTCGAAGAAAATGGTGCGAAATCGTGCACTCAGTAGATCACTGTCGCTTCAATCCAAGAGCACTTCTTACCAGAGTCTGCAGAACGAAGGTGCGACTGTTCAGGGTGACGGCCAGGTCAAAGGTGAGCGTCCAACTGTGAAGCTGCTGGTGCAAAAGGGCTGTCGTCAAAGAACTCTGCGTTCTAAGAAATTGCAACACTTGTTATGCCTTATTGTTTCCAGGAGCCGGAGACTTGCCGGATGGCATGCACAACGACAAGAACCCCACGATCCTCGGCCTCGGCTTGGACCCCATCAAAATACGGCCTAACTTTTTCCAAACCCTGTACGCAATGCTCCGACTCCGAGTACTGCGACTATTCCGAAATCTTCAGCTGTTATACTTCACAATTGTTGCACCGCTAGCGCTGGTTGTCCTCGGTCTCTATATAAACAGCATTCAGACTGGAAGCGTCAGGCTTCAATCTCTTCAACTGAATAACGGTAACAAGCTCTATTGTGTTTTGCAACGACACACGACTTAATGAAATTCAACTTTTAGACACGTACGGCGCGAAAACGAGAATCCTTTACACGAACAGCAGCGACCACGACATATCTCCGCTGATCAATCACATCGGTCAGAGCGTGGAAAGTCTCGTGGAATACGATGGAAACACTTCGGCATTGCTGTTCATCGCGCCGCATATGGCGGCTTTCAATATCGACGATTACAAGCGAAACCGGATTAATCTGACCCTCACTTACAACGACACGATGCAACACTCTTTGCCGATATTTATGAATATCCTATCGATCGCGTACTACAGGTACTATACGAAAATCTGTCGATGCACAGCGGCCAATATTTTGCAAACAAGAGTCGAGATCAATGCCACTGTTTGTTTCACTTTCAGGCTACTGTCGGGAAAGAACAATTCCACTCCTATCGAAGTCAAGACTCATCCCTTCCAGCAAACTTCGCAGCCGCAGGAATTCAACATTGGTATCGCGAGCTCGGCGATTTTCATCGGAATGGTTTTCGTCCTCGTTCCGATCACCTTGGCCGTCGACATGGTTTACGATCGTGAGGTATATGCTAAAAAAGAATCGATAATTATACATATCAAGGAGATAAAACACCGTACCGTAGACGCCAGAAATAGAATTCTAAATCTGGACTGCAAAAGACAGCGCATAATACCATTTATAGCGTAATTTTAATTTCGCTTTAATTTCGTTTTCCTGTAACCTGCTTTCAGATCAAAACGAAGAATCAGCTTCGCGTCAACGGTCTATCGTTTCCCATGTACTTCCTGACATACTTTATCGTCCTAGTTGGTCTCATGTCGTTCATTTCACTGTGCATTCTCGGAATAATATTTCTGTTCGACGTGCCGTCGCTTCAAGAAATTCCAGCGTTGATGACACTCAGCGGTCTACTGATGCTCTACTGTCCCTCCTCCATTCTCTTCTCCACTTGTCTCAGTTACATCTTCGACAAGATGGACTCTGCCCAGAGCATCTTGCCGAATATTGCGACGTTTTTCGGTCTCATACCGTTTCTGCTGGTAATGATATTGGACATGTTGGGGCTCGGTAAGTACATCAATTTCCTCGTTCCATTTCACTCTTTAGTGAATGTTTAAGAAGGCTTGAAGGAATATTTTAAGGAAAGGTGGCACTCTTCAAGGTGGAACGGCCGCATTCGCGCTGCACGTCGTATTTTCTCTGCTGAATACGATGTACTTACCGTACGCTGCGGTTTATTACGTCGATCGAGTGCATCTCATGTGCTCGATTAACGCGGCTTGTCATCACTTGACCATGTCCGATTATCTGACCACGGAGATCATTGTTATGGCACTGGGGGTATTGATCCACTGTCCACTCTGGTTCTTCGTACTCCTGATACTCGACATCAAGAAGAGCGGAGGAAACGTTAGCGACGTTTTCAAGTACTTTGTGGTAAGTACTTCCTTTTTCCTCTGTAGCTCCTTTGTTCAAGTCGGTTTTCCAGATTCTGTATCAGTGAGATACAGCGATTATTTTTTATACGGACATCCAAAGTAACATTGAATTTTCAGCGCAACGGTGGCTCGATCGGTGAGGAAATAATGGAAAATTCCGACGTCGGTGAACACGAAGATACCGATGTGAAGAACGAACGTCAACGAGTCTTCAATTTCATAACATCGTCGTCCGTGCAGGAACCGCCGGTCGTTTTGGTGCAGAATTTGCGAAAAGAGTATCGCAATCACGATGTCAGTTCGTGCGGTTGTTGCTCGAAACGCGAGGAAGAACCGAAACCTCTGAGGAAAGTAGCACTGCGGAATTTGTCTTTGGCCGTCGAACCGGGAGAGGTGTTCGGTCTGTTGGGTCACAACGGCGCCGGAAAAACGACCACGATGAAGATAATAATCGCCGACGAAGCGGCAACTCGCGGAAGGGTACAGATCGGCGGTCACAATATTAACTCTCACATGACCGAGGCCTTCAGGCAAATGGGCTACTGTCCTCAACACGACGCACAGTGGAAAAACATCACCGTTAGGGAACACCTCGAGTGTTATGCTGCGATCCGAGGCGTTCCGTGGGGCGACATCGACAGAATCGTCGACCTCTATCTGTCCGGTCTTCAGATTCACGAACACGCCGATAAACAGACCCAGGAATGCTCCGGTGGCACCAGGCGAAAGCTCAGCTTCGCGATGGCCATGGTCGGAGGCCCAAAAGTTGTCCTCATGGACGAACCCAGCACAGGAATGGACCCAAGATCCAAGCGGTTCCTCTGGGATACTATTCTTGCTAGTTTCCAGGTCAGACAACATTTCCGAATTTCTTCTTTCGATATTAACATTAATGTTCTGTGCTGCAAAATTCTGTCTGTGTGTGCGTGTGTGTTATTATTATAATTGTATCAATGCGGAACGGATTTGTGGGTGCGGTAAATGATTTCGAGATAGTAATTTTGGATAATCGCAGGGAGGACGAGGAGCAATACTGACGACTCATTCCATGGAAGAGGCTGACGCGCTCTGCTCCAGAGTCGGTATTATGGTGAAAGGCGAGCTGAGATGTATAGGCTCGACTCAACATCTGAAAAATCTCTACGGTGCCGGGTACACACTCGAGATGAAGCTACTCGGTGGCGACTGCACACCGACGACACCCTCCGGCGACAGGATAACAGGGCTCAAGGACTTCGTCGCCGGAATGTTTCCGGACGCGACCCTCGAGGAGAGTTTCGCCGATAGACTAGTGTTCGCAGTGCCTCAGCACGCAGTCACATCGCTCGCTGACTGCTTCACTCAGTTGGAGAAGGGTAAATTGATGATAACAACAATTCAATCCTCTATTAAAAAGTTCGTGAGCAACCATTGATGTCAATTTATTCAGCATCTGATTGGTCGGTGGGAAACCGGCAGCAGTTTGATGTTTGATATCGCGAAATTTGGCAGTTTGTCAGAAAAACAAATCGTTTTTTGCGTTTTTCTCCTCGATTTTTTTATTTTTCGGGAAAACAAATGTCGTTTTTGGAATCAGCGGGAAATTTGCCATCGGATAGGGTTTTTAAACTTGGCGAAATCGAACATTTTTTTTTTCGCAAAAATCGCAAATTTTTGAAGGGGTACCCCTTCTAAAAATTTGCGATTTTTGAGGGTCAACTTTAAAAATCTGCAAAAAATCGAAAAATCGAGATATCGCGTTCCGCCTGGCGTCATTCTCTTCGTTGAAGAATTTTCTTTCGAATGCAAAAAGAAAATCCCGATTATATTGATTCAAAGAAAAAATACACCGATTTTAGTACAGTGCAAAAATTAGGAAAAAGTGGAAAATCGTTTTTCGCGTTTTTCTCCTACATTTTTTTATTTGTCGGGCAAAAACCGGTTATATTTGGAATCAGCAGGAAATTTCCCATCGGATAGGGTTTTACAACTTCGTTAAATCGAAAATTTTTTTTTCGCCAAAAATCGCAAGGTTCCTCCTACGCCGGATACAAAAATCTCTAATCCGCAACGAAAGTATTTGTTTGCAACATCATGTCGTAATATTTTTCTTGTGACGCAGCCAAACTGGAGTTGGACATCGAGGAATACAGCTTCAGTCAGACAACCCTCGAGCAGGTGTTCCTGAAGTTCTCGCACTACGACGAGGTGAACAGCGGCGAATGACGAGCCAGAGAAGCTAGTCCTTAGAATCGTGTCGTGATAAGAGCCCATTCCAGGTGACGCGCGCCGGCTCCTTAGCGAGTTTCGCGCGTCCGAACCGAGAGATACGCGAAGAACGAGACGAAGAGGCAGAGGCGGAGGCCGCGGAGACGATGGAAGAAGGACTAATGGATCCAGTCAGCAGCGGCGATGTCGCGATAGACGAGAGCTTCGAGGGAATGGAAGAGTGGCCTCTAGTCCTTTTTAAAAGTCACGACGAATGCGACGCGATGGATAATAGAGAAAAGATGGTCGAGGGACCAGGAGAAGGAAGTGTGTTCTAATGCCGATACTCGAGGCATTGTTTATTTATTTGATAATTGCCCTCTGGTCGATGCGATCCGAGATCCCAGTAAATATAATAATCAGCTATGAATTCTTTTAATTCATTTCAACGACTGATCTCTTTCTACTGGAATTTTGGATCTATTTCTCGTGTTCCTCTCGCCTTCTTCCGTCTTCTTCTTTTTGTTTTCGTTGTGTTTTCTCTTTTTCTACGTCCACATGCGCCACACGCCCCCCTCCCCTCCCCCCTCCACGCGACTTGTCACAAAATGTTTCGTTCGTACGTAACGCGCGACAGCTCGATTACTGTCTCATACGATTATCATAACTCTGTAAATATATATTAGCAACGTCAACGACGATTTACGCATTGTTACGAGAGACAGAGAGAGAGTGAGAGAGAGAGTGTGAGTGAGAGATACGAAAAAACTATTGATCGGTGAACCTATTGTATTATCCAGTTTGATCAAAGTGTTTAAGAAGGAAGAAAAAAAAATTCGAACTCCCAGAGTTCACTAAGATTAGGATCTCTTGTTTTATCGAAGCGCCTCGAGAGTCCCGGATTAATCGTTCAAAAACGCGGTATCTCGTGATTCATAGTGAAAGGAAAAATTAAAGGCCCGTTGTTAGTGCCGATTTTAATTCTTCTGCGTGCGTGCATGCTGCAATTTTTAATGATCCCGCGCTATTAACTGGCGTTCGTCCACACCTTTGCAGATGATATCGTGCGAAAGAGATTGAGACGAATCCGCGCGACAGAAGAGGTAATGAAAGTTGATTATCGGAAATCCGTTCGAACTCAATAAATGATGGCATTACGCGAATTGAGATGGGTGCGAGTGATATAAAAATTTCGCGCGAGCTCAAAAATGGAAAATGAAAAAAAAATAATGAAATAAAATAATATAATGCTGAAGAAGGTAAAATAAAAACGCGGGTTGAGAATATCAGCCGTAGGCAATATTACGTGGTGGCGTTAAAGATCCTCAAGACTCGACATCAATCATCTCCCCACCTTTCGAGTCCCTAAAAAATGAACATTTTTAAAACCAGTCATAATTCAA
The DNA here is from genome assembly GCA_964034905.1 of Itoplectis maculator. Taxonomy (NCBI): domain Eukaryota; kingdom Metazoa; phylum Arthropoda; class Insecta; order Hymenoptera; family Ichneumonidae; genus Itoplectis; species Itoplectis maculator. The sequence continues at coordinate 2,754,160 of OZ035861.1, forward strand.
TCGAAATACACTAATTTCCCATGTACAAAGTTATAACGTCGTAGACATTATTAACATCTATGAATATAGTGAATTTCTTCAATCTTGCTTGTTATCTCAAAGTAAAGAATATCCCTGAACACAAAAGACCGTGGGACTACATATTGCAACAATTAAAGTTACGTTAAGAGAACGACGAAGAATTGTCAAACGCAAGAAATCGTCGATTTTTCAGGGCGGAAGCTGATTTGTACATAAATTCGTCCGACCGCAATTGCCCGAGTTCGCGTGACTGTTAAATCGATACGAAGGAAAAACAAGAAATTAGCCACGTTAATGGCCGGCGGTGTTCCGGGGAGTTCGGTGCTGGAACGGAGCCTCGACGAACGACAAAAAGATCGAGGCGGATGCTTGCGTTCACGCTTCCGAATACGAGTCCTCGAAGGTCCTATCCGGAAGCCAACGCCTCAGCGCTGACAAAAACGCATTAAACATTACAACACAGAGGACTGAATGAAACATTTTTTGTAGCTCGAAGAAATTTAGGTAGTTAAATTGAAAAGGAACTTTGTCATAAATGAAGAAGAATAAAGCAAGTTTTTTGTAAATACGATGTTATTAAGAATGATGGAAAAAATTCATATTATATATATATATATATATGCATAAATATATGTGTATATATAAATATAAATATCACAAGTACTTATTTGAAGGGGAAATGGGGAAAAATACCAAGTGAAATCTAGATAAAAAAAGCGTGTGCGTACACTCTTTTGGTAGGAAAAAAAAAACAAAAATAAAAACATACAGGAGTACGCGCACGAGATCTCTCTATAGCTAATAAACTTAATATAAAATTTAGTCAATTATGAAATTACGATGAAAAGGGCATGACGTTACGCGTGGAGTAGAACATCCGAGTGGATTGTTACCGGGAGGATTCGACGAATCGGAAACAGAGATACAAATTGAGGATACGTCGTAAAGCCGAAATGATTTTTAAAAGCATTTTCGTCGTGCATGAACATTTATTTTATTCCGTGAATTTATTGTGAATATTTTGTTGAGAACGTTCAATCTAAGCGTACAAAAAGCTTCATCCACAATTGAGACAGAGGCGTTTGTGCAAAGAGAAACGTTTGTGCCAATCCAACCGGGCGAATATTCAACGAATTGATTCCCACGATTATCGTTACTTGATTAATTCATCGCCATATTCTTTGAGACAATTTTATTGTTCCCAAGATAATCACGTATACGCGGCGCTGAATGCGTGCAAAATATGTACATACACGGGGTGAAAAAAAATATTGAAAGAAAAAAAAAACCAACATCCTCAGAACAAGTACCGAACACAATAAGTAAATACACACCGATACATTGACAAACCAGTACTATATAATACCAGAGTTAACGAAATTGTGGCGCGTATTCGTTATGTAATGATATTAAAAGTGAATGTAATAAGTTGTTTTACGAAAGCTTTTTCACTAATAAAAATTAGTCAAACATTAATGACATTGAATGTGTCTGTGCGACGGATCGATGTCGATATTACAGCGTGACTATCGTCCGAGCGAACTTTTTCATTTCTTTCGCGTTCGATTCGCGCACGACTCTCGAGATAGCGAGACGGCAAATCAGTCACGCCGTCTCGCGATTCTCGCGCTATCAAGAATCACCGCAATTCGAATCGGCGAACCCGGACAAAAATCTTGTGTACAAACATTTGGTCTGTATGCAGATACAGAGTGTGAATCATCGTTGCCACTGAAACATTATTCGTCATTGTTTTTTGGCAATATGTTTTAAGGCAGGGAAGCGTTTGCCTAATTAAGGCAACTCGATCGAACCTGGACTACAATGACGTGAATTCGCGAATAATTTTCTTTCCGTTCAACCGGCAACAACATCGAAGGACGTACTTCTGTAGTCGCAATGTAGCTTAATTAATTTTCACCACAAGAACGAGGTGTATGACGGGTGTATAATTGCATCCTTGCATGAATTTCCTTCCTCGTATCATCGCATTATATATCTTTCGTACCGGCAATATTTGTCGACACATCGAGAAAAAATTTGCTGCTGCGCTTAAACAATATAAACACTGTCGCGGAAAGTTACATCTATATTATCCCTAGTTCATGAAACGCGCAACACACTGTGAGAAATTAATATGTCCCGTATTACCTATACAAAACAGTGTGAGGATTTTCCACAGTGAAGTGACGTATCGCATTGTAGCCACACAAATTGCAATGATAATATGTATAAACAAAGACAAAGACACGGTGTATTTGGCATCACAGTTTGATGATGGTTATCGAAGCTTATGCGTTGACCTGCCACTTAGTGTATGCTGATTCAAATGTAAAGCAAAGACATATACGTATCGGGTTCGCACGATTACCGAGACGCCTCGTTGACTGCATAATCGGGCTTCGTTATCCGACACACCGAGCGTCGCCAATCGTCCGTCACCGTTTTCATTGTATTTCACTTGGTCGTTACTCAAAATTACATGCAGCACTGTCCGTAACGATAACACGGTACGGTAAGTCAACAATCTCTTTCCTTGCGTGCGACTCGCGTCATTGAACTACGGCCTCTGGACGAATTTATATACGAGTTGTGTGTTACTTAATCTTCGCCCCGTTCGAGGGGGCCGAATTTTCGTTGGCCAAGAGGCGAATTAATTTTTTCACCCCGCGCGGCCACTTGGACGGCTTCTATAATCAAAATCACGGTATTTTGATAAGGATGCACGCGCACGATCGCCCAAAAAAATCCTGATTTACAAATCACCGATACGACACGTATTGCGAGGCATTCCGCTTCAAAGTCAACATTCACAGCGTGTCTTCTGATAAAATCTACTGCTTGGTCCAAATATGAAGAAAAAAAATGCACGATTCGTAATTTATTTATGTATCTCTAATAAAATTGCTATCCGATGTGAACGGCATTTTCCACTGGCTTGTATGCAAGCAGTACAAATGAACATGCGATGCTACGATATAGATGCCAGAGAGTTTCGGAGCTTCGCCCTCATTCACCGATTTCCAGCGTGGTAGCCCAGTGATTTTAGGTTTTATCAGACGACACATGCGTCAAGCTTCACGTGTCTCACGGCTGACTCGCTCGTGCATCTTCTTTTTTCGTCGAATCGGACTCAAGAGCATTTTTTACTTCAAGAAACGCCGTACATCGAATCCTCGACGAAGATAGCGTTTCACGTGTCAATGCACCGCGCTTAATCCAAGGTCGTCGCGAGATTAGATGAGCAGTTTTTTTTTTCTAGCAGTGGAAAGATTGATGGCAGAAAAATTCTGCGAATTTATGCGAAACCGCCGACAGAAAAAGCTATTTACAAAAAATGCAAGATTCCACACTGTCATTCGTTAATCACTTTTTAATATACTTCTTGGAATAATATTGATAGCAAATTCATCTTGACTGAAAATAAATATCTAATTGTACTATATGTAGAAAGGGGGGATGAGCGTAGAAGAGACTGTAGACAGCGCGACGATATAGCGACGGAAATTTACGACGTAGTTGCGGTCGGTCAGCTGCTGCAGCGGCAATTCTGCTTGGCTATACATATGCATCTCGTAGCATGTCGTTGTCGTCCTCCTTCGCCTCATCTTCCTATTCGAGCCGCGTAGCGTGGATAACGCGACGCAAAAGAAAGAGAACTCGTCCGACGATCGCCAATCAGCAGTTCTCGCGACGTTTCAAATCGAGGAGACCCGTCGAATTACTGTCCATTTTCCGCCTGTGCTATATTTGTATATAAATATAGGCAAAATTATAGGTTCAAGTCCTTCTTGAAAGTGAGGCTAAGCAGCTTCTATCGGAAGGTCTCACTCGGCGCTAATGAACTCCCGCGCGGCAAACTAGGCGCCGCTCGCCGCACTTAGTTGACAATGAACTCTGCAAGCAGCAGTCGCGTCCAACAGCTTCCTCATTGTCCGTTTGTGGTTGTTACACAATTGTAATACAGTGCAATTGTCGACTCACGGCTGTGAAAAGAAAAAAAAAACGATATTAGTGGCTTAACGGAAATATTCGCACAATTGGTTGATACAATTAATACAATTAATAATTAACGCGGCATTATTACCTTTTATAGTCCAAAGATCTTCTATTAATTCGATAAATGCGAATGCGTCCTCCGATACTGCTCCTCACCTCAGTTGCTCTCTCATATACGATGCGACGCATATTAGGATCAATTTCCATCTATAGATGTCGTAGATTTCTTTCTATGCATTTATATAATGTAGCGTTGGTTAAAAAAAAATTATATCACGCGCTGGGAACGTGAGCGCTGCTGTAGCTATGCGACGACGACGCGCCAGTCGATTCTTGTCAGCGCTAAACGGACTCTCACGATTATTGTATCGTACGATTCCACCGGAAGAATTGAATTTGCAATTTTCAAATCATTTTTCTCGATACCAGATTTTTTTTTTAATTTTAGGTCTGCAAATGCAACGGACCAAGGAAAAAAAATGGGTTCGCGAATTGCCAAAAAAAAGTTAGCACCTAAAATCCACACAACTTGTTAAAAAATATATACATGCAACTTGATAACTCAATCGGGGTCACCCAGAAGTGGGCTTATTTTTCTAATATGTTCACAATGAGACTCTAACTTAGCCGCAGCACCGCGGCCGAGATCGCACAATTACTATTCGAGCGCGTGATGACAGAACGATTCAGATACGGACTTCATGGCGCGCTTCCTGCAACATATTTCGCTCGCATTCATCGACGCGCCGAACGCCCGAGAACGTTTCAAAGTTCATTGGCTTTTAAGTATTATTATTTTGTTGCGTTGTTTTACTGCAAATGTTTAATACTATGATGAAATTGAAATGAAATGAAATGTTCTATACAATAATTCGTATTCGAGGGGAAAGAACACTCGTTTTAATAACAATTTTATCGCGTTAACCATTTTTGTCGCTCATTCCTTAAGTACTTTGAGTCCAGAAGGGTAAACGATTTGTAAGACAATGATGAAATTCGTCATTGTTTATAACATTCCGCAGTATTTGCATATACTCGATAATGATGCAAGATCCATCGCGTTCGCAAGACCCCGCGGCTATCGTTACATATTTTTACACCGCTCTTATCAGCGCCGCGACGACGATCGCAGGGGGTCCAATTATTTTTTATAAAGACGAGCAGCAGCAACAGCGGCGACCCGACTATTCCATCATTTGCGAGAATATATTTCTTTGAGGAAGCACTGCTGCTGCAGATAACGCGTACTGTATAAAACCAACGACTTTGTACGTTACGCAAATATAATCGCACGCGCCTAGCCGGGCGCGATGTTTATATTATGAAGAAGAGTCCGCGATAGCGTTTCGCGAAATTGCTAATAACTTATCGCATCTGTCTTCGCGGGGAGCGCGTCGAGATGAGATTGCGCGATGCCGCAAGAGCCAAAACACAATAAAAGTGAGATTTAATCCAGAGCTAATCGACGATCGACAAATTATTCCGTATCGGCAAATCTTAATTGGAAAGACCAATAAAAGATTATATTCGGAGATGCTCGGCGTTTGTTTTCATTTTCCCGGTCTTATATTTCGTAAAGAGTCGCCACAGTGAGAACGCATTGCGTTGAGCATTATTATTATTCGGTAATTTTCTCGCGTCATTTTAATCTCAATCCCGTCGGTTCAAACTCGACGCGTCGATTTTCACAAATCTGGGACATCGTCTCACGACTATTAACGTGCGATCTATCCGAAAGTTCGGGTGCACTTGGCGCGAGCTCAATTCCTCGGAAGACTTACTACGCCGCACACCACCGTCGTGGGCGTCCTTTATATCAGCCGCGATCATTCTATGTGCGCGCATTCAGTGCGCTTTGTGCAATGCAATTCGCGCCATTGGCAGTAGCAGAGATATAACGCAATCCGGCATAACAGTCGCATACCGCGCCGAATGCGCCGGGTGTGAAATATCGCGGGTATAAGACACGCCGTGTAGATTATCTGCGTATGCATCGTCGGCAGTGGCGCTGAACGAGCCGAGTGCATCGGCGGCGTCGAACGCGGCCCGCACAGGGCTTCCCAGCCCGGTGCAGGCGCACTCATCGTCAGCCCGGGCGCGAAACCGCAACGTAGTCCGTAGACGAAGTCTCGTTGCGTGGAAAGAAACGCCGCCACTGCGCCGCTGGCTCCGAGGAAAGCGCGGATCGGCCGCTCGCGGCAACCCAGTTGTGCGCACCTACCTGTACGTCGTCGTCGCCGTCGTAGCTGCCGCCGCCGCCGCCGCGGTAATTGCGATCGAGCGAGGTACCAAGTGGCGTGGTCTGGCTCGCTGCGGCTGGCGTGTTCGCGACGAGCCAATGAGCGTCCACGGATTGTGGTACGACTATTCTAGCACCTGGTGGTGGGGAGAACTCGCGTGTTCCTCACCCTATAGCCATCGCATCGTCTACACACACACGTATATACGCACATACGTATACAGACACACGCGCAGACTGTACACAGCAGAACGCATAAGAATTGCCGACAGCGACGCTTTGCGCATCCGCCATAGAAAACGCCAGCAAGCTCGACGGCTCGCGGTACTGAATTTCGAAGCGTTGGCGTCGTTGCGCCAAGCGGACGTTCGCTCAACTAACTTTAGGCGCATGAGCGGCGGTAGACCGACGCTCGAATGGATATCGGCGACGCCCTGAATGTTTAGAGCGAGACAACGAATGCATCGGCGATAAAGTTTGGGTGTTATCGCTAGTCCAGAAATTGTGGGCAAAGTCGAAGACGAAACTGCGATGTGGGATGATGAAGACGCAGCAGTAGCAGCGATGCTGCTGGGAGCGTCGCTTTTTCGTAATGCTCGTGGCTTTTCCCGCGCGCGTCACGTTTACCCCCACCGCGCCATCCGTCGGGCGTCCCTCTACAACTCCGTCGATATAAGTTTCAAAGGCCGTCGTCGACGTGCCACCTTTCGCCGAACGAAGTAGTCCGTGCTCGACCGTACGTACATACACGCGACGACGACTCCGAGCTCTCTGGCTGTCCCCGTTGTACCCTCCCGTCTTCGTTTTCGCTCACTGGGATTTTTTGCCTCGCGAAGAACACACCCGTGCGTCTCGTCCGATACAATCAACGCGCGTACAGAAAGGCTACTAAGGGAGCAGCGCATCCCCGAATCCTCGCACTCGACCAGTGATCTCTCACCAAGAGGCACGTACCACGCGACTGCATCCGCCGCGTCTTCACGATTTTCTCTCTCACTCACCTCGCCAGCGTATATTTTGGGTTCTCGTTACCCATCGACAATACACAAACGCCTGCGATCGCGACTCTTGTTTCTTCGATTGCGACACACGGGAAACGGTGACGGAAATTTCGAAGAACGCACGCCGAGTGAATATCTTCTGCAGCCGGAAGTAATAATATCGCTTCGAGTCAATTGCAACGAGAAGCTGAGTGAAGAATTGTGCCATGATGAGCTACGGTGACATTACAGCGGCGAACGTTGAGAACAGCAGGTTAGTGTGTGGCTTATTTTATCAACGTTATTTCGGCGGTTTTGAATCGTATTGCAGCTGCTGTCTCGAAAATTGTCGGATTTACGATACAACGAAATGTTGTTCAGAGCTGGAAATTTCGAAAGCGAGGAAAATATTTATTTCGTGGACACTGGGATTTAGCTGCTGCTGCTGATACTGCTGCACGCCCGATTTTCAGCGCCTGGGTAGATTCACATCGCCCCGTTCGAACCACACACGCCCGCCCCTCCCTCTCGTTCGTGACCGCGTTAAAACATTCACTCGATAATCCTTTCCTCCGGCGTTCGACGCTTCTCGCAACGCCGAAGAGTCGTCGACTTCCGAGGAAAATAAAATCATGCTTCTTATCTGGCGGCAACATTGTTTCACCGACGAACAGTGAGAGTTTCGAGGCAAGAGAACGTCGGCAATGTCACGCGTTGTGGGTTGTCATAACGACGAGTCAGGCTTTTTTCTTGCGCTCTTATTTTTTTTCAACCGATGTTGCGACTCGCAGACGAGGGTTACAAAGTAAACAGAGGGATTCATTTTTTTTGTTTTTTTTTTCTCGGCAATCGATTTTTCGTTTTAGGGTTTTTTCCGTATTTTTGTACTGCTGCTCGATAGAAACGTGTCACTGCTGCGGCTAGCTCGATCTATGAATGCGAGCTATGCTATAGTCGTGGAAGCTCTCGTGGCCCTTGGCCTACATACGAATTAACCGAGAGAGTTGTGTGTATACACGCCCGTGGCAAGAATTTCGGATACCCTCGAGCATTTGTCGGGAGAGCACGGAAGATCTCGACTCTCTTTGCGCTCTCGAGTCTGGAACAGTGAACGGGCAAGGGGGGGGGGGGGGGGGTGGAAGGGGAAGGGAGGAAAAAAGACTCAGAGGCTCTCTCTCGCTGCGAGGTGTCGTCGTGGCTTCGTTGCCGCTACGAATTAACCACGGGTAACGGTTAGGCCATTCGACTGGCTGCTGCATGACGAGAGCTACAAACCCGTATAAATCTCCTCGCTCTGCCTGCAAAGTTTTATCTCCATTGCTCGCGGTGATAATTGTACGCAAATTTAATTAGCCTACATTAGTACTTGCAACGTGCCATAAGTTCAGACTTTGCCACCGAGCTTCATTTTTTTCCTTCGATAACGTCAGTCAATTCTTGTAGCCTGTACCGAGAAATCATCGTGTACGCACGACACTGTTTTAGTTGCCGCATTATATTTGAAAGTCAAAAATTGGACTTTGCATAATGGCAGTGAATGTTTTACACAATGAATATTCGTTTTCATATGCGTTCCACGATTAAACGCTTTTCCACAATATTTCCACAGTGATTTTTAATCTACAATAGTTATTATTATTATGATTATGATAATGATTATCATTATGACTATTATTATTATTAATAATAATACATTCACTGCCGTTAAATCGTTAAGCCGACGAGGAGATAATCGTTTTATGAGTTTCGAAAAACCCTTATTTCGCATCAAGGATATGCGTCGGTTTTTCCTCGAAGGAATCGTCGACCTGGGTCCCAGGTTTCGGGCCGTTCGGGCGAATTCGACCGCACCAGGTATAACCCGACGGTCATCGGGCGGTAAAACCGAGTTTTTGCTTGGCGATAGATTCGACGAAGGAAAATAAAATAAAAATCGAACATAACGAATTCAATGGATTTGGGTAGATAGCAAAGAAAGTCGGCGGAGTTCGAAGAGGGAACAACGGGGTAATGGACTCAGCTCGGACAGTGACTGGCTTGGCGCGTCAAGGTGTAAACCCAGCAGATACAGCAGCGAGCCTGGCTGTGCGCGGGCCACTCACAATTAGGAACGATATAAGTCGGCCAACTGGCGGCAATATAACCCGAGTCTCTCTCCCCTCTCATTCTCGCGGTCTTTCACGCAGCGGTAGATGCGTATATCGTGCATGCATCAACCACGAGATTATTACGCACGCGAGCCAAAATACTGCAACAAGAGGCGGCGTCGAATGACGCCCACTAAACGTGCGTTGATTTCTGCTTCGGTATATGACGTAATAGTCCTAGAAAATCCGTCCATAGTTTGTGTGCTATGTCGAGTAAAAAATCTATAGCGTCACATCCGGCCCTGACCAGGCCCTGCCCAGAGCCGTGTTAGCCATGCCAGGGCCTGAGCAGGGCATGACTCGAGCCGGATGTAATGCTGCAGATTTTCCACTCGGGATGTTGACTCTCTGGCGAGAACCCGTCGTGAAAATGAGATTCGAGCGCGCAGCGGGAAAATAGTCGACCAATGAAATGCATCGAGAAAATGTCCGCCTGCCGCGCCATAAACTCTGCGTCAGCTCGTGACGCGCCTAACTATCTTGCGTGTGGGAACAGATAAAACTTGTTCCTGTCCTGATGGCTGTACTTTCCCGATGACTCGATGTTATCAGAGATTGGAAGTTACGAGAAAGATTACGCGTCGTTCGAGCTTTACAAGTATAGCCGGGGGAGGAGGAAAAAATTGTGAATACAGAAAAAATCGTTATCTCATTTTTACGCCTCGTTTAATCCGGAAGGAAAAAAAAACCGCACGAGAAAAACTTTTCCAGTGGAATTATATATACTTTGTAGAAAATACAAAGAAAAATAGGAAAAAAATGCAGCGACTAGAATCTACGGTTTAACGTAGTAAAAGTAATAAATATTATTTTCAATGGACTTTCACTCTCGAAATAAGGCCACTACTTTCCGTTAGCTGCACTCGTGACGATCTCGAATCCATCCCGCGAGACACCCCTGGAAATATTGCACACAGCGATTAGCCGAGCCGCAGTCATTTTCGCGCTGGATGACGATGATTACTCGTATTTGAATATACGGTTGGGTGTCTCGGTGGTGTTGCTTAGCTCGTACCGTTATACCCGCTTTTCTTCAGGCTCCCGCCGACTCGCGCGCGCGCGCGTCCGACTGACCCAACGAGTTTGCTTCGCTTTCTTCCGATGCCGCTTCTCCGACGTCGCTGCCGGCCGGCAACGTCGCGCATCCGACGACGAACGCGACACACGACTGCAAAACGTAGGCTCGTCTACCGTGCTGGATGAATAATCAGGCGGCTATTGACGGAACTGTTATATTTGAAAGTGAAAAGAATTTTTTTCATCGCGTGCTCTCTTTACCATTTAAAGGCATGTCAAGCGATAATAAAAACTGTAATGAACAATTTTTATGCATATTTACAGCTAAACGAAAAATGCAATCACTGCAGATATCACCATTGCAGTGAATGAATTTTTTCGTCTAGCAGTGAATGCAGATATGAGTAAAAATCGTTCATTACAGTTTTTGATACCGACTGAGCTCAGCGTGGATTTTTCATATGTCCTAAAGGGCATGTGAAAAAATAACACGCTGCGTGTAACGAACTTCCGGTTGGCTAAATGGCAGATACGTGTTTACATAGCGAAGAGTGTTGCGTACGGTTTGTAGAACGAACGAGACTCGCGCCTACTGCAGCGAAGTTCGCAGCTGAGTGCCCTGGGAAGGAAGCCGGTGCAGCGCGGGTACGACGACCGCGGGGAATGCCTACGTTTCACGTAATCCGCTGACCGACGTAGTACGTTCCGCGAGCCTTCGCTGCTGCTGCTACTGCTGCTGTTGTTGCTGCACGATGTTGAAGTTTACATCGTTGGAATGCAACGAAAAAAAATGATTATTCCAATGATTCTAAAAGTATTCTAGCGATTCTAAAAAGTTATAACGATTAATCGTTATAATAACTTTTTATGCCCAGTCCAATTTTTCGGGTTTATTAGAGTTATTTTTTTTTTTAATATTCGTTTCTTTCAAACGATGCAAACTTCAACATAATACCGCTACACGACGCAAAGAAGCTCGGAAATACCGAACCAGAGGTTGTGTACCTACTCTTTGATTTCGAGCTGGTGCTCGCCACGAGACTTCATAACTACATATATTTACGTGCGCGCGATCTTAGCTGCGTTTCGTTGCGCAACCGATAATGTAATACGGAGACACACACGGAAGGTGTAGCGGTTGTATAGCCGCGAGTCGAGAATCTGCTGCCGGCCGAAGACAAATCGGTTACGCGACTCTTGTGCGTCTCGGTGTTCCTAGGATTCGTGTGTTTCACCTGCACAGATCGGCTGATGTAATTCAGACAGGTGAATCGGCGCCACGATTCGTCCGGAGCTATTTCTGGATTTTTTTTTTTAATTCTTAGATTCGTTGACAATTCGTGCCAGTCGATATATTTGTTCGAGAAAATCTGCGATTTCTACTCGGAAAAATAATTGTAAAATCGTTTAAAAAATTTGAAACTGTATGATCCGAAATAAAATTAAAAATAAAAAAAATCTTTTTCAAAACGATTTCATCATCACTTCCGAATCAGTCGCCCGGATTTCGTTTAACCTTCTGCTCGTTCTGTCGTCGATATTGCATAGACGTGCCGAGAAACAGGTTTCTCCTGTATATCAGCACGTCACTTGACACCTTGACGACGCGACGGTGGATGGGTGGAAGCAAACCAAGCAATAGTATCGAGTCGGAAGGACTTAAAGTCTCGCTGTCAGTGTCATTGCAGGAAACGTTCGGGGAAACAGGAAGCTTCGTGCAAAAGGACGAAGGCTTTGTCTCGTGGGTCGCGGCCTAGCCGAGTTCTTACTCGGCACGCGCAACCATCTCGACATATACATCCTACACGCTCGTCGTCGCGGCCTATAAACGAAATCGATTATCGAAACCAACTCCGAAGCCGCCGCGGCCCAGTTACACAGAATTAAAAACTGGCCACCACATTCCTTTACCGATCAATCTTTGAGCACTAAAAAAAATACGTCAAGTTTCGGATTCGTCATTGTGGAAATTTCGGGCGCTAATAATAACTTTTCGACTAATCTGTCGATTTAAATTTAGCCGCCGGTGGCGATAGGCGATAAAAATGCGCAATCGCGGTCGATCGCCGTCGCTATTTTTATACCCAACGAGGCATAGGTGATCCGTCGATAAAGCTGGCAATAAAAAATCGTTTTAGTGGGAAGGCGCGAGGCGATTAGACCGTACGAAAGAGCTGAGAAAATCAAATGTAGGTATGCGCAACTAACACCGAAGCGTCGATGCGTATAGATATATAATGTGACGTAGCCGACGGACGAGGTCGTCGGAGCCGATCGTGACTCTTGAGGAGCAACGGAGATACCGTAGTTCGTACGAGGTAAAAGTAGAAAGTCACGATCCGTACAACGACGAAATATTCGTACGAACGACGACTCTACGACGACGACTACGACGTTCGAGCGCAAAGCCTGTGTGTGCTCGTCGATAATGCAACGCTACTACGTTTCTGGGGAGGAGGATGAGGAGGAGGAGGAGGAGACGGTAGGTAGATGCTATAGTTGCAAGCAGAGCCAGCCGGAGTGTTACGCGAGCGCCTTCTCCGCCGCTGGTGTCCCCTACTTCGTCCCTCGAATAACGTTGAGCGCTCTCGCGTAACCTTGCCTCAACGATAACGTAATTACGCTATGCGTGACACGGGCGTAAATGACCGACGTGTTGCGGAGAACGTTCCAGAAATATTAGCCCCCGAATGCCTCCGCTTGACCGCGATAAATGCAGCTGCGCAGCCAAATGGCAGCGAGGCCGAAAATCCTTCCTATGAAATTATCGAGATTGCATCTCGCCGTTCGATTTTTTGCATTTTGCGATTCACGTAAAATGCAAAAAGAAAGCGAAAAGTGGTGAAGGTAAAACTCGCGTTTTGCAGCTGGTCGTGGTTGATTGCCCGATTAATTGATAAAAATAAAAATAAAAAAACAAATTGACATCGATTTTGATCGTGATAGAGACGGCTTTATCGATCGATAAGTCAGTAGCGAAACAAACAATGGGTAGTGTTGGATCTTTTTTTTTTCGTCGAGGAAGTCGACGATCGGAAGTTGCGCAAAGGCGATGTATTCAATTTTCCGCGCATTAACATAATGAGGAAAAATTCCGAGGCGTGAGGATGGCGCGAAAATTTGAGAAGCAAATGTACGGTGACATCTACCTGAACTTCCTTTGTTGTTCTTCCTCGATGTATCGACCTCGCGCTTACCGGCCACTCTGGATTCGTATTTTTGTATTATGCGAGCCCCGGGTTCACGCTCTTATTCATGAGTCAACGTACCGCCCGACAGCAGTTTTATGTATATTTACATGATTATCCCACTCTGCATCCCGGCCGCAATAATGTTGGTCGTCGCGATCACATTCGCGAGATTCGATTCGAAACACACGCAACACGTCGGCTCGCTTGCGAGACGATCAAAGTCCTCGCGGATCAATGTGCCTCTTGTTGTTTTTTTTCTTCGTGACCCTCTTATTGCTCATCTCGTCCCCATCTATTCCTGCAGAATCTCAGACGGGGGTATATCGACAGGCAAAAGAGGGCGCGACATTGCCTAATTGATTAGTATCGGGAAACAAACCATTGAAAAAAAAAACATCCTGTCGTATCGTCGAACGCGGTTCCAAGTCCAAAAGGGTACAGACGAGCTTCCGTCGCAGAGGCGATGAGAGACGTGATCCGCGTCTTGTGTTTACAGTTTTTTTTTTACCTCTTCCACCACTCCGCGAATTCATCTACGGCAAACACACAGCCGACTCGGTCCGCACTCTTGGATTTATAATTCCTGAGATAGCGGTGCGCGTCGGTTTCACCGGCGTCCGGTGTTATTGACCTTTTGTGTACGCCTACTATACTATTTGACGTTAAATCGAACGATTTGGCAATTTCGCGATGAGATTTTGAGGAACGGCCTTGTCGTGCGTTGCTTCACCTGTTTCAGAGAGCATTGATCGATCGTCCGGCACTTTTGCGTCTCGGCGTGCATGAACTATGACCTTCCGCTGTTACGTGTATATAGATATACGCGAGAAGGAAAGAGAGCGTTTAAACCGGGACACCGGAGTTCGATCCGTGTTATGCAGTCTAACGTAACCCTTTTTGCCCGTCGGTAAATCTCATTTGTAGAACAAACTCACCAAACATCAGCGTTGCAGTGCGCAGCTGCTACTTATTTCATTTATAACACCCGTACAAAGCAAGTTTATTTATCGCACCGACGTCGCAGGAGAATAAAAAGTTGAGGAGAAAAAAAAAGTTAATCGTGGATCGTAAAAGACGTTACGGCTTTTTTTCTGCTCACCTTCGCCGTCACCTTCGCACATTTTTTCCTTGGAAACGTTTTTTTTCTCTCGCAATCTCGCAGGTATGGAATCTTCAGGAAGTTTCGTAACGAGGAGGAAGACGATCTTCTCGTCTAATCGACTGCGAATAATGCATCATCATTGAGTCGGGTACATCGACATCTCTCTCAAGTTCCAAAGTTCAGAGATCGTAATTTATTGCTGCGCGAGAAAAGTGAGGCGCGCGACTGCGACACGCAGATAGTTGCATACATATATGTATACACGTACTGTAATCACGGGAATGACACTTGAGGGATGCTGTGTTATCACAGCAGATGTTGCACTCAAGTCTGTGAGACTCATTTATCGATCGTGTAACTATGTATGTGCTCTATGATTACAACGGTAGACCGATTAATCGTCGGCTCTAATTTTTCTTTAATTGCGATATTGATTGCAAGTTTTAAGTATGACAACAAAAAAACACGATCTTATCAACGTGTGAACGAATAAGAGAGGACAAAGCTTCAGCTCTCAATATAGACGCATCCACTCTTTCTGTTTTATTCCGTTCTTATTGGTCTTTTATTTAATGCAGCGTGTCGTCGACACGATCGATGAGCCTGGCCCCGATTAATCGCGCCGCAGCGAACTTTGATCGCTCGCGAGCAGCCCCGACGCGAGGTGTTACCGCGCGTTGGCATTGCGCAGCGAGGTGCGGAGTCGACGGCGGAGACGGCGCGGAGAGGTGGGGCGACTGCTCTGCCAAGTCGAGGCCCGAGAGAGTGCGGCCCGTGTCCGCCGCAACGTGGTCTTTTTCCGAGCGGAATTCTCGGCGCGGGCCGATTCTCTACTTCAGAGTCCGAGGACCGATAGCCGGTTATATCTGGTTCTCGGCTCTAGACGAACTCTCGAGTATCTGGTTTCGGTTTATCGCGTCCGGCGACGCTGTGTGTACACCGGCAATCGCTGCCGTTGACACCGAGTTCCTATCAACGCCGATATACTATACTTACTCGGCCCACAAACATTTCGAGCTTTATTCGCTTATGACATAATTTGTTAACGTTTGATCACCTATTTAAAAAACGCGTTTTTGACAGTCGAGAGATTTGACTTTCTTTACATTAATTATTAAAATCATTTTTATTATCCATCATTTTTATATCCATATCTATATTTGTCATCGAATGAGGGCTTCAAACTTTACGAAATGATTTTTTTTTTATTTTTTTATTTTTTAAATAAATTTGATAAATTTGACAGTTCGTCGCAATGAGCGCTGCTAACCTCCGGTCACGCGCATCATTGTTCCTATTAAAAGAGAAAAATCGCGAGATGTCTTTATTTCCGTCGACCTTTCGAGAGGCCACGGGTTTCTCGCGTGATCGATGGACCACTCGAGTTGAATTATCACAGATCGCGCGGGATATCTCGTGCGATACAATCATCGATGAGTTCGCAACGATGCGACGCGTATGTCATCGCCGTATAACGCACAAGTGACCGATGATAACAATGATAATAATAATAGTAAAAAATATTGATACTAAGAGACAACGCGACAGTGCTATCAACTTGAGGCTCGAGTAATTGATCCGGCGGCGGTCCGGAAGATCACGCCTGGCTCGCGTGTGAGACGCGTGAGACGAGAGTTTCCGTGGCGTGGGCGCACTTCTCGCGACGAGGGGGCGGCCGAAGGGGTTGAGTCTCGTCGGCCGACGTCGCGCGACTTTCTTTGTCCGCTGCTCTAATCGTATCCTCTTTCACCGTATCTATTTCTCTTGCTGTACGCCGATTAAAAAATGAAGATATAATATTAGCCACGCGACTCGACGATGGTTGTGGAGGTTCGGACACTAAATATGTTATAAAAGTGAAAGGAGATATGCAGGCATGTGGCTTCTGGCCCAGGTGATCGCACCCACCGCGTATAGCTCCCTTACCTGGGCTGACGCACTTTTTTTTACGCTTCACTGACATTCCAATCTGATTGTACATTTTTTAAAAACTATGTCTTCAATTTGGAAAAAAAAAAAAAAAAAAAAAAATCATGTCGCCGACTATAAAAGAATCTAGAATATCTATAAATAGACCGCGACGGTAACGACAGAAGGAAAAGGTTCACAGCTGTGTGGACGTCCACGGCGGTGGCCGCACCGCCTCTTCACTACACTTATGCTGTATAAGTGTCATACGATTTATTAATAAATCTCAAGGCGAGATGCCCCTTCCACGAAGCTTCGCGCCTCTAACTCGAACACGAGCAGGAGCACGCGGCACGTGCTAGCCGATGATCCGGCACAGCGCGCCGCTCGGGTCGACACCTTACCTATAATTTTTTTCATCGTCTTTTTTCGTTACTCCTTTCCATCGTCGATTCTCCCATCTTTCGTCTTTCACGAATTTCACTCGTGCCGTCAAGGCCGCCACGTACGCCGCGTGTCGCGTTCATGCACCTATACGTTACGAATTTTTCTCTCCGGTGTTTACAAAATACCGCGTATGCTTCGTTCTGTATATCGTCGTCTCAGACTCGCGGAGTGCACGAGGGCCTCGCTGCTGGAGAAATCGTTTTACGTGCTTCTCGAGGTCGGAGTCGTGTTCAGTGTATGGTAACTACACTCGCCGAGCGATTACACGATGGTTTCGTCTCGTTTGCTTCGCCGGCTCATCTCTTCTCGTCGCGTTTTTCGCAAATGGAAAAAAGAAAAAAAAAGAGTAGAAAAAAAGGAAGTAGAAGAAGAATCATTATTCTCCAGAGTTATGACAAGCGTGGATAATTCTTGTGCACGCAAATGACGCTAACTCGTTGAATAGACCGAGGATATTAAAAAATTTAAATTGAGTACTTAAAAAAAATGTCGCGAGTACTTATTTAAGTAACGTCAATATCCGGAGTATTTAACACTCGTAGTCATGCGGAACAAACTTCCTACTCGATAAACACGTGCTGAAGTATCCTTCGAGCAGAGGAAACGAAAGGATAGCGGCTGAGTGACAAGTAGTTCGAAGGTCCAACGAAGCGGCGAAAGAGTCGCGACGAGACGACGGGGGAAGGGGGTCAATACAATTTGCAAAAGGAAATTCGTCTTGCAGACGTCGGATATATAGTGCCAAAGTCCAGTCCATTTGTTAGCGCACCAGACCAAACACACGGCGTGTGTCTGGCAGCACACGAGGCGAGGGGTCACCATTCAATGTTTATATGTATGTCAAACTGCTCGTGGAACTTTATTAAGATACAAAGGCATCATTGCGGAACGGACTTTGCGCGGCTTCCCGATAGATACGTGCAATGTACAATTATTCCGACTGACTTTCGACAATGAACCGTGAATGCGAATTCGGTTTTCTCCGGTTGCTGTTATTACTCCGCGATTATTTACATCGAGTCATTGGGGCCAATTAAAATATTCTGATAACACGGACTCGATGCGCCTGGACCTTCTATTTTTTTCTTTGTTTTTATTATAATATATGTTGTTCAGCATGGATTTTTATTTTCGACGTTCAGTGGCGATGCACCTGTTAGTAGATGCTAAGAACGATTCGTCGGGTCCAAAGATCGAAAAACTTCCCTTTCCCCGATCAAACGCTCGCGCGTGCGCGGCCTTTCTCAGAATCGCTTTGAGTGATAATAATAATAATAATCACGACATTCGCCTCTCTCAATTCGTTGGTAAATAATCATAGACGCATATACCGTGTGAATCGTTAAGTTCAAATGAGGTTCGTCATTTCGTGCATCGTATTTGGAATGACGAGCGCGAGCGACGATATAGAATTTCGGTTCTTTTATTTTATTTTTTTTTCATATCGACCAGTGACCGCGAAACGAGAGGAGAAAAGTATACACTAGAGCCGAGAACATTCGTCAGCCTTGAGCCACCGGCTAGGACTTTTGGGACCGTACCAAAATCGACATGGAACGCCCCGGTCAATTCCAATGTCACGCACTTTGGACCTGACGCAGCGCTCCTGAGACGGCACTTTGCATTAGTTGGCCAGCTATTCCCAAGCAAATTTCTGTATTCTTTTCCCACGGCTTCTACTTCATTACCAGCTATGCCGGATACTCGTGTATATCATTACTCATTTATTTATTTATTTATTTATACCAACGGGAAGATCCCTTTTACAAAAAATAATGGAGGTATAAAAATGTTTCAAATAACGACTTGATACATAACTATCTTATAGTAAAAAGTCTAAGTACAAAAATAAAGAAAGATAAAAAGAAGCTTCGAAGAATAGCTGAAACAGTTGCCCAGTATTAGATTGTATTTTTCCATCGTACATTACTGAATTTTTTGTGAATGTTGGGTGCTGTCGCGATCATAGAGACGTCACAATATCAACCACTGCAGACACAAAAAATACATGTAAAGCTCGCCAGACGGTATTCAATGTGTGTCTGCGATTATATCGATGTGTGACGTCGAAGAAATTCATTTGCATTTCATTAGTTGACGTAAAGTCGGATGTATGACGAGATCGTAGAGAAGGAATGCGTTACATGTTGTTAATGATGCAGCTTAGCATGCGTCAGATGTAGTACTCCATCTGCGCTCCAGCTGTAAACAGCTATAGGTACTCGGCGCGCATATATCGAGGGTCGAGAAAAGTTTACCCGGTTTATTTCCACTAGTTCTCCGTTTTTCTCCTTCTTCGTCTGCTGCCAGCAGTTTTCGCGAGACAAGCGTGACTTGCATCTTTCGCCTGTAGCTTATGCACTGAAACACTCGACTGCTCGTATGGTTTTGGCTTTTTTATATTCCCCGTTCGACGAACCTTGCAGTTCCTGTTTGGCTGCAAATATCGTCAGCGACCCGAGCGAAGGGGAATTCCCGCTTCGCACGTGGAAACCTGTGTTCAAAGTCCACTTCGCGGCCTGGGTTTTTTTTTCACTGAAAGGCTCGTAAATAATGGTTAAAAGACATTGGCGAAGTTGCGCATTAATTGAAAAATAATGACTAATTGGGGTGTAAGATAACAGTGCAGAGCATTGTTAGCAACCTCATTTGTCTGGGATTTAAGAATGTGGACTTTGAATCGTTTTGTCATTTTATCTGGCGCAGCAGACACAACAATGTCAGTTTTGTTCTTTTTTATGCCTTTACCGTACATATCCAGCGCTCTAGACGAAACACAATGCTTTGTGTGTCAGGAAAATTCCAGGCATTCCGTTCGAATTCGAGAAGTTTTATAATAGCAGCAGCAATACGATTATTGTGTAATATGTTTATTCCTCGAAGTCGAATCCCCAAAAACTAAACGAAATTTTGTTGTATTTTACAGAACGAGCCTGCGAAGGATCGCTCGCCATGAAGAACCGGAATTCAGCAACGCCAGTATACTGAACAGCATGGAGAAATTCGTGAAAACAGTCAGCGAGATGGACGAGACGATACTGGTGCCATCGAGGCTGTTGGATCTGGCAGTCGGTGACGCCGATGATATGGTCTGTCAGAAGGGAAAGCACGGTGCAACGATGAAGGACACGATGGCAAACACCGATCTCTATCGTCTGTACAACATCGTCAACAAGATGAAGGTTGAGCTTCTCTGGTCGCAAAAGTCATCGGACGAGGGTACGGAGGAGGAGGATCGCGAGATCGAGGAAAATCGCAGACTCAAGTCTCGACCGTCGACGGAAAGCGTGCGTCTCGGACACGCTCGTTGCCCCAGCACGACGTCGATGCAGAGCGTCCAGAGCGCATCGTCGATGCTGTCGTGTTCGTCAGACTCCGACTCGGACGTTGGTATCGAGAACGACTCCGGTCTCGAGAGCGAAGAACCCAGCGACAGACTGGCCGTCATCGCCGCGGAGAACTTCAGGCGTCACCTTCGCGGTCTTCACCGCAGCATCAAGCGAATGACCCAAGCCGCTGAGTACCTCACGCTCAGATATCAGGCCGACGTCGGCGGACAAGTCTGATTCCGTATTCCACGTCCTTGTCTCATCCTCGACTACCTCCCCCCCTCCTTTATGGGAAACCTTTATTCTTTTTAATTTTCTTCTTCCTTCTCCCCCTCGATCCTTGTGCATCCCACGAAAACGATCGTCGCCCTTTAACCGTCGATCTTGGCGTGCGTCCAAACGGTCCGTCGTCTTTCCTCAAAGACTAACGCGCGAAGAGGACAACAAAGCGACGCGACGCTGGATTGTCTCCCGACAGCCGGAAACCGGAAGAAGTTTCCGCGAGAAGAGAGAAAAGATTGTTCTGCGTTAATGGGCCGCGAGGCCCGCGATCGAGGACAGCCAATGCTATCAAAATTATTTCGCTCTAATCGCCCGAGGACCGGATTTATTTTATTTTTTCTTTCTGCCTTTCTGTGCAAGTTTATTGTTTTGTTGATTATCTTCAATCATCTCCTCGCGGGCTTCGAGGGTCGATAAAGTGTTCTTCGGTGCGAGTCGGGCTTCGGAAAAATTCCAACCTCTCAGGTCATTGAATGTTTATTCGGCTTCAATGACCGCGCGAATGTGGCACTTAGGGATTCCGTAGACCATCGATTATATTTCTGTTCGCGCTCGTCTTTGTATCTCAGTGCGCGAGCACCAAAGTAAATAAACGGGTTTGACAGTCTCTGGGTAGCAGCGTGAAAAGCAGCGTTATTGGGCATTGTCGTCGAATCGAGTCTGTTACTTGGTAATATTGCGTTGAGCTACGTCGACGAATAATATCGTTCGATCACGAATGTTATTTCTAAGCCACCCAGAGCTGCATTTTTTTGTTTTTGTTTTCTCAAGCATACCCTTCGCGAGGAGCATTATATTTTTTAAGGATTGTGCGGTGAGCCGGTGCGAGATATATTACAAAATTCGACACAATTGCTTTCTTCACTGGAGCCGAAAGCATTGGTATAAAAAAAAAAAATTATTTAAAAAATGTTCATCATGATTCACTTAACTTTCTACATAGTCTCTTGAAGCTTTTATTTTCCTTAAAAACGTTAAAGTCATTTACTGGATTACCATCGGTGCACGATCGCAATGATGTAATGTTTGCTTTAAGATAATGCTCTCTTATCGAACGACCGCTATTCTTCTCTTTGCGCCTCGCGTAAAACAATTTCGCAAGGAACTACCGTCGATGAAGAAAAAAAAAATCAGAATCTCTTCCCTCGCTTCGTCTCACCGCGATTGGGAAACCGAGCGCCGCTGCCATGCGTTATTTAGCATCGGAAAAGATTTACCTAGATGTTTAACGACACACGCGGAGCAGCAGCACGCCCAGTTCCCTGAAAACCGAAGTTTCTTGTATTACGAAGCGATACAACAGCACCATCCCGTTGGGCGCCACTAAAATTAGAACGTATTCGAACAATTACGCAATCGCGCAGCTTCAATGAAAAGTTCGTTCTTGATATAACCAATCCACGAATCGCAAAATCGGGGGAAATAAAGGAAAAGATCAAAAAAGTGTAGAAGCAAAGAAAAAAGAAAACGAAAAAAAAAAAAAAAACGCGGGGGTCGATGTTATGTATATAGAGTTTAACTCCTACTATTATTTATTTTTTATTACGCTGTACTTTTAATAAGGAAACGAATGTATTTATAGTCGTCGGGCGATATCGCTCAATGCGAGAGGACAAACAGGCTAGGATAATTACTGAAAAAAAAGAGAAAAGCGCGCGCGCAATGCAGAGTTCTCGCATTGACAGTCACCGCGCGAGGTGCCGGTGGCTGGCAACGAAAAAAAAAAGAAAACAAAATAAAGAAATAAAAAATATTGTTACGAAAAATGTGAAAATTTTATTGTCTCGCGAACAGTGGTGAAACAAAAAGAAGAAAAAAGCAAATCGAAAACACACAAAGACGACGTATATACTATATTGTAGAGGAGCGAAACTGAAGACAGAAGTAACGCTGAGATAAGTAACAACATTTTATTGTAAATTGTAAGTAAACGGAACAAGCTGTTGGAATGTTGTTTGCTGCTTATCGACGCAAATAAAATCTTGCGGGCGCCGAGGACAAAGTAACGAAATTGTACTGTCGCGAAGGGTGAGCCGCGACGAAGAAACGAACAAAATAATTAATTAACGTAATAATCCATCGAACGACGTTAATGCCGGCATGAAGTTGGAGCGCAAACCACACATCTTGTTTCTCCCCTGTATATAATTTGTACATACAGACGTAATGTAATGTAAATTATATTAGTACCTTGCCTTTTGTACGTTGCGGCGTGCGTCCACCTCGCTCAGAGAAAAGAGACACGTGTTAAATACTGTCGCGTCGCACTTGTGCGCGTTTATCCGTAAGTCGGTTTGTTCGGTAGCCGCGACTCGATTGCTTGCATGATGAGATGAGCGAAAGAAAGAGAGTAAGAAAGAAAGGGAGAAAAAGCTAAAGAATATAACATATTGTACGTCGTTGCGTTTGAAAATTTTGTCTAGCACGCTTATTCATTTCGCGTAGTTCGTTTTATTATTTTCTCGTCTTTTTTCACTTTTCTTCGTGCACGCAATTCGCGCTCGGAACGCAACCATTCCAACTTTGTCAGCACTTTCGCAACATTTGCGTTCGCTCCTTCATTAAACTCATGTGGTATACCAGGTGTCTCATGGTGGCGCTTTCGTCATGCGCATTATTGAGTTGAAATACAAATGACGCAGTCTTTCACAGTCATTCGCGACGTAACACGATAATACAACGAAAAAGAAAAACCATGTGTATCCAAATGTATCCAGCATTCCGTGTCAGAAATCATAAACCGATATCACCACAGTCACCGAAAACAGCTATTGTAGACGGATGACGTGTGTACGTCATGTGACCATATAACTTATACGTGTACTCTCGTTTCGGCAATTAGAATTTATTAACATGTAAACCTGTACGTTTGACTGTAATTGTATTATATTTGGCGCTCATTGAAAATTTGTTCGATGCATCTTCAGATGCATCTGCGTTAACTTTTAAGTTGTAATGATTAAATATGAATTCATTACTATGTTGATGTGTATTAGCAACATATATGCATGTGCACGATGGATCTTCGCATGCGTATATAGTACTTGAATATCGATACGTTCGTAATTGTTTCTCATTTTTTTCACCGTGGATACGCGCCACAGCGACACCCTTCGGGGTCCCTGATTTTCGCAGCCTCTAATTGTACAACATAATAACGATAATAAATTTGCCACTGTCTTTTTCAATCATCAATCTTTTTATTTCTCAACCAATGTCTATATCTCTCTCTCCCTTCCTCTGCCGTTAAAGTGGACTCTTGACACCAAAGGCATTCGAATTATCTACAAGGTTTCCTTCGGACCAATATTGCGTGGAATGTCACCATGAAATCGGAATACTACTTAAATTCTATCGGTAGTTTTTTTTTATTTTTACCGTTCAAGCTCGTCGATGATATAATCAAATGATTCGAAGATTGTTGGCATTCGTGAATAATTATTCGTGACGGGAACTCGAGATTTTAGGAATGCAGTTGTAGTCTTGACAGCTTTCGATGATTTGATATCGGACAATATGTTAATTGTGTATGTGAGTCGATGCGCGGTAGGTTTGGTTGGTATCAACTAATGTCGACTTCTGAAACGAGCTCTTTGAGGTTCATATATTCGGGATCACTGCTGAAAATCTCGAGAAGCTCGCTGAACGTTGGACGATCTTGGGGGGCGTACGACCAGCAACTCTGCATTACCAGATACACGTGGTCCGGACAGTCTTCCGGTTTTTGGAGCCGTTCACCTTTTTCTACCAATTGTATCACCTTCAAATCGATACAAGATAACAATGTAATCATCACTGGGATCGCTATTTGTAAGATCGAATCAAAGCAGGGCTTCTAATTTATACAGAACAAGTTGTGCAAGCCCTTCGGTCATTGGTTGAAGAATTAATTATACTGCAATTCATTGATTGTCTAGGAAGGAAGACTTACATCAACGCCTCTTCGATCACCGTAGGGCTGCTCGCCGTACGTAAACATCTCCCACAGCGTAACGCCGAAGCTCCAGACGTCACTTGCGTGTGAAAATGTACCGAAATTGTAAGACTCCGGAGCGTACCTAAAGCCGTGTCGAAATTAGTGTCATTTCATTTATTTTTACCAAGCTGGGTGACAAATATTCTATGATGAATTTTTGCGTTTACCATTTTATAGGCCACTTTCCACCCTGTGTAGCTTTGTAATAATCGCTAGAGCCGAACGTCCTAGATAGTCCGAAGTCACTGATCTTCGCCTGATGTCTCGAGGCCAGCAGAATATTCCTCGCTGCGAGATCTCGGTGAACCAGTCTCATCTCTTCTAAATACTTCATTCCTAGTAGAGAAATATACGTATTCGTGAATCATCGATAAAATCACAGATATAATTGTGAATAAACAAACTTACCGCAAGCGATCTGCGAGGCCCAAATTTTTAATTCATAATTCGCGTTGACCCTGTCGGGAAATTCGAGTAAATACGCTAGCATCGAGCCCAGAGGAACCAATTCTTGAACCTGCGGTATTTAAAGATTTCTTTTTTCTTTCATCTTTGGGATGATTTTGCATACTCAATGGAATCAAATTTATCGCCAAGTTGTCAATACGTTACCATCAGTAAGGGAGGCCCTTCGGAAAAACCAATCAATTTGACAATGCAGTGGTGTTTGAGAGTGGTCATGAGGCGAGCTTCCCGAAGAAATTCTTCGCGGGTTGCATTGTTATGTGATTCACGGAGTGTCTTTATTGCCACAGGTTCAGGACTGTTATTAGAACCGGTATAGACACCTTCGTAGACAGCCCCAAATTCACCCTCGCCCAACACTTCGCCGAGTATTAAATTCTCACCAGGTATGAAGTCTTGACAAAAAATAAGTTTATTAAAATCAGAAAAAGAAGATCCGTTTGAAAAATTATAAATGTTACCTTGAATGTGAGGTGCCACGTTAGTATTCATATTCGTTTCTGCTGGTGTTCTTATACTTTCCAATGGTTCATCAGTAGACGTAACAGTTTCAGGATTAATTCCCATTTGAAAAGTAATGTTTTGGCAAGACGCTAAAAATGCTGGCGACAAAGACTCCGAGATCGGTGAGTCGATTGTGCTGGTTTTCGGGCAGGAACCTCTCTTCTTCGTCAGTGTGTTCTGTCGAGTGTACATACAATTAATGTAACGAATATAAATTCCATAGGTTTCACAGAAATGCATTGGTGAATTCATTGGTACAGAGATTGTTACTCACGCCATTGAAAATTGACGGTGGCATTTCAGGAACAGGTGGCCTTGGCCCAGGAGCTATGGGATACAGCAGAGGTCCCGGAAGACCATCGGGCATACATCGATAATGATCGACGACGTGTTCCAGCGACGCGAGATACGGTCCATTGTCGATGAACAAAAATTCGTTCTGCAATGATCAATATATAAAAAATGTCTTCTCTTCGATAGACATTGCCTGAGATTATTTTTCCCTCACCTTTCTTTTTATCAAAAAATTGTAGACCTGACGATGATACATTACAGTGAGAACATAAGTGCCGCCATGTCGGTCGCTGAACCGAACGAGGAAAGAACCGTCTCGATCTCCGTGCTTGTGGAGAAGCGCCACGGCTTCCGGTCGATCGAGGGTGCCGTGATACCAATCGGATCGCTTCTCTTTCGGTGCTGGACTTTCGTAATTTCCTGCGAAAAAATAGAACGCGTAAGTTCGCTGGCGCCAAAAACCGTTGGCTGCGGAAACAAAGGAAAAGCGGCGCTGCTGCTGTTTGTTCCGGGAGTCCGTTTCGGCGGTTGAAATATATATGTCATTTTTCTTTGTCCTTCCGCAGCCGCTGCATCGCTAGCCGCGCGGGACAAAGAATATAGAGTTTATATTCTTTGTGCGGGAGCCGGCGTCCAGTACTTTTGTGTTTTCGTATGTATTGCACAGTTCCATTTACGAACACCCGAAATTTCGAGAATAACGTTGATAACTCACGTAAAAGCTTGACGCATTCATGATGGCCATTTCGCCTGGCCAGGTCGGCGGGAACGTCGTCGGCGAGAGTCCGCGGATTGACCGGCGCGTTCATCGACAGCAAAACCTGCAGGACGTCTTTGTGTCCGGCACTGGCAGCTTCGTGCAACGGGACCATTCCTTTCGTGTAACACAAAGCATCCAGTCAACATCGATTCGACATCGCGACAAATAATTAAGTAGCTCAACGTCGGAATGATTTTCGTGAAAAATTTCCTGGGCTACGTGAGTTCTTTGTTTTTTACTTAACCTACCGGTTTCCGTGTGTCTCGCCTGAACATTCGCGCCTCCGTTGATAAGGATTCGGACGGTGCTCGGCAAATTACTCTGGCACGCATACTGAAAAACAATCGTTAATTCATGCCACAGTTACGAAGAACAGAGAAAAAATTGAGACACGCGTTGTCATTGTCGAGCAGCAAAAACACTTATCAATTAGATTGGGCCAAAGTTATTCAGAGAATGTGGACATGTTTGTAACCCTTTTCAGTATATTGTTCAGCAAAAGAAACGCATTCCGTTAATCTTGGCGCGGTGTAACATCATTTGATGTATTTAGACAATTTTAACCTTACAGACAGCGACACGGTAATCGAGAAAGCAAATTGCTAAACTAATTTTCTATAATGTCGATAAAAGCTTCCAAAGGGTTAATAGATTCCGAAATTTCCTATTGGAAATGTGTCGTCGAGTTTTACCTTCTCATCGTAGTATATCACATCCTATCAGCTGCTTTAAAAAACAAGTATTTGCGTTTGCTTAATTCTCTCGAACTGTATATTGTAGAGAAAAATTATGTTTGGACTGATATAAATATTTCTTTTTCTTTTTTTGAGGCTAAACGTCATTGCTGGAACTTACATGAAGCGGTGTATACCCAGCAGAGTCTCTGCAGTTTACACTAGCTTTATTCTGTATCAATTTCTTGAGAATCTCGTCAGCTCCATCCTTCGCGGCTAAGTGTACAGCAGTCTGTCCGAGCTGATTTTTAGCTTCTAAACTCCTGTAGCCGCATTTGAGTAATTCCGAGACGATAGTGTAGTTTCCCTGAATAGTCGCTCTGTGGAGTAAATTAGTCCGTCCGTGCCTTCTGGTGTCGTGAGGTGGCGACACACCTCTTATTGGATTTGTCAGTTTTATCTCCAGGCTGTGATTGTCCTCCTGGTAATACTCTATCAGGGTGTCAAGGCCGTGTATCGTTGTTTCATCATCTGCAAAAAAATTCTTGTCTTATTTACAAATCTGAATGCCGCATACAAGTCAATTAGCTTGTAGACAATTTTTTAGGTGCTAACAGCCAGAAAATTCAGTTTTATAACTGAGTTTTTTCTCTTCACATTGTGATTAGAGATATATCTATTAGAAAAATAATATAAATTAATAATCTTACCAATTGAGAAGAAAGCATCCTCTCCATGCTTCCTGATTTGATAATGAATGACTTCGCCATTGTGGAGCACAGACAGAACATAGTCCCCGGAAGAGGTGCTGCTCTCTCTGACAAGAAAAGTTCCATCTTCGTGATCCTCTGTTTAAATAAAAAATATATAAAAATTTATATTTTGTCAGGTAAAATACAGATACCATGGATATGTAGCAACAATGAACTGCACTGCAGTATCGTGATCTTTGGAAATGGATCACTCGATATCTGCTCACCTGAGTTCAGCAGATTCTCAGCACCTTCTCGCGAGAGATCTCCATGATACCAGCAGATATCGTCCTCGGAGCTCATGATCGCCGAAACTCTCAGGTATTGTTTAACTCACGTTTCCACAGCAAAAACAACAATAGCTTTTCATGTCTGGAGTTGGCCACTAAAATGTCAAATGATTTGCAGGATATTATTCGGAAATTTCGCGCTGCTGCTGACGAGACCAAGCGACGAACCTCAATGATAACAACAAGGTTGGGTTTCACCCGAAAGAGATTTTTCTATGAGCTGTCAAAAAGCCAGTCACCACCTCACGCTCGGTACGAAGGTGATGAGTGCCAGAGAAACTGACTGACGCATAATGCAGCGAGCACACTCGACGCGGTCACTTTCCCTGCGTATGCTCGGCTCTCTCGCTCGTGGCTCATTGAAAGTTATATATTTTAAATGGTCATTATCGTCGTCATGAAATGGTTATGGCGCTGAGACTGGCCGAGGCCCCTCGTCGTCGATCTCGTCGCACAACAGCTGTTGGTGCTGCGCGACGAGACATTCAGTGATCGACAGTCGATTTGCAGATTGGCGGAGAATCTCAGAAGTCTTTTTTTAGTCAGGATAATTCGGGATAACGTTTCAACATTCATCGAAAAACCGATCCGATAATACAGTTTTTGCTAAGATAGAATAGTTGATAAATTTGCATTATTTTTAGAGATGTGATGCACCTTTCTGTCGTGCTCACTCGCTTCACTGCTGCGCCGCGCAACCACCAATGGCGTTCGCTCTCTCGCACTTTGTCGCAGCTCAGTCGGTATACCGCGTATCATAAGCTCGAACTCTCCCCTGGTCTATATCAAGCGATTCAGCGTTGAATATATGGAAACGCTTTAACGTAAGATGGCACCACTTATACTTTCCAGTAGACATGCATTTTTTTGTATGAATATATAGGGACAATCCGATGAGTAAGATGATTTTATCTACTTTACTTACAGGATAATATCTCAGACTGGAAGATTGAACACCAATGAACTTATCATTTTCTTTTTTTATTATCGACGAAAGTTGAAGCCTTTACGGCGGCTCTTCGTGTCGACAAGGAGTTGAGCCTGTCTCTTCAGAACGCTTCTCGTAGGAACTTCATCCTCGTCTTCGGAGGGTTGGGCCGGGGCAGCCGGAGTGGTCGAGCCGGGGAAGCGAGGAAATAGCGGTCGTTCGTCCGCAGTTACAATTTTGCTGTTTTCGGCTTTGGAGCCAACGGACAAAGTTTCGAACTAGGGCAACAAAAAATTAACGTCTTTTAATACGAAACTTTACTAAGAAATATAAAATGTATCTTTTTCAAATGATCTCACCTGATCCACGACTGTTTGGTTCATAAGCTCTGCATATTTTTCAGGGCCACCCATCAACTCGATGCACTTCTTCATCTTTTCCTCGAGCAGCTCCAACAGAAGCTGCGGATCGTCGACGTGCTCGGGACCCGCGGGAACCTCCGAGTCGCTTACATCCTTAAACAAAGAGACATCTTCTTGACATTGCATCAAACCTTCGAAAAGAGAAGGCATAACGACTCTTCGATTTTCTAGAAACGCTCAGACTGGTGAGTAGGCATCAATGTTTGCTTCCGATCATTTTCAACCAGCAACGAAGGTGCTAATGCATCGGCAGCCGGCAGCAGCCACGAGCGTCGCGGCATGTTTTTCCCTGCCACGGGCACGCCGCATCAGCGAAGGTGAGAATTACAGTTAGGTAGGGGCTATCTCGAGAGATCCATCGACTCGCGCGACCTTAGCGGCAACCCGGCAAGCGTGGTGCCACCGTGCGCGGCGGCCGGGGTTGTGTATCTTTTCTGAACCATAATAAATCCTTGTACGAATTTCAAAGCTTTTCCCTCCTCCTCACAGTCGATTCGCTCCAAGTTCATTGTACAACTTGTATCTAGCGATCTACGAACGCGCAACGCTACGTTGCAGGCCATCTACTAATTCAATTAGTGAATTAGTTGTACACGGCTCTGCAATTTGAGATTTTTATCGTAACTGGGAAAGATTTAAAAAATCTAGTCTGAGTAGAAACATTTATACCAATCGCAGTTTGGTAGTTACGGTCGCTAGCTAAAAAAAAAAAAGTTGTTCGGGTGCTGGACACTCCCTTTTCCGGTACTCCGGTCGGCGGGTTTACGCAGAAACGCGGCGGAGGAGATTACTCTACCGCAGAAAGAGTTTTGAAAGAAAACCTGCGCGGACCTGTGCATCGTCCGCGGATTAATTGCACCCTTGGGTTCTTTTGGCTCGCGCGCGTACCTCGGTCAGAAGAGTATAATGACGGTTGGAGCTCGTTCGGAGGAGAACGAAAGCGTGAATCACACCCGGGCGCAACGTCTGAGAATTTTTTCGCTTATTGGGCACAGAGATTTCCGACGCTCACTGTCTCAACTCCGTAATTACGGGCATTTTGCTCGCCTATCTTCATCCTCGACATAGATCCAAAGCGGGTATAGACGTAATTTCGTGAATTCGAAGAATAGCGGATGTATGTTTTTCGAAATACTAGAAATTCACTTGTGCGAATTCCGCAATGTTGGCGTACCCTCAGTTTATCGCAAAATTTCCACAGTATTCGGATCATCTCCGTTAACGTTTCTTGAATTCGTTGATTCTCCGCCGCGGCTTTATTCTGACGTTGCAATTCCTCGGCTATTCGCCGATTCAGCTGTTCGAGTTCCTCCGCATTCCTGAAATGCGATGTCGATTAACAAAAGTCATTCACTTCACGAGAAATGAAAAAGAATTAGATATGCAATTTTACCCAAGAGAATAAAAATTGTCATTGGAAAGATTTTTCGATAAAGTCGCTCGGGGTACTTACTGATCCGCATCTTTGGTTTCCGAAAACTTTTGTGATTCGATTTCAGCGGTTAGCTGCTGTCGTTTTTTTTCCAGGCACATCTTCTCTTCCTCCGTGACCGTGCGCATCTTCTGGAGCTTCTCCTTGGTCGCACGCTGCCCCAAAAACCGGTCCAGTACGTCCTCGGTCTTGGTCACACCAGTCGCGCTACGTAGTTTAGCGAAAGCCTCTTCGAGCCTCGTGACCTCGTCCTTCGGTACCTCGTCGTTCTCTTCGACGTTGGCCGTCTTCTTCTCGCCACCACCCACCTCGAAATCGTCACGGGGAAGTTGACGAGTTGCCGGAAATATCATTCTCTCGAGACGCTCGAGCTCGAGTTTCCGGTCCTCGACTCTTTGCCGATAATCCAAAATCACAAAGTCTCGAGCCTTACTCGTGTTCATAGCGTCAATTTCTTGCTTCGTCAAAGTTTCCTTCGTTGTGTCACGGAGTTCTATTGCTTCTTCCTTCACGCCCTGATTACAAAGAATTATTCAGTCTATTAAAAAGTTCGTGAGCAACTTTTTTATCGATTTATTCAGCCGCTGATTGGTCGTTGGGAAACCGGCAGTTCGTTGTTCAATATTGCGAAATTTGGAAAATAAAAAAATCCTCACCTGCAATTGCTTTATCTCTGCTTCCTGTTCCTTAATAGTGTCCTCGAGGCTTCTCAGCGAAGACACGTAAAAGGCAGCGTCAGATTTTAGACTCGATCTAACACATCTGTACTTCTTCCGAACAGTGTCAGCTTCCATCTGCATGACACTTACGCGATGCAATTGATTCTCCAAGCTCACGATTTTCTACGGTACATTGCGATTAAACGGGATTATTCGAGATTCCGATTCATGATTCATCTGGATCATTGTTGATACTTATTATATAATCTTACTATCACGGAGAACCTTTTTCACTGGATGCTCCAGTTTCTTCTCGACGATTTTCTTGACCTTTCCATTTACGAGCTCTTCATATTCCACTAGAAGGCTAGATAGCCTTTCTTGTTGCTGTAATAATAAGTTAATTTTAATGTCTTTTTGTGCAAACAAACTTAAAGACTCGAATGGAAAATATTTTACCTTGTCGCTTTGATATTTTACGAGATCCAGTTTTTTTCGTAATCGGATATTGTCCTCGTCGACTCTGCCGATAGCTGTCAGTAAACCCCTTTTCCGGACGCAGGCTGAAGAATCTCTGCTCATCTGGGCAACTCTTTCCGCAGCATCCTCGTTCTTAACCAAAATCGATTGATTTAAAAAAAAAGGGTAAAAGTCGATATTTTGAAAAAATAAATTTCGTGACCCCGATTTGGAGGGTTTTCGGCCCGGCGGCCAGATCTACGATTTCTGACAAACTGTTCGGCCAAAAATTTTTTTTTTCAAAATCAACTAAAAAAGGGTTGTAACCATAGTTTTCAGGGGTAGAATATGCGACTTGAGAACGATGGTATAGGTTAAAAGTCGATATTTTGAAAAAATAAATTTCGTGACCCCGATTTGGGCGGTTTTCGGCCCGGAGGCCAGATCTACGATTTCTGACAAACTGTTCGGCCAAACATTTTTTTTTTCAAAATCAACTAAAAAAGGGTTGTAACCATAGTTTTCAGGGGTAGAATATGCGACTTGAGAACGATGGTATAGGTTAAAAGTCGATATTTTGAAAAAATAAATTTCGTGACCCCGATTTGGGCAGTTTTCGGCCCGGCGGCCAGATCTACGATTTCTGACAAACTGTTCGGCCAAAAATTTTTTTTTTCAAAATCGACTAAAAAAGGGTTGTAACCATAGTTTTCAGGGGTAGAATATGCGACTTGAGAACGATGGTATAGGTTAAAAGTCGATATTTTGAAAAAATAAATTTCGTGACCCCGATTTGGGCAGTTTTCGGCCCGGCGGCCAGATCTACGATTTCTGACAAACTGTTCGGCCAAAATTTTTTTTTTTTTCAAAATCGACTAAAAAAGGGTTGTAACCATAGTTTTCAGGGGTAGAATATGCGACTTGAGAACGATGGTATAGGTTAAAAGTCGTTATTTTGAAAAAATAAATTTCGTGACCCCGATTTGGGCAGTTTTCGGCCCGGCGGCCAGATCTACGATTTCTGACAAACTGTTCGGCCAAAATTTTTTTTTTTCAAAATCAACTAAAAAAGGGTTGTAACCATAGTTTTCAGGGGTAGAATATGCGACTTGAGAACGATGGTATAGGTTAAAAGTCGATATTTTGAAAAAATAAATTTCGTGACCCCGATTTGGGCAGTTTTCGGCCCGGCGGCCAGATCTACGATTTCTGACAAACTGTTCGGCCAAAATTTTTTTTTTTTTCAAAATCGACTAAAAAAGGGTTGTAACCATAGTTTTCAGGGGTAGAATATGCGACTTGAGAACGATGGTATAGGTTAAAAGTCGTTATTTTGAAAAAATAAATTTCGTGACCCCGATTTGGGCAGTTTTCGGCCCGGCGGCCAGATCTACGATTTCTGACAAACTGTTCGGCCAAAATTTTTTTTTTTCAAAATCAACTAAAAAAGGGTTGTAACCATAGTTTTCAGGGGTAGAATATGCGACTTGAGAACGATGGTATAGGTTAAAATTTGATATTTTGAAAAAATAAATTTCGTGACCCCGATTTTTTAGTTTCGGTTTACCCTTTTAAAGCTTTATAAGAGCGCGGCAGCGCAGAAGTATCTCGCACGTGTGATTAGCCTAGTAATAATAAAATTAATCACATTTTTAGCTTTGGCGAGTTTGATCTGAAGAACTTTGATGTCTTTCTTGAGGTTGGCGATTTTATCGCTGCTTTCCCTCTTCTTAGCATCGCACTCTTCGAAATTAGCTTTTCTCTGACCCTCTGAAAACATGGAAAAGTTACACGGAATTATGATTAAGTGCGGTGACGAAAAAACTTGTGAGTCATATATTACAGTGAAGAAGAGCATTCCTTAAAGCCCATCAATTCGCGTCTGGCGGTTTCTTTGCCTGGGGAATTATTCTGCTCTGAGACATCAACTCGGTAGTTCTCAGATATATAATAGTGTAGTAGTAGCAGTATGATACGCTTGCGGGCAGTGAAGAGCGTCCAATTCTCCTCGTTTTTCAAACTCGCATTACGCTTATTAAAAGAGCGACTAGATTCTTTCGTCCGTCGGGATAATTCGTATTTCTCTGCTTACAGCCTTCTCGGTGCATCTCGTCAGCCTCGAAACGGAGACTAAAGAGCTTCACCCGCTGCTCGCCGCGAGTGAGTCTCTGCTAACGACGTCGCTTGACTCAATTACTCATGACGAGAACGAATAAGATAGATAAATACAGAGCGAAAAGCGATCGTCCGAAGTGTTATCAAGAAATCGGGGTAAGAAACCGCTTTTTAGAACTGAGCGCAAACAAGTAAAAAAATGAAGAGGAAAAAACTCTGCAGAACTATAAATAGTTCTCATCATTACTAAGGTAATTCCGTTTAAAAAGCGTTACGGCAGTATCGCATAATTTTTTGTATAGGTTAGAGTTGAAATTATTGTGATGTTTAGTATATTTCTTTTTATATATTTTTTTAAAGAGAAATTCTTCAAATTAATAGTCAACAATTCTATGTTTGTTCTATGAGTGTACATATAAAGTGCCCAGGCGAAAGAGCGTAGCTAAGCACTATCGTAGCTTGTCGTAGCTGAGCTCTCATTCGTGGAATTGTAAAACTTGACCCCTTGGCGTTCGGTTGGTTGGTTGGCAGCTGAATTAGCGACTCATTCACTCGTTCGCGGGGCTCCCGCGTCGCGTTATAGTACGACAGCTTGAGAAGAGAAATGAGGCGAAAGGGGAGCTCTCGGAGGCACTTTGTATCGCGGCCTAAGTAGAAGATGAGACGCGAAGACGAGCGGGAAGACGAGAAACAATAATAAAATGAAGAAAACAAGTAGAGCCAAGCCAGATGAAAGCAAGTGCTGCACTATTTGGCGTCAGTCGCTTATGAAAAGAAAAGTGACCGTGGAGAGAATCGTCAGAGTGTTTGATGAGAGCAATTAACGTTGAGACTCGCGCAACGCTTGTGTCATGACATATCAGAAGCACATATACAGCAGTTCAGCCACATCATACAAGATACTTTACGCGGTGTGTCTTTCGAGCCCTAAGCATTTGGCATCTGGGTGACGTTTGCAGAGAATGAAACCGTCTCGTCAACGACCATCGCCTTCTTCTATATTTGGATCTCTTGTTGCACACGTACACAGACGAAAAGAAAAAAAAAAGAACTAAGAAAAAGCATCGACTCATACCGGTTTGTTGCGAGGCAAGACGCCGATGCGTCTGCGAGTCTTGTGGCTTCCACAAACTCACTTCGCTGAAGTTGATCGATGTTTAGAATCATTCAATGACATAAGAACATTTTTCTCTGTAGTCTCTAATATATAATCACGATTTACCTCAAGGTCACAATTGCAAAAAATGCAGTTTTAACAAATCTTGCCTTGGGGATACAAAGAAAAATGTCACTAAAAAAAAAACTAAGCTGCATTGCTGCTCGCCAAGTGCTGCGCACATTTTGCGTTAGCACGACCTCCAAGTTTCCTTTAAAAATGTTTTTTATTAACGTTTGCAGGAGTACGCACCACTATGTGCTCTACGTGTACTGAGTGGAGTGGATGAAGTGGAAGTCGAGAACGCGAGTACAGAGCAAGCGATAGATACCGGTTCTACTTGCGCGCCTACTCGTCTGCGATTTTCTTCTGGTCTTCGGTGCTCGACGATGCCGCGATAGGAATCTAGCAGGGTCTTCAGGATACTACAGTCACGTATCTCGAATGCTGTGACCACTGTGTGCATACGGAGAACAACGCGGAATAGTGGGTAAGTGTGGATGAGACGTCGCGAGCTTACCCGACAGCTGGATCTTCTTTTTGATCTCGATGATCTTCTTGTTGAGTGCACTAAGCTTGCTCTCCTCTGTCGACGGTATCAAGGGGTCCGCCATGCTTCTTATTTATCAGCAGTATCCTCGCGCTCTGCAGCGCGCACCGAGTTCTCGATATCGATTAAACGAACTTTACGTTGTCCCGAGCAACTCGTCGGTAGAAAATGTTCTCAGCTGGGATTAAAACACCAGAGAATGAGATTCGAGTACAAGTTATATCGAAGTTAATTCCGAGAAAAGGGGGGAATATAATTGTTTCCTGCTGATCAGTGATCTTTACATTTATTAAAAATGTAATGTAGCATTTTTAATTACGTTGCTTCTGATAGTTTTTATTGGGTTCTGAGAAATGCAACGACAGTAAAACACTACGAGTACGAATGATAAATTCTTATTAATTATTCTTTATTAAATGTATTCTCAAATGAGTATTATTATTCAACATATTATGTTTTTTACTTTTTAATTCGAAGCTCATTTGAGGCATTTATACTAAAAGTCTATGCATGACGACATTAATTGCTTAAATAGAAGAGGGGGTTCTTCCATGAGATCGTTGACGCATGTTGTTTCCGTCACATGTTAAACGGCATCATCAGCGGACTAATGTCGCGGTTGAGTATTAAACGGGGTGTTGCTGCACCAGCAGTGTAAGGCTACTGTATCTCGTGATTCGCGTCCTCCACGTTGGTTCGCGTGGCACTCTCGGCGGCGGGAGGGACACGCGGCAAATTCTACATTTGTAAGAGTTAGCAGCAACAGGCTTCTGAACGGCTCTGCCGAGGCAGCGTACACCGAATTATAATTTTGCATTTGTATTCGTTAGCGCGACGGGACATCGGGCCGAATACGAAAGAACTGATCGCACGTAGCCGACGAATTTCGCGTTAGGCGCAATCAGCCGACGACCGTCGTGTCGAGCGCAAACGAGCTGGAACAAAAGAGGGATACGGAGAGATTCATTAATTAAAGTAGCTCCGTGGGCTGGGAGCATTAGTAAGCGAGCAGCTGTTGAAAGCAATATGTACCTATCTCTTGAGTAATTTTTTTTTCTCATTTTTTTTGTTGACCAATCCATTCCGTTCGTATCAGCTCGACAATTGATACACAAATTTGTAATAATCAATTCATCGTGTACGTTGATAGTGCCGATGATAAAATAGAATGATCGGGAAGGTCGTACATACGTAGAAACAATTGTCTCTAATTTGTTTTAATTGCAGTCGATCGGTAGTTTTATTTCGTGTTGTGGAGTTATAGAGCAAAGCGGTCTTACATTTAATTGCGAAAATAAAATTCACTTAAAATTAAATTCACACAAAAAGTCGAATAAATCGCACGGTTTCGCTATTTGGAGTCGTTGCTGTGTCATGAGAGTAGTCTGCGGAAATTCCGATTTTCGAGCGGTCGCAAACTTTCAGCTGTTATAATTCCATGCAACCAGAGGTTGCGCGTTTCATGAATAAGTAATACACGGAGCCTCCGCGCGGAAAGTGTCGTCCCGATGTGTTGGCAAAAGTCTGTCGGTATATATGGTACACATCCCGTAGCCCGTTCATTAGAACGGTTGAAAGAAAGAATGAAAAAAACTCGTGCGAATCTAGGGATCTCTTTGTAGGCGCGCGCACGCTAATTAATGCGTTTATTAGACAGACAATTAAATCGCTATAGCGTATAACTAGCCGTCTGCAGTCGTTCGCACGCCGGGCTTGTGCAACGCCCGGCGGCAACACTGGCTGCATCTAAGGCGGGAAAAGAAGGCATGGGAAATTGATGAAAAAACATCAATCAGGGGGAAGGAATGATGGGATCTGCGATCGTTAGGGGTCCAACATTGGTGTTTTTTTATTATACTGGGGCATCGTTTAATTTTTTGGATCACGACGCGCCGCTTTTATAATTACTGGTTTAATTATTTCTACAATACCTTTATATTGCTGGTAATCTGTCGAGATTTTTTCGATATATTGCAGTTCAATGTTTAATTGTGTAGCGATTTCAAACAACAATTTTTTAATCTTTATAAAAATATTTACAATGTAGAAATAACCGACAAAACCGCTGAAGCATACTTCAATACCACGTCTCAAAAAAAAAAAAAAAAAAAAATTTATTTAAAGAATTGTCGCAAATTATTGTGCAAAATATTTTATTAATAGAAATATCGAATTTTTATTTTACATTATCACAATAGTTTGTCAAAAATTCGGTATAAATAAGCGCAGGAATATCGGTATTGCAGCGAGCTGCCCCCCTCCCCCCGCCCTCAGAAAAAAAATAGGGGATGAAATGGTCGGACCGCAGAACGCATCGTACCCCAATGGGTCCGCACGAAATCCGACGGTCCCGTCGTCCGATTGGTCCCGAGCGTCGGCCATCTTGCCGCGCGCAACGATACAAGCGGCCGAAGGCAGGTGCGCGCGCATCGAGGGAACTACTTTCAGCGCGTTAAGCGAACAATAGAATCCAGAAGTGTTTCGTGCGCGGTCGTGCTCGTATATGGGTCTCTCGTGACTTTTTCTTTCTACCACGTTTATCAACGTTCTGGACGAATGTAAACACGGTTCAGCGCGTGTACACGATCGGAGTCGAGTGATAGTGCGGGATACGTTCGAGAACGTGTGATAATAGTTGTAGTACCCGGGTAGTAATAATAAGCGTGGAAAAATAAAAATAACACAGCAGCCAACGAGTCGTGATCGGAGAGTGTTGAGCCTCTCGCGAAGGATTATTATATTGAATATACGAATGTGATTCGAAGTGTCGTCGATTACAATTTGTCCAGATGACGGATGATCGGTGGCTGGCGTGTTGCTACGGTGTGCGCGGAGTCTGATGTGTGCGCGAATAATTATTAAGTGCCGCTGGGATTTAACGTAAAACACGACGGCGAGATGCCGAGGCCACGGCGATATTTGGATTACACAGCGGTTGCCGTCGTCCTCGTTCTCACAATCCTCGTCGCTGGCCTGCGAACAGTTTCCGGCAAGTTGTTGTTATTGTTTTTTTCTATCCCCCCCCCCCCCCCTGCACACGAATAATATTCATTTCGGAGTCGCGCGTGGCTGTTTTTTACTCGCGGGTGTATTCGAAGTTTCGTTCGAGTGCGCGAGCGATGCTGAGACAGCTCACGGGGCGCATCTTTGCTGCTAGGCAACAGGTTACGCGAGACGCCAGGCGCCGGCGCATTCGCGTTGCTACGAACGCGACGAAACGCGGCGCTCCATTTCGCTGCCCCGCGACCCGTCGCATTTTCATTCTTCGCTTCGTTTCCGTAAATAATGTTACGACGAACAGTCGACGAGACAAATTGGCCGTCGCCGTGGGACGGCAAATACACGGAATTGCATTAGTATTCCGTGTCGTCGTCCGACATTGCTGCGTCTTCGTCGCGTACGCGCCTTTCGAAAAACATGGGGCCCCGGGGACTCGGCCTGCTGTTGCTATTGTAGCTTCCCTTCGTCCCGAGCGGCGGTTATAAAAAGTGCCAGCTGACTCCCCGACGCTACGACGAATTTTCGTCGTCACTGTATAATGCAGTCGAGCTGTGCGAAAATTCAACAGCGTAAAAACTTTAAAAAGAACCTTATCGTATTTTTGTTAGATTTTTGAAAATATTAAAAGCTGAAGGAGATAGGTGCAGGATATTTTTTGTTTTGTGGGGGAGTGATTTTTATTGGTATTTTCGGAAAGTTTCGTCTTGACCGGAAAATTCATTTCCGGTAGAGCGAAAACATTGGTGCTGCCGCTGCTGGGCTCTTGACAGCGTCTGGCCGGCCACACGTGGTTCGCCTTGCTCCGCCGACAGTGGTTCTCACATTCGAGCGGATTCGCTACAGACTCGAGCAGAGTTGACGGACACTGAGGGACAGGTGCCCAACCCCGCTTTCCAGGAAGCCAGTCTTCCCTCGTTATGCGAGCTCGAAGCCGAGAGTTCGGAGCATCGCATTTCGTTGCATTCATCCGAGGATTTTTCTTCGGCGCGGAAAATACGCACGAAGGACGAGAATTTTCTCTCGATTTTCCTCTCAAATTCCCTTTGTTACATTTTTACGTTATAACTGAATTAAAATCTATAATCAGTTTTATTATCATCGGAGGATTTTTCTTCGGCGCGCAAAATATGCACGAAGGACGAGAATTTTCTCCTGATTTTTCTCTCAAATTCCCATTATTATATTTTTACGTCATAACTGAATTAAAATCTATAATCAGTTTTATCGGCTTCACCATCGTTTACAAATTAATATTTATTTTTACTTTTATCGTGATGACTTTTCCCCCACTTATCAGAGAAATTTGCTGATACTACCGAAGTCGTGATTTAGTCACGCCGAGTGTTTCATTTCATTCTAGATAGTTATTTTATCCATTCACTATTTCCAATATATATATAGGCAGTCGGGTACAGTCGTTGAAACGGATTTACCGAATGCAAAAGATAGAAGCCTTGCAACCTCGAGGGCACGATGTGACGTAACATCTCGCAGACATCCAGGTGCAAGGATTATACTTCACTGTTGCCACCAGAAGAGAAATAGAAATGCTCGAGCGGACATTTAAAGTTGCATTCTTGCTCCGACATATACTCTCAGCTTGTTGCGCTGTACAGGCGGATAATTAACGCAGCTCATGCGCTTTCATATTTAAAAAATTGCTTTTAATATCTCTCCCATTTCAACATGAAAATATTTGCATATACCGTATCCGTCAGTTCCTATTTATCAGAGAAATTGCAACGCTGCTTAGTCACTCAATGTAAAATCCGCGCTACAATTTTATAAATAATCATTCACTAACAGACATTTTAGAAGGTACAGTTGAAATATCGTTAAAATAAAAGTTTTATTTTTATTTACACATCGGTAATTGGAATGAAAGCAAAAATTGCGCAGACTCGCGGAAGCGTTTTATTAAAAGCTTGTACGTATGAAAGAGTCGGGTGATATTTGCGACTGTGTCTGGCGAGAGATGCGAGAGTTTGCAGGCGGCGAGAGAGGGAAGTCGATAGTTCAGAGCGTTAATTCACAGAGCGCCGGCTCCTGCTACTTCAGCCACTCAGACAGAGTC
The DNA here is from genome assembly GCA_964034905.1 of Itoplectis maculator. Classification (NCBI taxonomy): domain Eukaryota; kingdom Metazoa; phylum Arthropoda; class Insecta; order Hymenoptera; family Ichneumonidae; genus Itoplectis; species Itoplectis maculator. Next base: position 2,795,332 of record OZ035861.1, read on the forward strand.
TCGCTTCGGACGTTGTGTGAATCACGCCGTCTGTATCTCTCTCTCTTCCCTCTCCGTATCGTGCGCCGTCTCGTTTTCGATCTCGTCGCTGCTTCTCTACACACATAAGAGCTATTATGTGGTGTACGGCGCGGCGTGTGTAAGTCGGTATTCGCGATTCGAGCGGGAGAGACTACATTTCACATATTCACATACGCGTGCCGGGGTTATGTGGTAGCCGCTCCCGGTTGCCGAGTCCGGAGGGTGGGGAGGGAGGCGAGCGAGCGAATGCTCATAGAGACAGAGATACCGGTGCGGCACGGAGGATGGTCACCCCCTCCTCCCTACCTCTCCTGCTTCTCCTCTCGTCGTCGTCTTCGTGGTTCTGGCGAACTTGTCGAACTGACTCGCTCGCTCGCTCGCTCAGTTACGTTCTCAGGCTTTCTCTTCTCTCCTTAGAAACCGATCTTCTCCGCGGGCACCGCGTATCAACAACGCTGCGGTGCTTTCACACGGGCTTTGTGGCTGCTGGCGCCCTCTGCTATCAGTTGCACTCTGTGCCAAATCTTCGATTATCTTGAAACGCAATTGATATATATTTTTTTTCTTCACAGTTTGAGCGAAATTATTATTCTCCGGTAATTAAATCCGGAAATAATTCTGAATTAGAGTTGCTTCAATGAATATTATAATTATGGGGCACAATGAGTATCGTGATTGATGAATGACTCACAGTAATCGATTGTCGGCCGAGAATGTACGAATAAAAAAAAGATATGATAGAGAAGAGTGAGAGAGAGAGACGATCGATGATAATAAGTCGTCACGGTTCGCGCGAGGGCTCGGCCCACACTAAACGCGCATAGTAGCGGTACGCGGCTCAAGAATTTCTCCATGTGTAATGCATTTATTACGCTCATTATGCGCACCGATTATCAAGGTCTTAGTATTTTCTCGGGTAAAAATGGAGAGACGAGTGATCGATGAATGGGTTGTCCAAGGTTAGGCAGCTTGTGCATGAATACTACGATGAACTATCAGTCGATTATTGGCGGCGATCTCTGCCAAGAATCATCGATTCTCCGCACAGATTTCGAGCAGATTGTACAAAGCAATTGCCGTGGATGTCGGACATTCATGTCGAAGGCTCGCATGTAAAAATAAATGGCAGTATAGGCGAGTGATTCCGATACGCCACGATGGGCTCGAGTTTACACGGATCGACGACCTGACGAGTGTACGTTTAGCTGACGAGTAGCGAGTAAATGTGATCAAACGGCGTAACGATTGTAGCAGTGTATAGCAAACAGTGAAACTCGTGGTGGTAATCGTAAGTGTATAAATGGGGCAAACTGTCATCAAATTTCCTTCAATGACAATTCCAAAAATTTGCCAATTATATATTTTTGTGAACAATTAACTAAATATTTTTCTACGATCTTTCGACTCGACAGCAAACGTCCATCGTCAGGGAATAAATTATAGAATTTTCTCATAAACGCTATACATCGCGAATAAGCAGCTTGCTCAAATTCACGTATGGGATTCCGCGCCAACAGTGCTTCTCACTCGTTCACAATTACGAAATGAGAGCGCGCGTCTGCTCTTCTGAAAGTTATGCGAGCTGAAATGGGCGCATGGGAAGTGTCCGTTGCGCAATTTCCGGAAGACAACACAAACACAGAGGTCCAGAATAAATCGCTCTAATGTCAATTGAATACTTTATTTCGCATATTAGCAAATCCAGGTTGCTTCTATTAGGCCCATTGAGACTTAGAACAAAGTATAAATGAGAAAGAAAAATAAAATGACAACGTCGTGCAGAAAAATGACGGGAAATTTTCATGAATTCACGAATCGCGTGCGTGAAAAAGCTTCGTTCCATCGTGCGAGCGTGTAATACGGTGCAACAAGCCGTGTCCGTGGCGCGTAGAAAGCAGCGAGCATATCGCGCGCAGACAGGCTGTTCGCTTCCGTGCAGTCACGAGCTTCGCCGAGCGCGTGAAAAATTAATTAGCGCTGGTACAGGCCACTGCTCGTATTCCGCCGCACGATGAATGAGCCTCGCACAGAGCCTGCGTCTCTCGCGAAAAAGCCGCTGCCTCCTCTTCGCATTTCCCGCGAGTATTTCTCAGCCCTCGTGAAAGATCTGCATCTAATGCGGAATTCCAAATGGTTCCGATCTTGAAAAGTAGGAAGGAGGGGTGAAACGAATAAAATTCGAACGGATGGCAAGGAAGAAGATCTTCGCGTGCTGTGGAAGAGCCGAAGGGAACGGAGGAGATACGTTTCGCGGTTGAAGGGCGAGGAGCGAGGATCGAGAGGTAGATGAATCGTCGTATTAGATCGGGAGGAAACGAAAGAGGAATCTGCATGCGGACTCGACAGAGCCGCGCGGATAGATCTCTCTCGCGGTACGTTCCCCCTGTTCCTCTTGTTGGCGTTCGCTGTGTCCGCCGCCGCGGCTATATGCACTTTATAAGGGCCAGCTCACTAGCGGTGTCTCGTCTTCTGAGTGACGGCACAATCCTCGATCCTTTCCCTCGATACCCTCGCGGATATCTTTCGCCCATCCAAGCGAACGGCCAGGCAGAAAACTACGAGGGTCCTCGTCGCTTCGATCCGGACGAAGACGGGGAAAAGACGCGGATCTGAAATAAAAAGACATCCGCGTGGAGCGAGAGAATAAGGAAGACCCGAAAGAAAAATAAGAGAATAAGAGGAAACGAGAGAGGGAGAATGAAGTGTATCCGACGACGAGCTCGGATAGACAACGGATGGATGTATGCGCTGTCGCTGCTGCTACTGCCGCTGTCGCTGCTGCTACTGCCGCTGCTGCTCTCTTCGGTGGGCAAAACGCAGAGCCCTTAATTATGCGGTTTTACGCGCTCTACGAAAGATCGAGCGAGACGAGCGAAAGAGCAGTATCTGAGAATTGCCGAGAGAGTTTGGAAGGGACGATAGCAGCTGGGATAGAGGCTGAGAATGAAGATGGAGAAGAGCGAGACGGAGGAAGAGGTCTGTCTGCTACGCCGGATGAACGAAAGCAAATGTCCAAGCGTCAGTGAGTGTATAGACCGGGAACGGAGGTCGTGGCAGCGGAAGATCTTGCCCTTTTAGTTAGCAGATGCCGCGAGATATCGAGATACCGCGACTATAACTTTTGCGTATGGTAGACGTTTTACCGTACTGCTCTATGTCTCTATGCACTGAGGTATGCAACACGCTGTACATTAACGAATTGTTGTTTAATACAAGTTTGTTTATTCGCACTTCCAAATGTTCAAAGCCATACAAATTCGTAGTTACTGCAATGTAACAAGCTTATTATACATGCATCATTCTTTAATATCACGTTTTATTTAATATTGATAAACTTTTGGCAAGTAAAAAAAAAAATAAAAAATTCCTATAAACTGAACTCCGGGTCAACTATATAATACAATATAATATTCTACTGTCTCATTCACATAACGTAAAGAAAATTGTGCAATATTTTCCATGTTACTCGAATGCTCAACGTAATGACGTCGTTTGCTCAGTGTCGCACACGGTTGATGGGGCAAGGCGATAAATCAATTTTAAATACGCACGCGCATACAATAATACAATGCGCGCCTTCGCGTCGCATTTATAATTACCGGCTGGTCGCGCCGCCCACGCACGGACACGGTATACCCGAGGGAAAACCTTCGTTCCAGCGGGCTGCATCTGTTCGTACGTCTCCTCGTCTCTCTATCGAACGGGACATTAAACGTCCGAGGTTCTTCGTGCGTTGTACAGCGTACGTGTTACTGTCACTACAGGCATCACTCGTCATTGTCCGATGATTACGAAATCGATTTGAAACGGTTCCAAACGGACCTTCGATAAACTCGAAAGAGTTTTATTAAAAACAAGAAAACCACCCACGTGGCTCTTGCGGAATTACCGTCGTCTCGCTTCGTCCGGGAAACCTCTGCGGAGTTCGCACCGAACGCGAAAAAAAAATTACCATAATGACGGTAATTGGCTCTCGTGCAACGGTATCGATGATTTATCTCTTCGCACTTTAAGGTTCACCCGAAGAACCAGTGGGCTGCGGAGTTAGCTGATTGGTCGATGCCCCGGAACATCAGAAACCAATCGACGTCGTGCGTCTTCGTATACTCAATATCTGTAAACGTCTTGAGTAAGCGCGAGGAATAATTAACACCGTTGGAAAGCGAGGAAAGACACTGGATTGGATGTCAGAGTCGATACTTCAATTATCACTCTTTGACTCTGTCGAAAAGTCAATTACCGCCAATCAGAACGTCCAGCAGCCACGTCAAGCATGACGCAATGCGAAAACGGTGCCTCAGAAAAAAATGGTTGCCACTTGTCGGTATACTCACATGAGAACAATATCGTGCGGAAGTTGTATAGAAAATATGCATTGTTCTTAAAAATCCGGAAATATCTTTCCCAAGGACCGAAAAGATACAGCGAATGTAACAGTCGCTACCTTTGCTCCGTGTTTCCGCAATTGTTCTCTCGTGTGTTTTTGATAGCACAGGGAAACATGGACACTTTCGTGTCCCACGTTCCAGTATATCGACGGCGACCACACGTGTAATGACTCAGAACGTCAGGCCAGAAATTCATCGAGATCATTTCTTCCTCTTTCTCGATACAACTTTCTTTCCATTCCTTTCATACTTTCGCAGAATGTGCATCGGGCCCTTGGTAAAAAGAATTCACACGATCTCCTTTCTGCTTTCTTTTTTTTTTTTTTTTCGCCGATTGTACAAAGAAATATTTTTGTTTAACAGCGCGTCAGGTCGATATATACACAGCCATCTACGTGAGTGTGAGTAGGATACCGCTCGCCGGGTCTCCAAGTCCGAGGTGCCGTCACCCTGGCAGATCGTCGCGTGTCGCCTTTTCTTCTTCAGCGTTCGTCTCTCTCCCTCTCTCTTATACAGCCTTTGTGTAACTTTCGATACACCGTACGGCAGATATACACGTAACTCCGCCGGTGCCACGTGTGTGCGGACGTCGAAAGGCGTTCCGATATGTCCACATCCGTTCGCGAACATAAACGTCCCGTCGGTCTCCAGTTCTCCTGTTATCTTCTTTCGGCCTTTATTTTTTTTCTTTCATGTCATATTTACCGCATTCCTTTGTGTTGATGTTTTTTTTTTGCAACTCGTTCGTCTTCTTCACTATTTGAGATGAAATATCGAGTTCGATAGGTTCGTATTGACAAGAATAATTTTTTTTTCTTACTGTTGATGAAGATTTTCGTCGGATGACGAAGTGTGGTTGAGGTCCACTGTAAATATAAGAAAAGCTTTCCTTCTCTCGTCGGTAAAAAAGAAAAAAAACAATGGAATAAAGAAAGAGAGCAGAAGGATAGCGATCGCGATCCTATCGGCGAAACGATGCTCCTCGTTCACGTCTTCGGACTAGCTGATTGGCTAAACGATCGGGATAACCAGTGCCGGACACTCGAGCGGTATCCTCCGCACACCGCGGCGGTATATTCGAGCGCGTTCCAATTAGCTCGCGAGATATTAAACGGCTCATTGTCCAGAGCCGTTTATCACCCACCAGACTCACTATCTCGCGGTAAATTCTTCTCTGCGCTGCATTCGGCGAAATGCTATCGTCTCGCTTATAAATTTACGAAACGATTGCCGTACAGTAGCTCTTTGAGATCGGCAATCAGTGAACAAGGAGTCCCTTCGTTTTTATCTTCCTCCGTCTCGGCTGCAGTATTTTTATTATTCTTAAATTATTGGGACAATTTGAAAAAAATGTACACTATTATTTCTGATTGTATTATAGAATTTTTCAAACGCGCATATTAATGCAAAACGATTTTATACCTGTACGAAAAATGAAGAGCGAAGAAGTGACCGCGTTTAAAATGTTGCTTTTCGACGTACGCGTCGGGTTTGTCCGTTTATCGATTGCCAGGTGTTTCCTCGATATGCTTGCATAGATACGTGTGTATAGGTACGCTGCGCGAAGAAGAGAGGATGAAGAAGCGTGACGAGGCGGGGGCACCCCTGTGTAAAAGGGGTGGTCGCCTTTTTCGAGACGGTTAGTACGCGCGCAGTGTGCGTGTGTTGTGCCTAGCGAAGACCCAACTCCGCTACTCCCGAAGTAGTGCGGCAGTCCGAGCCAAGCATAGGCGCGCCGATGCATCGGCATCGTTCCGATGCGCGTTTATAAGGGCGACCCCTGAGCGCGAGAAAACAGCCAGGCGGCGTTCCGAAGGACCCCTTCGCGTGCGCCGCTCGAACACCAGTTGGGGGGCTTCCGTTCACGCAGAGGAGCGAGTTTCGACACGAGCGAGAGACTAACTTTAGCAGTGGAAGTCTTACTCCTATAGAGTTCGAGCTAGTAAAATTCTTTGTAACATCTCGCCTACTCACTGTTTTCTCGCCAGTCATTTTCTAAGCCGTTCGCTTTTTTGTCGTTGACCTCATTTTCCATTTTACATCCCAGCCCCGTGCTCCGTACATCGGTTTTACCCTCACTAATCTTCTGGCGTATCCCCGATGACCGCTGTTCTTCTTGCGTCGCTTTTTCACCTGCGCAACCCGACAAGCGAGAAGGGGACACAAGACGAGAGCACTTTGCCCTGGTAATTGCTGGCGCGTTGGTATCCCGCCGTATACTTGTCGCGGTATCCACCACCACCACTAACCGTTCTCTTAGTAGCCGCGAATGTGCGGACGAGGAGAAAGGACGAAACTGCGAGCCAGAGTGAATTATCCGTTGGTTACTTACTACGTATTTTACCTGCACAATCTTCGTTACACTTACCAACATCAACATGCGGTCCATACTTCGATGCACATTCCTCTCAAGCTAAGCTTACACTTATGTTTCAGTCACTCACACCGTTTCATTTTCTTGTAACTCGCTGCCGCTCCACATTTTGCCTGGTTTCACGACCTCCAAGGGTTACAATAGTACAGGCTTTTCTATACTCGTATTAACCAAAAATATTCAAGCTTTTCTTATGCCTGAAATTAGGGGATCTTGTCCTCTTCGTGGGCAGCCATTGTTGCCGATTTATTCGGCCGCTGATTGATCGTTGGGAAATCGGCAGTTCATTGTTTTATTGTCGCGAGATTTGGTAGTTTGTCAAAAAAATTCGAGAATAAAATCATTTAAGATTTTTCGTATTGAGAAAAATATCAACAAAGCCGTTAAAAATACCTGGAAAGAACTGGGGATAGTGGGGTCCTCCTGTCGGCAGCAGGTGCGAGACGGGTCGGCGACACACAGTCGTTCGTTCCTTCGTCGTCCCCTTCAAGTAGTGCGTGCGTGCGTGCGTGCGTGCGTGCGCGCGTGCTTTGACATTCGATGCGGGAAAAATAAGTATCGAGAGACCTGGGGGTGTACGAGGACATACCGTACACTGTTCACAGCGGAGAGCTGCATACTCGAGCGTGTTTCGTACCGGGCGGCGGCCCCATTGTAATAACGGTCTGAAAAGTTTTACGTGCTGCAACATGCAGCGCAATTAATTCTTCTTACTGAGGAAAGAATTCTCAAATTAATCTCCGGCGGATTTATCGACTGAGTGGAGAAACAAAAAAAAAAAACCGGCGTTTCTCTGACGCGACTTCGCGTGTAAGCTGCTGTTAGGTGTTGTGTGCACGCTCGCGTAAATTATGCAATCACACTGAGAGAGATGTAGACTGACCTTTAACGCTATCTCCGGGCAGACGAGAACTTGTGCTAAGAAGCTAATACCGCACACAGGAAAATACCATGTATAGATAGATATTGTACAGTGTATGGACAGAAATGCATTGCATGGGATACACGAGTATTGCGAGAAACCCGCGACAACGCGAGTTAACATTCGCACGGTATATTAATATGGACATAAAGTATACGTGCTTTGACTGTCAGACGTACTTACATCTATTTCCATTTATTTCATAATTATTTTATTAATTTGATTTTTTTTATTGAGATTATTTAATATTGTATATAGGATAATTGAATGTCAAAAAATCCGAATATCGTACGATTGTCGAGTACCGGTAATCAGGCTGTGTATATTATATCTAGCGGAGAGAATCGCCGGTTAATCGTGCGTTGGTATTTGGGGTCAAAGAAGCAAGAACCGAGGTGAGCGAGGCTGTGCGATACGGACGGGAAGAATGATGAAGTAAGAGAGGTGTTATGGGTGCATAAAGCGAGTCGGTGGAGGAGATAATCGGGGCGAGGGAGCAAAGGAAAAGACTGGCCAGTTGCCGTATAACTGTATTCGATACCTCAATAGTTTTTACAACCACCAACAAGTTTCTTCTCAATGTGTGCTACTCCAGCACCTTCGTTCTTATCATTCCAATCTAAGCTAAATCGATAAAAATATACAATTCTCAATAGATAAAAAATTTTTTAATATTAATTGTCTATTAATACTGCAAAAACGGCAGAAAATTGTTTTTTCATTTTTTTGTTTTAGAATGGTATTAGTTACTGATGGATAAATATTAAATATTAAATATATTGAGAACCACTGGATTGTATCATAGCGGAAGGATCAGAGAAACGAAAAAGCCAAGAGAGTACGAACCGTACTCTGCAGCATAGGGGCTGCTGCTGCTGTTGCTGCTGCTGCTCGGCATACCGATGGAAAGGACCCCTCTAGTTTCCGGTGTCAATGATGGGGCCCACCTAAGACCGCTGCCTCAGAACGATTCTTTTTTCCGCCTCCTCTCTTCCTGAGAATCGTCTGAATGGTCCTGTATGAAGCTCTCGAACGGACGCCAGGAAGGAGAGAGAATGGAAAAGATAAGCTGCGACAATATTTAACTCGCGCGTGGTCGGAGACCCCTCGCAGCGCCGCCGCACCGACAGGCATTTAATATATCCGTACAAACAGTACAGGCATCGGAGAAATGTGTACTTCCTCGACGGCGTATCTCTTTACCGAGAAATCCTCGAAAGGAGTTAACGCTCTTCGTTGCCGAGATTTGTCTGCCGAGTTAGAAAGCGCGTGGACACTGTTTTCTGCAAAAGAAGGGACACGTAGACAGTGAAGGCGTTCGATGTAACAAAAAAAACGTGATGTTCGTACGGAAAAGATGTAGTAACACCCGTTAGGTGCTACTACAGCAGCTCACAGTTTAATGCACACCTAACCGAACCCGTTGTCTTGTTTGCGCTGCACAGTGATAGCTGCTACTCTCGGTGCTGCAAAGTGGCACCTCCACCAGTGAGAGAGACGGACGGAAAGCTCGATCGAGTGACCCGATAATAGGGTCGCTGCCGTCGAGAGAAAGGGAGACAGGAAAAAAGGCGTTCGCTGCAGCAGCAGAGCAGAGGATATCGACCGGTTGCGCGATGTTCAGGCAAGGTGGCCGGCCACGAGCCTGCCAGAACGTAACCCGGGATCCTATTAGCGTCAGGACTTGGCTAACTAGGTCCGGCGTCCGGCAGCAGCGAGTTCGCCAACTCTGCCCAATGTCAAGCAGCATATCACTGCGATATTTCGTAGCTCCGGAGAAACACTCTCTAACAATGCTATATAAGATGCCTACAGTGGGCAATAAATGTAACAATTATTCGGGAGGGGAAAAAAAATACCAACTATTTTGAGCCAACCGGTAATAAGTAGAATCTCTGCGAGTCTGTCGGGTCGGAAATACGTCGTTATCGTGCGCAACAACGAGGTCGTTACCGTGCTCGTCTAATTTAGAAGCGCGTCGGCGCACTGAGATACACGACAGGATAGTTAGGTTAGTCATATAATGTACCGAGGCATGTGTGTCCGCATCGAGAGTCGAAGAACGTACGCGGCGTCTCGTCTCGAGCTTCTTCTGCGCGTTCCCGTGCGCAGGAAAAATTAAAATTAATTGCGAATTATAGGTACGTAATTGCCGGCGCAACACGTGGGAGAACGCGGCGAGCGAGATAGAAAGGTGGAAAGCGTATGACCTGAATCGTCGATAATCGAGTAATGATACTCGGGCAATTTTTTGCCGAACGAAAAAAGAAGAAAAAAGAAAACACGGCCAAATTGCTCGCGTTGAATTGCAATCTGGTTGAATTGCGCGACCGATTCACCGATAAACGGGCAAGCTTTTCGGAGGAGGCTCGCTCGCCTCACTCCAAATAAATTTCTCTCCCACAAATCGCATTCTGCCGCCGGGCCCGGAAGTGCGCGATTGCTTCGGTCGAAATTCAGTGCGCGAAAGATTAAGACAAAGATCAACTGACCGAAAGACAACGCGGAAGAACGAGAGGCTGAGGCAGAGGGCACGTGGCTCTCGTTAACTTCAGGGATTTACGATCGTTGGGGATTCAAACCGAAACTCGTTAACTCCCCCGCCACCCTCCTTTCTCTGGTATCGAGAAAAAACAATTTTCGTTCGATACGCATCTCTCGGCCATACAGCGAAATGTAATTCGCTGGATGGCGGTGCCACTGAATTTTTTTTATTTTTATTTTTTATTTATTTTTTTTTCAAACGAATGAAAATGATATATTTGGGACTAAAGGACTACGGTCGATGACTAAATGGCAATATACAAGTAAAAGTTATAATTGATAGGATACAAAAAAAAACATATCGTCAATAAAGAACGATTACTACTTTTAACATATTTGGTGAAAAATCGCTGAATAAAAAAGGCCGAAGAAGCTAACGCACAGTAAAACGTGACTGCGGCTCTGGGAAGGTTTTCGCGGCGCGATTTGAATAACTTATTCCGGAACGTCCGACGAAGATAACGCTCAGTCGGGCATCGAAGTCTCTGATCGGCCGTGGAGCTGTGGTCTGGCAGCGCGAGACTCCGTGCGCGAGGTGATTCGGTGCTGCGGTGATTCGAATGCCGGCACGCACGGGAACGCGCCAGGCCGCAGGCCGTAAAGCAGAGCTGGAGCGGCACACGGGAGTCATCCTGGAGAGCAGCGGCGACGTGTGCGTGGAGAGAGTCAACTTTTGTCGAACGGACAGTATAAACGGACGGAGGAAGGAGCAGCGGCTACTTGGCTGTGGTGGTGCCTCCTTGCTCTCGCTCTTCCTACTCGCCAAGGATCGGGACCGTCTCGCTTCCTCCGGTGTTTATGAAGTCGACGCTGGTGTGGTCCTCGTGCCGCCGTCGCCGCCGCTGCTACACGCCCGCCGGGCCCCGTCGCCCGTGTAATGTGGTGCAAGGCGGTGGTGTTTGGAGAAGGGGGCTGCTAGTGGGGCCCGGGGACCGAGCGAGCCAGCGGCGCACCGGCAGATGTTCCATTCGTTTCGTCCTGCCGCGCCGCCTGCCCGTTCGCCCGCCCTCGCCCTCGTGCAGCAGCGGCAGCAGCAGCGGCGGCGACGGCTACGGCTACCAGGGCTGTACAAAATATACAATGCAAAGGACTACAGGTACAGACGCCGATGAATGTACACCCGCTCTGAGAAATCGATGGAACACGTTCCTCTTTCACTATTATGTTGAAGTTTGCATCGTTGGAAAGCAATGAAAATTAAGAAAAAATTATTTTTATGAATCCGAAATATCGTACTGGGTATAAAAATTATTATAACGCCTGATCGTTATAAAACTCCACGTGACAAAATTTTGATAGATTTCAGAAATATTGTAGCAATTTCGAATTTTAGGGTCCCACGCTTTTGTCCGTCTGGCATCGAGGACCAATAGTAGCGAAGGGTTTGAAGCAAATGAGAAAACAAAAATATGGCGGGTTAACTAAGGGCCATAAATTGCGCAATAGGGAAAGAAAAAGGTTGTAGTCTCTCGCCGAGACGAAAAAAAGGAGAACTGGTGAAAGCGCGAAAGGATGCAGGGGGCCTTATGCCGAGCTCGAAAGCCCCTCCGCGTAATGCCCATTATAATACAATAGGAACCGGGAGTAGGTCTTCTTCTTCTTCTTGTTCCTCTTCGACGTCTCTCGGTCCCTTGTCCCTGAGATAAAGAAAAGAAAAAAAAAGTGGAAGACAGAACGACTCCCGAAAAACAATGGAAGCTTCTGGCCCTACCGGAGAGGCGAGGGAATGAAAAAGGTACCGTTCTTCGTCGTTGTGGTCGTCGCTCAGTCCCGACAATAGCTTCGTGTGTGTAAACTGTCCATTCGCGAAATATATTTAAAGTTTTCAGTGCGAAGATTTAACACTTCCAATCTTAAAAATTAATTACAGGGATTTTCTCTCAATGTTTAATCAAAGCCAGCGAAAAAAAATCCATACAGGAATCGGTGCAAAAAAATCGGTGTGTGCGGGAAGCGTAACAAATGTGCGTCTTCCTCCAACCGGGACGATTCTTAAGGCCCCTGCGTTTCGAGTAGAAGACCGCGTGTAGGTAGCGTCTGGCGCGGAGCTCGAGTATCGAGTTCAGATCGCGAGGTATCGAATGCCACTGGCGGCAACAGAGGCGTGCAGACACGAGAGGCTAGACTTACATATTTTGGAAGAGAAAAATCGGCCGGTCGATCAAAATCCGATGGTCGTTGTCTGTCGACAAAAAATTCGATAGCGTCCTGCTGGGATATTTGATCTCGGCGCGGGTCGTTCTCGACGAGCCGATCTATTTGCTGTGGAGACGATAGAGGGCAGCACGTGTAAAGAGGAGAAGAGGGTAGACGCTTCGCGACGCGCATGTCGACCCTTCCGGTACGTACAAGGAGCCGGATCGCGAGGCGCTCCCCGTAACCGCGCTCATCGCGGATCGCCACCTTTTGCCGCGAGTCAAACGAGTGACCACGCAGCAACCGCGGTCAACCCTGGATAATATATATCGTGGTTATGCTAATTTTATTGGTTCCCCTCCGGAGCGCAGAAATAACCGAGATATCGCATGGCTAAACAAACAAAAATTCCAGCAGTGGACGGCGCTTGCCGCCTTCTTCGCTGATATATCGCGTTGGGTATTTAATCAAAATAGAAAGTGAGATTAATGGGGACATCATCCCCCATCCGTGTATTTCTACCACCGCTTCTGCGCGAACAAGTGAGAACTCATGTGTGTACTTGTTATATGTCAGTATACTATATAGATACGCATCTATGGTTTTTTTTTGTACTTCTCTAATATCCCATTTGCGTTATTGCGAAAACATTATTTATCGTGACTCCGTTTCGCGGCTCCGGGCGATCCATAAATTCCCTGATTGCGAGTCATCGATGCGGTGGACGATCCTCGGAACTGTCGCGAAGAACCCGAAAATAAACGCGCTCACCGTCCGAGCGCGTCATTGAGGGAGAGGGAGAGATACGATGAGTCCTGCGGGATCCGGTCGAGTGGTACTAATGAACCGATAGAAAAAGGTATCAGGGTTCCTGCGCTGCGGTGAATCCTTCGGAGCAGGAGCGAGGGAGAAGGCGCGCGCGGCGTTCGCTCCCCCCATAAATTGCAATCACGAAGCTATGTGGCAGGGGAAACAGGAAAAGTGAGAGCGTCGCGAGACCGCGCGAATTTCACGATAATTTAACAAACTGCAGCGAGTTGGGGATGCCGATTTGGAAGGGCGTGACAAGTCGCGCGGAGATATCGAGAGCGAGTTATAAATATAAGCGGGGCGCTAAAAATTATAGTGTATTTTATATTTTTTAGTTGGATAAAAAGTTTGTTTTTGGCGAAATTTTTTTTTTTTCGATTTAACGAAGTTTTAAAACCCTATCCGATGGGAAATTTCCTGCTGATTCCAAATATGACCGATTTTTGCCCGAAAAATAAAAAAATTGAGGAGAAAAACGCGAAAAACGATTTTTCACTTTTTCCCAATTTTGGCACTTTACTAAAATCGGTGTCATTTTTCTTTGGATGAATGTAATCGGGATTTTCTTTTTGCATTCGAAAGATAACCCTTCAACGAAGAGAATGCCGCCAGGTGAAACGCGATATCTCGATTTTTAAATTTTTTGCAGATTTTTTAAGTTGACCTTCAAAAATCGCAAATTTTTAGAAGGGGTACCCTTCTAAACCCCCCCCCCCCTTGCGTTTTTTGCGAAAAAAAAATTTTCGATTTCGCCAAGTTTAAAAACCCTATCCGATAGCAAATTTCCCGCTGATTCCAAAAACGACAGGTGTTTGCCCGAAAAATCCCAAATTCGAGGAGAAAAACGCGAAAAACGATTTTCAAACTTCTGCCGTTTTCCCAACGACCAATCAGATGCTGAATAAATCGACAACAATAGTTGCTCACGAACTTTTTAATAGAGGATTGTTTGAGTCGAAGGTCGTTGGACATTGTCGAACACGAGCGCTTCGTTGACCGACAAAGAGGTCCTAAAATAGAACACAGGCACTGTTCGCGCAAGAAGAAACGAAAAAAATTCTACAGCGTGCAAATACACGGCAAACTCCTGGGCTAAGAATCTGCGAAATAACGCGTACACCGAGCAAAACACACTTGCGGGACGAGAAAAGCGATCGCCAGGGTGATTTTCTTTATCCGCTTCGAGTTTCACTGCTGCTCGACTCGCCTGCTTACGTATTTTTCCGAGAGCAGACGCGCGCGCGCGTTTGTGCAGGGCCCCTCGAATGAATTTCAAAAAATTGTAATCGTGCCTACCTCGAACTTTACGACTCCGTGGCGCTCGTCAAAGTAAACACTGTAGCGCACCGTGCGGAGGCCTCGCCGACTGGTCTTCGTGGAGCTATCGCGCTGAATTGCCTCGAGGTAAAATGCACTTCTACCGGACGAAAACCACATCGTAAAAAAAAAGAGAAAAAAAAAAACATTTTTATCACCAGAGCGAAAGACTGTGCAAGAAAAAGCTGAGAAAAGAGGATTCGTACTTATGGCAAGAAGCCGCGTAAATGCGCGTGGACGCGGTTTATTCATAGTTTATTGATTCCGATTATGTGCGCGCGAGAAAAAGTTGCCGGGAAACGGGCGTGCTGCGGTAGATTGATTGGTCGACCGTTGATCGGGAAGAAAGATCGTTTTACTTGTATATCCCAATTAGAAATTCTTATGCCTCACTCTGCTCGCGTAGAGCGGCACAGCGACGCGAAACCAAGCGAGAAGCAAGAGGGGGTATACGCGGTCGGTGAAGAAACGCGAAAAATTAGTAAACGAGTCGAGACGCTCGTGCGTGTTGTTACTTGAGACACGTGCATTCGCCTCGGGAACGAGGAAAAACGATCACGGTTCCCTCGTTGAACTCGTTCGCTCGCACGTCCGCGTCGGTCACCAGCAGCAACCCGGCGGCGGCTGTATCAGCGGTGCGACCAGCGTTGATTCGCGAAAATTGCGCAAGGCTTGTGACTCGTCCGCCTCCCGTTTGCGCTTAGAACTCGATTTTGCGGCCATATCGAGAAGAGCTACGGTTTGCGAAGAATCAGGCGATTTCTATCTAAATGCTGCCGCATCATTTTTTTCGACTTGTTTTCTGCCAAACAAGAAAACGACGCCGAGTTACATTTGCAAGATCGCAATTTCATCGTACGATCGTTTTGGTAAATCATAATTGCGATTAAAAAATGTTAAAAATGTTTCGTGACCCCGATTTGGGCGGTTTTCGGCCCAGCGGCCAGATCTACAATTTCTGACAAACTGTTCGGCCAACATTTTTTTTTTTTCAGAATCAACTAAAAAAGGGTTGTAACCAGTGTTTTCAGGGGTAGAATATGCGACTTGAGAACGATGGTATAGGTTAAAAGTCGATATTTTGAAAAATTAAATTTCGTGACCTCGATTTGGGCGGTTTTCGGCCCGGCGGCCAGATCTACGATTTCTGACAAACTGTTCGGCCAATTTTTTTTTTTTTTTTCAAAATCAACTAAAAAAGGGTTGTAACCAGTGTTTTCAGGGGTAGAATATGCGACTTGAGAACGATGGTATAGGTTAAAAGTCGATCTTTTGAAAAATTAAATTTCGTGACCCCGATTTGGGCGGTTTTCGGCTCGGCGACCAGATCTACGATTTCTGACAAACTGTTCGGCGAAAAATTTTTTTTTTCAAAGTTAACTAAAAAAGGGTTGAAACCAGTGTTTTCAGGGGTAGAATATGTGACTTGAGAACGATGGTATAGGTTAAAAGTGGATATTTTGAAAAAATAAATTTCGTGACCCCGATTTGGGTGGTTTTCGGCCCGGCGGCCAGATCTACGATTTCTGACAAACTGTTCGGCCAAAAATTTTTTTTTCAAGATCAACTAAAAAAGGGTTGTAACCAGTGTTTTCAGGGGTAGAATATGCGACTTAAGAACGATGGTATAGGTTAAAAGTCGATATTTTGAAAAAATAAATTTCGTGACCCCGATTTGGGCTATGCATCGATTGAAATTTCACTCTCAGTATAAAAACAACGGTGAAATGCATCAAATGTTTTCTCCGTAGAAGAAACTATATAAATATTCATATATGTCCCATCGAATGTTGAACATGGAACACGGAATGCCCAGCGAGGAATTCAATGGGCAACAGACACATTTGGTTGAATTATCGATGCAGTTATCCCGATGACATTGGTACACAAGAAGACGCCAGGCGTTTGTACCCCTCCCGCCGTTTGGCCATCCTCACCTCATCAGTCGCGTTTCCTTTTCCCGCACAGAGCCAGCAACGCGTTCGTTCGCCCGCTCGCTCGTTAGTATCGGCAGCCGCAGCCGCAGCAGCAGCAGAAGCAGCAGCACGCGGAGCGATTAATATTCACCGTAGAATTTCTGGTAAACGACGGGGCCTCTGCTGTATCGCCGCGCTTGCGCGCGTCGTTTGTGCTGCCAGGCTGCTGGAATTATCCCTCGACTTATCTTTTCCCTTGTGTATGGGTGTACACGAACGTGTTGTCTTTTTCCCTCGTGTAAAGCCGATGCCGCCCCGTGAATTATGACGCGGACGTACGTACATACGATACGTACTATTCACGATCCCGGGAAGACCGGTTGCTCATTGGGCTGCTTTGCTATCGATGCTTTACCGCCGATGTTCCCTTACCTTCCGCGGTAGCACAACCTTCGCGCGGCGAGCCTCAACCCGCGGCTTTGCCTTCGTTTCGCGTCTTCCTCTTTCTTTTGTTGTATATATCCGCGCGCCTCAGCGGTAAGAGCTGCGCACGCGCGCCGCGATTGAATCATATTTAATGAATTCTCAATCTTCCGCGTTCAGCCTCGAATTGATAATGTAAAGGATAAATTAACTCTCACGGAATTCCCTCCGCCCGGACTGAAATTTCGCACATTCGTGTACCTCTTTTTTTTATATACATGTATGTATATAATTTTGGGAGCCCTCCACCCGCTGAGAAGCTACGAAAGCGCATCCCGAAGCGGAGAAAGGCCGCGCGGCGCCGCTGCCGCTGCTGCATTGCGCGTTCCTTGGCGGCCGCAATATGTAAGCGAAAAGAGAGGAGGAGACGCGGAGTGTGGGCGGCATTGTGCGTGTCCCGACGGCACCCAAGACGATCGACGAGCAGCCAACCCGCGTACCTGAATTCACGTAATTGTGATTAATGGACGAGGGATTCGCAAAGCAGCAGAACCTTGCAACCTGTGCGACCGTCAATATAATATAATAGCCCAAGTCCTTGAATACGAAATTCGCGTTATTGGTTCTACGTTTCTTAATCCAAATGAAACGTATTTGGACTTTTTGGAAAACTATTCAGTATCAATTTCGTGGTAAAAATATTTTTAACACTCTTCCATCTCAACAATTACACGGTTAGAAAATTGATAGCGTTACACTAATTTTTATTTCAAAATAAATGAAGAAAGGAAAAAATAAATTTTTTTTGTTGGGCTTAATTTGAATGAGTCATGTATCTCATTACTGTTAAAACGTGCGCAGGCAAAGCGTGCAATATATGTATACACAAACTCTGAGAAGTGGACGGATGATCGCAAAAGTCGACCGGACGAAGTTTATCGTTGGTGATATCGCGTGTCCGTTCCGGGAACGCTTACGGCATATAGCCGGCATCGCGCGGGAATAGAAGATCTCTCGGCGTGTGCAATTCGTCGCGCGGCATGCGCGCGCCGACTACACCGCATACACAGTAGTATTTCCACGACGATCGTACCCCCTCTGAATATTTATCAGTTTATCATTATATCACCGGTAGAATAGCAATGCGACAATACATATTCTTAGCTGGTGGAGAATTTCTCGCGTGGCTCAAGGGACACATCAGTCGGCGAATCAGGTCTTATTCTCGTGAATCGTGCCCTGGTAGAACATCCCTGGCAGAAAATTCACAGCGTTACACTGGGTGCTAGTCAGGCCCTGGTCAGGGCCGAGTCAACCCTGTCCGGGCTTGATCAGTGCCTGGCTTGGGTCAAATGTGACGCTATAGATTTTATGCCAAGGATTTACAGCGTTAGACTCGACGCGTGAGACCCGTGTCAACCCTGTCCGGGCCCGGGCAGTGCCTGGCTTGGGCCGAATGTAACGCTACAGATTTTCCACCAGGGTATCTGCTATACTGCTATCGGAGCTCAGGGCTACTCGAAGATCTCTGCTCGGGCTCAGCTCTCTTTCGTTTCTCGACTCATTGCGAGCCTCTCGACGTACCTATACACTTTTAAACGTAGCACGACCACAACGAGTCAAACGCCGTCGTGGTTCTTCTTCTTCTTCTTCTTCTTCTTCTACTTCTCTCGCGCCCACGCTGATTGAGCTTACACATCGCCCGACCGCCCGAGCAACTCGTTCGGCCGAGCGAACGAGCGAGATTCGCTTAATGCAAGACAAGAAGCTGTGCTCGCAGCTGTACTCGATGCAAGAAATGAGAGAGAGAGAAAGACGCCTACATCTATTGCCATTGGCGCACCGCGTCTTTGTAGCATTGACACCGCGCGTCTGAGCTGCTCACTCGTTACGCGACAACCATACCTCCTCTTATCCCTCGTTCGGCCGTCTCTCGGACGCCGAGAAAGAAATAAAGAACGAGTCTTGACCTTAACCCCTCGAAGCGGGAATTGAAGCTCGAGGTGACTGGCGACGGATTTTCGCGCTCGAAGATTGAATCTGCACAAAATGTTACATTTAGCAACTTTTTCGTGGAGATTTTTTTTCACGAATGCGTTGAGAACGAACCTCGAGTTCGTCTACTTGTTTTGCTGTTGCTTCACGCATTTGTCATGAACGGTCGTGCAAAAGTGCGAGTCATCGCGTGGCACTCTCACCACGAGGCGAGTAATAAAGTTGCGAGCAAACGACACAGCGGAGAGCGTGGAATTGCGGAACAAGAACGATCCGTCGACTTTGTTTCACTGGCTCGAGATTCTAATAACTCTCTCTGCACAGCACTGCGCACGTTGAACAACGTATATCGAGCACATTTGTACATTTACACCACCAGGGGAATGAAAATTCTCTGCGAGATGCACCTCGTGCCGAACCGCAGAGGCAGGAAGGAAGCCAGCCGCGCTCGCAATTCGCATCAACCCCGCGAGATAGCTCGTGGCCAATTTACTCTCCGGGAATTGAAGCAATTAGCGCAATTATTATTGTTTTTTTTTTTTCCCTCGTCTTTCCACGAGATCTCTATAAACGATTATTCTCCCTTTCGCAGAAGTCGTAAACGTGTACATACGTCGAGCCACGAGCCACTGGTAGCCATGATTTTATTAGAATTATAGCGTCTTACTTTTTGACCCAGCCGCGTTCTGTCGGTGATGACGAAGAGTAGAGCGCAAAGTCCATCGGACGCACATCTCTTGTCGCGACGCGCGCATTGTCGTTATCCATTCTCGTATTTTTCTCGTGCGGCCGCAGGCTTGATCTTTATTCTCCCTCGGCGGAGAGGCGCGAGCGAGAGACAGAGGAAGTGGAGGATTTGTCACGGAGCCAGTTTGGTTTAACTGATCTCATCCGTCTTGAAGCCCGCGGACGCGTTCTCTCGCTCGTCTCGCCTCCTCTTGTCTCGCCTCTCGCCTCGCCCGCTTTGCGCGTTGCATCGGTTGTGTACCTACTCGTTGCCGCGGGACGACACATGCGAAAGAGGCGACTTCATTGTGCAGTGACTTTTGCTTCATTGCTCTTTCTCACTTTCCGGATCTCCGAGGAGAGATAATCGGTCGTTGCTTCGCGCGTTCCTCCAACAATCCTCGAAAATATTTTCGCCTCCGGCGATGAACTCGCAAATAGTGGAATAGTCATGATACGTAGCGTTACATTCGGCCTAAGCCAGGCCCTGATCAGGACAGTGTTATCCCTGCCCGGGCCTGATCAGCGCCTGGCTTCTGCCGAATGTAACGCACTGAGAAAAATTAACACTTGTGATTACCAATCGTTGGTCAGAGCTACCAATATTTTAGTAACTGCAGCCAATATTTTGGTAGATCGAACCAATGATTGGTAATCGCATCTAATAATTTTTCTCATTGCGCTACGGATTTTCCACCAGGGCTGGAGTGATAATTCGTTCATATAACGCAATTACATAATAGTGCTGGGGGCGAGATCAAAGCACCTATCAATAAGAATACGATGGACCTATTATTTCTCCATGACTCTATTATATTCCCGCGCAGCCATTTACGAAGCGCGTTGTCTACTCGTTGTAGCCGCAGTATTATGATATAGTATTACAGTGGAGGTATGGCTATCGAACGAACCGAGAAGCCGCGAGGGCAGCAGACGCGGGTTCGCGCTTCGGTGACTGACGCACGCACGGTATACTCGCTCTCGTGTGTGAAACCGTTCGAGCCCGGGTTCCGGCAACTTAAGCAGGATGTGCGCGGGTGGTTTCATACACAGCAGGCCTGCTCCGCGACGCGAACCTCGACCCTACACCGCTCTGCTGCCACGCGTTCCCTCGCGGTGCGTTCACATCGTCTCCTTCCTCTCCTCTCCCTCTCTCTCGGTCCTCTGCCCATGCACATGTGCGCGTCCACTGTGCAAGCATTTCTACATCGTGAGCAGCTACGCATTATACGCGCGATAGTTGACCGCGCTTCGATATTTGCCACTTGGGCGGCCAGTGGAGATCGAGATTCTCGATGATACAGTCGCGGCTTATTCTGCTCGAGAGCAGATTCTCATGCTGTACAGATTGAAAAAAAAAATCACTTCTATACGCTTTTCTTCTTTAGTATTACGTCCTTTCTTCCTTTCCATCCAACACTTTTTCAAAAGCGCGGCAAGCCTTCCGCACAATGTTTGTGTACCGCGTATATATACTCGAGCACGAAGGACGCGACACTCGGTCTCGAGGCCCTCTCGCGGCCCGGAGCTCTTATTCTCGGTTTCTTCCACACTAGGTTCTCGAAACACGAATGTTCACTTTGCTCGGCTTGTCAAAGCCCCAGGCGCATATGCGAGTCAGCCAGAGAGCAATGCAACGTGGCTTTAAACTTCGCACTCGGATTTCGAAAAAAAATAAATAAATAAATAAGAGGAACAGCAGATTATATCTTTCATCGTTTCACAAAAAAAAAATTATAAAACGTAATTTAATTTTAATCGTATAATTTGACTATTTGACTAATTTTTTTTTTAATGATTTCAGGATTTGTCTCGTGTTCACCGAGTCCCTGCAAGAACGACGGAATCTGCGTGTCGCCGCTACGCGGCGAGTCATTCTGCAAGTGAGTAGTAACAGAGAACCAGCCGGGAATAAAGGGATACAGAAACGTGTCTACACGAATGCGCACGTGTAATCTCGTCGAAGCGATGTGCCTTCTCGCACATCCTCTTGAGTGGCGCATCCGCAACTATTATTATTTATTTATTCTCGCTGAAGTTTTGCGCGCGCGCTCGGGAACGAGCGGCGGGGGGGAAGGGAGTTGCGTGCGCATGCGTTCGACCCTCGGGCCATGTCGGAGCCGTCGGTGCAGTAGGTACAGTAATAATGCGCGAGAAGCGCGTTACGAATTTCGAGAGCACACACACACGGCATATATATATCGCTTCTCGCGGAATATTTCTCAGCTGCCCCGAGGCCCGCGTTTTTTTCTCCTCCCCGCGCATCGCCGCCGCTTCGATTATTATTGCGATTCGGATAATTGGGCGCATTAGCGTGTCGTTGAACCACTACCAACGGGGCCGCCTCGTGCGTCTCGCGGCGTCCTCCTCCTCGCCACGGCGAAGAAATTGTTGTTTAATGGCTGCTGCTCACCATCGCCGGAATATGTATATTATGCGAACCCGATGGATTCTTCGCCTCGCGTATATATTCACATCTCTCTCGAGTACACGCGCGCGCGCCCATCTTTCAAACTTATTATTACAAGTCGTATTCGATTGGGAGTTCAAGAGATCAAGACTCGCGAGGAGAAATATCCAGAGGGGTCCGCGCCGCGTCTGTTCGCGCCAATGCCGATGCAAATCGTCCGAGTGGGGAAAAATTCGCGAGTTCTGACCGTCGCGGTGTGTAAGAGTCGTCGATGGAAAATCGTGTTACAGTCCCTCGGCGACAATCGACTTCGCATTATCGATGCGCTTCTCTCCCTTCCTCCGTTGGTACCCTCCGCGCAGCCGCCTTCCAGACAGTTTCAATATTCCAACGTCTCGTGCCGGCAAAGGCGGGCTTGATCACTCGCAAAAGCGACTCCAACGGAACGTGGTGGTATCGTAATGGTAAAAGCACGGCGTGGGACGATATACGACGGGAGCGCGAGAGAGAATAAGCGGCGGAACGGCGAAGCAGCAGCCGCAGCAGCAGCAGCAGGAGGAAGAAGAGGAGGTGGAGTCGCAGGGAAGAAAAAAAATGTAAGAGACGTCGGGCCCGTGGATCCGGTAATAGCGGTAATAGTCGAGGCAGTCGTGACCCGAAGACGCATCTAAATTACCTCCATCACCGAGGGATCCCCATTCCCTTTGGCAGGGGTTTCACTTTTGTATCGGCAGGTTCTCCGTAGGCATCGTGCGCCACGTTGCAAAACGGGCATCAGCTCCGTTATACCGGCTGACAGCAGCCGGTACACTCGGGATCAATTTCTCAGCCGATAGAGAAGGAAACTTCCGGGACTCGTGCTCGACCTGATTCTTCTTACCGACACTTCTCTTCGAGATCTCAATATTCTCTTTAACTTATCATTCTATATTCTCATTTTCTACATTCTGAAAATAATTGCGTATATTAAATATTTGATTTTTTTTATAGATAATTCAATCTTTCTGAGAAATTGAAAAATTCTGGCCGAGTATTCGGTTGAAGAAGGAAAGTTCGGTACTTGCGATTAATAAAAAAATGGCGAAACCTGGCAGACACGAGTACGAGGCAATTGTGACCGTTGTCCGTTATCGTTGAACTCGTCGCAAGCCCCGGAGCACGTAGCTGTCCCGATGTCACCGTTTTGCCGTCCTCCTGCTGGCTCATCATTATACGACGAACAAGTCCTCGTCGTACTTCTTATTATCGTTGTTATTACCGACCGTTATGAGGGGATTCACCGGTGCACTGTTCTCTTCTCCGGGAGAGCAGCAGCGACGGCAGAAGCAACAGCAGCAGCAAAGAGACCACATAGCGAAGCAAAGGAAGGACTATGGGCCTGTGAATGGGCAACTCTGGCGATTTCCAAGCTCTTTTGAAGGCACCACTGACGTGTTCCGTGTAGAGTTCGCCAAGAGTCCCACAGAGGTGGCGTATTCTTCGCCGATGACGAGGAACTCTCGGAAATCCCGGCGTCGACATACTGCGCTATACGTGTTGCTCGCACACTGCGCGCTTAGGCGGCGAACACACGACGACGGGAAGACGGAACGAAGATGGAGTGATAAATAAAAAGAGACGAGAATGAGCCGTCTCCCGCGTTCTGGCCGCCGACATAATTGAAACAATATGTCTGTCGAGGGCCCCTGCTGCTGCTGCTGCCGTCGCTGCCTGCTGCTGCTGTTGCCGCAGCAAGGCCCCCGCCTCGTCACGACGTCCGCTCGCGCGCGCGCGCGCGAGCCGCCCAGTAACAATAATTGTGATTTGCATTCCCGACGGAGCGCGGCCCGAGCTTTGCTCCTGACTCGGCGATGCTGCGTCATGAAGACGAATAAGAACAAGAGGGCGCGGGAGAGGAATACAAAAATAAAAGAAGCACGCGAAGAAGCGAAAGAAACTAACGTCTTCGCGCCGCGCACGTTGCACCCGCATAAACTCGGGACGACATATAAAACGCATATGTTAATACTCGCAGGAACGTAAAGAAGCGGCGTGAGGAAAAATGTGCAGAAATATGCGCGAAAGATGAGATTTTGTGGGACGGTGAAGATGATG
The DNA here is from genome assembly GCA_964034905.1 of Itoplectis maculator. Lineage (NCBI taxonomy): Eukaryota > Metazoa > Arthropoda > Insecta > Hymenoptera > Ichneumonidae > Itoplectis > Itoplectis maculator. The sequence continues at coordinate 2,819,408 of OZ035861.1, forward strand.
AACGGCAAAAGGGATTAGGCGATGAGCCACTCGAACAGTGGGTAAAACCACATCTATTTTTATCGAGCAGAACTCGGTTTCAAAGGCTCCCAATCGTCGGACGATGCGGCCAAGTCTTGAGTCTCGTTGCTGAGCTTCGAGAAATGCAGAGGATACACCATCAACGGAGGTGCATACGCTCGGTGTGTCGGTGGCTGCGCCTCTAAGATAATAATGTTCGAAGCATTAGGTTTAATTGCACACTGGCGAAATTAGCGGTACGGATCTATTACTGGCCTCGTGACCCCCCCCCGGCTGTTCGCTCGCGGGGTCCTCGACTGTGCCGGCATGCGGCGCGTTCCTTTGGCCACCTCTTTCCGCCACCTCGAACATCTCCGCGCCTACATGTCTTACGTCCTTTGCGTTCTCCGTCTCTATCTCTCTCCCTGCCGGTGATTTCTTCAATTTTCTTCGCCCCCCTCTTCTTCCTTTTCTCACTTCCCCACCTCGACCATTAGCAACGTGCAATTCCAGCAGGAACGCCGCTGCTATATTATAGAAGCGACTGCTTTGCCACGTGTACTTCTTCCTCGCTAGGAAAGTGATTTGCGAAACTTTGCGTGGACGGATAAATTGGGTCTTTTAGAATTTTATTTTATTTTTATTTTTTAGAATCTGAAAGTAACTGCACCTTTTATCGATTTACCCGAATCGAGTTAATACTAAATTAAATAAGTGATATCGATTGACACAATATTCAAGAATTCTTCGATAGCAATGAGATACCAACAATGTCAGAGAAGTTTCTAGAATAGTTTTCGTTAGCATATCACAGTAACGGTGCGATCGTTTGATGTGTGGGTTGTGTCTTATATGCTGTGTGTTCTCGACGCTCTGCGCTCGCGTAATCCAATAGAATAACAAATTCAGTCGGTGCATTGACGGTCTTGGCATCAGCGTTGCCTCTGTTGCTGCTGCTGCCGACGCCGCCACCGCTGCTGCTGCTGTTGAACGACGAACACACTTGACAATATGCCGAGAGTTAAAGCTGTATCGCCCTACGGACGCCCGCGCGAGAATAAAAGGCTTCGGAGCTGTTACAATAGAACGGAAACTACCCCCTCGCTCGGTTCGCTGCTCACTCGTGTGTGAGCCGTGTTTCGCTGTTACGCACACACTGGCGCGCGTGGGCCGCGTGCCAGTGCCACGCGTCTATCTCCTCGTCGTGAAACACGCCACAGGACTCTCGCGTCCTGTATACGGTCGAGGACCTTTTCGCCAAAGGATTCGCTTCTTCGTTCCCCTGTTCTCATTCTCTCGGCTCCGAGCAATCACAACATTGTTCTTTCATGTGCCGATACATCTCTGTAAACAAACTCCTTTCGCCGTATGAATATACAAAATGTCATCGGCACCAATGTTTTCCGAAAAATTCACATACGAATTTTCTTACCCACGCCTATATTTATTATTATTACTATTTTTTTTTATTTGTGGGACGACTATTTTTTTCACGTAATTTTTTCAACTTCTATAAAAAATCGTCTTCTCGTTAAAAATATATGTTGGATGAATTAGGTTTTTTTTTTATAGCTTGTCAGAATTGTTGATAGATTCGTGGAATCCCGCCTATAGATTATCAGGATTGCGGATAGGGTTGGAAAAGCAATTGGTGCCGGATTATTCGTCCCTTTAACGGCAACGCGCGGAGAAACAGGAAAACCGGATTTCACCGATGTCGAGTAGCCGAGCAGACTCTTTGTGGCAGAACAGTGGCTATACGCGCAGAGCAGTAACCTGCGTGTTGCAACGAAACAGAGAAAAGAGTAGGGTGCGCCTCGTGGACCGGGAGCGACATATGCGAGATGATGGATGATGATACACACCCCTGAAAACGTGCTCGGATCTCGTGGCGTACATCGGAGAAGTGCGGCAAAAGCGCATGGGGTGTCGTCATTGTCCGGGCCCGCAGCATAAACCCCGAGAATAACCCGTAACGCGCGAAAAAACCGCGTCGTCGCTCATAAAAAAATAAAAAAATACAAATCTCGAGCTTTTTTTTTCATTATTGACCAAACGCCGTAGTTAAAGTAGCTGCTGCGCGAGATGGAATTAAAGGAGCGTGATTTAATGTATTGTCGTAGAAAAATTCCGGGCCTCTTAAAAATCCGTGTTGTCTCTGTTATTTCACTGTAAATAGTTTCTATTTTATATTTTATTAACGTTGGGCGACGGAGGCGGCGGGGGGACAATAACCGCGGGTGGCCAGAAAACGATTCGACACTCGGATCTTGGTCGTTTAAGCGCGCCGTGTATACAGATATACGTTTGTATGTTATTTTTCGAAACTTGTTTTGTCACGGTCGAGATTCCAGCGGGTGACACGTCCTGGCCCAACCCGACGGGAGGTTACGCGAGTCTCTTCTTGCCGCTTGCGATCGAGTCCTCCCCCCCCCCCCCCCCTCCCCCTCCGTTCGTCTTTCGCTCTCTCGATCCCTCTCTTTCTTTCATTCGTATCCTCGCTGATAGCGAGTGTAACGTGTGTATAGAAAACGTTTCGAGAGATGAGTAAGAGGACGCCGAGAGCGAGTCAGTCGTTCGCTCAGCGACTCGACTCGCGTTCGATGCCTCTCCTCTCTCGATGACGAAGGCTATATGCGCCCGGTCTGTCAAAATATGCTTTTTATTCCCGAGACACCCCGTCGAGTGGACGACGCCGGGCGTCGTCATGCCCCGCGGCGGGCCCCGCCAAGAAGATCCGCCTGTGGATGTGGCTCCTCGCGGACGAATCGCAGACACGAATGGATGTAGAAAAAGAACGATGCTTGCGCGCGGTAAAATTCTTACTGCATTCTATTTGCACTATGCGTGATCCCTGGTAGAAAATTTGTAGCATTCTGTCACATTCGGTCCAAGCCAGGCACTGATCAGGCCCGGACAGGGACTCATCCGTGTTATTATAACGATCAATCGTTATAATAATTTTTATATCCAGTACGATTTTTCGGGTTCATTACAATAATTTTTTTTTTAATATTCGTTGCTTTTCAACGATGCAAATTTTAACATGATCCTGTTTTGCTGCTATGCGGTATCGATTTGAGATACGGAGCTCAAAAGTTTCTGCACAAGAGACGCACCGGATCCGCGCGAGAAGTTGAGTTGCGGAGAGTAACACGTGTTTCCCGGCAACCACCTCGTGTCGATCTTCCCGTCCGTCCGTACGTAGCAGCCGCGGTGGATGCGTTGGTAGAAGCCAGACATCCGCACTTGGACGTCACGAAAGTGGCTGCTGCGGTAGCCGCCACGCGGTCCCTCCTTGGTTACACACAATCGCCTCCTGACGTTTATAGTTTATACTACGTGCACTCGGAGCGTCGCCGATACACCGCGCTCCGCCGGAGCGCGGTTTAAACGCACCGAGGAGCAGCGGAAAGAGTTTGTGCACTTGCGGGCGTGCATGTGTACGTAAGCACGTCTTTCAATTTGCTCGGGGGGAGACCGAAAGGACGTCGCCGACGCTTTATCATTCAATTCAATGCCACCCGTCTTGACCTACAATCTTCGAATTATTTCGTCAGACTATTTGCTTTTTACTAACATTCAAAAACGTCGGAGGGTACAAGGTTCAATAAATATAGACTTTTTTCTGGAAAACAAAACATCAATATAACTCCAAATCATTTTTTTTTAATTTCTTTTTTTTCAATGAACAATATATTCGACATATAATATTTTTTACGGTATCTCAACGCATTATCTATCACTGTTCGCTATTTTTTTTTTTAGTCAAGCTGTGTATCGATGCACAAATTTCCAAACCGCAATTGCCACTGCAAGAATTGTGACAGCACCGTAGCCATCACCGCGTAAATCCAGCACGTACTATTATAATAGTAGTACATAACGCACTCGTTCGCCATTGGCGTCGCATCTATCAATGAAACATCCGGCGAATCTCGGCACAGATGGCCGAGTTCTCTTGCGCTCGCACGTGCACGATTCAATTTCGCCCGATGCCTGCTTCAGCATCAGCAGCAACAGCGGTGGCAGCATTTGAGTAGTGCAGGCTTTAGGAGGGAAGCGTTCGAGCCACTTTGCGCGCGAATGTATCCCTCTGTCAGTTTCACCCCATTCAGCGTGTCCACAACTTTCTCGACTGGGACGTCTCTTCAGACTAGCCCTTATTACATATTCAAATCTATTGATAAAAACATTCGTAAACAGGCAAAAAACCCCCATAATACTCAAGCAATATACTACTATATTTTTTTACGAGGGAAAACAAGCGAAGAAAAACATTTTTTTCTTTTATCCAAAAAAGAAATAAAAAAAAATTGCTAGGGTATTGACTTTTCGGACCAGCGAAGGGTGGCCTTAGAACGCTGACTATAGCGAAGCTCATGCGGTTCACCCAGTTACTGAGAACCACTGAATGATCGAGGGAGCTCCCCGAGGGGCCTTGGATCGTGCCCGCTCGGCCGTGATCGGGGATCCTCGGGCCTCTGGCCCCGGCACAGAGATTGTCCCGGACTCGCGACGTTCCCACGCCCGTCGCGCATGCGCGCTGTCCATGGCCCCCCCGCTTGGCCCCTCAGCCGGCCTCCCCTCCTTCTCTTCCCCCCCCCCCCCCCCTTTCCCCCTTCTCCCCACCGCCGCTCGAGACCCTTCGGGACGCGAGGCTTCCTCCACTTCTTCCCCTCCTCGACCCGCTAATCGGCTCCCCTTTCTGCTCGCTCGGGCTTCCCCTTCTCCGCTATCCTTCCCTCTCTTTCTCGCTCTCTCACTCCCTCGCCGCGATGTCTCTCGACGTATAAATGCGTTCCACGCCGTTTGGTGCGCTTGCATCTCGCTTTATCTCGCTTTCAATATGTATATATATACACACACTTATATCCCCGCGCAGCTCACTCCCTTCTCGACACGTATATGAATATTTACAGACACTAAAATCGTGGCTAGAAGGGTGTGCGATTTTTCGTACACTGTTCATTCTCGCGTATATAGATGCATTTCGTTCTTTTTTTATTTATCAGTACGGCGTAGAAATTCTATTGGTCCAAATATTGTGTGAAAAAAATCATATGTAATTTTCTTCAGATTTTTCGTCATGGGAATAATTAAGAAAAACGCTATTTGATTTTTCGTAGTTGTAGTAAAAAAAATCTGCACGCTAAGTGTTACAATTCGAAGGGTTAATATTGCGATAGACTATCGAATGCGAAATGTGCAATTGGATTATAATAGGAAATTTCGCCGCCTCTCATTTTTTTCGTAGCGCAGAACGCAGGCACTGCGTAGGAATAGGCAGTGGCAGCGATGGTAACGCGAACGGAGCTGTGTGCGGACGGTATACGTACTACTACTACCTTGTTCCAGTCAGTTCGAGCACATTCGCATCGTCCCCTGTCTCTCGCACTCCTCCGGCACGCACATGGATTTCAATGTATATTCTTGTCTCACTTGGCTCGTGGATGGAAATATTTATTCTTTCCTCCTGCTTCCTCTCGATGCTGCTGCTGCTGTCCGTCTGGCCCTCTTCGCAGTCCAGTTCGATATTATATCGTGCACACATTATATGACGCGCGCCCAGCGACTGTCTCACTCTTCCTATAACCATTCGTCCGCATTCTCGTTCTCTTTTTATTTATCAGCACGACGTAAAAATTCTATTCGTCCAAATACTGTGTAAAAAAATAATATGTCATTTTCTTCAGATTCTTCGTCATGAGAATAAATTTAAAAACACGTTACTAGATTTTTCGTGGTTGTAGGAAAAAATGTAGGAAGGATAAATATTGCGGTAGAGTAACGAATGCGAAATGTGCTATTGGAATGCAGTAGGAAATGTGGAACGGGTAGATGAATCTATTGGTGTTTTTGTAACGGCCCTTGCCGGTATATCTCGCGGCGATGAAAAATCGATATCCATTGCTCGCGAATTGCGGCGAGTCTCAGTTGGAAAGATGCTCAACTGCGGCGCGGCAATATCTTGCGTACGCGAATGGTGCATGCAAATTGCAAACGGTAGGCGCTCACCTACCGTTTCTCTCGGCCGTTATTTACTCAGGGATTCTCCGGTGCGCTGGACGCGCTGCGTCCATCTCTCTCTCTCCCGTCGTTCGGCCTGGTCAAGAGCTTCTGGTCCTGGCGTTGCCGGTGTTGTTTCCGCGCACAAGGATCGTCCGACGAGCGAGCGCGGGCGATTCTCGTTCGCGTTGTACCGCGAGAGACCCGCTCTTTGCCCAGCGGGAGAAGCTCACCGAGAGGAAAGCTGTCGTACGAGAAGCACAAGCAGATAAGTTTGCAGAAGCGCGTGCGTAACGCTCACCGGGCTACTGCAAACAGAGCCGTTGTCCCTCGCACCGACGTGCTGATTACCGGCGTGAATATCGTCACTGTAATATCCACTGTTCCGAGAAACTGCGGCTTTCTTCGCGGCAAAGTGCCACCAGAGAAACAAGTGGAAAAAGTGGAAAAGAAAGAACCGCTTGGCTTGTGCTTCCGTTCGTCGTCGAAGGGCAAAAGTTCAGACGAAAAATTGATTTAGCAATTCCTGATTTAAAAACACGCTGATTGTTTATCCTTCAGCAATCGCGCTAAATATTTTAGACCCTAATCTTCGATACCAAAAAAATCTTGCTGGCAATTCGTAACGCTGACTTTTTAAATTTTTTTATTTCTATTTTTTTTTATCACTATCCGCGCGAGTGAAGTAAAATTACACAGCAACGCGGGCACGCAACTATGTAAGTACGTGTAACATAAGCACGTGAGTCCGAGTAATAACTTGGCACCGCGTTGCGGTGGTTTGGTTCGTTCGGTCGGTGCCCGCCGCCGCCGCCGCAGTCCGCGAGGAGACAGCTCGCGTTTTGCTTGGGTGAACACGCGTAGGTATTCCACCTTCTTATCCACTCGATCCTTAGTTAGATCCTGTAGCGTACGTGTGTGTATATATCTGTGTGTGCGGAGTCCGACCTCGCGTTCGCCACTTTACCGTTTCTGGTTTGTACCTCGTGTACTCTTACCCGTACATAATATACACGTATACTATTTACCTATATTATATTATGTTACCTCGAACGCCCGACTCGCCTCTTTGCCTCTTTGATATTTTTACGCGGCTTTCGTTATTTTATTCCATGACCCGCTCGGACGTAGCCTACGCCTCATGCTTATGTGGAGCATCAACCAACAGTTTCCGCGAGCACTGCTTTGACGACACGAAAAAAATCGTTGACCTATTCCAGCGCTACTTCCACTGTGCATTTGGATAAAGTACCAACGACAGCTTCTCCACTGAACATGATCTATATGCAACGTATGAGAAATGAGATAATGCTTCTGAAACTTTCGCACGCCTCGTTTCTAATAGGCATTTCGCCAACCTACTTTTCCAAAATAAATGCAAACTCTGCATTTATTTATTTCTCCCCCGTCGGAGATCAAAGGGAATAATTTAATTATTTGCAAGTCCGCGGTGCAGTCTCGATCCGCGAGACCTTTATCAAAGCGAGCAAGGATGAAGCGGAATCCACGGAAGAACCTCGAGGAATATTAAAACAAGGCAGTGCTGCACCGCGTCACCCCTTTACTGGACTTCTGTCTCCTCTTGCCCGATGATTTCTTTTATTTTTATGTATAATATACAGTATTATTTTCTCTTATTTCGTTGGTTTCTTCGAGTCCCGGTGACTCGAGAGCGAAACGAGCCACGGTAATTGAAATAAACATCAGCTTTTGGTCGGGACGGGTCCCTTTCAAATGGTAATACGGCCTTACCCGCCGCGCGGCGACCCTCCCACGCCGCCTCGCCACTGTCTCTCTCCGTCTCTCTCGCTCTCCTCTCGACGGACACGATTCTCCCCTTTCTCTCGGTCTATCCTGTTCGACTCTCTCGTACCTACCGGCGAACTGAGTTTAGCTCGAAAGCGTCGCAATAAACTCACGAATTTATAATATTCGGCCTATACCTCTCAAGAACCACACAGACACTGCATCGCAATCTCGATTTTCTTGGATCACTTCGCTTCATTCTCGGATATTCGGTCGTCGTCCTCCCTTCCCCCCTCTTAAATGACACGCAGTGCAGCGCCGAATCTTGTACCCATCGAATCGTCAGAGATAACAATTCGCGCGAACATCCGAAAATTGGACAAGTTTTAATCGAGTAATTGTGACGTTGGAATAATATTTTCTTGTTATAGATTTAATGGTATGCAGATTAAATTTTCTTTTAGCACGTATGCACGTGTTTGCCGGTTACGACGCTGCATTCTCGACAATAAATCCTCACCTCCACGGATGACAGACCCGATGGAAATAAATCGAATAAAACCAGCTATTCAGAGATTCGGCCCACGTTGATTGTAATGATGCCCCTCGCGCAGGCTTCGATCCTGAGCGGTAATTATCGGGAGCATCAACGATATATGTTTTCGGAGGCATTCGGGTATCGAATTAAGAATAAGGAAAAAAGGAACGAAAGTGAAAAAGTGGCGAGACGTTTTTTTGGTCGCGCTCTTGGCACGAATTCATGGGTGTGGAACCGTCGAAAGAAGAAGAAGAAGAAGCAGATGAAGAGGAGCAGGAGGAGGAGGAAGACGAGAGGGAAGAAGCTGCGTGCAAAAAAGAGTTGAATGGAAAGGAGTTGGACAAAAAGACGTGAAAAGAAAAGAATGAAGCGAGCGAACGTGTGGTGGACGAGCGAGCGGCGAGTTACGGTGAGGCGTGGGCCACAGGACAGGAGTCCCTGGAGTTAGTTTGCCGCGAACGATCTACCTACTATTCTCGACTCTTTCGCTCGCCTCTCGGCAGCAACTCTCGCTAATCACCGGGCTTTTGATGCTCCTTCCTCGACGCTCCGAACCCGCTACGGCAGAAGCAGCAGCAGCAGAAGCGATGCTCCAGTTAGGTAGCCTTCTGACTTCTCGCGCCCCCCCCCCCCCCCTCCATCCCGCGTTGATTCTCCGTTCCGTCGTATCTGTCGGGCCCATTGCCGATGTTCATGTCGAGCACCTGCGCGCCCTGCTGCTGCCTCACCGGCTTCCGATGCTGGCGCACTTTACGGTCGCTGTATCAAGAATTTAATTGCCTCATATCTCACTGTTCAAAAAGTTTTACGTTTTACGACTGATAATTACATTATTTTTTTTTAACATTATATGCAATAACGTATTTAAAACTTGACGAACGATTTCTGCGATACAACTTGCTAAAAATATTGTACCCAAAATGTCGAATGATAACATTAATATTCTTCTTATCGTTGAGGTGTTTTCGTTTAAGGAGGAAATGTGGTTCTTGAGGGCAAGTTTTGCAATTCGCTTGGTTCTTGAGTTTATACGGTTATTTGAAGCGGAGTACTATTGAAGGAGGCCCCGGCCAGCATCGGAGGATCAGCATTGGCGTATTATAGGACGTAAGTCCAGGCTACGATTGCTCCTTCGACCAGCAGCAGACCAAGCAGAGAGGAACGCGCTGATTACACGCCACCAACGCCCCGGGCCACGCAGCTCCGCTGCGGCTGGGACACGCTTGGCTATGGGGCCCCATGTTAAAACGTCCTACTCGCTCGCTGCGCGATTAGAGACGGAGCCAATCTCGCTCCGACGCTGTTTCACCATCCTTCGGGCTTCCATCTTTTCTCCATTCGTTTTTTCTTAGTCTCCTTGTAGTCTACTTCGCGATCGCATTATCTACGCCTCTGGTGCCCCACTCTTTGCTGTCTGCACTGCTGAAATTACTCGCGTTACCAAGATTTTTACTTCGATTTTTTTCGCCGAACAGGTTCTTCTTTTCTTCCAAAAATTTCTCCAAAAATATCACCGTGTATTTTATCACTGTATACGGGAACTTATTGTCGTTTATTGGCTCGAGTGATTATCCGATGAGTCAAGATGTTAATTTTCTTTGGCAAAAAAGCGAGGGATCGTTCCGACTGCTCCATCGTCGCAGTCAAATCCCCAGGGAGATGAATGTTGGGCGTCGACTATCATCGCGTGCCGACCAAAGCACACTAAACTCGATAGTTCTTTTGCTGCGAGCGGAGAATCTTCACCTTGGAATATACAACCTTCTATCTTCTAAATATTTCAACCACCGGCTTCGCACCAGAAGGCATATGCTTATGCCCCGCGGTCGGCACGGTCCACCGTGGCAAAGGGCCCGAGAATTATTAAAACATTCCTCAACAAACCGACCATGAACCTGAACCATCCCTCAATCGATATTTAAACCAAAATAAAATGAATAATAACAAAAGTTAGCGCAAATGCAAAAACTGACAGATGATTAACATTTCTCACTTAATAATTGCCTATGCCACGATTTCTCAGAGCTCGTGTTTATTTCACGAAATATTTCAAATTCTTTTTCGCCCGAAAAAAAACCCTTTCAACAGTGGCTACTTTCGGAGCAGCTTAAAAAAGCAAATAAAAGAAGCAGAAAAAAGTCGAAGAATAAAAAGATAAGAAGAACGGCATTTGCTAAAACGTTACAAGCATAGCCACTATCAGCATTTGCACAATAGAGTGGTCAGGCTTGGAATTTCAATTGATCCAACCATACTTGTTTGTTTTTTCCTTCCTCGGCAGATTGAATATTGGTGTGCATTTATGTTTTTATGGCACGCTTTTATCTATTATCGAATAGAATTCTTGGGTCATGTTCGAGCATATATAGAAAACATCCGAGCGATTCTGCCGTCCGATTATTCGATTCCGACCACCCCCCCCCCCCCCCCCCCCTCCACTCTCTCTCACTCTCCAGTTCACTCGTCGCAGTCTCGGGACTCGTGACGTTTTCCGATTCTGCGGTCACGAGCCGATTCAGGGTCCCATTATCGCGATTAGGCCCCCGCGCGCGCGCGATGCTGCCGGCCTCCTGCTCGGACCCCTACCCCCGACGACGGCTATCTTCCATATGCTGCTGCTGCTCCTGCCGCCGCCGCCGCTGCGGCAATCCGGCCGCCAGGCGAACGTGAGCGCGCGCTCGCGGTATGCCCCGACCATTATGGTAATGATACGTTCCTGGATATCGAAACTCCGAACGCGCGCGCGCGCGGCCGACGCGGTCTCCGGCCACGGTGATACCGATACAACGAGTCTTCGAGATCCGACGAATTCGCATTCAGACCAGGCGCAGACGCAGTTCAGATGCACTAGAAAAAAAAGAAACGAAAATACGGGACCAAAATATTCCAAGCCGGAATCAAGTGTCCAGACTCGACTTTTTCGGTACAAGCGCACCGACGAATTGCATCGAAATAATTGGGTCTGTTGTATAAGAAAAAAAAAAATATTCGCTTTGAATCGAATATATTTTCAATTATTTAAATATGTATTTTTCTAACGGAATGAAGAGAGGAGCGGCGAAAGAATAGCGAGTGAATTATTAGCGAAAGAAACTGCGACGTAGGTTCTCGTGAATTTTTAATCATTATTCATGAATGAAGAGGCGGCGAGGGCGAAACTGCTTCGAAAAAACTGCGGAGCTTCTCGTGCGTTCGTTTCTGCTGTAATGTCTTAGAGAGGACCTCGCGGGTAATTGGTTGTTCCTCATCGCTATTCATAGCTATAGATGCGCTCTACGACGACGAGTGAGAAGACGGTGTTGCTGCTGCTGCAGCGAATCTATAGTATATCTATAGTATATCTATAGTATATCTATAGTATATATAATCTATAGTATAGACGCTGCGGGTTCGTTAGGATCGTGCACCTTCGCGCATCTTCGTGCACCTATACGTATATAGCTACCATTACCACCGGCAGCTCACCCCGGTACCCGTTACCCATCACCATCGGTCCTACCTACCCCCTCGCTTCGCGCCCGGTGTTTCGCATAATGACGTAATTAGCGCGACCCTGCACCGCCGCTCTTCGTCCGGAACAACTTCGCGCCAGCGACGCCGATCCGGCCGATCCACCCTGTCTCTCGCTTCCATGTGCCACCGCTTTAACGACACCGGCACGTCTGGCCATTTTTTATTTTCACTTTTTCTCCCGCTCGTGCTTCACCATTCTCTTTCGAAGTTTGTGCAGCGACGATGCGGATACAACGTTGAGCCACAAATTTACGATGCCTCTATTAATATCCGCAATATACCGTCTCGCCGATAATTGTCGTGACTGCTGAAATATCTTCGCGTGCGCTGAAATGTTTTATAAGCCTAAAACGCCGGTAATGCAGTTCATCGGAGAAACGTGTGTGTCACTTTGCGGTTGGCTGAGTCGCAGCACTCTTAGCGAGCTCGATAGCTCGCCATTTTTTTTTTTTTTTTTTTCGCTTTGCTCTGACACTCGACGGACTATCCGAGTCGTTGTGTACGTGTTACATACACGCGGACAGCGGTTATCTCTGACTGGCGGTGCTCGGCTATTCGAAGGCGAAGAGTCGAAGGAGTCGAGGAGTTGGAAGGCACGGCAACTGCAACAGCGGCGGTGGCGGCTGTGTGTATGTTGGGCGAGGCCCAGGTGAAAGCTTGAGAAACTCCGCGAGTCCTGTAACTCACTCGGGCTTAGAACTACGCGGCTCACGCCGGCCCAGCTACGCTCCGTATCTACTTACACTATGCACCTCGCGCCGGTATATTTGTATCGCGCGTTCACTAGTATACCTATACGCGTGTCGTCGCGCGATCGCCCGAGCGAAGGGGTTGTAACTCTTTCGCGCGCGCGAGCACCAGCCCAAGTTTCCGGATTTCCAATGCGCCGCTGCACGCTATGGGAAATAATAATAGGAAATCTCACGTGCTCCCAGATATCTGCACCGTAATATGGCGCATTATCCAATTTATTTGTTGAAACACGAGGTGTAGACAATTTATCGCACCTCATCGATCTCGAACGCGGTACATAAGCTGCTCCAATCCGCTATATCATTTACTCCATTACCCAATTTGCGCTGTGCCGGGAGAAAATATCAAAAATATTTTCACGGAATATTTAAGAATTACTAGGAGCGAAGACCGATGACGTGAAGAACCTTGCCGTTTTTTTGGCGAAAAAAAAAAATTTTGATTTAACTAAGTTCTAAAACCCGTTCCGATGGGAAATTTCCCGCTGATTCCAAATATGACCGGTTTTTGCCCGAAAAATAAAAAATTTTAGGGGAAAAACCCAAAGAACGATTTTTCACTTTTTCCCAATTTTTGCACTTTACTAAAATCGGTGTAATTTTTCTTTGGATCAATATAATCGAGATTTTCTTTTTGCATTCGAAAGAAAACTCTTCAACGAAGAGAATGACGCCAGGCGGAACGTGATACCTTGATTTTTCGATTTTTTGCAGATTTTTAAAGTTGACCCTAAAAAATCGCAAATTTTTTGAAGGGGTACCCCTTGCGTTTTTTGCGAAAAAATAAATTTTCGATTTCGCCAAGTTTAAAAACCCTATCCGATGGCAAATTTCCCGCTGATTCCAAAAACGACAGGTGTTTGCCCGAAAAATAAAAAATTCGAGGAGAAAAACGCGAAAAACGATTTTTTTTTCTGGCAAACTGCCAAATTTCGCAATATTAAACAATGATCAATCAAAAACCGAGTAAATCAACAACAATGGTTGCTCGAGAACTTTTTAATAAATGATTAACTCGCATTTCGTCTTCCGCGGCTAAGTACCCAATCATCAGACCGCACGCCAGTGCTGGTATCGAGTGACGAATGGCGAAACGCGTAACCCACTTCCGTCTTGGCGTTGATCCAGAGCGGAGCGAAGCGCGAGCGGCCACGAGAACTAAGAGACTCTCGATCTCGCGGCTGTCCAGAAGAGGCGGATAGGCTTCCTCGCGATAGGACGCGCGATGCGCGAACCGCGTGTCTCGCAGCACCTGCTTGTAGAGTCGAGCGGCGTTCGCGCTCGGCCACGAGGACGCAGCGCGACGCCCGATGGTGTCGCGATGCCGATGACCCCGGCGCATCGTCGTCTCCGCTCCTTCGCTCAGTTCGCTGCGGAGAATCATATCTGCACTCTCTTCATAGATCCTTTCGATACCACTGCTGACGCTACGGTTACCACTTCCGAGGAACTTTTCCACTAAGTCTGGCCGACCGACAGTGATCCCGACAGTGTCTGGTCACGTCCCACTTATCTCGACCTCTCTTGCCATTTCTCTATAACCTTTGTCTTAATCGCTCTGCAAATTTTAATGCTTTCAGCTTCGTATCAATGAAGGGTCTCGTCGAAAAATATCCGAAGATTTCAGGACGACAAACACTGAAACGGATTTATCCCGGTGGATGTTGGAAACGTTATTGCCATCGATCGAGCGTACGGAATCGATGGGGGCTCTCCCACCACCGACTTTCCCACGCGTGCTTCGACTCTCGTAGCAGTGTCGTCGTGCATTGACGTGTTTTTTCGCCCGTTAGCCGCAACTTTTCTCTATCGACGCAGCAGCAGTACCAGCAGCAGTAGCAAAACGTACGCTATGCGCGCGCGGATGACCAAGCGTCGTCCCGCCGTCTAGGTTGTGCGTCCTCGCTTTTGCTTCCTCGGCAGCGTTGCATTCGCCTCTATGACCGATCCGGTTTACCCGCAGACAGAGACGGTGATACCTCCAGCAGCGAAATCTCCCGCGAACTCGCACGGTTCGCTGGAGGCGAGATCTCGGCAGTCGCGACACGCTCTTTCGATCGCGGTACAAGAAATGTCATCGTGACGGTACGGCTCGCGCCAAATTAATAGAAAAAACCATGTAAGACTCGATGTGAAGTATGCACCACTTGTCAGCTCACGGGAAAACGATTATCGTAGCGAGTTATTGCAAACGTGGCGCGCTATGACTGCGGTGATAAATATTATATAATAATCGGGCGGTGAGGAACCTATGCACTTCCGCTCGGAGTCGAGAATTTGCAAGACTCGTCGCGTTTCCTTACACGCGAGTCGAGGACTCGGGATGCGCTTCCGGAATTATCGAAGTACCAATGGAGGATGTCGATGCACATACGGTAGACTCGTGGTGCTGGAAATACTGCGCGAATACGACAGGAAACGATAAAGTGGAACAATCCGATGGCTCGAAGCCTCAGCCATGAATCATATAGGCACTGCGCTAACCTCCGTTCATATATATTTATATTATAAATTAGGACCTTTTGTAGTTAGAACCAAAATCATCGACGTAGTTTAAAGAATTTACAAATCCCTACGAAGGGATTACTAATCCTGTATTTTATTAACCCACGGCCGTGACAATATATATCTATAGAAAGAGAGAGAAAAGGCGAAGCGGATAGCGTGCGATGCGTCAGTCCATCAGACGCGCTCACAACGCGGGAGACTCTCGCCGGTGCTGCCGGGCTCCTCGGATATATCGGACAAAAAGTGGAATCCTCGCGGGAGATCGAGACAAGGAGAGGATCGGCTCTCCGGTAAAGTGGCCTTATGTAGGCTGAGTGCGGGCTCTCTGCCGGAGAGAACTACCGGGAAAGCGCGACAAGAAGCTTCCAGTCTCCGTCGCACGCTGCGGCATGCGCCCTCTCTCGTCGTTGATGCCACTCGACTTGGCATACCAAGTGGGCAACGACTGGAAATCGAAGGACGGACCTCCGGACGACTAACGAACCTTGATAGACCTGCGAAAAGACAAATAACCGCTTACTCAATGTCGCCCAGGTCAAAGCAACTGCTAACATTTTCCACCGCAGAAAAAAAAGATCAAAATAATGATAATAATTCGCTGCGGTTGGAGGAAGAAAAATGCAAGACGAAAAATAAGCGAAATAACGAGTTTCGTGGGCTGACGTTTTTCGGGATAAGTTTGGCCGCAATTTTTTTCAAGTTTCAAAGTTTAAGGACCTTGCGGAGGGTCGTCGGAACATCGGGGTAAGGTAAAAAGTGGAGGTAATTGCTTGGAAAGAGCCCGGGGGTTCGCGGGGACCCCGGGGAACCGTCTTCCTCCTCGTCGTCCACCTCGACGTCTCGCTGAGCCTTTTGGAGAGCACCCCGTCGAGCCGAGAGTGCGCGGGAGTGAGACGGAGCGTCGCCGGACGACGAGAAACCACAGCGAGAGACGAAAGATAGGATAGGAAGGAAGATACATATATATTCTTGCGTCTTCCTCTCATTGGCAGCTACTTCTTCCGTCGAAGAATCCTTCGTTGACCATTCCTCTGTATCTATGCCCAAGATAAAAAAAATTAAAAATATTCAAAAAATATAAAAATAAAAAAAAGCGTGAAGTGAAAACCCATGCGGAGAGTCGCTAATAGAATTTGCATCCCTTTATTTGCTCGGTTCTTCGCGGAGAAAGACAGTGGCTTTGTTTGCTCCTTGCCAATTTCATCCCGGCTCCACCTTCCTCGCAATTTTACTTCTATCTTATTTTTCGTCATCCAAGAGCGCTCGGTCGGGGGCCTCCTCCCCGTGTCATTTATTTTCGTCCCGAGTTTCTCTGATTGACACTAAACACCGAGTCGACGACGAGTCGAGGTTGAAGAGACTTGCGGCGCGGAATCGGGCGCCGCAGCGTCTCAGCGACGTGTAACCCGCGCACTGCTGCTGCTGCTGCTGCTGCTGCTCCTGCGTCTCTCGGAGCGAACGAGAGTGGCAATTTCTCGACTGTGCTATGCGCCGCGAAGGCAATCGTCGTCGCGCCGTCTGCTCTTCGCGACGCTCTGCGGTGAAGAACCGAAGAGCAACCGGCGTATACCCCTCTCGCACATATATGTGTATTATGTATAGCGTATACGTATGGCAAAGCACGTCGAGAGCACTTCCAATAGCGAGAGTTAAGGCTCGTTGACACCGGGCTCGTGAGGTCAACCAACCAGTGTTCGATTCCCATCGAGTGGCCGGCTCTCCCTCTTCTCTCGCTCGCTGCAGCAGCAGCAGCAGCAGCAGCAAGCGATCTTTGTATTCTCCACACCACGGCAAATCGTACGTATGCAGTGCTCTCGGTACGCTCTCGCGTTGCCCTTGGCGAAAGCGCCTACAACGCGTTACCACCGTCGTCTCCTCGCCGCGGTGTCCCTCGTGGGCGTTCGCGCTCCTCTTCGTTCGCCCTCCGCACTTGTACACTCTCCTCCATCCTCGCCGCGTATATTTTCAGCCGCACGCACATGTCCAATCGCGAATATAATTTCGTTAAGAGACCGCTGAACGGCCGCCGCTGGTCGACTCCGACTCGATCGACTGTGAGACGAGCGCGGCTCGACCAATTAGTCCAATTCGATAATACAACAATCAAAGAATTCGTGGAACGAAACACGCAGAGAGTATCGAGGAAAGCTCGAACGAACGGTGCTAACCGTAAGACAAATAAAAATTTTGAGAGAGATTTTAATACAAATTAATTTCAACCCTGGTGGAAAATCTGTAGCATTCTGTTACATTCGACCCAAGCCAGGCACCGATCAGGCCCGGATTAGGATGATACAACCCTGGCCAGGGCCTGACTTGTGCCGACCGTGACGCCGTAAATTTTCCTACGAGGGAACGTGAACAAAAATATACATAAAAAGAGGGAGAGAAAGTGTGTGTGTGTGTGTGCGTGGAAGCGGCGGTGGTTTAGGGTGTAAACGCGAATAAGCGGTTTCACCGCGCAATCACGAGACTGCGGTTTTCAAAGAAGCCTCCGGCCGCCCGCCGCCGCGGGAGATGCGCGAGTTTTCCGTCAAGGCGTGACCGACCGCGCGCGGTGACGGCGAGAGCCGCAACGCGAGGCCGACGGGCTTATTGTCCGTTACAGTCATTACCGTTTCTCTATCGCTGTTTTTGTTAGTGCCGTAACGCAATTGTCGCTGCAATTGTCTTTCTTCTCTTTGCGCACCGGGGTTCCGCTTGCACCGGTAGCCCGACCGAGCGCTTCTACTGCTGCAGCTGCACGTCAGCCCTTCCTCTTGATCGCGCACTATGCAAGAAGCTTTCGGTTGCCTACAAAGTTGACTGTCGCAAATGGACGAATTAATTCCATATTTAGGATTACTCTCGATTTTTATTTCGCACTAACCGAATAAAAATTACGCATAGCCTGTCTTGAATGAGACGTTTGAGAAAATCCGAAAAAAGTTGACTGTTGCAAATGGACGAATTAATTCCATGTTTAGGATTACTATTGAATTTTATTTCATTTTATTTCATTTATATATTTATTTTTACTGAATGAAAATTACACATAGCCTGTCTTGAATGAAACGTTCGGGAGAATCCGAATGTTGGCTAAGAAAGAAATTCTCACGCGATGAGAAACTCGCGCATCTCTCCACACCCCTCCTACCAACGCAACATAAGTGTTTTTCAAATCACCGCTCACAGTGACGGAAAGTGAGAATGCGTTGTAACTATTTATAGAGGCGACAAACGCGCTCGGTTACATCAGGGTGCGCGATGGCCAATGAAACAACGTGGCTACGGATATACGAGCGACTTGTCGAGGGGGAGTGAAAGATTCCTCGAGGGTGTCCCGCAGCTCTCAGCCGCCTCGTCATCGTACCGCGCCCGTGGCTTCTTCCTCTAATTTCGTCAGTGTGGGAAAGTTCAATCTCGCCAACAGTCCAACGACCTGTTATTGTGAGAAAAGCCCTGCTTTACCTGCTGCGCTCGTTGCACTCACGATAAAAGGACCGAAAAAAGTGTATCACAAAAACGAAAGGATAATATTTCGGATCTGGCTGCGTTGTGCATCTATATAAGCGTTTACCAGCTGCGCCTGCGTTAAATGTGTCTCTGCTCCAACAAGTGTCGTGGACCTGTTGCATCGAGAGAGAGAGATAAAAAGAAGATTTTCTTTCTTCGCAGCTCTTCTGCTGCGCACCCTCGGTGTCACTTTACCCTTTAACTTTCGCCTCCCAGCGCCAACAACGGAAGCACTCCTCTCGTTTAAAAGAAGAAAGAGAGAAAAAAACGAGGCAGGACCGGCTGGCTTGTCCGTCGAGAAACGAGTGCTGCTTTGGCTTAGCCGCTCGGCGAGAATAACACCGAAGGAGAGAGAGTGAGAGTCAGAGGGAGACGAGAAAAAAAGAAATATATAGAGACACGAGGCGCAGTTTTCGAAAGACACACATGGCGCTTATGCTCGCAAACGCGTCGTGTGTACCGGCTGAGAGCGAAAGAGGGGAGTCGTAAACCGTCAACGATACTGCGACTCTTACGACCTGCGCACGACGTTTCTTGCCACCCTCGCATTTTTATCTCTTTCTCTATTTACACGAGGCTTCTTGCTTATGCGATACTCGCTGCAAGAAGGCTCAGTGCTGGAAAGGGTTGGAATGAAAGGGAGCTTCTGGTTAACCGGGCGCGTCAAGACTGTGCCACCGGGTCGACAAGGCATTCATAAATTCATGCGTAAATACTAACATTGTTTTCCGATTTATTTTTTAATTCTGAGGATTTTTCCGTAATAGTGACATTTGTCGACGCGTTAAATTAAATTTAATTTACAAGCCGAGTATTCGGTACTTTTCAAAAAAGTTGTTCGCCAGACTAAATCACCTTGGGAACGTCAATAAAATGTCGCGTATTTTTATTTCGAATATTAGCAATTCTGATTCGAGGCACTTCTCTACGATTATTTTTTTTTCCTATTATTTGCTTCCTACTGTCTGCGGCGGGGGTCGCAGCGAGGCATCGCGACAAAACTCGTTCCGAGCGATTCCACTCCCGCCGTGTGGTCGTCTTCGCTGGGATCCTTCTACCGGAAAGAAGGATCGTGCCGTTTCGAGGCCGTAGGATTCTCGGGAAGAGCGAGAACCACCCGAGGGACGGTGAACGGCGCGGAGCTCCGATGGACCGTGGAGGGAGAGAAAGAGAAAGAGAGAGGGAGAGAGAGCACGTAAGCGTCGTCTCTGTCGTCGGCACTTCTTGCATCGGGATGCCCACACGTGGCCGACAGACGGTGCCGCGCATAACGTCTCGTCGCCGCGCGTCCTTTCGTTCGGCCTAATTGGACCTTCACCCTAACTTCCCTCCTCGCTCGATACGACCCAAATATTTCATGATTCTCCGATTCGATTACAATTAAACGAGCTTCGATGTATTTTATGAGCGGCCGCATTACGACGACCATATTGATTTCGTCGATATATCATTATATCGTATGGAATTTTGCCACATGCCGCTCGTACTCGTGTAATCGATCAATTATAACCAATATTTTCAATGGCATTTGGTCAATGTAATTTAAAAATATTTTTTGCTATGAAAAGTCTTACACTATTTTTCTTTAATTACTTTTTCTTCGTGCAGATGTTACTTTTTTTTACGTTTTAACATTTTGTCGAAAAACGATTGAAAATCGGAGTTGCAATAATTTTTCCTTTCCGTCGATAGTTCGAGGCGAGAAATTGTGTTTGGCAATGAAAACTCTGTGTTTACATAGATAACAGATAGGCAACGTGTACGGCGGAGTTTACGCGCCCAAGTGGGTAAAAAGTGTCGTCAAGCGTGCAATGAAAATAAACAACGCCGCGCTCGAACGACGGAAATGCGATCACGAGGTTTCTCAGGGCGTGGAACGTTGCGCGTTGCATAGCAGAGAAGACAGACGTATCACAGAGCCATTAGCTTATCAATGGCCAACCCCGTCGAGTGCGTAGGAGAAGAAAAATAAACGATCTCCCTGCTCGTGAGAACCCTTTTGCGCGCATTGCCACACCGCCTCGTTGCTGCTGCTACGGCTGCTGCTGCTGCTTCTGCTGATCTCGTGAAGCGCGCTGCGTTCCCTCGGGATCCCTCGCTCCCTCCGCAAGTTCCTCCCCGAGTCTCTCCCTTCCGTCGCGAGTGGATGCACGTGGTGGGTAATCGGACGAGCAGTGGCTGTCTGAGAGATGATCCATTCGAGGGGACTACGAAGGAAAAATAAACCGGCCTCAAATGAAATCTACACCTTGTTGACAATCTAACATACTTTTCATAAAAAATGGATCTATTATATATATTATCAAATCGTGTGTTTATTTTTATATATTTTTTTTTATTACGTACGTGATAACTTTTCCTGATAGAAAATCTGTAGCATTCTATTATATTCGGCCCAAGCCACGCACTGATCAGGCCCGAACAGGGATGACTCGGCCCTGACCAGACCCTGACTAGCATCGAGTGTAAGGCTATAGATTTTTACCAAGGTTGCTTTGCGCTGTATTTTCACTTCCGCATAGTTGAGTTAGGGAGGAATTGACTAATGTTCGACCCTCAATTTCGGTAGTACGGCGGTATCGTGTTGCGAAAGGCGTGGGCGGAAGCCAAGCTTGGTCCAGGTGGTGTCGAGAGACCGTGCGGCGCGTCTAATCTACGGCTAATGAGGGTTCGTTGAGCCTCGCCCAATGAGTGTGTTCGTGTATATATGCGTGGAGAAAGGCACGAGAGTGGTTGAGACGCGTTCGTGGTACGCGTGTATACGGTAATCCGATATCTCGGTAAACAAGCGTTTTCCTTCACCCTTCATCGCTTGGACCGCAAGCCTCCCCCTCCAATGAGTGAGGTTCGCCATTTCTCGCCGCGCTGCTATATAGCAGCAGCCCTTGACGTACTCGTAGCGCGACACAGACCCGCAGTCACATTATCCACGTGGGAAGCTGCGTCAGCGAACCTCAGTGTGAGCTTTCGAATCACGCCAGTCTTGTCTCCTTCGACACTTCGAGGAGATTCGTTCTCACTTTTTTTTTATAATTCTTCACTTCATTTTGGGTATCCAATCATTATGTCTCGAAGGTTTCCTCCTGATTTCTCGATAAGATCGTAGCCGTCAGAGTTGAGATTAAACGAATCTCTTTTTTTCTCCCAGCTCGTAAAGTTTCTGCTTTTTCTAACGATTTTCCCGCCGACGATTTCTCAATTATCCGAGTTTCGCCCGATGAAATGACTGTGCGGCTGCTGTGTCTCGATTGATCGCGGTCGGCCGGGAATCGTCTCTAGCTAGCCGATGCGTGTAACGGTGATTCGGTACGATAATGCCCGTGCGCTCACTCGTATTTTAATTAGCGATCACGTTCGAGAGGGCCCGCGGCGAGCTGCTCATCGTTCGATGACTCGTCGACTCGTGCCAGCTATAATTAGTCCTCGACCGGGGCTAATTAGACGTTCATGGCCGTACGCGCTACCGCTATACGGACACGACTGGCGTGGGGCGCGTATCGGTCAGGGGGTGTTATATCTTTGATGGCAAAACAAAGCAAGGTAGCTCCGTCCGAAAATCTGTAGGGGTCGCGCTAGGGGTCGTGCTCGCGACATTTGGGCGGTTTTCGGCCCGGCGGCCAGATCTACGATTTCTGACAAACTGTTCGGCCAAAAAATTTTTTTTTTCTAAATCAACTAAAAAAGCGTTGTAACCAGTGTTTTCAGGGGTAGAATATGCGACTTGAGAACGATGGTATAGGTTAAAAGTGGATATTTTGAAAAAATTAATTTCGTGACCCCAATTTGGGCGGTTTTCGGCCCGGCGGCCAGATCTACGATTTCTGACGAACTGTTCGGCCAAAAAATTATTTTTTTCAAAATCAACTAAAAAAGGGTTGCAACCGGTGTTTTCAGGGGTAGAATATGCGACTTGAGAACGATGGTATAGGTTAAAAGTCGATATTTTGAAAAAATAAATTTCGTGACCCCGATTTGGGCGGTTTTCGGCCCGGCGGCCAGATCTATGATTTCTGACAAGCAAAACCCTTTTAAAACTTTATAAGAACGCAGCAGCGCAAAAGTATATCGGGCACGCGCGCCAGCGCATGTGATTAGCCTAGTTATATTATATTTTTTTATTAAATCTCCGCAATGTTAGGATATAGATATATACTATATTTTCGTGCGGTTGTTGCCGCTTTATTTTTCTTGATGTTTGGGATCTCCTTGACGGAGTCCTCGCGGTGTACATGCCCACACGGCTACCGTCCCCGTGACCACAGCAGGGATCGTTACGAGCGCGCGCGATTGCCGTGCGTCCCTCAGGCACCATTAACATTCGGCACGGCAAATTATAAGCCGAATGAGGGGCCTAATGGACAAGGCTCGAGGAGAGTACGACGGCCCCGCGCGTAGCTGGAACAAGAGGATAGGGGCGGTCCATTGCGCCTGGGCGTTGAGTCGAGTGCCGTTCCGAACCGTCCGTCCGTCACTCGAACGATGCTCTCTCGTCTTGTAACCCGGGCGAGAGAATATAAAACGCGCGGACGACAGATCGAAACGCATAAAAAGAGAGAAACAGAAGCAGCTTAAGTAATTCTTTTCACCCTGCTGCCCCGAGGCAACGAACGGTCGAGTAATAAATGGCGCTCCGATTAATAATTTCACAATCGCTGATGGCAAATGAGCTTCGGCCGAGCTTCGAGGTGATCTGAAATAGGCCGACAGAGACAAGGATACGCAATTAATCTACGCATTGTTATTATTTATTTTATTAGAATTTATATTAACGAAAACATATTTGCTTTATAACATTTGAAATTGAAGGAATGAAGGAATCGAATTTACGTAAAAACGCGGCATTGACGTACGGCGAAATAATTGCTACATCAATACTTTGACGAACGATTGAGAATTTTTTCAGATCGATTATCAACTTCATCGGCAGCCGCGGATGACGGATGAAATTTCGCGCGAGCCATCGAAAAACGCGAAGAGCGAGAGAGAAAGGAATTCTCGCGCAATTTGATGTCCCGGTCGACTTCTTACGGAGACTAATCGTCGAACATTCGGTCTCGATGGTTATTGGACAATCGGAATTCACGTTACCTCCTGCCTCGTCTCTCTGTCTCTCTGAAATTTTCGACCGACTGATAGCAAACGCCCGGCCAGCTATCCGAGCGAAGGGTCGTCGGGATTGCACGCACATCGGAACGAAGAGGAGAAGATGAGAGATAAAGAGGAATAACCCAGAGTGTCCGGAGAGGACAGAAGAGGAGAGAACGAGTGTCTTTCCCCTTGAGCGAAAAAGTGCCGCTCTTTTCTGCGCCGGCACTTTCAGTTGGTTGCGCGAGGGGATCGCGCGCGACCGGTCAGCCGCGACGATAAAAAACTTAGTGCGATCAGGTCGCCGTCGACGTCGTTAATACGAGCGGCGAAGCGTGGTACGCACCTAAGAGCCACCAATAACAGCTGTCTTTACTCTCCGCCCTATCATCGTCCTCGTCTCTTGCGTCGCGGAAGACAGCGAGAGGAGCGCTCGTGCCAAAAGAAGCCGACGGAAGAATTTCGTTGTCGAAGGGCGCGAGGAAAGGAAGAGGAGAGGAAGAGAACGCACAAGACCAATCGTATCTCGGTCCTCGTTCCGCTCCGAAATTTGATGGATAAATCGCGACGCGTCGGCCAAGCGATGATTGCGCCCGGATTTTCTTCTTTCTTTATTCCCTCTTCCCCTGCCACGCCGACTACTTCCTCGTCATCTCGCTATATGGCTACTTTCATCCATCTCTCGCTGCTCGTAAATCTTTCAGCTTCCCATCATCGTCGTCGTCGTCGTCGGCGACGTTCTTCCTGCTCCTCGTATTCTTATTTTTCCCCCGAGATATCCTCGGCAGTATTCATCGGAGTCTACCCGCGCCTGTAGATATAGGCACGGCCATATCAATTGGTACAGGAATGATTGTTATTAAGGTACGCGTCGAGCTATGAACGTTAATACCGTATTTTTCCCACGATCACATTTTATCGATGCTGCTGCTGCTGCCGCATCGGAGCTGTGGAATGAAAAAAAAAAAAGAGGAGGAGAACGGGATCACCATGAAATACTTTGAATTCATTGTGCGGCGTTATATTTATTTCTGCGAGAGTTTATCGTTTAATTTCATTCGTCCTTGATTATTTTAGTACCGATCGTGACTCGTTCGAGCAGTCGTTATTGCTCTTATTCCTTTACAATAATTCATTTTAGTTCCTTTTTTTGGCTTCGTTCCTTGGCTTTTTGTTGTCGATCCGTGCGTGGGCCTTATAAGGAAAATCCGAGTCTGTCGCGAGCTCGAACCTACCCCGCGAGATCGCCTAATGGCCATACCTTCTCGATTCTCTCTCATGCCTCTCGGTAGATACTCCAAGATTCTCCACCAACACCACCACCGTCGTCGTCGCCAGCGCAACAGCAGCAACAGTATCAGAATTCGTTTTGCTCGCGTTTCACTTTCCGTTCGTCTGGCCTAACCGCCAGCGCACAGAGCACACTCTTGCCAGGTTATTACCGGCTAAGTGGACGATTCGTAATGACACCGGAGGCTGCCATTTTAGCGCTAAGTGCCGTACATTATATATCTCGCGCACAGTCCGGCGATCGCAGGATCAATACACTCACGCCTCTTTGCCACGATGCCATCGCGCACGCTCTCTCGGTTTTATAACTATTTTCTTTTATTCCGCTTCCATAGACCTTTTCCTAGATCATAAATGACGATGGTCCAGCAGCATCCATCGCGCTTACACCAATCTCTCGTCGAAGGCGCGCACCCGCTTCGTTGTTGACTGGATCTCGTGGTATTGCCGCGGTTTAAGATACTCGTTTAGATAGAGCTGGGTCAATTCGGCCCTGGTCATTCGTCATGCCGTGCAGCAGCGGCAGCAGCATCATCATCATCAGCTGCAACAGCAACATTGCTGCCGGTCTCGTGGCCCTCTGAGCATCGGCGCTGTCGTTGCACTCATCGCAGTGCCCCTTGCGTACTGCACACGTGCGTTGTGCTGTACTCGATCCCGAGCTCGAAATTTACGAGGCAATTTCGGCCGGCGATCCGTTAATTTCCGGACGATACCGCAGCGATAACTTTGCAGAAATCTCGGCAATCGATCTCTTCTTCTCCTTTCTGGTCGCTGCGAACACTTGCCCCGCTGTCCGCGGGTCTCTTACGCCACTCTTCTCCTCCCTTCCTCTCTCCCTCCCCACCTTCTTGACCCTCGCGCGCTCTCCCTTCATCACTATCTCTATCTCTATCTTTTTCTCTCTCCCTCTGTTCACTTCCAGCCACCTTCTCATTATTTCTTATCGTCGTATGCGATTGCGAAAATCATTATTGCACCGGGCCTACCCACCCACACGCAATTTTTATTAATTACTAACGGGACTGTAAACGGCAAGATATGTGGAGTTATTTTTTAATTCATTTTTTTTATCTCACGACTGAGAGAAAAACTCTGGCAGCTGAGTTTTTTCTCTCACGGACTGAACCAATAAAAACGGTAGTGAGCGTGCGGCGGTGGCGGCACGAACACGTGCAGAGTGGTCAACTCGTGCTAATTGCGACGCTCGTCGATTAAGAAGCTATTGAAGCACCAGGCGCGGTGACATTAAGAATAACAAAAAGCAGCATCATAGTTGGGTGCCATATGTATCTTTTCGATATATACAACACAAAGAATTAAACATTCTGCGTTACGAACTGTCGTACGTTGGAAAACCAATGTTTCACTTTACGCGCAATCTCCGGACTTGTACGTACGCTGTTCCGACATAAACATTTGTTACGACCCTAACGCTGACAAGGTACACACGTGTAATGAAATATGTTACAGCTCATTCCATCATCGCGTGGACCATTGGCTTCTGTAATTGCTTCCGTCGGTTACCGTTAACACTGAGACCGACGAAGATTTAGAATTCCTCGCCCAGTCATATATCTTTCTCGTAGAAAGAAAAAAAACGGTAGCACCGGATAAAGCGCAGGTTAAATATTCTGAGCGATAATCGTACACAACTAAAATTCTCTAAGTGTTCTAACTAATAAGTCAAACATGCGTTTTTACTTTGTCTCTTTGACAACTCATAACTTCCAGCTGGTCGAAATTCACATCTGTGCGATGCCGGTAGGCAAGGATATATATACAGACCTTATGACGGGGAAGCGCTAATTGGCTCGACAAGAGTCGGGAAAATCACAGATCCGTACGGCTAACATAGATATATAGATATATATGAGTGCGGGAGCTGCTCGCGGTGTCCTTTGAGGAATTTAATAATAAGCACACTCGGACACACTCGAATGCTTTTGTCGGCTTTTGTGGCGACATCGCGTCTATATAGATACGGCAATTCCATCAGCGCCAGAACCGAGAGACATTTTAGCTCTACCCTTCATCTCATCTTCTCGTATTTTCAATTCGATACCAGCATGCAAGCGTGCATCGTACGGGCTTAAATTAAAAAATCTCGTTGTCTGCATTGCCAGCGTAATCTTGATCGTTAATTAGTCCCCGAAAAGAAGATTCTCCCTCGTCCGAGTCATTGTCGATGTACTTCGGGCCCGTCGCGTTCTCCGAGTCTCATAACAATCGACTACCGACTGTACGACGGTCAAGTTAACCCAACGAAGCTCGATAAGCCTGAGCATACAGTAATCTTGATTCTCATACTGAACGCGATTATAATTTGGCGAGGCAAACGAGTGTAGCGACCAAGTTCTCTCAGGATCACCGAACTTGTCTTCTCGGCTGCGTCTTCGTCTTCCGTATGTGTGCGTGTGCGTTTTTTTTCCTGAAATAGAGGCTCGAGTGCCCTCGTGCCGGGTGAGCAATTTGCATCGAAATGCGAATCGATACTGTATCCAACGTGGCTCTGATGATGATCGCACGCGGCGCGTTATCCCCAGTGCAAACATCGTCAGGGAGAACTATGCATTCTCCGCAGCGAATGCAATATCAGAAGAAGAAGAAGAAGCAGAAGAACTGCGATGGCGAAGCCAGTGTAGACTGGGGGTTCAATTTAGAGTTTGTTTCGCTTTTGAATTCACTATATGATTGGATCAATTATTTTTTATTGCAATTTATAGTCATTTATTTGTTTGTTTTGCAAATCCGAGAATGGCAGGATAGTCTCGTTATGTGAGTTCTTCTCAGCCTTTCGTGGCAGACCTTTGTGAAAAAGGGCCTGCGGTGCTTTCCTTTCTTGCGATGTAGTTCGACTCTCGACGCGCATTGAGATTCAACATGCAGAGAATTACCTCGCACTGACCACTAGACCAAAATGGGACAGAATGGAGCAGAGAAGGGGATCGAGGATGGGCGAATGTGCGGTATGGCTTTCGATTCACGCGCGGATAGAGCACCCATGAGATACTTCGGCCAGGATGAACAACTTTATGAGAAAAAGCGCAACCTCAGAATAGTAGCGTACTTGATTGTATATACAGCACTACATTGGGACTGTAATACGCAATGGGGGCTTCGAGGTTTTTACTTCCAGCCACATACTGCGTCAGAGTGGCGGCGCTTTATTGCCTGTGGATCAGCGAGTGATTCGCGAAGGCTTGGCAAACGCATAACTATGCGTGACCTTAAGAATATACAATATTTTTACAATCAGAATAGTCAATTGCAAGGCTTGTAAGAAACTTTTTTTTTATATTGCAAAAAGGATTAAAAGAGCCAATGGCTCAGTGGTTGAAAGGTACGATTGAACCGTGGAAGAAATAAATTGAAGAAGTTACCCCATGACATACAAAGAATCGAATGAATATTCCGCGTCACAGTGGGGTTTGGACAGGCGGGAGTTTATAAATCGTCCACCTTTGGGAAACGAGGCACCAGGGATCGCGTCTGAAGAAACAGCCACCGCCGTGGAAAACAGGGGTCTCAACAGCAGCAAAGAGTAGCAGGATATACGGCTTGTATAGCCGCGGTGTAGGGCATCGATAGTAAGAAAAATCTTTATAGGCACAGCTCCGAGCTCCTTATGAAGCGCCGTGTACCGCCCTCGAGAATCTCTTCCTTCTCCTCTCGCACTCTCCTCGTCTTCTTCCCCGTCTTCTGGAATTCTCCGGCAACAATTCCGCGCGCGCGCGGAACAGAGTCTTTTACGGGAGAGCAATCAGCCAGAGTTCTTCGAGTTGTCCGGCAACAGGTCCAAGTAAAGATCCCCACGGTGCGGCGTTTTTTTTTCATGAATTCAACGCTCGATGCCAACGCTCTTTTTACGTGAATTTCAGTTGTTTTGTGTCTGCTCGTGCGGTTGTTGCTATCCGGAGTAGTACACCAGGCTGATAATTTATTGCCTTGAGGATGTTAGTCAGACACTATACATACGCAACTCTGGTCCATTCTCGATTAAAATGATCAGATGTTTATTAATAAAACTGCTAACAATTACATTGCCGATTGCATTCAATTATCATTCTGAACATAGAGATGGTTATGCACAGGCAATGTGGAGGCAATCAAAATTGCTATAATGATGAAAAAAAAAAAAAAAAACTGAATCCATAAATCGACATTTTTTGATAAATTACTAAATGACATTTTTTTTCGGTATTTTTCAGCTGCACATCAAAATACGTGGGCGAGTACTGTCAGCATCTGAATCCATGCCACAAAGGTCCACGATGTCAGAACGGAGGTTCGTGCAAGGTACGAGAGGGCACCGATGGCCGGACACCCTCGTTCGTATGCTCGTGCCCTGTCGGTTTCAGCGCCAGTCTCTGCGAAATTCCAATCCCAAACGCGTGTGACTCCTCGCCCTGCCAAAATGGAGCTGCTTGCATCCTCAATACGCTGCACGACTATGTGTGCACCTGCGCCACGGGATACACAGGTAAACAAAAAAATAAAAAGAAAAAAGACTGGGTAAAAACGCCTAACTATATTATTACATCCATTTTTTTCATACTTGTCCCTTGCGTTTTTTGCGAATTTTTATTTATATCTCAGAAAGTTTGAAATCTCTTTCCGATGGCAAATTCTCCGGACGTGGCGTCATACCCATATCGATCTGCGTGGGTTAAACAAGGTGACGCCCGCCGCCGCTTCAACTACACGTCGATTACGCGATGAAGGTGTCCTCGCGGTGCATTTAGATCCATGCAGATCTACGCTACAGTACCGTTAATCGAGTCACGCTCATAATTATTGCAAACGCGAGCGCCGAGCCGAGCGGCGGTTAACGAGGTGTGACCGGATATGCAGGGAAAAATGATCATATAACACGTATCGACGATAATTATATGAACGATAGTTGAGCGTGGGAAGTCGTTGATATCACAACTTTGCTTCGTTTTATATATTTACTCGGCGTTGCCTGCGTGTGGTCATTAAATTAGTAGTTATTATTTCAAAGTAGGTCTTACACTCCGGAAATCGCTTGGAAGGTTTATTCGAAAATATGAAGTTTCCTGAGAAAAATTGAGCAACTGATAATCCAAGAAAATATATAAATGTCTCGAATCTTTGGTTATTACAAATCATGTCTATAAGTCGCCTTAAATTACGACGGAAACCGGATAAAAATAATTCTGTCCTGTGCACGCGCGGCTGGACCACATTGACGAATAAATCTGTAAACTCTCGTGGAATCCGGGCAAAGATAGTCCGCGAGAGGCCGAGCCGGATAATTGGCGAGCGAGCGAGATGTGAGCAGCGCTGTTTTCTTTGGTCCCAGTGGCTCTCGATCGACCGCCTTCCAAGAAGACCTGCTTTCTCTGCCCGCTGCACTTCCTCGACATATCTATCGCAGCCTCGAAAATTTCGTTAAGTTTGAAAGTACGTCAGTTCTCCCGATGCAGTTTAATTGCGGTAATTTTTCAATGAAAGTTACGGTGTCCAGTCGTAATGTCAGATTAATTGGTTGAGAATCTCTTATCCAGACAGCAGGTACAGTGGAGTATACCACACGTCCCTGAGAAAAAGGGTCATCTTCTGTCTTCTCATTGGCTTGATCTGCTCGTGCGTCAAAGCGAGATAGATAATTGTAGGTTGCGATGGGAGTAGCGAGGCTAGTAATTAGTTCCACTAATCAGCGCTGGTAAGAAGGCGCTCGGTGCGTCTCTCGCACTATCTCCACGCGAAACATCTCTCGAATTTTTGCAACTGTGCGCTTCTACCTTCGTTACACTTTATCGTAGACTTTGTTTATCTCGTGTATCTAATTATTTGTCATCACTTTTCAATCACACAGGTGAACACTGCGAGAGACTCGACCACTGCGCTTTGTCACCGTGCAGAAACGGCGCCGAGTGCAATTCGCTCGAAGATCGTTACGAATGTACATGCGCGCCGGGTTTCACTGGAACAAATTGCGCCGAGGATATCGACGAGTGCGAACGGAATCCCTGCAAGCATGGAAGCTGCAAAAATACGCATGGATCTTACAAGTAAGTACCGATTGATTGGTAACTACATTTTTTTTTACTTAAAGTTTCATTTGGAGGAAATCGTTTTACGTAAAATCGCGTTTTGGTAATAGAGAAAAGTTGGAGGAGCACCCACTAATTATGATTTTCCATAAACGCGCGTAGAGAAATATGAAACCCGGAAGTTTTCCCAAGTTCAAAGCCCAGCCCATATCGTTCGCGACTCTATAGGGCAACATACCTGCTGCCAGGCTTTGGCGAGCTGTCGCCCGAATATGGAATCGATAGATCCCTCTCGATACCGCCACTCGATTTATACCCGGTGATTATTTTTTAACCCATGATTACCTAAATCGTTGGAGTGCGCGGTGACCGCTCACCGCGCTCACGGCTGCGATATCCCCATAGTTGATGGACTTTGCGTTCGCCGGGGCGAAGGACCGTACGGAATAATGGCTTGTGGCTGTTGGTACCGCGTGCGCGAGAGCTTCGGCACGTCCAAGTAGAGGCACTGAAAGACTTGAGGATGAAGGTGGTGAAGAAGAAGGAGAAGAAAAAGACGAAGAAGAAAGAATAGACAGAGGGAAGAGGAAGAGAGGCGATGCGCCTGCGTTCTGTTACCGTCCCTACTCCTTTCAGAATTCCTATACATCTCCGTCTATATTTACAACAGTCCCCGAGGCAAGAGTGTCGCTCGAGTTTGTCCTCGCAATTACCAATTGATCACGGACTCCCCCCTCGGCATAAGGTCCAACGTGGAAGCAGTTGGCGCTGAGAAGATGAGAATATATACAGAGAAGACACGAGGGCCGACCCCAAGGAGCGATCAATCCCACGCGTCATTAAAAATTTCATACTTCGTTCAACGTACGAATCGAAAAATATTCAGCCCGAGTGTTTGCAACTGCCGGTATTTGTTTCCGACTGCCAGCGGAGCCGATGACTGAGTCCAAGTTTGGTTTAAAAAGCACCATTTATTGGTTACAATGAGTTATTTAATACACACACACATACACATCGTTTCAACTTATTTGTTGACTATAAAACTAAAAATGCTTTCATCTTCAAGTGTAATTTTTTTACGAGATCGGCTAATTAAGACGCAGGGATGGTTCGAAGCCACCCCCAGGAAGCACAGTAGCCGACGATTATTCGCCACCGTCACCGATGCCAGAACTGCATAGCCGAGAACTTTCCAGCTGGCTAACCGCGCGGAACATTCTGCTGGTGGTGCACACCTGCACCTGCGAGAGGATTCCTCATTCCTCCTCTTGCGGCTGAGCATTAAGCCGTGTCTTTGGGTCTGTGACCTACCTCACCCCACCCCTGCGCAAGACACTGACGTGAATCTTTTTCGCGTGATTTCTGGCTTCTTCCGAATCGCAATCCTCTTCTTGACCGACTTATCACTCGCGTTATTTCATTCTACATATTTTCTACTGGAAAAAATCCAGCTGAGCATGGAAAAGGACCGGTGACTCCAGAGAAACGCTGATGAATAGAAAAGACGAATCTCGCACAGAAACGAGAACAGTATTCGTAGAAACGTGTTTGAATATCGCGGTTTTTATTGGGGGTGGCAGCAGCAGAGGCAAGAAGCGTGGTCAGTGCGAGTTCCGAATCCGCGAACTAGAGACAAGGAGGATAATCGCGCGAGCCTCTCGGTTCATACGTGACTTGAATGACTCGCGTGGGAATTTCGACTTGTGCCGGATGCGAGATTGGCCACCGCCGCCGCTTCGCTCTAGCTCGTTGTCTCGGCTAATATACATGCCCGCGGTCGCGAGGCGGACACGCTTTCGTACCTCAGGACACGTCGTCATCGTGGTCGTCGGCGATTAAATTTCGTTAGGAACCCGGTAATTCACTATATGAACGACCGAAAATCTCACGAGCCATCCGTTTGTGCGCCGCCTAAAACGACAACTGCACGGGTTGAATTCAAATTCATTGCTTTATTCTCGCAAAAAAATTTTCGACTGTGAGTTATGGAAATTATTGTCTCCTCGGTGCAAAACAGAACTCGCGTTTTCACATTTATCGCTGTATGCATTAGCATAACACGCATCTAATTCACGATCCAGTTGGCACACGATGAGTTTGTCGTTATGAAAGAGCACGCACAGAGAGCGAATAGCTCGAGGTCAACGCTCGGGATTAAAATGATCCTGAGAAATCGCGCGAGTTAATTATATTACGAGTCTGCGCGGTATTATTGTTGTCGGTACACTCGCGTTAAACACTCGTGCGAGTCTGTCCGATTAAATGGAATTTCCAGGGAATATGGTTATCGACGTCGAGATACGGACTGTAATTTCTGCTCAGAGACTGTGCAATGTCCAGCCGAAGCTAACGGCCTTAAACTCACTCGAAGCCTCGACCTCGCTCGACATCATCGACTGACTATGCCGTACGCCGCGAATCATCGGTATATCCCACATGCTGTAATCAATGCGTGTCTTGTAATTATAGGCGAGGTGCGTACGTAGTCGGGTAACGACGATATCTCGCCCTATCAATGAGTAAATGCTCGACGAGTGTTGAGTGACGATTTTAATCAACGGAAATTTAATTAACGAGAGAATCAATCTTCTCCTCTTCCGAAGGATCTTGTAAAATAATTATCAGTAGAAAGGTGCTTGAAAGAAAAGCAAGCAAATTTTGGAGAAATGCAAAAAAAATACATTGTTTTTTTTTCATTGCTTTTCGGAATCAGACTGTTTTTAGCCTTGACGAACCTGGCGATTTGTGGCGAATTTTTTTTTTTTTCGATTTAACGAAGTTTTAAAATCCTATCCGATGGCAAATTTCCCGCTGATTCCAAAAACGACAGGTGTTTGCCCGAAAAATCGAAAATTCGAGAAGAAAAACGCGAAAAACAATTTTTTTTTCTGAAAAAACTGCCAGATTTCGCGATATTAAACATCAAACTGCTGCCGGTTGGCCGAACGACCAATCAGATGCTGAATAAATCGACAACAAAGATTGCTCACGAACTTTTTAATACAGGACTCTTGGTATGCACTTAACAACTCGTCGCCACGTAGTTATATAGTGTATCAGTCGCGATTACTCGGCGGAATAATTGTATCTTGACAATGATCGGAGTTTCAAGGCGCGACACTTGTACTGACTCACAGATCGGTGAAAGGTGTATTGTATGTAGGAAATGATCGTGGGATACCTCGATAAAAAAGACTTAGACGTCTCGTATTGATCTATCGAGGACAGTGTTTGGTAGAACAGTGTCTTAAGAGGTCTCTTGCTTCGTAAATCATCTTGCAATACGCTAGTCTCGTTCTCCGTGCATATTGTAAATCAAAATGAGTCTTGGAACAAAACATGACATAATACCTATGAACAAAACAATTGACTTGTACTTTTTGGGACGGTCGAAGCGACAAAGCGACATCGTTGACTGGGAAAGTCCCTAAAGTGGTCAACTATGAGGAAACGTTGACTCGTTGACTGGGAAAAGAAGAAACTGCGCGCAGCTGACGTAACGATTATCGGGTGGGTACCAATTCAAGCAATTACGGTGGGAAAGCTCTATACTCGTCGTGGCCGTATCCAGGGTGTCCCGTTAACGACGTTAATCCGTCGCGTTAACGTTCGCGCGCGCGCGCGCTCCTTGAAAATTACAAACTGGACCATACGTTGTCGCGCTTGCGTCACCAGCGCCCCTGGACGCCCGATATATTCGTGTGTGTGCGTGTGTATGTAATATACTCGTACAAATATATATTATTCGTGCGGTCGCCCTGTAGTTTTGCAGGCACTTCGGTATTATCGTTATTACACGCTCGAGGAATTAATGACGCGTTGCGGACGGTCGATGTACACGGTGAGCACGAGAGGAAGCGAGATAGAGATTGGCTCGCTCGCGTAGTCGGCACCAGCAGCAGCAGCAGCCCTGGGCCCGTTAACGTTGCGCTCGAGTACACTCAAATCGATCTCCTTCGATTCTCGAGCTGCGACTCGTAAATTTTCTAAACGTTCAAAGCCTCGAACACACGCTCTCCGATCTTCCTACTTTGCATCGACGCACACCAAACGCTGCACTCGGATGCAGGAATGCAGAGGTTCTGCAAGTAAAGATATTTATAACGCGGAATTCAAGGCAAACGGCCCAGTTTTCAATTTTATTTATTAAGCTATAAAACGAAGAATTTTTTTGTGGACTTACACAAAAATTCCATAAACTAAAATATAATGACCATCTACAATTACCAATTATATTGATCACACGTTTCTTTCTCGTAGTACTGTGTTACTAATTAAATTTGAGCTCGTCCAGCGTCCACAATTGGGCTATTGACCTTGCGCAAAGATGGAAGTAGGCCACTTGCGCACGAACGCTTCGTACATAACGCTCAATGTGTTTCCGTTGATGAGTTTTTCATCCAAAGGGCCCCTTGATGCGATTTTTGATAAACACACTCGGTGCGTTATTTCGCTACCCCATCGACCGTGACGCACGTGCATTTTTTAATTTACCCTCGCGGACGTTTCTCTTTTTTCTCGCACTTTTTTCTTGCGGTGCAGAATAAAAAATTTAAGAGTGGCGTTAGTTGCAGGGTTGCTCGTATATACTATATAATCGTTCCGTCCAACGAGCCGAAGCTACGAGTGAAGCTGCGCGGGGAATGCGCATGCGCGGCCGTTTAATATTCTCATCGGGAATGTTTTCATCGAGAAATTTGATGGCCTCGTAAAGGCTGATCGTACCGCAGTTCCTCGCGCGGCGGCTTCGTCTCTTCGTTCATTCAGCTCTAGCTATATATACGCCTTTGACTTTCCTGCGCCAGACACCGCACTCGCGATCCGACTTCTTCGTCTTCTTCTGCTTCTTCTCCTCCGTCCCCTTCTCCTTCTTCTTCGTCGCTGCCGCTTCGATCTTTCTCGCGGATCCAATTTTCGCCCGGGCCCAATTTGACGTCAATTAAACGGGGGCCTTCTCGGCTGTTGCTGCCGTTCTCGGCGTCCTCGTCCTCGTCGTCGTCGTCGTCGAGCTCTCAACGCGAGACCGCGCGCATTAATTTTCGTGAGCCCTGCGTGAACGCTAATGACAAAACTGGTCGCGCGGCGTGATGCACACATAAGAGAATATATGCGGCGTAGTGGACGAGCCGTACGAACGGTAGTCTCTCGTTTCGTTCCACAAGCTTGTCTTCTAACACAGACACACACACTCTTAATTACTTGTCATATATTATTGCGATAATTTTCGATCTACCATATTCTTTAAAAATAAATTCATGGTCGAAATAGAGACGAAAAATTGGAAATTTGCAGGAATTATTTTTCTTTGGATTAAAAATTATGATAGAACGGAAATTATGGTAATTCCTTAGATTAAAAAAAAAAAAATCGTTGGTCGTGTCAATCGATACAGGTATTCGGTATTTCAAGTAGGTATTGCTGTGCCTTACTTCCGTACATCGTGAGGTATTTTACGAAAGTTCCTCTCGTGCAATTGACGGCGCGAAAGAAGCGAGACCGTATTTACGAAGCGGTTCGCGACGAGCATTGAGTCATTTGTCGTTGCCACGTCTGTATAATGCATCGACTGTTGCGGGCTCGTAGCGCAGAGCTCGACGATCGAGAACTGCGATATTATGCTGCTCAGGCTTGTCGAGGACCACGATCGTATACATCCTCCAGGCCAACGTAAGGAGCAAATAAGAATAGAAAATCGTGGCGGAATCGATTGGCTCTCGACGCGGACTAGATTCAAGGGCTACGACAAGCCGGAGCCTGACAATTTATCCTCGGCGCTCTCTCCCTCTCTCTCTCTCTGCAATCGCACCACTCGCCGATAACTCGAATAAAGTTTATCGAGAGGGGTTGAATTGCATCGGGCCGTTTACGTTTCGCGGAACCCACGAGGATTGCATACCACCGTGCTACGCGTCTTGGAATCTGCTGTCGTGCAGCAACACTGTATAAGCTCAGCGAGCGTATTTCTTCCGAAAGATACAAAGATAATCGACACCCGACGTTCACGGGCGAGTAAATCGACGATCTAAGGATCGAAACGCATCGTCGCTTCGACGACGAGATTTACCGCGATCGACGCGACGTTTCGCACCCGAACTTACATGCAGCGTCGGTGATCAAAGAGGTAACCTGCCTCGAGAAGGGAGAACTTGAGTTGCGACCAGCAGGGTCAGCTCCGGTCGACGCTGCTGCATTCGGTCGGCCGTTGCTGCTGAGGTTGCCTAACACGTACCACCAGGCGCCGACGACTCTGAGGTCTTAATTGGCCAGAGGGATATATATTCGTCACGGGACATGCTATACGTAGCTCGCCTCGAGAATAGAGCGACTGCCTAATTAATTAGTCTCAGAGACAATAATTAATTATGGCGAAAAAGAATCTCGGACCGGAGAAGCGTGCGCTTATTCGTGGCACTTTTTCAGTCGCTCCGCGGTTCGACTCCTGCCAGAACACTTCCATTGCTTTAATATTGTCTTGAAGCTTTTAATATTGTCCAAGGCTGCAAAAATGAGATTACAAAGCTTTTGTGGATTTTACGAGAAATTTTATTTTCACAGTGGAACCGACCAAAGCTATTCGGCTCCGTTGGTATTGCAAAGGCGAAGAAAACGCACTGGAACGCGCGTCCGGCCCTGAGGCGTTGGAGCAGGTTCGAGATGCCCGATACCACAAGTCAGAAATGGAACCCGGGCCTGGCTCGGTGGCTTACGGCACTCGGACTGGTTCCTGGATCGCGGGCGCGAGCCTCGCCGAGCTGACATATTTCGTCGAGGCCGTGGCTCGAGGCCCCGTAGAGCTCGGCTACGGACCTCCCCCCCCCACTTACCAAGAGATGCCCCGCGAGCGCGTGCAAGAAACAAAAAAAGCGAAAAAAGAACGTCCGAGATGGAGCAGCATGAGCAGAGACAGCAGAGAGACTCGGCGAAGGCAGCGGACGTGAATCATGCGAGCCTCCGGTGCTCCGTTGGAGACGCATAAACATTGGCGCGAACCTCTGGACGGCGGACCCCGCACCGGGGCACCCTTCGACGACTCAGCGAGCAGCAGCAGCTTATGCCCTCCTCGGTGTGGTCAGGGTCCGCTAACCGAATCGAATAACAACGAAACTCACCCATCGCATCGCACGGGAAAGAGCGAACACCCAGACGACGCGTGCACCGTTTCGATAACTCGTTTTACACGCTCCGAGAATATTTCGCGATGTACCCTCGGCTGATAATACTCAATCCGGTTCGGATACAAAAAAAAAATGAAATAAAAAGAAAACAACGCAGCTACCGATACGAAATCGGTTGATCGCTTTTCGCGTCGAAGCAGCGAGAGCTGTCGTTATAAAAGAAGATTTACCATTTTTATTTACATTTTTATCACGAAAAAAAAAAAAAAAAAAAAAAAAAACAATTTTTTTTTCGCATTGCAACGTTAACCCTGTAACTTCGTGCGCCATATTTGCTCAAAACACGAGACAATTTGATTCATCCACACGTCGAATTTTCGTGATTTATTCGTACGGGAAAAAATATATTTCGATAAAACGTGATATAGTAACGGGAGAAGCGTGCCGGAAAATCGAAGCCCATATCGAGAAATTCAAAAGAGATCCTCCTGTCGAATCTCCGGGGAATATAGTGCGTAGTCGAGGATCCTGGGTCGACGTTCATTGGCCCAACGGCTGCTGCTGCGGGTTAGCGGCATGAGCGCTCGGCACGGGGCGGCCCCCCCCCCCCCCCCTCCCCTGACAACGTCTAGTTGCTGGACGGACAGACAGAACGAAGAGGGAAAATCCCGGGGTCCGCTCGGCTATTGTCCCCGCTGAAAACGTGCCCCTAAGGGCGTCGCTATTCTGCGGGGCACCCGAGGCTTTTCGTGTGCCTGTTCTGCCACGTTCGGCTCCGACCCCTCGCGCGTACCCTTCGCCTTTTTTTTCGAGAGGGGGGTCGTGTATGCCCGGCGACATCCGGCAAACAAGTGAAAATTAAACTGCTCGTTCTGTACATCGCGTGCGGCGACGGATTAAAGCACTCTCGTTGCTATCGATAAGCTGTCATTCGGTGTAATTTATATCTCACTGGTGCGCATGTACGAACTTATGCGTACAGCTTTCTAATTCCACTAAATTATTTTCTGTATCTCTTTAATGTTTAACCTCGAGATTTACCGCGCGATGCGGTCACCCTTTTTCACTGTTGTTTCTCACGAAGATATTTCCCAGTTCGTATCTGTTGCCATAATGTTTGGACAATTTTTTAATTGCACAAAAAATCAGGACACTTCATAAACGAATTTTTGTGTCGCATAACATAAATGGAATAGACAATCGGATATTATATGTGAGATTATCGAGAACTCCGACAAAGT
Source organism: Itoplectis maculator (assembly GCA_964034905.1). NCBI lineage: Eukaryota > Metazoa > Arthropoda > Insecta > Hymenoptera > Ichneumonidae > Itoplectis > Itoplectis maculator. The sequence goes on from OZ035861.1 coordinate 2,858,720, forward strand.
TGAGGTCAGCAAAACCGATTTCATTGATACGGAAAAATGACGCGTCAAATGAATTATCGCGCTTCGTATAATGTTCGCAAAACGCGAAGATTAAAAAACTGACGTTGATTGTAACGAGGGTGACTAAAGCACAGGCTTTACATCTCGCGCTGCAATTATTTTCGGCAATCAAATGTATTCAGTGGGGCCCATTACACGCCTGTAGGATCTCGAGCGGCAGTCCGAGAGTTGCACACGGGGTATCGAAATATTATTCGTACCAGTAGTGTACATCGCCGCGTGGAAGCGGTGTACATCGAAGCCGGGGATTTAGCTTTCTCTCCCTCGCGTGAAATCGTCAGCGGAGAGACAGGCGTGCGAGCGAGCGAAAGACTCCACGGTCAGGGGGATCGGCTCTCAGCAGCAGCAGCAGCATCAGCATCACCAGCAGCAGTGGCGACGGTGGCGGCAGCAGCAGCAACAACGGCAACAGCATCGAGTTTTGCGGCCGGCGAGATCCGCAGACCCAGGTGGTTCTTTCCAGCGAGAAAGACGGAGAAAGAAGGGAACGCGCGGCGGCCGATGATGGCGCCGCGCCGTGCGACGAACGAAGAGCCCCGGCGAACGAGTAAAAGATAGAATGCGAGCGGCGCGGCGGCGAGCGTCAAGTGCGAGGGAGGGAAAGGAGAAAATCCGACGAGAGCGAAGGAAGGACAGAGCGAGCGGCGAGAGAGAAAGGACGAAAAAGCAAGCGCGGTCCTCGGTCCCGGGGCAGCCTGTTGCGGGGGAGGGGTTCGGCGAGAAGGGAGACGACGGGCCCCGAGAGCCGAGAGCGCACGGAAACGCCCGAAGACCCGTGCGCCACCGCAGCGGCGCGCGTCAGAACGTATAGCCAGTCGGTACGAGCCGCCCGAGAGCGTAGCAGCACCGCTGTGTCGACTCCCAATCCGTGCGAAATTAAATTATTTAAACAACGCTATTCCACGGATTATCGAGGCGATTACGTGTGTGTCACCAGTGAAATAACCTACAGTGTTGTTAACGCGACAATTTCTGTGCAGACTGGATAATTTAAGTGTATTTCGAAAAACTGTGACCCAAGTTTATTCCCACTGACTGTCGTGGCGCTGAAACAGGGGCATGGATTATTACAAGGGTTGATCGAGTGACGTGACGTCTTCAACGATACACATGGATTATTAAACAACATTGCATAGTGACAACGAGTGATTATCGTTATCTTCTGTATCAGTGATAAACAAAAAATAAAATACAAAAAGAAAACGTGTGCACGATTGTGGATTATTTTGGATACTCCGTTGCTCGTTTACAACCGGAATCGTCGGCGATTTGTGACTGGGATCTGGAGAGATAGAAGTGAGAGGATCGGTGTGGGGCGATTGATGCCTCGTGATTTGGCAACGCCTCGAGATTGCTTCGACTCCCGTCATGGATAGCACGGTGATTCGTCGTAACACAGGATAAAGGCAATTTGAGCGAGTTTAGCGGCGGCCTCTCGAGTGGACACTCGGGTTATAGTCGGTGCGATCGTAAGCTCGGTGCTGCTGCTGCTGCGGCTGCTGCATACGAGCGGCTACCACCGCGTTGCTAGCGAGCGGCTGGCTGCTGCTGCTGCTGCCGCTGCCGCTGCTGCTGCTTCTCCGGCGGTGAAGGCGCGCGCGCGCGCGCGGCCGCGTGTGCGTGTGCGTCAGGACGAGTGAGCGGGAGCGAGCTAAGCGCAGGGAAAAACGTGGGAAAGCGCCGGTGCGTCCGAAGCGTCCTAAACGCGGCGGCCAACGCGTCTCGCGCGCCCCGTACGTCGAAAAAAAAGCCTGAATGAAAATTGTATATTCTCGCTGAAGCTGCGTCCACTCGCACTGAGAAATCGTTGCGCAAGCGACAAACTCCGTCGGTCGAAGCCCCCCCGACTTGACTCGCCGGAGGGAAATAAATAAACAACGCGTTCCATTGAAACTATGAACTCTCTCGCCTCTCGAGGTTATCGACGGAGCAATTGATTGTCGGTGGAAAGAAATCGCAGTCGCTGAACCGCCTCGGCGATGTGGGATTGGCGCAACGACATAAATTGATAAATAACATTTTTTTTTCCGTGGGTGTAATAAGTGTGGAAATTGTGATAAATCGTAATAGGGATAATTGTTAAGTAGTACAGTGTAAAGCGGAGAATCGTCGTAACGAAGGATTAAGGTGGAACGGTGCAATCTCAAAGTTCTAGTGAACCAACGGATATAAATACGTATATTATTATTTTTTCGTAACGAAATATTTTATCCGTCTCGTGATAACACGCCGCGGGTGACTTGGTGCAATTTTCTTGTGTGGGTGACCGACAAAGTTTTTTTTTTTTTCTTCGTGATAAAGTGTGCATTTGGAAAATACAAATTAAACGAATTTTATCAAGTTATCCTATAAATATTGAGATATTTATATTCATATAGATAAATAAATATATATATATCAGTTATAAACACGCTTGGATGGTCGGAAGTGTGAATTTATCCGAAAAATGCGTAGCGACGGGATAACTGAATTAAAACACACGTGAAGTTTGATGAAATATGTGGAATACGCCCTGGAGTTACTCGCGAGCTCCGAAAATCACTGAAAATGCGTGTCACGAGTGTGTTTCTGGTGCTCCTGCTGGCAGCGAGTGCAAGGTGCAGTCATTTTTTCTTTCTTAATTATCGAGAACAAATAATCAAGCGTTGACCACCGTTTCGACTCTGGTCGATGCGATTGTCACGCGACGAGGAATCGAATCGGCCGACGGCCGGCGATGATCGAACGCGAGAACCGTGGGAAAGAAAAAAAAATAGAGACATTCGGGGAAACGATGATGATAATAAGAATAATAATAACGATCTTGCGCCAAACGTTGGTAACTGTCCATTGTGAGTTTTCCGGGTTTCGCGCTGCCGGATACTGCGCGGAAAGCCGATATTCCCGCTCGATAAGAGACGCGCCGCGCGCGCGACACGCGATCCCCGGGCTCGGAAACAATAACGCTCGTTGTTGAAGCTTAATTTATCGTTCCACTTGCCGGCGGTCGCTCGAAGATGATGCTCGTCGGATTCGCGATATGGGCTCGTAAATTCATAAGCGCAACTGTTTGCGGTCGAACGAACAGTTCTATTCGAGTCTCGCGTGACGTTTTATGCTTATTGTTTACACTTGACTCTCGAATGTTCGCTTTTCGTACGCGGCTGTTGCCTCTGTCTGCGACCAGGTATCGAGTATCTGGAATTGTGCAGTTCCGTTGCAACGGTCGTCGTTTTTCGTGCCAATCGACACCCTTCAATGCGGCGAGACGACTATTTGCCTCGAATTGCACTTTTCGATACTTCATTGCGTCGCTATCGTTTGCAATACATTTTTTTTCTCTGACGTTTGGTACTCAAAAAATTACAATGCGATGTTGCGGTTATTTTTAAATGTCACATACTGATTGTTTTTTAATGTTTTATCGAAATATTTTCAGATGCATGTGTACGACCGGATATACTGGACAAAATTGCGAGAACGACTACATACCCTGTGATCCATCGCCGTGCGAGAACGGCGGCTCGTGTCGACAGATTAATCTACTGGACTACGAATGCAGCTGTCCCGAGGGTGAGTACCACGAAAAATTGTTTGCTTTACCGATAAGCTCCGCAACGTTGCTCCGAACGTCTACCAACAGAAATCGTACGTTCGAAAACGTCAATTCGGTTCGATCCAATGTCGCTTCCGGACCCTGTGCAGCTGATATTTAAAAAACATACTTATCGGATATTACCACCAGGTTTACCGGCTTCCTTCGCCCCGCAATTGCACAATGTATTCCTGTAGAAGAAGTTGTCGAAAGTATGCGGAGAAGTCGAGGTTTTGACGAGGTCTTCCAAAGATAAGCTTTTTTCGTCACGGTTCCAGTCTGTTTGGCACTTTTTCCACTCCGAGGCCGCTTCCAGTGGTTTAATAAATCTCTCGCGTATGGCTAGAATATTGTTACCCCAAAGGTGCGTTCGCATTGCGTAATAATCCTCGAGTGCACCGCGCGTACGTATCCCCTCCGCTGCATTAGCGCTGTTACAAAAGTCCTCTCGTGCATGCCGCAGTTTGATCGTTGATGGAAGTGAGACTGTGGTACTGCAAAGGAGGAGACGAGGACGAAGACGACGACTGAGAAGAAGAAGGGAACTGTGGAAGAGCGAGCAGAGGAGAGGAGCGCGGAGAGGGGAAACGATTACTCGGAGTAACAGGTACACTCAACAGGGTCGGCCGAGTATTTCATTACACGCGCGCGCGCTCGCAACAAGGTGGATGCTTAATTCGAGAGCCTAGGGTCAGCCTAGCGTGGCCTCCGCTCCTACCGCTCGCTGCTCTCCGTTGCTCGCTCTCCGCGCGCCACACGAATATATCGTACAATGCGTTATACTCGACTGTTTTTTTTTCTTCTCTTCTTCTCCTTTCCCTCTTTGTCTCTCTGTCCTTCTCGGTTTTACATAGTTCTCCCCCCCAGAGGGCCTCGCCGCCTCTTCCGCACCTTCGCCTTCTCCCTTCGCGCACCGCTACCCGCTTCTTTTGCCTTCCATACTTCATCTTCTTTCCCAGGCGGACCACAACCGTGGCGGCGACCCCACCTCTCTCTCCCTTCGAGCTCTCCAACTTACCGCCGCCGCCGCAGTGACGTGCGTGCTCGTCTCGTACGAGTGTGCGAAGGCATTATGTTGAAGTTTGCATCGTTGGAAAGCAACGAAAATAAATGAAAAACTAATAATTTTAATTAACCTAAAGGATTGTATTGGGTATAAAAAGTTATTATAACGATTGATCGTCATAATAACTTTTTAGAATCGTTAGAATCATTTTTAAATCGTTAGAATAATTATTTTCAAAAATGTTCGTTGCATTCGAACGATGCAATCTTCAACATCATGCGAAGGCCTCTACCGCTGGTAAACCTTTTTTTCCTTCGCTTTTCGCTGTTTGCCCTAGGTCGTCTTCTTCTCGCAGCATTAATTTTTGAACTTCCGGTATTTTTCACTGCATACAAATTATTCATATTCATTGTCGAAAAAGTGTACTTCGCAGTCCTAAAATCCATATTTCGGAAATTGTAATCTTGATTTTCGTCGATGCTTCACAGTTTTGCTTCATTCTGTTTCATTTTTCTCCGCTACGACGGAATTATTTTACCGAGACTCGTCGGACGTGTCCCGCCGATGTCTCGATCGACTCGCAGTCGGAAAACCGGTGCTCCGCCCCTCGGATCCGCGAACCCGGCGCTCGGAGCAGGATCCGAGGAGTTAAAACACCCGGCGGGGGGAGAGGGGGGGCGGTGTAGCAAGGACGAGGTCGTAACTATCCTGCGCGCGGAGAGCCGCGCCTTTCGAGACGGCTTCCCCGTCGCTCGCCGCGCATATGCGAATCGCTTATGTATATACCTCGAAGCATTTTCCTCTCGGCTCGAGACGATTTGGTCGCTGTGCACTTGTGACGCTGCTCGCAGTGTCGTAATGCTTCAATCTCTGGCATTCCATTGTATTCGGCCCAAGCCAGACACTGGTCAGGCCCAGACAGGGACGTCACGGCCCTGACCAGGGTCTAACCAGCACCAAAACAGTCAGTATTTTCCATCTTTGAGCCTATTTCGCCACTTTTTTCAAACGTAAAAATTTACCTACGTCATTTTTCTGACGCACAGTCCCTGTGCACGTGTGCTGCTCGAGCAGTGCCCACTTCGCTAATTAGAAACCGCTCTATCGCCAACGAAGCGCGCGGTTAAGCGATTAACCGCGCACGCCCGATAGATTAATCGCACGGCCGAGATTCCGCGTCTCGATATATACACGGTCAGCAACTATTCCACCAGCGATGCAGCGCGTTTGCGCCTATATCCGTTGGCGTATCACCTCGCGCTCGCGGTGTACCGACGATACGTATATAAGTATGTCCAGCGAGACTACTTTATACCCAACCGCGAGAGACCATCTGTAGCAATATTCCAGAACGCAGAGCGCATAGAGCAAAGTCCAGCAAGGGTGGTCCTCGTCCCTCGTTGCGCCGATCGAATGTACCGACCGAGCGATACAACGTGTAATTGATAAATTCCGCTATACACGCGCCTCTCGACCTCCTAAACATTCGCGCGTTAACTCCGCGTTTATATTTAGTTTCCGCGCGATATTATTTTCGCTCGCGCTCCGACTATATAATATTATCGAGAGGGGTCGGAGGGGGGGAGGCGTTCGGTATCCCCTCGTCACTCTCGTGTTCTTACGACTCGAACACGCCGAGAATTCTTATGCAGTATTATACGAAACATATACCGAACACGCATGGACACTGCAACAAATCTCGAGGCTCGCACCCACACGATCCGGCTGTGCCCCCACCTCTTTTCCCTTCGTCCTCTCGACTCGGTCTCGGATTCTCGGGGAATAGACGGAACATTGTAGCGTCTATAGATATAGGCGCGCGGTGGAAAGGCTGGAGTCTGTTGCAGGATGTAAGATCGAGGAAGCGAGGCGAGCGGGTGGTTATGCGCTCGCCGCTGATTTATGCCGTTGAGCGAGCATAAAGTGCGTAGCACGGGGAGAACGGGAGATCAGGGCTCGCCGAAGGGAGGGGGAAGAAGGCGGCGAGCGGACACACAGCTCGTGTCTCTCCTCGTGTGGCTCCTCGCCTAGCTCGACGACTCCCAGAGAAATATACAAGCGAGCGATAGTCGAACGAGAGAGCGAAAGAGAGAGACCGGGACGAGGTCTCTTTCCCTCTGCTGTCTCTTCGATAGCTCAAGCCGAGCCGCGTGCGCTCACGCAGCCTCTGTGAACTCTCGCGTCTTGCCCTTACGTACACTCCTCCCACCACAAGAGCCCGTCTCGACGGATCGTTGGCATCGTCTCACTCCGACTGTCCATAGCAATCCCCGCCATCGCTGCTCGCGCAACGCTGTCTCGCTTCTATGCTTGGCACTCTCGATGCCGGTTTTATTTATTTTTGTCAATGGATACATCGACATTGCGATTTTTCTCAGCGTCAATTGTAAAGCCATCAAAGTGACGAGTTTTCCTATGACTCAAGTCCGCATTTTTTAAATTTAATTTTATGCAAAATATTATTATTTATATTTTCAGATTTACGAGGCGTTTCAGTGATTTCAGTGGCGACGTTCCACGCGACGCGGCTTGTCTCATTTCTCACTCTCTCTCTCTTCTTGAGGTTCTCGAGTCAAGGCGGCAGTCGCCTTTCCAACTTTCTCGTACTTAAAGCTTGGAGCTTGGATACGCGACTCCTGCGGCAGCAGCAGCAGCAGGACACCCAACCCCGCGAACAGTGCACAGTTTCCGACAGTGATGGATGCACGTCACGGCGTTACGTGTACCGTATACGCCAGACAGTGGAGCATTATCGTGGCGTACCGCGCGCAGCGTGCGGCAAGCAGAGCGAGGGAGACGGAGAGGAGCGGTATCGGTATCCATGGGTGGCAGCGGTTAACGTTCGTTGAAGCACGGCCGCGTGGGCAGTGAAGTAAACGAGGCGAGAACCAGATCTGGGCATGACGCTTTGATGCGTGCGTACCGAGAGCAATGCCTCACGCCGTACACGATCGTTCGGGCTCCGAGCGAATCTCTGAAAAGGATGGACTAGGCTTTTCACGCGTAGAATAATCTATTCTGCTCTCCGTGCAAAGGTCTATTCGAGTCTCTCGCCTGTTCGTTCGCATTGTTGATCTCCGTGGCGATGAAGAAGCTCGTAGTCGTTTTGAATTCACTTGAAGGAAAGAGTACAATACCGATGCAAAGCGGCGAAGCAAAAATACCATTCCTTTTCGGTATACACAAATTACAATGTACTCTTAATAAAATATCGGCTGTCGTGTTCGAAGGCTCCAATAGTATCTCGAATTTCCTTTGATTATTATATTATCATCACTGGACTGTTTCAACTATTTTAGTGTCGTTGCAAAATCATTGGCTTATGACGTCTCGTCGTGCTGAATGAAAAAAGAGATTCCCGCGTTAAATTATTGCGAGTTACCGAAGCCTCGGAGCGACGCGTGATTTTGCATACCGCAGTGCTCACCGCTCACGAGACTCTCTCTTGGCCTGAAAGGGAGAGAAGAGAAAGAGGAGCGGGGGAGGGGAGCGCAGAGCTCCCGCGAGTGCACCGCGCGGTAGTTCGCTGTGAACGTGACCTTAGCCTCGGAAGTGCCTCCCGCTGGCTGCTCCGGCAAAGCTCTTCGAGACCGCCAGCGCAACTTCCAACCTCGCGTATATTTTTTTTCTCCTCATTTTCGCTCCGCGCGTTACGTAGCCTCTGCCGCGAGTACACCTCGCGTGCTCGCCAGTTTCAGTTTCCACGCGAAATATTCTCGCGCCGCTCCCCGCAGGCGATACAGCGGCGCTGCGCGGCAAACCTCGAAAACACACACTGCGATTTTAGAAACGGACGCGCTTGCCTGCTTTAACATTGTAGATATTCAACGATTATTGAGGAACCTTCGGTTTAACTTTCAAAGCGAATTATTTCTACCTGCGCGCGCAATGCAACGTAGCATTTGGAAATCGGTATCTTTATATCGAAGAAAGACCTCTGACACAACGCAAATTGCACGGTTCATTTATATTTTCCATAGCTGGATGTTCAGATAATTTGTCGCAATTATCTTACGAGAATTTCGAAAGTTTGAGAAATTTATAAAAAAAAGTTTGCCTCGTTTTCGATTCGTAAATACAGTTGTAGAGAATTAAACATAAATACATTTAAATATAGTGTCTCGGAATACCTGCTCGATGCGTAGTCCATTAAATTCTTTTGTGCTTTCAAGCGCAATCGCGGATGACGGTAATGGGAGCAAAATAGCTCAGCCGCACAGTGGACTTGGTTCTGTCCGTGCAATATAAATGCAAATATTCCGCGAAGCCAATAGCCATTGAGATCATACACGCGGATTCGAATTAATCCAGATTTATATCGATTGCCAAGCGATGCTCATTGGCATCGTTCGCTGAATGCCGCTCGTGTAATCGAGCCTTTATTTATTTTATTTGCTAACGCGGTTTATACGGCAAGCCTCGCGCGCGCGGATCGGAATTTCTTCGCGAGTGCCGGTATTATGCTCGGCGTCTCGCGTGCGCGCCGACGTTGCTTACCGCTCGCCGGATTATTCTCTCTATTTCATACTTCGCTCGATCTTCTCTTCCCCCGTCGTAATATTTGCGAAGGCGTTTCACCAGTTCGGATTCTCGCGTTGCAGCGGCTCCGACGAGGCGAGAGCGCGCGTAGGCGTTCAACATAATTTCTCATCCTCGCGACAAACGTCACACACGGAGTAAACGACACGAATATACACGAACAAAACCGGCTACGTTTAACGATAGTGGGAAAGTTTTTTTTTCCAGGATCTCCAGAGATTTTCGAGTAGACACCGGAACTCGGTTTCACGGAGAACGGGTTTAACCGGACAATATCATTTAATGATTATCATGGAACGAAGTATTTTTTTCCTCAACGTCCGAGGAACGAGCGTAACGTTTCAGGGGGGGTCACGAACTCTGGGCTGTAACCGTGCCGTACGTACAGCGCGCTCCCGTAACGTTGGTACGTGCGCGAGCAAGTCGGCCGGGCTTTAGGCTCCACGTACAAGCGTTACGTTTGTTTCACGTCCGACTTTATTGCGCAACGTTTACGGAGAACAAGGAAAACGACGCTCGACGCGCGCTTCGATATTTATTTTCATTATTTCGCGTATTTATTAACCGGCTCTCGGACACGTCGCCTGTAACTTGCGGTAATATTTCGAGTGTTGATATATTGCCAGGGGGACGAAGGCGCCCCGCGGGGTGTTGTTTCTTTCGCGACTACACGGTGTCTTTGTCGCGCACCTACGAAGGTCTACGACCCCCTGGAAGAAGACTGGCGTTCCCGCCACGCGTCGAGGTCGGCACTGCGGCGCGGTCGGCACTCGACCTCCGACTTTAGCGTCTCCGAGTTTCCGCAAACGTGGACGGCGAGTGATTTCCCCAACGTTCGTCCTGTTCAGCGCAATTGACCAATATTATTCATTTGATTAAATGAATATTATCAAAAAATTATTTATTTGAGCCATTCACTGAGAAAAATTTGTAGTTGCGATTACCAATCATTGGTTCGATCTACCAAAATATTGGGCGCAGTTACACGGAAAAAAATAATGAATTGCTACAACCAAGAAATGAGTTGACACAACCAACCGATTATTCTGATTCTTCTACATCTCGCCTTATTTGTGTCAAGCAAAAGAAATTGGTTGCACGAACTAAGTTCCGTTGGTAAGCGGCGTGTTAGTTGCGGCAACCAACCGAATGGTTGACACAACTATTCGAGTAAACAGCTCAAGTATCCGATTTCTTGACTGTTCAAACCGCGTCATTTATTTTCGACATAAATTGCTCTACTTGTACAATGAATATTACACATTAGCGTAAATGGCATTACTACAGTTTTAATCGTACGATTTTTAGGTTACGTACAAACCTGATTCGCACCTCGAATGGCACACCACTGCGAAGTTAAAGAAAAATTGAGTTTATGCCGGCAAGAGAGGAAACTCTCCAAGGATGCCAATAGTAGCCTCAACCATTCGATTGGTCGTGGCAACTAATGCAATAGATACTGCAGCTATTCACGTAAAACTGAGATACAGCAACGTGAACGATTAGTTGGCACGACCAAACTTTTTTTTCCGTGTACCAAAATATTGGTAGCTCTGACCTACGATTCGTTATCACAACTGTTAATTTTTTTCCGTGTTGCAATACATTTATCTATTTATTTCCCTCGTCTCAAATTACAGCATCCGTTTTTCCTCGCACTTGAATCCATCATCGTGTCCTTGTGCAACCTCGAAGGCAACTCACATTTCGTTCCCCCGTTTATAGAATCGACCGTGTCGACTGCTCCAAATCGATTAATTCCGCGCGTTCGCCCTCTAACTCGCCTTTTGTGAATGCACAATCGATGCAATCGATCTCGGTACGTACGCGCCGCCGCCGTCGCCGCGAGTAACGCACTCATTAATTCCGCAGCACCGGGAGATTCTTCAGTTATCGCGCGGGGGTCGCGCGAGCGAGTTTTATCGTCAACGCGTCGAGCGATTTACGAGTACGCAAGAGAGGACGACGAAGGGTCTCGCGTTACGAGCGGCTGCCGCTGTTGCTGCCTGCTACGTGAGCGCTGCCGCGGGGGTGCGACGAACTCGCGGGCTCCGTTCCGACGTCCGCGACGACGTCGCGCGCACCTGCGCGCTCGTAAACTTGTCGGAGCGGTGCGTAATCGAAAGCGCGCGGCCTCGAGCCTCCTTACTAGAATCCCTGGTAGAAAATCTGTAGCATTCTTTTATACATTTGGCCCAAACCAGGCACTGATCAGGAACGGACAGGGATGACACGGTCCTATTTTTTATTTTGAATTTTTCCACGGCGTGACAATTTTTTATTTTTCCTCTTATCATCCTTTTTGCACCTATACTACATTTGTTGTTCTCGATTGCAGCGATAATGTCACGCATAGCCCTTCGATATCCTTCGTCCGCGCACTCGACGTCCATTATCGTCTTTGTTTTCCAAGATCGACACTGACGAAGAGACGGAAGAGGAGCAGGGAACGGAGCAGTCGCCGACGAAGAGTCTCTCGTGTCGCTGGCAGTAGCAGCGACAGCGACAGTTGACAAATCGCTCAGGTAGCCGGTAAAGTTGCGCGCGCGTGCGCGTGCTTTACTTCAACTGTCCTGTTGCCGGTGACGCTGCCCTCGACGACGTGACTCATCGCTCTGGCTCCGAGACCACGGAGAGAGGGAGAGAGAGAGAGAGGGAGCGCCTCGGACGAGACCGTAACTCTTCGGTTAATTGCGACAATGTACTTCGCGTCTACTCGTCCCTGCCAACACACTCGGCTCGCATTTCGCGGCTTATGACAAACGCGCTGAACATACTCCGAGTACACGAGGATGTAAAGTGTCAGTCATTAACCTCCATTGCTGTTTAGTTTTCATTTTTTCGTTTTTGCTAATTGGTCAATCAATTAAATTAATCGATCGAAATCGACGAGTTTTACTTCTGACGCAAATGGTAAAAAAAATCTGCAAATTCTTGGTTGGTGCTGTCAATTTTCCCCCCAGATCTGCGCATAAATCTCGTCGCGAGAGTAGAAAAAAAAAATGTCGTCCGAGCACAGGAGTCGCGAGGTCAAAGCGTAGTCCGAGCGCAGCGCGAATGCGACCCGCAATGGTGCATTCTGCCATTATCGGTTGAAGCGACTTGTGTAGCGAGAAGTCAATAAACTCTGACCCCGAGACGGTGACTCCGTGATATCGTTAATTAGCAAATTAAAACGAACACCCCTCGCTGATCTGCCGAGGCACCGGAGTCGCGCAGCCTCGGCCACGGAGGAGATTCCACATACGTGTGTACACACATATGTGGCCTAGACGACGACGACGACGACCATCTCCCCTGCATCTGTTGTACGGACCCTCGATAAGCAGCGAGCCTGTGATGCGCTCTGCTCCAGCGATTCTCGCTTTTCTCTCCGCCTCGTCTCGTTGCAGCGATGCACCGCGCAACACACGGTTATAATAGTGGTCGTAGTAACAGTGGTATCGGTACGTAGCGCCAAACGTACCGAGCAAAGATATCCCGGCGATGCATCGGTTTGGCTCTCGTAGTTCTGCGCGCAACCTGCCGGTGAATTCCGCGCAACGGAAATGCATACTCGCGGGGCGGCCGTGAGCAACGGCAGCAGCAGAAGCAGCAGCAGCGCAGGCTTTACGTACAACATCGATATATTAAACGTGAATCTCGTTGGTATCTGCAGTCCACCCGGCCTTATTAGAAGAAGCGAGGAGGAAGAAACTTCGGGAGGAACGAGAAAACCGGCTTAGAGCTCCCGAGCTGCTCTCCGGTAAACTGCCAGGACCTTTGGCGTATGGGCCTCGCGCTGCTGGTCAAAGATACAGAAGAGGCTGGAGAAGGGATGAAAAACGCGCGAGTCCCGGGCTGCCATCTAATTGGAACACGATTCTGACCCCGAAACCCAAGATACGGGGAATATTCCCGGGTCTCCCCCCCTCTCCCGCCGGTATCTCCTCGCTACCGCCGCACATTTTTTATTTTATTTTTTTAAATATATATTTTTTAATCTTTTCTCATTCACGTTCGTCCTACGCGGCGCAGTGTACATAGAGCGACGAGCAATTGTGGGAAATCTCGCGAATCCGCGATTTTCTCGCTGCACAGTCGAACGATCCATCCGCGCGATGGTAGCGACGAGGAGGGAAGGAAACGTGTGAATTTTTTATTACCACAGCTGCGTTCCCCCGTCGCTATTATATTAGCACTTTCCTCGTGCTGCGCGCTGCTTTCGAAATACCGCGAATCGGTGCAACGCTAATTGAAACCACTCAATTATCCGCGCTATCGCGTTGAATCTTTATTAGTTTTATATTTGCACCTCTAACGTGCGAATTTCTCGGCGGATCGTTGCGCATAGTCGGGGATATAATGACGAGAATATAATGCCGCGGATCAGTCTCGGCGGCAGCTGCGACGCGTTGATGTTGCCTTTGACTCCGGGACGACGAGACTCAGCGGCGAATCCGGGCGTGCGATCTTATTAGCGATAATCGTTTTCGTAAGTTTTTTTTTCTTTTGCGAGAGACGCGAGAAAAAAAAAGAATATAAAGGTACTGTGTGTTCTTGAGGCGCGGCGGGCCAGGGGGGCTGGGGGAAGGGGGGGGGGGGGGGGCTTGATGGATCGAGCGGCCTAGTCGCGGGTGGCGAGCTCGGAATTTCCCTCGCCGCCCGACACGTAACGGTTCCTGTAACCCACGCGCGTAAGTTACCGGCCCCGTTGGATTCGAGGCTGCGCCGCGAGAGAAGCACCTTCCTCCGACGTTGCTACAGCGCTCCGGCTGTATATCCCAACCGCAACACGCGGGTATATCACCTCCGCACCAGAGCGCCGCTCGTCCCCACCTCGGCCCGCGAACTCCATCTGCATCTCCGCTGCGCGCGTTGCGCTCACTCGCTGGGAGACTTATCGCTCGCCGCGCGTTTCCGTGTATTTTAACTCGCGAGACGTTCTTACCACTCGACGGTATACACGGGACATTCGGGCTCTGTATGTTTCGCAGGCCGTACGTAAGGGTGACGGCGACCGCAGTCCGCCACTTTTACCGCACAAACGTTTTTATTTTTTTATTTTTTTATTTTTTTCAAGAACAATGAGAAAAAAAAATCGAAAAAAAAACACGAGGTTGTGGGCGGCGAAATAAATATTTTGCAGATTGGATAAAATATTTAATCGATCGAAGCAAATGGTGATGGAATTTAAAAAATCTCGATTAGCATTGTCAAATCTGAAAAATATTTTTCTCGCCGCCCGTAACTGCGTGTTTTGTTGGAATTAGCAATTTTTTTTCTTATTCTTCAAAAAAAAAAAAAAAAAAAGAACACTGAGAACACTTTGCCCAAAGACAGCGTTTTTAACGAGAGACAAAAAGTTGCAATTATTTTTTCAGTGTGAGATCTATACGCGAACACGACTGCGGACGTTACGTTCGGTATTCGCAAAATGTTCGCAAGACGTATACGTGGGTGTACGCGGAAGATAAACACGAGCGCGCGGATGCGGTACAGGGAGAGGCGTGCTCACCAGTCTCTCTTTCTCTCTCTTGCTCTCGTGTCTCGTGTCTCGTGTCTCCGGTGTTCCAGCCTCTCGAGCCCCTTTTTCCTCAAGTTCCCCAACCCGGGTTTTCTACACGGTCTATACCGTCGGATAGGGTTCTCATGTGCGAGCACCGAGAAACTTTTGCGTCGATCTGATTTATTTCCCCCGAGTATCCGAGGATCGTAGTGTGTGTTTGTGTGTCTTCGTGTCTGTGTTTGCGTACACCGAGCGCCGTCGACTCAGCGGGGATACTTCCGAGATGCAGATATCTCTGTGCCGCGAGGACACGGCGTGCGCATGCGCGCGCGCGCGAAGGAACGAGCGGCGCATGAAGAAGCAGGGAGGGGAGAGTAGCGTGTGGACTGGGCAACGTTTACCGGACAAACGGGCGGCGGCGGCGGCGTTGAACCTCAGCTCATACGATTTACGCCGCGATCGTTATCTTCCTTAATTACCAGACGGTTTTTAACGGTTTAACTCGGCAATTCCGAGTCTCCGCGGAGTCACTGTATATATACAGCACCGATACCGTGTTCTCGAAGCGGAGTCCATCGTCGCGCGATCCACCGTAGAATTTTCTCTTGCTCATCGTTGATGCCCGCTACTGCACATCCAATATATACACCTATACAAGTGCGCCGGGTACGCGTATATATAGCAACGTAGCGCGTTGCACTCCTCGTCTCTGACGTAAATGTAACGACGAGATCGTTTTTATTTCCTGGACTCGCCGCGGCTCCTCGGGATTATCGCTTCTCCAACGCGTTAATTAGATTCATGTACGTATTCCACGTGACATACAATTTCCACAGCTGTCACATCGAAACGGTATTTTAATCGGTGATCTATTTTATTCAGTGGCTGCGAAGTTTGTTTAAAAAATATACGTGTTGTAAATTTGAGGAAATGTTAAAAAAGATTCGCATCGAATTATTTGGAATATTGCCACACAACTGCACAATTTTTTTCTCTAATATTAATATTAATATTCTCGAATATTTTGACAGCCGCGTGTATTCTGCCGTATACTTTATGCCGCACTTTTGTATTTAATAGCCGAGAGATATTCTCCGTAACTCGCAGTTGGGATACATTCGAGAGTGTCTGCAGCCCGCACCCGCGGTTGACCAGCGTATAATCCTGGCAGCGGTGCATGTGTATCGAAGGTGCCTCGCGCGACGCGGCGCAAGGCCCTAGGAACCGAGGAGGATTGTGTGTGCACACAGCGGCCGGCCACGAGTGTTCCGGACACGAGATTGCGCTTCGTCCTCTGTACATAATATAATATTCCAAGTGGTAGGACGGCCGGCAGCAGCGCCAGGTATATACCGGTAGTCCCGTTCCATTAGCATAGAGCGAGCCACGACGGACGAGAGTCTCGTGCGTCTCGAGAACGATAGTCAGCCTCCGCGAGTGAACCGAACGCGAACGAGCGGCGGACGGAGAGTGCAGAGGCGCCTTAATGCTAATCTTTATTTGTCTGTTACTCGATCCGGATTTATGACCTGGGCCACACACCGAGATCACGCTTTTACCATTCGAATATGTATGCAATATACTATACGGTATATATCTACAGGGTAAAGGTGGTTAATACCGGCCGATGCGACTGCTGCGCGTCGAGCCGCACGCGTGCCACTCTTCTGATAAAAAATATGTAGCGTTACACTCGGCGCTAGTCAGACCCTGGTCGGGGCCGTGTGATCCCTGTCCGGGCCTGGTCAGTACCTGACTTGGGCCGAACGTATCAGAATGCTACAGATTTCAATTTTTATGTTCATAATCCGATTCGTTTCGGCACATTGACGAAAAATTTAATCAACATTTTGGATACCCGTTTTTTTTCCCCTTTTTGGCTCAAACTCTCGGCTCGTAATAAGTGCGGCAGCGTTGCGTTGAGAGGTGGTAAAATACAGGAAGAGGGACAAGGAGCGCGCGAGCGGAGAAGGCATGAAGGACTCGTAAGTGCCAGTCGCATTAATCACGGTACCTCCGGACAGCGAGAAACCCGGCGCATAATGCGTTGCGTAGATTTATTTGTCATGCGCGGACACGTAAGTCACTCGCGCGAACGCTCTCGGCGGCGGCGGCGGCCGAGTCGCCCTCCGGCGGCAACTCGCGTTCTTCTTCCACACCGCAGCTCTTCGCTCTCGTGGGTGGAAACAGCGCGGGGGACCCGTCTCGTGTCATCTCTCGGCTGCCATCTCGTTACGCTGTTTTTTTTTCTCGTTCAGGCGCCAAAGCGGTTCCAGACTTGTAAACGCACCAAAGCGGTTGGCAATTAAAAATAAAAATAATAATAATAATAATAACAATTCTTGGTTTAAACATCGGGAATTGTAAGCAAAAATATTTCGATTGCTCTGCAAGTTCCTAAAAGTGCAGATTCAAAGCGAGCGAGTGTTTTTTTTTTCTTTTTTTTTTTTTTTCAGTTCTCCAGCATAATTTCATTCTGATCTCTCGGACCGCCCAGAGCAATCAAGACCACGAAAAAAATTGGCGACTCCGCCCGACGAAAGTCCCAAAAGCGTCACGAACAATTCAATTTATGAGTCGGATTTATGTTTTTTTTTACATTGCCACACCCATATCATTCGGTGTACCATATATATTATGACTCGCGTTAATTAAGTCCAATGTCCTTGGCTCTTGATCCACTTGCCAAAGAGACGTAAAAAATTACGGTTGGGCGGTACAGTGCGAAGACAATTTCCGGCCGATTCGCGACGCTTTTTTTCGGCCGTCGAGTAAAATCACAGAGGAGGGAAGAATCTCTTCCGCGAACCGCTCGAACTTGCACTTCTCCACTGCGTACCGAGGACGAAAACGTACGTGTATTGCTCGCGTTGGTTTTACCTCGCGAACAAAGTGCTTTTTGCTCGGCAGGACGTACGCGCGTTCGTGCACTTGGATCGTGCAACGTCAGCACGATGCCCTGCTTTTACTCGGACGTTCTCACAAATGATGGTACAAAAAAAATCAAACAAATAAAAATAAATTATAGGAAGCGGACTTAAGCGAGTAATCGGGCAGTGATTTTTACGAAAGCAGCGCCATTTTGGAAGCGAGAAAGCGAAAATGCCGCAGAGATATAAATCGACCACCGAAGTGCAGTCGCGGATCAACGATCGAATCGATAATCAAGCAAAATGGGTGAGCATCGCCGAGCGCCAATCGCGTTCACACCGAACGTAGGCTTAGAATCCGGGCTCGATGAACGAATCGATTTCGCAACATTCTCCCTCCCGACGTTCTCATCCGTTTCGAATGCCTCCCAGAACCAGCCGCTCGCTCGGGTGGCAGCTGCCCTAGAAAGGACTGTCACTTTCGCTCGATGGAAATAGCGCGGACACGAGAAATTCGCTCGTTCTCGCATCGACAGTCGCCCAGCAACAACATTATTTCCACAAAACAGTCAATAATTTCCGTAAAATTATTTCGAAAATGATTATGAGTCGTTTGTTTAAATTCCGGTGCTTTATTTAAATGCAGGTTGAAAGTCGACAAGAGAAGGTTGCTGCGTTTCCAAGGAGACCGAGAAGGGAACGCGCGGCCAACGGTAACAAACATAACAGCGTGGCGAAGCTTTGCAACACAGAAACGCCGAGAGAGAATATATAAGAGTCGGGGGGATCACGAAGAGGCGAGCGAGAGAGGCGTCCCACCCACTGTTCTATAGCGGTATGCCCTCGGTACTCGGAGTGGAAAGAGACGGCAAGGGAACGTCGAGACTCGTGACCACCGCGGGCTGATATGTCGAACCGAAAGCCTCGCGTTGCCGCGTTTTGCTCCTTTCTCGTTCGCAGGACCATCGTCCGCCCGCGGTTTCTTTCGCTCTTCTTCTTCTTCTTCGTCTTCTTCTCCCCTCCACGGCTCCTCGTATTTTATTTTTCCCGTACGAACTCTTCGCGTCGTCTCCAGCTTTTCTTATTCTTGGGAGCCCGCGAGCTCTCCACCTCGCTCGCATCTTCTTCCGCTTCGAGGACTCTCGCGGCTTCGACTCTCCATGTCCGTTCTCCTTCTCCCTCTTTTTCTCTCGCGCGCTTCGTACCCCGAAGCTCTTCAGACTCGACTCGCCTCTCTGCCTCGGTCGGAGCTCGGGCGAAGAGTGGAGATGAGAGACGAGAAGAGAAGAAAAGCGAGGCACTCGCGAGACGCTTCTCGCTCTCACGAATATTCTTCCCATGATTTACTCCCGCGTCTCTATGTATCTTGGGGGCCCGGCTTTGAGTCCGTGGTGCACAGAGGACGTTGGAGAGGAACCCCTCGGGCTCTCGTCTTTCTTCTGTCTTATCCTCCGACGCTCACCAAGCGTCGATTTCGCTGACTGCGATGTTAACTGTTTTGTCACTGACGTCTGGAAAACAAAGCGATATCGACGACTCAACTGGCAGGACAATTTTTTTTTACGTCATTAAGCCCTTCTTTTTCTCGAGACTTTGGTTGATGACCCGATTTCTTATAATAACATTATTCATCTTATCGTGGTGGATACTACAATCACTCCTCTTCGGCTTTCACCCTCGCCTTTGTAAATTAGTCAGTCGATGGAAAGTCCGCGCAGTGTTGCGCACGACGTGTATTATGGATCCGGTGAGGGAACGTGGCAGTGGTATTAGTTTATCGATAGCAAGGCATAAATTATATAGATTTATGGTCCTCTCGATTCACTTAGTTAAGGGCTCTCTGCCAGAGCCAGCGAGTTTGCTCCTTTCTCGCTCGGCTATCACCGCCGCCTCTCTCGCTCTTTCTCTCAGTGTCGAACGTTCGCACGCCCTCTCACGATCTCGCGAAGCCGGCTCTCGAAGCCGCGCGAGCCCAGACTCCACCGAGTGAGTGAGCGAGTCTCGTAAGAAGATCTCCCACTTCTCAACCACACAGGATTTTCTCTTGTGCAGGCCGGTGCAGTCTCCAATTCGAATTCCGGTAGATCCCACGGAGCCAAATCGCACAAAGTGACAATACAATTTTTCTAATCGCTGCCGTAGCACATCGAGACCCTACACTCACCGACTCAGGTTTGGTCTCCACCGATTTTTTATCGGATAAATCAAAACACAACGAATATTCGAACTGGTAGAATATCCAACGATTGGGATACTTTGTCTCGACATTCTCGTGAGAATGTGATTTTCATTATATTTCATGTCGACAAACGATAAGTCGCTTATCGAACGTACGACCCGAGCGCTGGCCCGGTGGCAATTTGCCCAAGTGTCGATTAGCGAGTGCACAGTTACGTGTGGCAAAGGTCAATGCCATTGGAATCCCGACGGCGACGCGTGCAACACTTACGGGGTCGCAGGTCGCCCGCGGCTTTGATAGACAAAAGGAGAAAGAGAAGAAGAGCGAGAGGCTGCGCGTATACATAATATACGTATATATACGCGTGTATATACGCGGTATTCTCTCTCTCTCTCTCTCCCACGCGCAAACACGCGCACTCGCTCACTCGCGCAGCGCACACTGGGCGAGATAAAGTGCAGGCTGATCGACGCGGTAAATAAGGCATAGAATACGTATATGTAAATCACGCGGCAAGGGCGCACCCACGCCCCCTTACTCAGCGCTTACTCCGTCTGCTTCCTTCTTTTCTCTCCGCTTTCTTTCTCGTGGCGTCTCCTCCTCCTCCTTTTGCCGTCCGACGTGCTCGGCACAGCCGTTGGCCATTCACGTGTGATAGGACTGACGAAGACGTTGGTTGGAAAATTACGGCACAGGGCCAATCACTGGTCTCGTCGGGTCGGATAAATGCAAACCTGCTTGGCGAAGAGGTCAGAGACAGAGGACCGAGAACGAAGGACTCGCAAAGAAGAATCGGACCATAGATTACGAACGAACATACAGAGGGTCCTCTGTGTCTTTCGCAGCTTAGATATCGCGGCATTCCGTGCAACGCAGCATCGACCCAACCAACAATATACCTCGGTGTTTCTCGAACTAACGAAAAGTTTTCTCGTCGTTGCTTCCTTTTCTTCTTCTCTCGCTGCTGGATTTTTTCTCCTTCTTTTTCTCTTGTCTTCTGTTCCGCGAAGATAAAGACTCATTCCCGTTTTCTGGATCTTCTCTTGTTTCTTATTTTTAATATCGTCTTCCTCCGCTCCTTCGTCTTCGCGAGGCCTTCGTCGACCAAGTTGCTTGCGCGCGGCGAGACGACCGGGCTTATGGTATCGCTTCTCTCCGCACAACCGCAACAACCACCGTCGTCGTCACCACTATCACTGGTTTCTCTCGAGCTCGCATTCCCCCTGAATGGCTGACGCAAGTCGTTTCGCAGGCGGCATGTCCACCCCGCGCTGTCGACCTGGAAACACCGACGAGTGTCTCCCACGGGATCGATGTCGACGACGAGGCTTGAGCCTCAACCAGCCGAGAAACCGATTCTTCGTGTCACCCGCTGGAACCGAACCCCCATCTCTTCTCCAGCCGATGACAGTCTTGTCTTATTGATTTTCTGACTGAGATTCTATCGCGAATACAGGTTATACGTGGCTAACGAACTCGTTTTTCGCGATTTTAATCCCAGCAATACTTACTTCGTAGCTCTTGCGCAACCACACGTGTTGGATTTATCTTACGAGAAAAATTCTTCAATGACGCGTGTTACTGGAATCTTCCAGCTTCAAGATTGCTCGGCTCAGACTGAGCAAACTTTCAAACTTTAACCTTTATGCGATAACGAGGACTTTTCAAAACTCAAATCATATCGTACTACAATGTAACGGCTTGTGTTTATTCGATCTCTTTGACCTGGATCGGTCTTGTAACTGCGTAAAACGCTCTTTTTATCATTCGTATTCTGATTGGCTTGCATCGAACTAGCTCTACTGCAAGAACGTATAAAGAGCCCGCTACATGTCCAGTCTCGTCAGTTGTTCTGCCGATGTTACGGGCAGAGACCTGATTGTATTAAGTAGCGAAGATTTCCACGCCGAAATCACAAACGCCTGAGGATGAGTCGCACAGTGCTTTGTCTCATCGTTCTCGGAATCATTGGCTGCGCGCAGTGCAGCGAATACAGTGCTACGGAACCTTCCTGCGAGGACCGGGGTCCACACGATGTATATATAGACTTTTCTCGTATGGAGCTTCAACGTGTGACCAAATCATTTCTGTCTAGTCCATCTATCAAGTGTCTAAACCTTGGACAAAATAATTTACAAAACATCGACCGGGAAGCTTTCATCGGTCTTCCACAATTGCGATTTTTAAATCTTGCTGAAAATCGAATAACGCTCGATAGTATCATACAAATGGACCTGTCAAACCTGAAGACACTTATCCTCGATAGGTGTTTCCCCTACTGTTCCGGGTACAGTAACTATGGACCACAACAGTCTTTTTCGCTGCCAGAGCTGGAAAAGCTCTCACTACGTTATTATGCTCAAACCGGTTACACCGGGTGTATTGATGCATTTCTCACTTTGCTGGATGCCCCAAAACTGAGCCATCTTTATCTATCAGGAAACCAGCTTACCGAAATATCTAATATATATGCTTTTCCAAACGTAACATCACTGTTCTTGGATGACAATAGAATGGGTTATATTCCCGGAGAAGCGATTCAGAACGTTGAAATTCTTTCTGTGGAGCGCAACGGAATTCAAAATTTGTGCTGGTCATATTGCGATCGTAATTCCTGGTCCCTTCGCGCAATGCATAATCTGCAATACTTGTCGCTCGCCGGCAACGAAATTAACATTATCGAATCGGAAGCGTTCGTGAATTCGAGAAATCTACGCGTACTCAACTTGGCCGGGAATAAAATCGACTATCTCTCACCACACATCTTCGAAAATACTGTCAACTTGGAAAATCTCACGTTGGACAACAACAGATTAAAAGAAGCACCCGCAATCTGTGCCATGTTGAAACTTGAGACGATATCATTGAACGATAATAATATTGGGTGGATCGACGAAACGTCATTCTGCAGCTTGCCAAATTTGGTCACCGTGCAATTGAAGAACAACGCTTTGATCAGCATATCAGACGGGTCATTTGCCAATCTTCCTCATCTCGCAAAACTCGATCTTTCGTGGAACATGATTCACACACTTTCGACAGAATGGATTGCACCGAACAGCCATCTTCAGCTTCTCGACCTCGATGGCAACAATTTCACCGACGTCAAAAACATGTCTCTGCACCGGTTTGGCAGTATAGAGTTGTTGCGCATTGGATACAATCCCATCAGAACAATATCCGTAAAGTTGCTAACGGAACTGCCACCAAATATTACCATCGACGTATCTCGTGTGTACGAGCCTCAGCTAAACGATAACACCAATTAATCACTCATATTCTATGCCCGTGTAATGCGTCGATTTTAATAAAATATCACGCAGTGAATAAATCAACAAAATTTTAATCAACATGTCGATTAAACCATTAATGTAATCCTCGCACTGTTCCACTACCCTTTAAAAAGAATCGAAAAATACTCGATGCTTTTTATTCCCGATTTATACTCAAATGTCCATCGAAGAATTTCTCGGCTGTTGTATATTCTTCGATTATAAAAATCTTTACTCGTGGCTTTCTCAACCTCTGCGTGACCAATCTCGATTTCTCGTTGCCGAACCGGACGATATTCCCACATGGCATGGTCGAGCCGTTAGTCCGCGCTGACGGAGTGCGGTAAAAGCGGGGAGGGAGGCAGCGAGTGATAAAAAAAAATCGATTGAGAGAGAAAAGGAGAGGCCGCGCCTACGCTCACGCCCAAAATCGTAAATAAGGGCCTCGATCGTCCTTTTAAAGGGGGTGGCATACACTGAGGTTCTTCTTCTTCTTCTCCTTCTTCTCTTTCTTCTTCTTCTTCTTCTTCTTCTTCTTCTTCTTCTTCTTCTTCTTCTTCTTCTTCTTCTTCTTCTTCAACTGCTCCGCCGCTGTTGTTTCCTTCTCGACCGAAGCGCGCGAGCCATTCGTCGACCGCCGAGCCACCACCATTTCTCTCTCTCCCCCCTGCTTCCCTCGCTCCTCTCGAGGTTTCAACTGATTGTCCGTGAAGAATGGTAGCTGTATGACAGGCCCATTGTTCGAATGCCTCGAATCCAGTGTGTGTTTATATCCACACGAGTGCGCGTACGTGGACTGTAGATACGTGTACCCGTATAACCCGCCAATACGTCCAAGGTACACCGTACCTTCGATTTCCAAAATTTACAATGAAACATTAATTTCGCGTTAATATTTAAAAAAAAATATTGGTTTGCTTCCATCTCGAAATTCCTAGTCGATAAAATAGGGATAAAAAGAATACAACTTGGGAATAAGAAGAACAAAGCCGAAGACACGCTGGTCAGTTTTTTTGTCGCTGAACTTTCATTCTCCTTTCCTCCAGCTTTCTCTTTCTCTCTCTCCCTCTTCCCTTCTCTCTTTCTCTCTTTTTGGATAGTGGATCTTCTTCGCGTTGCTTCTTGTTCTAGCTTCTTGTTAGAAGCGAGGACGAGCAAGAGAGAGAGAAGGATAGAGAGAAATGGTGCGGTAAAGCCGAGGCATCTCTGGGGGTTCCTGAAACGGCTGATGCGAGCGGCTTGGACACCGCAGCGGCAGCGGCAGCGGCATGCCTTCCAGACGGCCGGCATGCGAAACAACCTGTTGATTGTCTTATACCTGTTGCCGAGGCAGCAGCTCTTTCTGCTCGCGATCTCCGCATACTTTGGTGAAACACGGGCTTCTCTTCTTGCTCGCCTTGTGCCTATGCTCCCGCGCTGAAACTTCTTCGGGTGTTCTGTTCCCTCGGTCGAGCGGCACTATCGCCGATGCGGGGAAGCGCGTCGGTGATGCGCGCCACCCGGCAAACGGACACCGGCGGAACTCGGTGGAACTGTACGAAAATAACTGACCCGATGGATAAACGTATACGCGCGGCCATGCGCGACGGCCAACAGTCCCAAAGTAAACGCTACACCATCAGTGATTTAGCAAGTTGCCAATCCGCAGCAGGAATCCTGGCAGCCAAGTATGTTGCATATGTAATGTCCCAGCTACGAACCATATCCAAACTCCTCACTCTCCTTGACTATTCCCAATAATCTTAAGCGTCTAGCGATAAATTTTAGAAATAACGAATACTTTCCCTTCGTCATCCGAGAGCCTCAGCTGCAAGCAATAAATAAACAGCGCTTGAGATACCGAAGCGAGGACCGTCCAAATTCTGAAATAGTCATCGCTGCAAATGCACAAGCGACCCTTGTCCCTTTTCTTCTGTATACAAACTTTTACGACGCGGTCATATTGCAGTTCGAGTGGATCCAAGCCGTCGCCGCAGATGACGGACCTAGCGATAACGCGCCCTGTGTACTGGCCCTCCCCACTCCAATCATCCCTTACGAGTAAGATACTTTTAAGATTTCCTTGTTAAGTTCAGTTCTTCTCCACACTCGACGCTGGGCACATCGCCCTAGAAAGCAGTGTCCAAAATCGAGTTGCGTCACATTTTTATACTTCGAAATAATTTTGTTAAATAAAGCTCAAGTTACTTTACTCTGCACGCGCCTTCGTGAACCATCCCACTACAAATTGGTGTCAGAAGTGGGATTCCACCAAGCAACGTTGAAGGAAAATTCATTGAGAATTTTATTTGCCTCAACGGTGGTCGCCAGACCTTTAAATTTGGTAAGGATCCAAAAACGGGAGAAAGTTCACGCGCCAGGAGAACTTTGAGAACAAAATTCGAAGTACATCGCCGCACTCGATCGGACCTTCGTTTACAATCCAACGAAATAAATAAATCAAGTTAAACAACTCTGTGTCAGTGAGAAGAACTCGAAATAATTAAAAATAAAAATCTCTGTGTCGAAAAATTCTAAATCAACAAAAACCTCTGTGTCGAAGAAAAAAAAAAGGAACTCTGTGTCGAAATATTCTAAATCGTGAAAAATTCTAAGTCGTGAAGAAGAAACTCTGTGTCGAAGAAAAAAATCTAAGTCGTGAAGAAGAAACTCTGTGTCGAAAGAAAAAATTCTAAGTCGTGAAAAGAAACTCTGTGTCGAAGAAAAAAAAATTCTAAGTCGTGAAAAGAAATTCTGTGTCGAAGGAAAATTCTAAATTGTAAAAAAAAAAAAAATAAAAAGTTCTATGTCGGAAGTTCTAAGTCGTGAAAAAAAAGGTTTTATGTCGGAAATTCTAAATCGAAGAAAATTATGTCAAAATTCGAAGTCGTGAAGGAAAACTCTGTGTCGGAAATTAAATCGCGAAGGAAAAATCCGTGTCGAAAACTTAAATCGTAAAAGAAACTGCATCAAAGAAAATTCTAAATTGCAAAAGAATAAAACTTTTGATCGTAAAAAAAAAAAAAAGGAAAAAAAAACTTCATATCGTGAGACCTCATCGGTACAACGGAAAGGAAGCCCAGGACCCCAGGACGTCACAGCATCGCCGCAGCTCACCACCGCCGTTGCAACATCGCCACAGCTCATCCCCACCGTCGGGACGAATCATCGCTGTCCCTACGCCAAATCACGATGTTCATCGTTCTGCTCATCGTACTGTAAGCCGCGATACGCTGTGAATTACTGTTAAAATTCGTATTTAAGTCTAGAAAATTATTAACAAATAATCAAGATGGCGGACTTGCCAATCACACTCGCAGAAAAGATGATAATCTCGTATGACGGAGACAAGTCGCGATTACACGAATTCTGCGATAACTGTGACAAAGCGATGTCACTCGTAAACGAAGCAAACAAGATTCTCCTCTTCGCAATCATTGAAACGCGAATAACGGGAAACGCGCGATCGTCAATCAGAAACCGAAATTTTGCAAATTGGTCGGCGCTCAAAAACTATTTATTAGATATTTATTCGGAAACGCGATCTCACGGTCAATGGCAATTGGAATTATCGTCATGTAAGCAAGCTCCAGGCGAAGAAGTTCTTACATACTCCCAAAAGGTAGAAAACTGCCTCATTCGCCTAACAAACAGTTTAGATAACAATTTAAGCGCGGTCGAAAGAGCCGCATGTGTAAAACTTTTGCGCAGGCAAGCACTCGATGTTTTTGTAATGGGCCTGACAAAAGACATTGCCCTAATTGTCAGATCCCTCAGACCGAGTACTCTCGAAGAAGCCACTCAAATCGCGCTGGCAGAAGAAAGCTCTCAAAAATCACAATTAGAAATCGCGAAATTCCAGAATCTCAGCTTGAAAGAAACTAGATATTGCGAAATCTGCAACATCCCGGGGCACGTCACACAGCGTTGCTTCTATAACGGAAATCGAGGACCGAATCAGCGATACGTGCGCTACGTCCAATCGAATCATCAACCAAACTCAGGGCAAAACGAACAAGCGTACCAGAAATTTTGTAGGTATTGCAAAAACACGGGTCATTTGATCGAAGATTGTCGCAAACGTCAATACAACAACAATCCGCAACGACAACATAACCCGAATGATCACAATCCTAATTTCCACTCGACGCTCCCACAAAACAACACGTCATACACACAAAACAGAGACAATGCAGGTCATTTAAACTGCAACTAAGTCCCGGCGACTGCCGCGCCGAGGACTCCCCGAATACTTCAGGCAGACCAACAAAATTCTCGCAGAAACCTGCCGGGTTAATGAAAATCAGGCAGATCAATTTAAATCAATTCCACGGAGTATCAACTCTCGTAGATCTGCCATTACGCGAATCGACAGATAGAAATACTCGAATGCTCGTAGATTCAGGAGCCGATATTTCAATTATAAAACTCTCGAATCTACAAGGAGATGTACTCTGCTACGAGGACGTCAAACTCAAAATACAAGGCCTAACTCCAGATCCATTCGAAACGCTTGGATACTGTATAACAACGATCGATATAGCAAACAAGTCGTATCAAACAACATTCCACATCGTGAGAGATGACTTCCCGCTAGATTACCCAGGAATTCTTGGGAACGACATCCAAGTAGGGCTACAATTGACGTTAGACAACAAAAACGGAATCTTGAAATTTCCTCACGCGTCCATACCTTTAATTTATATCGAAAAACCGATGAAAGGTAACTTACTTATGACGAAAACAGCACAAGTCAGTAAAAACGAGGACGAAACACGTGATAATGACAAACAGAAAACTCAAATTCCCACAGAAATATCAATACGAAGAATAAAAGTAGCTGCATGTTCGGAAACATTAGTGCAGGCACAAGAAAATAATTCATTGAACGTCAAGGACGGGATAATCGAGTCACCGGAAATACAGAAGGGACTGTACCCTTGCGAAGTTCTAGTAAATATAGACGAGAAATCAAACGCGGACATTCTAAACAAAATTAATCTTGAAACCAAAACGGAAAACGAGAACGAAGCAATAAGGAATTCAATCGATTCCGAGACAACCAGCTCATACGCTGACCTCCCAGTTAAGCTTCCAAATACGACGATCAGCTGCAAAGACGTTTTTATTTCTCTCTCAAACCTCGAAGATCTTCCCCAAAAAGACAAGATCGACCCAGTCAGCCTCCCGAATCTCGGGACAAGTTCTGAACGATTCAGGTGGGAAAAGATCCGATCCATGTTTAAATATATCTTCAACGAAACCAATATCACGATAGACGTCTACCTCAACACGCTTCACGAGCCTCCCGATCAAAACCCCGAAATCCTACACTTTTCAAGACAACGAGACCACTGTATGCTACTCACGTAAAAACAATTCACGAGACAAAACTCTCATTCACAAACACAAAAATTCCAAGTTCATGCGACACGCGTTCGATCAAAATGAACCTCGTATCTAGCATAAATCATGATTTAAAAAAAAAAAAAAAAAACATAGGCTTACGTTTTGCCACGAGTAGGTAAAATAACAATTAACTGCAAAGCCAACCTTTCTATATCAAACTACCAGGTTCTGGAATATCCGAATTATCAGTCCAATGCAAACCGTATACTGCATCAATGAAAAACTACCGAAAGCTTCGTAATCTAGATGTAACTACCCATAAGAAATTAAACTGTGATTCATACGTTAATTCTTGTATGTCAATAAAAAAAAAAAAATGTAATCGCTAGGAACTAAGGACGATTGTAGTACCATGTATTCGAAAGCCATAACGTCAATGTATTTACTAAAAGAATCGATAACCTCGTCCATCATATACCTAATTGGAAATTTAATTCGTATAAAGATATATCCTTCACATATATCTTTAATCTAAGGGGGGAGGTGTAATGTCCCAGCTACGAACCATATCCAAACTCCTCACTCTCCTTGACTATTCCCAATAATCTTAAGCGTCTAGCGATAAATTTTAGAAATAACGAATACTTTCCCTTCGTCATCCGAGAGCCTCAGCTGCAAGCAATAAATAAACAGCGCTTGAGATACCGAAGCGAGGACCGTCCAAATTCTGAAATAGTCATCGCTGCAAATGCACAAGCGACCCTTGTCCCTTTTCTTCTGTATACAAACTTTTACGACGCGGTCATATTGCAGTTCGAGTGGATCCAAGCCGTCGCCGCAGATGACGGACCTAGCGATAACGCGCCCTGTGTACTGGCCCTCCCCACTCCAATCATCCCTTACGAGTAAGATACTTTTAAGATTTCCTTGTTAAGTTCAGTTCTTCTCCACACTCGACGCTGGGCACATCGCCCTAGAAAGCAGCGTCCAAATCGAGTTGCGTCACATTTTTGTACTTCGAAATAATTTTGTTAAATAAAGCTCAAGTTACTTTACTCTGCACGCGCCTTCGTGAACCCTCCCACTACACATAGCTCGCGGCGTGCAATGTATCGTCTTGCTAAAAAATGTTAAACGAATTCCGCTTCTACTACCAATCATTTAAATCTGGCACTTTAGAGAGAGATACAGATAGAGTTAGAGTTGTTTTTATTTTATCCTAGAATAAAATTCCCTAAGGACCAGAGCAATGCAAACGATAGCAGGAAATTTAAGCATACGCCGAGTCGAGAGAGAGAGAGAGAGAGGGAGAGTAAGCTCCGAGAAGTTGCGGTGGCAGAGGGACCTTCCTGCGAGATTGGGTGGCTAAAGACCTCCGGTATTGAACGCAGAAGGAACCCTTCAACCCTGGGCATCTCAGCGGCCGATCAGCTCCGGACTTGTCCTCGTCATTAACCGTGTAGCAGGACCCACCTTCCTCCTCCTCTTCTTCTTCTTCTCCTTCTTCTCCTCCTTCTTCTTAGTCTTCGTCTTCTTCACCCCCGCACTTACCTCGTTCTTTTGCCGGTGAAGCCATTACCCATTCAAATTACGCTTATCGCTGGACCCGAAGAGCCGTGTGTTCTACCTGTACGAGTGTATAGGTGGGCCAACCTTTTAAGAACCAACTTGTGAAGAGGTCCCGGAGCACAAGGGGTGTATTTATGCTTGCGCGAGGAGAGAAACCGAGAGGAGACGGCCGCGAGAGCGCCTTCACTCTCGGCCCCGTCTCCTGCCATACGCCGAGATAACAGGCGCGACGTTTTCTTCTAACCAACAGCCAACGCAGACACAGGCAGACACAACCGGTGCTTTATCGCCAAACCTCAAGCGTCTCTTTCTTTTATTTACACTTTTTTTTCCTTCCTCTTTAGCTTTTTATTTATTTTCTTCGCCGGGACCACTCCCGATTTCCGAGGCCCTTGAGCCTCTCGTGTATGCATGACGGACAACTCCTCCCTTTTTTTCTCTTTTCTCTTTTCTCTTTTCTTCTCTCACTCTCTCTCTTTGGCATTAAACGGCGTTCACGCGTGTGCTCGATCAGCAGAGCCGATAGTCCCGGCGCACCGACGTCTCGCGTTCAAACCGTCGCCCGCATTGGCTTCGTTTATCCGCGTGGTCTCCGCGCGTGAGTCCGACGCCGGTGGCGAACGCGCGTGGCTTCAGGACTATCGACACCTGTCCGACGGTACCGCGATTTCCCTGTTCGTCGTCCGACGCTGCCGCGAAACGGCGGGTGGAAAAGGGTCACAAATTATTTCGACAAACGAGCGAGGACGCTATCGCGAGACGAGGGTCACGCGCGTGTCTCTCGCGTTCGCGTGGAGATTTCAATGTACCACCGGCTCTGAGTGCATTCTGCAGCTGTGACTTATTTAATTACACACACATACGTCCCAACCCCCCCCCCCCCCCCCCCGCATTATTTCAAATGAAACATCCAGAACAGAATTGAATTCATATACTTGTTTGTCTTTTTTTTAAATTTGATTCCTTCAAATTCTTTTCCGTCACAGTCGTTTGCTAAATTTCTCGCAATCGGCCCATTAGCCGACTCTAACGAGGGGTTAAACCACTCGTTTAAAGGAGCGAGCTCCCCGGCGAGCGTTGAAATAATTATTCCATAAAAGGGCATCCGCGACCGGGAGAGCAGCAGCAGCCGCAGCCACCGCTGCTGCCGCGAGCCGATCGCGAGTCCGGGAACGCGCCGAGGGGACCTCCTCCTTCGCCGCGTTCCGTTCGAGATCAGATCGGATATATCCAAGCCACAGAGCGCGCGCGCACTTCACTCTGTGTATGTACGTACGTGTCGTTCTTTCTCTCCCGATCGTTTTCTCTTCGACGCTTCGAGAGCAGCTTTAACGCAGCCGACTCGCCTGATACTGCCATACTCATTGCGCGTACGATCAACCGCCGCTTGACGATAATGGCTGGAAATTATTGGCGAATTTAATTCGCACTATTTGAAAGCACCAGCTGCGATAATGGAGGAATTATTTTTGCCGCCGGGGGCCTCGCAGCCCTCCTAAGGCGTTGGAGTAACGAGATATTTCAATTTATTCCGAACGTTACGTCATCTCGGATATATCTTAAATTACGTGCGTCGAATCGTTACGACAATTTTGTGGAACAAACCGATGAAACGAAATGACGCTGTTTCTGAATCGTTGGATACTTTTTACCCTCCCGTCAATGCGTCAAACATGTCGGCCCTATTGGCGGCTTATTTTTCCACCAGGAGTGCAAGTCTCGAGAAACGAAGAAGATTGAATCATTACGGACCTTTGGCAAAGGTCAGTTTACGTGTTACACAGGCCCTCGACCAAGCACATGGTCAGTGTGTGTGTGTGTGTATGCGCATTAGAGCCACTTTCCCGCTCGACCGGACCGATGCCTCTTCATCGCCACCTCAGCCGCTTGCCCCGACGTTCATCGAGCATTTATCGCATTCTCCGGGTGTAGCACATCGACTCAGTCGTATATACGCACAAGGACGATCCGAGTGTTCAGAAGCAGCGGCCAAATGATTTTTCCTCGTGCACCCCCGTGGCGCGCCCCGCGTGGCCACCCGGTGCCTCCGATCTCGGTTTTTGGTGGGGGACGACGACGCACGGGTCCGCAGTTAACCTTCCTCCTCGCTTCGTACGCTTCGAGCCTTCGACAGGGCCCAACGGGCTCAGCGATTCTCAAGCTGTTTATACACATACCTCAAAAAAATACAACACCACAAACAATTTACCCAATCGTACTTAAAACTTTCTTAAAAAAAATCAATCAAATGCATGTTACCATTTTTTATTTTTCATTTTTTCACTTTTTTTTTAAATACATTTTTTAGTCACCAATTAATCAAAATGAACGTGAGACGTGCTTTCTAATTTGTCGACGATGAAGTTGTGATTTTGAGAGACAGGCAGAGAGAGATAGAGAGCGAGAGAGACATTGGCGGTGCCACAAGCGTTACGGAGATCCTGAATCCGGCGCCGGCGGGGTTGATAGTCACTGGTTCCCGTAGTCGGCGGCATGAGAATTTTCCCACAGTCCCCACTGTACGAAGTGAGGCCCCTCGGGACGCACACCCGCTCTCGCAACGTTGCCACACCTCGGCGACGACGAGGACGGCGACGAGGATACCACCACACGACCGGGAGGAGAGGCACCGCTTGCGTTTCGTGCTGTTGCTGCTGCTGCTGCTGCTGCTGCTGAACACTACTCCGTGGCTCTGTGGCTATTGCTGCTGCCGAGTGCGCCGAGCGATATACACACAGAGAGGCCACCGAGCACCGGTGAAAGAAAGAGAGAGAGGGAGAGAGCGCGCAGTACGATAATGGACTGTGGCTTCTCTCTGTAGTGTTCACGAGCGGCTTCGGTCTGTGTGTGTGTGTGCAATACGTGTCTGCTGCTCGGATGGAGAGACAGGAACATAGCGCGCAGACCCAGCGAGAGCAAGAGAAAGGCACTCGCGGCGGGAAAGGGACAACAGGAAATTCAGAGGATGCCCAAACGCTCACTTCGAAAAATGAATTTTTTTTCCCCTCCTAATCACTTTTTTCAATATTTTTTTTCCCATTGTCAAAATTACTATTTTTATAATCGTGCAGTTCTACCGACACGTGAAAATTTGGTTTCAAATGCACGAAAAATTGTGTCACGGCCGCACAAAAAATAAATGGATAGTGATTATAATCCAGTTTGAAAATTAAAAAATAGCGATATATGTTAACGTTGCAAGGGTTGCGAAAGGATTGGGGCATTGGGTGTGAGAACGCGCAGGCGTAGAGCCGCGTGCGACAATAGCGATGAAACGCGATATACATAATTTCCTTCCGGAAAGCGCGGAAGCCGCGTTGTGGCGCTTCCTCGGCGCGCTTGCGGTTTCGGCATCGCCAGGAGGGACCGGACCAGAGGTCGAGTGCGGTCCCGCGAGGAGTCGTCTCGTCCTATAGACAGAAGAGACGATCCTGTGGACATATGCGCGACTAAAAGAATCACGAAGAAAGCGCGCTCGTCCCTGCGGACAATTGCAATTACGAGGGTCCGCCACTGGTGATTTATAAGTGGCAAGGGGGATGACGCTTTCTCCGTTCTTCCTCGCAAAACGCAACAGCTACCTTATCATTTTTTCTTTCTTTTTCTTTTCTTCGTTGTCTCCGCATTATTCTTGCATGTACAGACGGACTGTCACACACACTTGTGCCCTTTCGTCCTTTCCCTATCTCATAAATAAAGTATCCTCGTCGTCCTTCGCAGCTCCGCGCTTCTCTCTCTCTCTCGATACGTTCTTCTTTCTGGGCTCTTTTTTTTTTCTTTTTTTCTCTCCCGCTTCTTATTTATATTGTGTGTTGCCGGCCCTCACGCCGAAAGGCGAATCGTCCGCTGCGAGCGAGCGCTGGTTTGCCCGTTAAAAGGAAGACGATACGAGGGTGGAGAGAGCATATAGAGAGGATCAAGCGAGGCGCGGAGCAAGAGGGTTCCGAGAACCGGAGGACCGTAGCTTATGGAAATCAGCGTACGCATTATTAGTGGTCTCTTCTTGTGGACCCTTCTTCGTCCTTTCTGCATCAGCGTCCCCCCCCCCCCCTCCCCCCCGAACCGCCACCGCCCCGCCACACTCTTTCTTATTCATCGTCTTCTTTCTCGCGTTGTTCCTCTTTCCCTGCGCAAAAGTCCGCTGAAACCCCGACGTCCTTAGGTCGCGGACTATAACATTTTTCATAATGGTAACTCATTACATTTACTTACAAGTACCTTTTTAATAGAGGATTACAAATATAATCCCTATTTTAAAAAGTTCACGAGTAACGGAAAGCATTGTTAGCAAACTATTCGAGCTGTGATTGGCTGGGACTATCAGATCGAGTCTAAGTTCATTTGTCCTTGATAACTTTGACAGTTCTGTAAAATAGCGTATTTTTTTTAATCCACTAAAAAAAGGTTGAAAAATAAGTTTCGTAACCCGCGGCGTTTGGGCGGTTTTCGGCCCGGCGGCCAGATCTACGATTTCTGACAAACTGTTCGGCCAAAAAATTTTTTTTTTCAAAATCAACTAAAAAAGGGTTGTAACCAGTGTTTTCAGGGGTAGAATATGCGACTTGAGAACGATGGTATAGGTTAAAAGTCGATATTTTGAAAAAATAAATTTCGTGACCCCGATTTGGGCGGTTTTCGGCCCGGCGGCCAGATCTACGATTTCTGACAAACTGTTCGGCCAACATTTTTTTTTTTCAAAATCAACTAAAAAAGGGTTGTAACCAGTGTTTTCAGGGGTAGAATATGCGACTTGAGAACGATGGTATAGGTTAAAAGTCGATATTTTGAAAAAATAAATTTCGTGACCCCGATTTGGGCGGTTTTCGGCCCGGCGGCCAGATCTACGATTTCTGACAAACTTTTCGGCCAAAAAATTTTTTTTTTCAAAATCAACTAAAAAAGGGTTGTAACCAGTGTTTTCAGGGGTAGAATATGCGACTTGATAACGATGGTATAGGTTAAAAGTCGATATTTTGAAAAAATAAATTTCGTGACCCCGATTTGGGCGGTTTTCGGCCCGGCGGCCAGATCTCTACGATTTCTGACAAACTTTTCGGCCAAAAAATTTTTTTTTTCAAAATCAACTAAAAAAGGGTTGTAACCAGTGTTTTCAAGGGTAGAATATGCGACTTGAGAACGATGGTATAGGTTAAAAGTCGATATTAAAAAAAAATAAATTGCATTGCTCTGCAGCACAACGCGCAATGAAAAAAAAAGAGCGACGACGCCGACGCGACGATGTGTTGGCAAAAACCGCGTGACGAATCGTCGGGTAAATATGTGAGCCGCGACGACGGTATTACAGAGTAGAGTGGCGATCGTTCGAAATTGCGTATACATAAGATCGGCCAGCGTTGGCTTTTGTTTGCAGCGCTACATCGATATTAACGCGAATCGATTCGTCGCGGTTTGCGCGATAAACCCGAGCAACTCACACGAGGTGCCGATGGCCGATGGAATGTTTCTCTTTTTTCGTGACTCTCCTGGAAATCTCGGCTTTCACGACGTAGGAACAAAAGTAGCGTGCGAAACCGGCGAGGTCTGGGTCGACTTTCGAGGCTTCTTCGCGCGCCAAAAAAGTGATTAATTCGTGCGCTCCTCCGCATCTGCCGGGGAAAAACTTATCGCCGAACCCAGAAATATCTGCAGGTTCAACGCGGCCGGTTCGCTCGATCGCTTTTCATGCGTCAAGAAGTTCGAGCAATTTTGGTAACTCGTCGAGGAAGCGAAACCCTAGATCGCGCGAATTCGTCGGTGCCTCGAGTTACAATTTTTCAGCTAAAATTCTTTCGAGAAGCCAAAAGGTTTCGCCGATATTTTACGCAGGGATTACACATATTATTATTATTTTACTAGAATGCCGTGCAAATAACTCAGATAGCCGGTACCTCGAAACGACGCGAGAGATTTCAGAAAAATTGGTTGAAAGAAAAACGACCGAGCGAATTGCAAAATGATGAAGACATCCGGAAACCAAAGCCGGGGGTCGATAAAACATTCCGCGGGGCATCGCCGACACACACGCCTCGCGTACACACGTTCGTCGGCCGTGTTATACGATCGGGAGGAATTTTTGCGAGCCCGGCGGAGAAAGAGCCGAGGGCGTTAATATTAATGTCACTCTTTTATAAGTAAGGTCGGTCTGCGGTATAATAACGTCGTGGGTCGAGGGAACTCGAGTCGGCGAGTTTAGCGCGCACAACCAACGGAGCAGCAGCCTCATAGTCATCGTGCGCGAGGTGCACACGCTGCTGCTCTCGGCCGTAGAGAGAGACAGAGAGAGAGAGAGAGAGAGAGAGCCAATCGTTTCGTATAGTAGATGAGAGGCCGTAGGCATGCGCACTCTATATATACAACACGGCACATACGGCACACGAGTCGAACGATGGGGTATGGAAGGTATAGACGCGATAGTTAAGGTGCCCTATCGGGCATAAATTATACCAGCCATTAGATGCTAACTATGGTCCACGACGAGGTATGCATCACCGTGGTACAGCTGATACCAGGCGATAAGAAAGTCGAGGAGCGCAGAGTAAAAAAGATAGAAAGAGAAAGGGACACATTCGAGGGCGAGTGAAAGAGCTCGGGTACATACCGAGCCGAGTCCGTGTACCCTCGCTGCAACTGCGCATGCACTCGGTTAAACTATCGAACACACCCGGATTTCCTCAGTGGTCACGTTCCTTCGGGCAAACGCTTTGCTTTAATTCGATTAGAAATCAATTGAGGCAGCCATTTCAAATCTGGCGCTCGCGTTCTCGGAGAGAAGACACATTCTCCCGATAATTTACGATTATTCGTTACACACCGCGGAGTGAACATCGCTTTTGCGAAAGTATATTAGTCATTTAATAAATTTTCACAAAGCAGAAAGCGAAGCTCGCCGTTGCGTCGTCGCTGTGTGTTGTGTTTATAAATAAGCGCGCGGCCGATTCGAGCATCGGCGATTTGTAGAGGCGCGAGAATGAACCGGAAGTCGGTTCGCCACGCCGGTAGTACGGTATCGTTTCCTCGACCGACCCCGGCACACGGTTATCTATTCTCCACTTTCACGGCTTCTCGTTTCTCACGTGCATTTACTATCTCGAAAAACGATTGGTCTTTGCGCTCGTACGTAGTACTATAAGCACTAGCGACTCTGCTTGACAAACCCTTTTTTTTCCTATCGATTCGACACCCACACTCGCTATCGCGTTCTTCCAACAATTTTGCGGTTAGCTCGCTTCCTCTGAAAATACGATAAGACGACTATTATATTTATATACTTTTGTTTCCTAAATAAATTGGACGAGCAAATCTTCTCCATTATCAAGGCAGTCGCGAAAAAAATTAATAAGCATCGGTGCGCAATATTAATGGGAAAAAAATATTCTTGTATTAGTCAGCGTGCGAAAGATGGTAAAAATCGATGGAAAAACATTCTTTTGCGATTACAATTAATTCAGATATCGATTGGTTTACGGATCTCTCGGTCTCGTAACACGAGGAAGATAATGTTCTTAGTCCGTTATTATACCCACGCGTCGTGGCCAACATTTATGTTTAAGTTACACCTGAATTACACTCGCGTGCCGCTGACTCGTACGGTTTCTATTAGCCGGACATTATCGCGTTCCTCGAGTCGAGGGGGAGTCGGACCGGAGCGAACAGCTCCGTGCAAAACACACACACACACAGAAGCGGCGGGCGAGCAAACCCTTGTCGATATGCTTCGAGGGTGTACATCGGATCTCCACAGCCGCCGCGGCCGTCGCCGCCAAGCTGCTTCTCTTCTTTATCGCCACTTAATTACGCCGCAGTGTTTCTTATCTCCGCCGCTCGGTATACGTTAGTATTGCCGACGCCGCGAGCTTACACACAGTCTGTACAACCGCTCGAGTTAGTTCGATATCCGCAGTTCTTTGACTTCCACCCGCTTTGTACCTTTTCATCCACATTATATCGATCCATCCCTTATTTTCACTTACAGCAACAAATTCAATCCTAATTACTATTATCATTTTTTTCGTTATAACGTAATGAGATGTATTAACATTTTTTTGCAATATAAAAGTAGTTGAATGATTTTCTATAGATTGTGATGTTGCTAAAAAAAATACTCGAGTCACTTGGTGCAGTTGGAGAAACGTCTGTTCGAGTCAACAGCGGCTAAGTGAAAAATTAAAGCTTGAAGTGAAGAATTAGTTTTGCACAGCAATTGCAACCTTTTTCTCACACTTTGCTATTATACGCCCGGTTGAACAAAGTTCGACGACCTTCGAGTCGTCTTGGTGGTTCATCGAGCACCGTTGGGGGGGGGGAGTCATTGTTGCGCAACGTCGTATCTTGTCGGCGAGATTGGCGACAAGGAGCAACGAAGAAAAGCGCCTGTGACGGTGCGAACAAGAAGAGGGAGCAAGGTCACGTGAGGCCGTTTCGAATCCATTAGCCTGTTACTCGCGGGTAAATATTTGATCTGGCGAAAGACTCGGCGACGGGTATCAAAGAGGATTGCGACGAGCGAGAAAGAAATAAATCAAACACCAGCGAGATTCGCCGATGAGCGATCAATCGCGATCGATTCGACGCGGAAGATTGATCTTCCGGATGGTACCAGCCTCGTCCTTATTCTTTCCGTATTTTCTCCGCTGCTGCTGCTGCATCTTCGTCGTCGTCGTCGTCGTCGTCATCGTCGTCGTAGTCGGATTCTCGATCTTAGATCTTAATAGCAATCAGGATCGTCGAAGCTGCGGAATAGCGGTCGCTCGGGCGTTGCTACCGAGGCGGCCATCCTTAATGACTTTTCGCTTAATATTATCGTACCGCACTCTCGTGGTTCCAGTCTCGCGATGCTCGATAATAATCCGCCGTGATTCTGCGTAACGAGAGCCATCAGCGCGCTCGACTGGCTCCACCCGTTTAAAACCGCCTCCGTTTCTCTCTGGTGTAAATATATTTTTTTGTACATTTCGAGCCACCGCCTTTGGCGTTTGCACGTAACGCGTTATACGTACAGAAGATACGTTTAAGTGCAGATATCCGGAGTTTAATATTACTCCGGGAAAGCTTTGGCTCATTTATATAAAAATTGTTTCTATAATATATGTTCGGGCGCTAAAAAGCAACGTTGGAGTGTCAGAAATAATCGTCGATAAAATGTGGAATTTATTGTTATTTTGATTCAAGACTCGGAAACCTGTATTTAATTTTTTCTTTCTCTCGTCTGTTGCAGGATTTCGAGGCGATCATTGCGAGGAAAATATCGACGACTGTCCCGGTAATCTCTGTCAAAATGGGGCGACGTGCATGGACCGTATCAACGAGTACTCGTGTCTCTGTCCGCCGGCGTTCACGGGCGCACAGTGCGAATTCGACGTCGACGAGTGCTCGGTCAAGCCGTCGTTGTGTCACAACGGCGCAACCTGCACGAATTCCCACGGCAGTTATTCCTGCATCTGCGTCAACGGCTGGACCGGACCCGACTGCAGCGTCAACATCGATGATTGCGCCGGTGCTGCCTGCTTCAACGGCGCCACGTGTATCGATCGGGTCGGTAGCTTCTACTGTCGGTGCACTTACGGAAAGACCGGTAAGTTATATCGACTCACTGCTTCGAAACGCAGCTATTTATGTTACTTCAACACTTCGACCGAACAATTTTCGAAGCGAGACAAAAATGTGATTT
The DNA here is from genome assembly GCA_964034905.1 of Itoplectis maculator. Taxonomy (NCBI): domain Eukaryota; kingdom Metazoa; phylum Arthropoda; class Insecta; order Hymenoptera; family Ichneumonidae; genus Itoplectis; species Itoplectis maculator. The sequence goes on from OZ035861.1 coordinate 2,898,272, forward strand.
TACAGCTGTACATTTTATATCGACCGATCCACTGCTTCGAAACGCAGCTATTTATGTTACTTCAAAACTGCGACCGAACAATTTTCGAAGCTAGACAAAAAGTGATTTTACAGCTGTGAAGTCATACACACATATACCTAAGTACCACTTTGCGGAATTGTCGCGTTAATCACTGCGCGAAATGCAGAAACTTCTCCTCGCTCCGCGGTATTCAATTTTACCGATCTTCTCTTCTTCCTGCGCGCGAGTTGTCATTGTTAACCCGCCGTAGCGCATTCGTCGAATGCTTCGTTTCGCGTCACACCTGCTTTGTTATGCCGTGTCCCATTCGCATTCGCGCGTCCGTCAAGTGGCCGAGACTTCGCGTCCCGAGTCTCCGAGAATCCCGAAGAGATAAATCGCAGTCGATCGGCAGCGATTAGAGTTTCGCGAATATATCCAGTGTCCGCGGTCCGCGGAGTAAAGCACGCATCGCGAGTACACGTGCGCGTTGTATTATCGCCTGACGCGCGTACAGTGTCCCGTGCCTGGCTATATACATTCGCCGGCGACGCGAAGGATCGACGCGCGTCGAGTCAACGCGTCGGATCGCGACGACAGCGGCGGCGGCGGCATCGCCTTTGCACGTCGGGCTCGGGCGATTGCCACAAAACGAGTTTCTCGCTATTCGCATTATGGGCAATCGCTATATTCGAACCGAGGTCGTACTCGCGCCAGACGGACAGCTGTGTCCGCGACGCTGCGCTGCTTTTTCCAAGCGATTTACCAGAATTATATTGCTCACTCGACGCGTTCCATATTTCAATCGGTTTATCGGGTTCTTCATATTTTACACGTGTTTTTTTTACCTTGCAGCGGTTCATAAAAAACAATCATCCTGTCTTTTCAAGAATTTTTTTTATCCCGAAACAAAGGCAACGTTATAATTCAATGTAACTTTGATAAAACTGGTTTATACGGTTGGCAAATAATTGGATGTGCTCTGAGGGGTTATCGAGCTTTGCGCGTGTTACGAAACTTTTTCTCCACCGTGTGACAATATTTCTTAGCTAAGTTCAACCGGAGTGCTTCATTCTGTATAATTTATCTAGCCAGTCGAGAATTTGTCGGAGCTCACTTAGTCTGTCCGGTTGTTCGACGTTGGAAAAGCGGTGCGCTGAGACCTACATCGCGATAACTAGTCTCGTGGGGTACGCGAAGAAGGTACCGCCGAGTGCGTTGTCCACCGCGGAGAAACGAGACTCGTCGGAGCTCGGTGGAATCGCCTTTTTTGGGTTTAGACGATCGCGACCATGTTTGGCTGCCTATACATCCGCGCGACGTTACTTTTGTCCTAGAGATACCATTACACCGGACGCGCGCGCCTGCGTTTCTTCATTCCCATCCTCTGCCCCGGATGGCCGCAATTATTTCGATTCTCGATAACTTATCCTTTTTCTTCGATTCCGCAGGTCTTCTGTGTCACCTGGACGACGCGTGCACCTCGAATCCCTGTCACCAGGGTGCCATTTGCGACACGAGCCCCATCAACGGATCCTTCACCTGCTCCTGCGCGAGTGGTTACAAAGGACTCAACTGCTCCGAGGATATCGATGAATGCGAGCAAGGTAAGTCAATTAAAAATAAAAATAAAAAAATACAAAATTTCTTGCAACGAAAAAATAATCGTAGACGGTCACGACTGAATCTCGAAGGCGACAGCTCTGATTAAAAATGAACTGCCGAAAAGATATTCATCTGGGACGGACGAGAGGCGAGAGTCGTCGCCCTCACATTTTATTTTATTCGACTTATAATCGATAGCGCTCATACCGATCTCGTTGGTACACGAGCAGGAGGCAGATTTCACGATCGAAAGAGAGACAGATGGAGAATACACGTAACTCGTACACACGAGGATCAAGATCTTCGTATGTACGCTGCATAAATAAAAGCATAAATAAAAGGGCGAAGTAAAGGACTGAAGAAAAAATAAAATAAGAATCGACGAAAGAAGAAGGTCCGGAGATAGATAGAGAGAGAGAGAGAGTGAGAGACAAAATGTCGTGCGCTAGTCGTTGCCTTCGGATCGTTACTATCGTCGTCGAGTAATCTCGTGCCCCAGGACACCAGTCGCGATTGCGAGCTCCCGCGGGGTACGACGATCCTTAATAACCCGGCTCGGCCTCCGTTCTTCTCTTTTCATCGTTTCCACTTCGGTCATTCTCTCTCTGTCTGTCTCCCGGCGAGCACACACGAACCCGCAGCACGACTGCGTGGCCGCGGAACGTTGTCATTCGCGTTTCGCGACTCCTTCTCCTTTTGCCAGAAGCAAACGGCCTGGTCAGCGTCAACTGTTACACGAGTCGAAGAGACTCAGTCGAGACCCTCGTGATATTTGCGACACATGATTGGAGGAGGCCTCCGAGACTCGACAACAGCCGACGAGTTACGTTCAACGGACTTACACGGCTTGGTCCGTGGTGACAACGATTATTAATTATTTCTTCTCGACTCCGAAGCTGGTAATCTCGCCCACCGATAAGTGTATCGCCTCGCGCGTGTCACGGTCTTAAAAATGCGTATACTCATTCTTGTCGTCGACGAAAGTTGGGACGAAGAAGGTGGACAGTAAAGAGAAGGAAAACAAAAAACGTGTAATGGAACGAAAGTGGTCACTGCGGAGTAAGAATGACTGTGAAAGTAGTTGTAAATTCTTTTCATTCTATTCTTGCTCTCGATAATGAATAAGCTCGAGTCCATATAGCGATTTTACAGCATACACTTATTTTTCTCTTTTTGTCAATCCTTCTTTGAATCCAGCACCAAGACGCTTCATTAATAATCGGAAGCGTGTCTTTTGTATGGTAACTTTCGCTTGCTTGCTTTCGTCATTTTTTTCTCTCTCTCCCTCTCTTTTCGTGCGTTTCTTTCGCATTGAGAACGCACGTGCACCACGCATACCGGCGCTGCACTTACACAACACGCTGCTATAGGTACTACTTTGTAACGTCTTCCACCTTATCGTTCACTTCCTACTCGCATTAACCATTGACCATGGAGAAAATAAAAGACCCGAAGAGGACTCGGGGAGTGCGCACCTCGGAGTCAAAAGATACAAGCGGAGAACAAAATCCTCTATCCATTCTGGAGTCTGATCTTACGTCCGCCCGACGTCGAGGCTTTGCCACGGCCGGAGCTACCAGACGGCGGGGATCGAGTGTCAGCGGGCCCGAGAACCAACGGACCCGAGAAACATCCAGAGAAGTGTAATTATAAGCGCATTACTCGGAAGACGGGGGACGGACGTACACCCTTTCCATCGCCACCAACACTACTATCACCATCACCACCACCATCGTCATCAGGCGCTGCTCTCAGCATCCTCCTATCTGCACAGAATCCATGGGAGAAGACGGTAGAGACCGAATGGCCCGCAGGCCAAGAGCCGGCTTTTGCTTTCGGATTCTCGAGGTCCTTGCCTCGAAGGCGTGTCATCCAAGTCCGCGAGCAGGAAGGATGGCCCGGCTCGTGTGCCGCTCCGCGACTCCTCCGCGCTCTTTCCACGTGAGAGCTGACCCTTTTGCCTCCGAGCCCTTGTGGTGGCCCTTCGCAGCCAGTGATAAACGCCCAGGGAACCGAAAAAGGATCGACAAATAAAAAACAAACAAAAAACCTAAAACAAAGCATACAGTACCATCGGAGCTTCGGAGATACCGCTTCGGATTAGTAAATTACACTTTTGACAATCGCTTTCACACACGGATGAATGCTCTACACTAATTTGCCGATCAGGATGAACTTGCATAAACGTGCATTAGCATAAATAACGAATCAAGCGTTATAAATTGTGCGATCGGGCATGATCGCTGAGAGTCCAATGAAACTAAAACGATTCGTCAATTGAAAAAATGTTGGTTCTCCCGGTGGACGTAGATTGCGGTACCCACCCTAAGCGCACTCGTCAAATTGCAGTTCCAATTGCAGTGTTTCATTCGCGTCCCTTATCTCGCCTCCATTCGACGATCCCGAGGCCTGTGCTTCTCGTTCCAATTTCTCTATTTTCCTCGTGCGCGGCACTCGTATTTATCTCGCGTCCAGCTCCCCTCGACCACCGAGTTACGCCTCGGCGGAGGCATCGGCGTATAACCTAGGGAGAGATCTCGACGCCCCGATACAGGGGTGCGCACACGTAGTCAGAACTAACTATGCGACACGGGCCGAGGTAAGAAATTCTCGCTGATCGGTTATTAACGGCCACCGGGTATAATTAACGCTTGCCGTTATGTTCTTCTCTTGGCCTATTCGCGCTCGCTCTTGGTCGTTATACCTGCTCGCCGTCAGCACTGTTCGCACAATTTACCCTCGCATCCTTAACTCTTTCCCCACCTTCGCAGCATCTCTCCTCTTCTTCTTTTTCTTCTTCCTTCGAGCTTTCACGCTCTATCTCGCTTTCTTCGCGTGCACTTTCGTACGCGATGTCGTTGCACCGCGGCGCTCGTATTATTCCCAAGATTTTATTCCCTTCCCTCTAGGGCCCGTATGACGATACATAGCTCGCAACGACGAGTCGCCGAGTCCTTGTGTACGGGATTGAATCTCAGACTTCCTGGACGTTCCCTCCCGAAGCAATAAACAACCCATCCGCGTGTCTGCGCTATAAAGACAATATAAAATCATAAAATCCCTCGCGAGTCTCCGACGGCACTGAATCTTGTCCGATGGAATTTCCGGGCAGCAGGAAAGAATGATAAAGATTGAAGAAAGGAAAAATCTATATAAAAAAAATGTTAAGTGCCGTAAAGCTTGGCGTGTAATAGCCACAACACATTCTCCTGCTACTCTTTTCCCTCTCGTCTGCCAGGCTACCACTATATCGCTCCTTTCTTCTCCCTCGTCTTGATCGCGTCGACGCTGCCGCCGCCGCTCGCCTCATCTCTCGTTTATGAATTTCACAAAAATTCCGGGAAGCCATTCCTGCCGCCGCGTTCGTGGCGTTCGTCGCCATACCCGAGCAACCCGAGCAGACCACCGACGTCTGGCGTCGGATTACCGCACTGTTCGCGTCCTGCTTATGCTCACTCTTGTTGCTTCCAGGACACGGAAGGACCTCCTCGCGCCTTCTCGCCCTCTGCTTCGTTCTCGCGTCGTGATTCCTCCGAGTGTAAATTTCTCATGTTTCTCCGGTTAAAATTCTCCCCACCGTCTACGGTAAATCCGTCAACGATATTATACAGGAAGGGTGGTCAACGTCGGGCATAGTCGAAACTAAAACTAAATCATATTTTTTCGTCCACATTCGGCATTTTTCTAAAAGTATTTGACAGTCCCCCTTCGTCTTACGGATAATAAAAATATCATCTTGTATATAACCTACTTATTTTTGCACCAATCTTTTTTATTCTTATTCTCATTTATCCGGCACAACTTGCTTGCGATTTAGCTTATTCCCGAGGAGATACAAGTCTGAGATACGACGAGTGCCAAAATCCTGCTGCCGGTACTTCCTCAAATAAGAACGATATAGTATTACATATGGATGAAGGGGCGAAGAGAGCAAGGACGGCACTACTACCTGCAGCACTATCCGCTAAACAAAGAGTTCCATTGTGGCGACGAAATTCGGCAACGTCGCCGGGCGACTGCGAAGAAAACGACGGAGAAGCCGAGAAGAGGAGGATGAGAAGCAGCGGACGGGGGCGAAGAAGGACAGGGCTAGCGACGAGAGAAGTAAGCCGATACCCCTGGGGGCCTCACCTTCGATTCTCGGGCACCCGCACTGCCGCTCACCTTCCCCGCCGCATATAGTATACCTGGATAGGTACAAGTCCCATACCTGGGCCGCGCGGGGCCCACAAGTTTCGTACAGGCCTGGAAGGACCCGCATTCCCCTTGTTTTCTTTCGCGCGACGTCACGCCGGGACTCTTCCCGAAATCGTCAGAAGTAAAACACACACACGCAAAGAGTAAAACACACACACGCACAGCGATCGGCTGTCCTCGAAGCGAATCGCCAGTCGCATGGGATTTCCATAATTCTTCCTCATCGATGTATCTTCGTTGCGGCGAATGTAAACCCGCTTCGCCGTTGCACTCGACGCGCGTGCGCATGAGCAGCATCCCGGAGAGCAGCTTCATACGTCGCGCGAGCAGCGGGAGCACACACGGACGAATCTAATTAAACGCTAAAACGTTATTTTAAGTTTAATAACGACTATAATGACCTCTCGCCCGTTGATGCACTCCCGCGCGACTCTGTTATTATCTAGATTGCATATTTTCTGGTAGATTAAGTTTCGCTCTCCGTCCTTGTTTCGCCGCCGCTCGACTTCGCCTTCCTCTCTCTCTCTCTCCGCGGGCGACCGGGCAAGAAGTCGACACGGGGTCCCGGAGCGTAATTTCGCGTTCCGGAACGCGCGCGCGACCGGCAGCTTCTCCCGTTTATTCCTTCCTTCTTCGCATCCTCCTTCTTGTTTCCAATCGATATCTTCGCCGATCGACGGGCTCTCCGAACGGAAGCGATCGATCGGCGCCACGATCGATCTCGCCACCGACCGACAGGCCTGGAAAAATCGCGTTTAATCGTCCGTCTCTCTTTCTCTCTTTCGCGATTCCCTTCGACATCGATGGGGGGAACGGACTGACGTTTCGCTTCGCGGGAATTCTCGATTCGGCTCGCTCGACTCTCTTCAAACATCGCGATTGTCCCGCACTTTCCGCCAACTTCGCGGTTACTCCTCGTCGTACGACGATCCGACCGATTCTTTGCTCGGCGCCGTTTGTATATACGACGTGTAGAGAAGAGACCGCGAGTCTCGCGGCATTGTAAACATGGCTTCGCAATGCGTTTCTTACGAACCGACGACTACGACGACGAAGCCGCCACCGCATCTGGGCTCCCGAGACGAGAGCTGCGAGCCTCTTTCTCGCAGCTTCGAGGAGCCAATTACAATGGCGGAAAAACACCCGCGAATTACACGACAACGGTATGCGACGAGAGGCTCCGGACTCCGAGTTAACGTGTCTCTTCATCCTGAGAATCTTTCTTCTCTCATCTTCTTCGTTCTATAGCTATGCAATGCCCAGAATGCCCCGGCTAATGCAATATCGTATTTGCCCTGCCTATGGCTGTTATATGCAATCCGTTGTACACCTTCCGCACACGTGCTGAGCGAATTTCTGGCGCACTGTGTCGCGCGCACAAACTCGATCGACTGTTGCCAAGTGAAACGTAACTGTATCGACGGTCCTTCGGGGCGTTGTAATGTGCGTAAAAAAGTGTGTCACATCGACAGATCCGGCGGCGGCGGCTGCTGATGCAGCCTTCGATATCTCCGATCGCCGTTTGACGATCGAACCAGTTCCCATCGCCCTCCCCCCATTCATTATAACTGCTTCAAACTATTTCGCGTCAACGGACACAATCAGCTCAAATTTATTAGTGTGCGAAATGTGTCCGTGTCGTGCCGATCCGGGCCTGATCAGTGCCTTGGGCCGAATGTAACATAATGCTACAGATTTCCTACCAGTGAAGTGGTAATCGTTGACTGCAATTTTCGGCTAAGAGATTGAGTACCCTCGAGCAGATAATTAATTTAGTTTCTCGGTGCAGTTGAACGAAGCAGCTGAAGAGCCGACGTTCTAGCTAAGTGAGTACTCGCAGTCCGGATACCCTTATCCTCGTGTGTTGGGTATATATATGTTTGTGTATATACATGTGCAAGTACCGCCGAAGCGCTCTTGGAAAAGTCCATAAATATCGCGGATAATTGGCGAGTGCTTGCTCGCGTACGCGACAGAGCGGCAGGTGCGCGTCTCTCGGTCGCCGCTGCCGTCATCGTCGTCGTCTGCGCTTCTCTCGCGCGCTTCGCCTCGGTTCCGCTGTCGCAGTCGCGTGGTCCAGGTATAAGCATTCCGCATGGTACCACGCATGGCACTCCGTAAAATTTCTCTCTCCGTGTGCTCCCTCCGGGGTTTTGCCGGCGAAGCGAGGCAAACGCGAAACCGCATCGCGAGGACGAGGACCTTCTCGATGTATGTCCATGTACGGACACCGCGACGAGCGCATACGAATGCACACACGAATGACGATTGTGTCTGTTGCGATGGATTGGAGAGCTAATTTTTCGACTATATTCAGTTCATAGACAATATTTATTTGCAGACGGTTAATTACAAAAATTGTGCCCATAAATAGGTCGGAGGAGTTGAGCGGTAACGTTTGGTCGTTGAGTCCGGAATCTTAGGATCGTCGGCGAGCGCTCGCGAAAAAGCACGAAGTCACAGATCGAATCTGCCAATTAAGGATCTTTGTTATGCATTTATCGAGCGAGCGGGTTTCTCGGCGATGCGCGTCTCGCAGCTCTCAGCGCTCGATACTGCCAGTGTCGTACGGAAGACCGGTGTGTTCGCGTTCTCTCACTCACTCTCTCCTTCTCTTTGCTTGCCCCGCGATCTCCTCGCTCGAGCATTTCGCCCCGCGAAGTACTCTGGTCGAGCCGCGAGACTCAGTCCACCCGGACTCGGCCGCCGCCGCGCGGCACATTAATCATGCGGCGCGCGTCCCTTCGCCTTTTAATTATCACTCGCGTCGACTGGCAGAACGAGCGAGACGAAAAGAGAGTCTCCTCGGGGCGGAAAGGCATCGCCGACCGGCGGCGAGAGTTTGCAGGCAAGGCGAGAGAGAGGCTCCTCTCGCCGTGAGAGAATCGAATGCGAATCGAAAAATCAACTAGATTGAATTTAAGAACGCGATCCTCGAGAAAGTGATTCTTCCCAACTATAATGATCTGTACCGAGTGATTGAGTATCCAACGAGCATCCAGGGGCCTTTTGCACGACGATAATCGACGCAAAAAGCCAATTACAAAAGTGTCGCTTGTTTTAACTTGAATATTAATTATTGTCACGATGGTGAATTATTATATCTCTGGAGGCACAAGAGAAAAAAAAGTATCAGAGATGGTCTAAATTAATAGAATCATTAATGTGTTGTATTTACGATTTCAATATTAATTACATATGCTTTCTTTTTGCAGGTTCGCCTTGTGAGCACGACGGTATCTGCGTAAATACACCTGGCTCGTTCGCGTGCAATTGCACACAGGGCTTCACAGGTCCGAGGTGCGAAACGAACGTCAACGAATGCGAGTCTCATCCCTGCCAGAACGACGGCTCCTGTCTCGACGATCCCGGGACATTTCGCTGTGTCTGCATGCCTGGTAAGTCCATTTTCCTCGAAATTCCATTGTAATTGCGAAGCGCTCCGAATAATGCGGAAGAAGTGCGTGGCGCACAGGTGTAACGAGTCGACGAGGAAACCGGGGGAATGCGCGAAAAATCTCGCGCTGAGGGAAGATTTTGTGGGAACGATAGCGCGTCTCGCGAGAGAGGAGCGAACGTCGGCTGCTTCGCGGCCGGACGAGTCGACGGTAAATTCTTCCGAGATGACAAGCTCGCCCGATCTTGATAACGAGACGCCCGGCAACTCTCGTTCTTCCCGCAGAAGAGAAGACTCGCCGTTTATCCTCTCGGTCCCTGTGCCCCTCTCCCTCCCCCCCCCCCCCCCCCCCCCCTTGAGGCCCTGCATCGCGAGGTGTGTGCGCATGCGCGTAAGTCATGCCTTAATTGTTCGACACTCGGGGCGCAAGAGAGACGGCAAAAAAGGCAGACAGCGCCTCCGTAACGATTACCGATCTTCCGGGTATGTTCAAGGGGAAGTTGAGGCGCGGAAGACAAGACCCGCGAGTGCGGCTCCATTCTAAATCCTCCTTTCCATGTGCCAAGTCCACTCCCGGAGATCGATGATCGATAATTTACAGGAAAACTCAGAATGAAGGAAGAGGAGAGATGGTGGGAAGGATACAAATCAGGGGAGGGAGAAGAATGGGCTGCTAACCGCATCGGTGGAAACCCGTAGGTGTATCATTGCTATCGCGAAATCGTGATTCCCAGACCCTCGTCAAGTCCTTGAAGTCGTCTCTTTGCGAATTACGTATATTTCCGCGTGGAATTTCAAAACTACGATTATAATCAGTCGATCTCGTTAGGCGAAAAGCAAAAAGTGTTGATTTTGTTGGTCACTGTTGGTCGAATGACCGAGTTCAGGTTGATGACGATTGCATCCGGTGGTTATGGTGAACTCGCGGTGCGCTACGTGTACTTAACCATATCGCGAAGGAAACGCAGAGATTCAGAGAACGAGAGAGAGGGACTAGCGATTAGACCTCCCGTGAGTTTGCACCGGTCGTTGGAAAGTTTCAAGGAGTATCATTGCCAGTGAAGCGAGTCCGTGATACGTAGGATCGGTGATCTTAGGCGCTGAAACGGTAACGCGTCAGTTTTGTGCCATAAAACTCAAGTGTAATATCCCTTTTTTGTCGTGAAATATATAGTTTGATCTCCGAGTCGTCGTTGCGCGAGTGACCGACTTCTGTCGGTGGACGATTATTACATCCGGTATTTAATTAAAAACTAAGTGCTCAGATATATCGTAGACGTATAGAAGCAAGCGACGCGAGAAAGAGGGAGTGAGAGAGGGGTCCCCGTGGCGAAACAAATGGAGCATTAAACGGAGGATAAACGCGTATACGCTCGCGAAATTGCCACCATCGATCGACGGCGAATCGGCGCGCGATCTCGCCGCGTCTGGCTTTATCCCCGGGAATCGATTTACTGCGCCGTTACGAGATTCCCCGAGGAGCCGTCTAACGCAAGGAATCGCGGCGTAAATTCAGCCGTCCCAAGGTAGTGGCGAATGTGGCGGGAAAAATGAAAATAAAGATCGATCGAAGGGAACGACCGATTCGTCGAATACAATCAGCATTCGACGTAACGAATGAAAAAAAAACTTGTCTGAAAGAAAATTTTTGTCTGAGGTCAGAACATTCATTCGCACTTACTGCGACAATTTTCATTATTCGCACATTGAGAGTTATTGTTCAATTAACGAAACACACACAGCGCTAGCGTTTTTGCGATCCCGACGCGTAGAATGTAGTGTAAAGAGTGAACCGACGAGAACTAAAAATAAGATGAAGAAGGAGAAGAGGCCGAAGCGTCGGGAACGAAGGAGAAGCCAAAAGCAGGTAGAGATACATAACAACTGCGATATAAAAGAGAGGATGAAATAAAAGATAAAAGAAAAACGAGAGAAGAAGAAGAAGAAGAAGAAGCAGAAGAAGAAGAAAAATCAAGATCCCGGAGTGGCTCGCGCCGAGCTCCGTGGTGAGTGGTTGGGGTTTTTATATAAAATATGATAGCAACGCGGAGGATTCGCGAAATGTGAGACCAGCCAGACGAGATCCGTTGTCCGCTTATATACCAGCCACCGCTGCTGGGAGGAATACGACGAACCTCTCGCTTCCTTACGATCCCCAAGCACAAAGGGCTTATCTTTCCCTCTCGCTGAGACCGAGGAATCGCGCCATTTTGGTACTCGTCGTCCAAGAAGATGCTCGTTTTTTTTACACACTCTCGACTGTTTTCCTTCTACCCGCTTTTTTTTTCCTCCCTTCATTGTACGCCGGGCCTACACCTTGTTCTCACTGCTCTCTCTCTCGATGCGCCTCCTCGCCACGACTCTCATTCTTCCTCGTACTTCGCTGGCCTCGTCTTCTTATTCCACTGCTTCTGATTCTTTGCCCTCGCGCCGGTCGCACTGCGTCCGCAAAAGGATCAACCAAATAGCGCTAAGAGCTTCAAGGAAATCGGATCCTCGCCAAACGCTCCTGGAGCCTCACCCCCCTCCCCCCTAACCCGCGCTTTCGATTTCATACGACGTGTCTGACACTGAATATTCAAGACGTCGGCCCGAGACGAACTCCTTTTGGGGATCGCGAATTCTCCGGGACTCTTTTCTCGGTACCGAGAAGTTCGTGGGTAGAATTAATTTTTTTTTTTTTTCAACCGCTCAGATTACAGGAACAAATTATATAATTTGGCGGGAATTGACATTAATTGCAACGGCAACGCAAAAACGAGTACACAGTCCGAATACGCGGATGACACGTTACTCCGGTATGAAATTCACGCCTCGCCTCGGAGAGAGGCGCGTCGTCCACGCGCTCGCGCCGAGACAATGCTATCTCATTCGCGGCATCGTCTTCTCGCGGGGTCCGCGCGCGAAGGCGTTACAAGGTCTCCAGGTGTTCGCCCCGTTTCGCGCGCGTTTGCCTCCCGCGATCCCGGAGAACGGGAATTTCTTGGGGACCACTTCGCCATTTTGTCGATACCCCCGCGGGAATCCCTTTTGCTCTCCCGGCGAGTTCCTGTTGTACCTACCCCGCTGCCATTTCTTCCCCGTGCCGCGAACGCGCATTTATGTATACAGCGATTATTTATTTATGAGCATTTTTTCGCTAGCCTCTCCTCGGCCGTTCGCTCGTGTCCAAAGCTCGCGCGCGCGACTTGAGGGCGGCAGAATGAGTTCTAACGTGCCGGTCGCGTCGCTTTCACTTTCATAAATTCGCCGGAACCCGATTTTTGTGATCGCGACGGAAAAAAAGTGATGCGACGCAAAAAAGGAGGAAGAAATTACAAGAGTGTGCTACCAGTCCCCGGGGGAACGACGTTGTTGCAAACCTTTCTTTCTTTCGTTCTTTCTCTCGTTGGCCTTTTTTTTTGTACCTTGCTTTATGGCTTTGTCTGTCGACGAGTGCCTCGGGTTTATAACATATATATAATACACGAAAGTCGAGGGACTCGTCAACGCTTGGATATCTCAATATTCAGCCTCTCACCGGCCTCGTAAGTATACACTGCAGTCGACTGTGTCTCGTATCACGTGAGCGCACTTGCGCGCACCCGTATATATGTATACATATGTATGTACAGAAGTGTGCGCGCAAGTGCACACGCGCACGCGCATACACTCGAGAAAAAAAGAAGTCTCCCGACCAGATACCCATATATTATCGAAGATGTAGATGACCCTCGGCATTACCTGTGCTCTGAGCCAGTCGTCCATTGTCCTCAGTCAGCCTCGCACAATGTACTCTCCACCAGTTCGGATGCATACGCGTACTATACATTTCTCTCCCTCTGTATCGCTCTTTCCTCTTTCCCTTTTCTTTCTTTATGTTTTCTCTCCGTTCCTCTGCTTCTTCTCTGCTTCTTCTTCTTCCGCTGCTTCTTCTTCGACGTTTGCACCTTCGTTGCTGGGATCCTGGTGCCTCGTAAATATTTCTCCAACACTTATTCTATAGATATTTCGTCTCTTCTTTCGCTGCCTTTAAACTTTCTAGCATTTCAGAAGCCGGCTACCGGGCAATAACTGATAATCGAGTTGCAATGTATGTTGGACTGTTGTTACGTTCGTTGTCCGGATAAGTGAGTTCGGAAATGTGTTAGTTATGGATTTCTGTGATTTTTGGTTTTTTAGAATTTTATACTAGTATCGCCAGTTATCAGAATTCGCACAATCGTATCGTTATTGCAGACAATATTTTCGCGGATGTGCCTTTGGAGTGAACACGCAAAGTTCGAGGCGGGAAGCGAGACTAACCGCGAGATTTTATCGGGATTAACGTACAGGTTTGCCGAGGGAAGCGGCAGCCCACCTCTTTCAGGATCAGCCCGCGCGCTACTTTATCGCGAATCTGCGCTTGCAAGTCTCCTCTTCTTCAGCAGCAGCAGCAGCGTAGTGCACACCTACCTATATAGAAGGAAACGGCAACGGCATCACGGCGCTTTCTTACCGATCTTCGCTCATCTCTTCCCTCCGTTTACTCTCGTGCGTGTCCTTTATATCCCTCGCTCCTCTTATCCGTCTATCACTCATTCTGCGTTTCTCGTTTTTGTCCCGCGTCGCGCATTCCTCGGTATCTATACGCTTTTCTCTATCTCCTTCGGTGCGCAACGTACGTGCATCGCGAGCGACGCACGCAGTCCGCGGTTAATAAGAAAACTAGACGAAGATTTCTGGTCGCACGACACGTCGCGGCATCAACTAAATTGGTTCAGATCTCGAGGCCGCGATTGCCACCACCGCCGCGCTTCCTCTTCTTCAACGCAGAGAGATGTGGAAACGACACAGCGTCACGTTTTCTTTTTCTTTTTTTCGTCTTCCGAATTCTCTTTTTTAGTTTCCAGAAAAGCTCGCGCGGCTGTATCGCTATATACGCGACGCAGTGACCGCGCGGTCACGTTTCTTCAGTTTTTCCCGCGCGACTCGCTCCGGCAGGTAGAAGGATATGGTGTATACGTTGTACGAGCACCAATTCCCCGGAGTGCAATCGTGACCACCGGCAACTCTCCTAGATCTGATCTTTACCGCGAGATCTCTCGGACCCGCTCGTAGAACTACGAAACTCCACTTCTTTTTCCAGTCCCACACCAACGGGTCTATACGTGTCATGAATCCTGAAAAAAAAACAACAAGAAACGTTTTCCTTTTTTTTCGTCTTCCAGATGCGAACATTATGACAACCTCGTCATGCACAGTTTTCAGTCAAGTCATTTATTAGCGCGGCGTCTTTTCGTCCACTTTTCAACCGTACATATTTTAATATAAAGAATTTCATCGTAAAGTTCAATTACATTTTTTCTTTTTAACTGGATCATTGTAGATTTTTTTTTCTTTAAGCGGATAAGCGCACGAAGCGCGCACATTGGCTAGTATAATAAATAACGAGTGGCCGAGCAAAGGCGCCGACGGAGGAGGAGACGCGCCGGAGTCTTCTGGGAATTGGCAAACGCGAGCGTAAATAATAATTATACAAAATGGTGCGCCCGAGAGAGCGAGACTCGCGCTCGTCGTGACAATTAGTCACGCAGAGTTCGCGAATGGTCCGTTCGCGCTCGTTTTTCTTGCCCCGAGAAGTATAACTCAGCGACGCAAGTATCACTGCTGCGGCGCAAATGTGCATGCGAGGACTGCAGTGCGAATGCATCCGCGAACGAACGGGCGGACGCGAGGAGGGGGGGGGGGGGATACGGGACAAAAGGGGGTGGGTTGCGGCGGCGGCGAGATTTCTATGGAAGCGAGTAGAGGCGCGTTCGCTCGCCTCGAAGAGAGCTCTTGTCGGGTGGAAATAGCCAATTTGAGGGCACACAAAACCACGGCACCGCCGGACTGCCGGACTCACCGCAGAGAGGAGGCGCGCGGTGGTTGCTGCTCGCTGTGCTCGGGCGTCAGCCGGACCATTAAGCGCGCGCAGTGCTTTCTCTCATTCTTTCCTCGTGTCCCCGGCGTGTTTCCAGCGTCGCTCGAGTTCTTCGAAATCTCCGTTCGTGCGCCGCGACGACAGCCTCGCCGGGTTCATACGGGACGTCCACTCGAACCTCGTCGAGCGCACAGCAAGTCGATTCGATTTCCCTATCGAGAATTCTCAGGTCAATCAACTAAAAAAGGGCTGTAAGCGGTGTTTTTAGGGGTAGAATATGCGACTTGAGAACGATGGTATAGGTGAGAAGTCGATATATTGAAAAAATAAATTTCGTGACCCTGATTTGGGCGGTTTTCGGCCCGGCGGCCAGATCTACGATTTCCGACAAACTGTTGGGCCAAACATTTTTTTTTTTAAATCAACTAAAAAAGGGTTGTAACCTATGTTTTCAGGAGTAGAATATGCGACTTGAAAACGATGGTATAGGTTAGAAGTCGATATTTTGAAAAAATAAATTTCGTGACCCCGATTTATGCGGTTTTCGGCCCGGCGGCCAGATCTACGATTTCTGTTTATTCCCTTTCCCTCTATCCGTCGCGCATTCTCCTCTCGTTTTTCGTTCCTAGCTCTCGCCGCTTCATTTTCTCTCATTCTTCTACTTATATTCTTTATTCACCGCGTTCGGCGCGCGAGCTGCTCGTTAATGTTTACCGCGCGGCTACCAGCCTTCCACGTCGCCGCGTGTGTCCTTCCGCACAATTCCCAAGAGTTATCGTATCTGCGCTGCGCATGCGCATAGCGCACGCGGAGAATTTACGTATAGCAGGTATATATGAAACTCTTGGCGCGCACTGGGTATGTATAAGGCTCATGCCGGGACTTGCAATCTGTCTCGCGAGTTCACTGCGCGCTTCCGTCGTTATATTACGGCATCGAGGAGAGTCGTAGCATTTCTCTGTGACTCGCGGCGCTGACCGCCGCCTCTGTGTACAGCTGAGCTCTCCGCAGTAGCGGTACAGCGGGACATCAGAGCGCAGCCGCGGAAGATAGTCAACTCGCCGCGAGTGAATCTTCGAAAGGAGATCGACGAGCACTCGAGGCCTCCGAGCGCTCGCGGCTTCCCCTTGCGTCGCGCATACGCGCGCTCGAGAGATGCGGGCAGATTCATCGGCCGCGCGGGCACTCCACTACCGGTGGTCTCCTTGTCTATCTATGTTTATTCTATGAGCCGCAACGAGGAATGATTTTTTTCTCCAAGGAATAAGATAAACGAGTGCATAATTCAGCTGACTTAAAGTCAATAAAGCGGATACGCCGAGTTCTCTGTTTTTTTTTTTATTTTCCGTTAATTCCGAAAATCACGATTGTTTGCCTGTAAAATAGACAATTCGAGGAGAAAAACGTAAAAATCGACCAGAGGCCGAATAAATCGACAACAATAGTTGATCACAAATTTTTCAATAGAGGATTTAAACAAACAGGGTTCGGTAAGATCGGAGGTGCGTGGGCGGAGACGGCACTGAACTTGGCACAGGTAAATCTCCAACGTATCTTCCCGGTCTCTTCCCCTTTCTATCTGGCATGCGCTAGGTGCGCGGTACGTACACGCGTACGGCGAGGCAGACACGGCACCTCGTTAGAGGCGTTAGTTAAAATTCTTGCGGAGTCTCCGGGCGCTCGTCTCGCTGAGCCGACACCTTTTGCTTCTGCCAGCGCCGTACCGTGTATATCCCGCGTACACCCGAGAAACTGCCGCGTACTTATAATCACTTGTGTGCTTTTCTAGCTCGCGTGCGTTTTCTTGCAGCCGATGAATCGCGCTATACCCAAACAACTCTTACGCCCGAAGCGAAACCCCAACGGAATATTTCAGCGCGCCAAAGATAGGCAAATTTTTGTTTCTCTACAAAATCGAAAAATTGCAATGCAAATATTAATTTTTAATGTTTTCGTTGTGCAGAAGTCCCTTTTGAAATTCACTAAATCACTGTATGGGTGGAGCGCGGAATAAGTAGGCACGGAGCCTGTCTTCGAGTCTTCGCGTTGTATATACAAACCCGCGAGCCAGCGTCGCTCGTTATGTTTAAAATGCAAATGCCGCATTTCAGATTTCTCGATTTTTCATCGTTCCGGTGTGGGGAGGCATCGGCTGCGCCGGCTGCCACACAGCCGATGGTCCCTTTACAGTCGCTCAGTCCCGATCGAATCTCGCGCCGAAGAATGCAGTCAGCAGCGGCGAGTGTGCGTCGCAGATAGGATAAAGGGAAAAAGGAGTCGGCGGTCTCACTCGGCTCTCCTCTCGCGACTCCCAAAAAAGGTCTCGGCGTAAAGGGCGTCGGCCCTTTTCGGTCTGCCAGTTCTCTCAGGCGGAGGGGTGGCGGGGGAGGAGGGGGCGACACCCGAAGAAACAAATTTGCGAACGCTTCAATAATGCATGAGACCCGTTGGCTACCGCAACGTACGATACGCGTCTCCTCCTTCGTTTCGCTGGGAGTCAACGTCGCGGCGAGAGGGAAACTTCGCTCCGAGAAGTTGCAACGCCAAACTGTCGTCCCCGCGAAGCATCCGACGAATTAAAACAAACGAAACAAAGTAATTTCGCGGCGAACCGTGACGCGAATCGATACGAAGAATTCCGAGTACGAGCCTTGTGGCAATGATTAGTAATTAATTTTTTTTACCCCTTTCGTCAAAGCGCAATCGGGCAAAAGTGTAATTATCAGGATTTTTTTCGCAAACGAGTGATCGAACATTTTTTTATAGGTCGAAGATCACATTTTTGGTACTGATTTCTGTGCGAATAATTTCCAAGTCGGTTCGCACCCTTTGCGGTTTCGATCGTTTTGTCTCTCCGCCTTATTTCGCTCTTCCGTTTTTTTGTCCTACAATTTTTTTCTACCGTTTTTCCACGTATTTCTCTCGAGCCTCCCAAGTTGTGCACCGTTGACTCCCGTGCGATCCTCGGGGCCACCGAGCACTCTGCGGTGTCGATGGAAATTGCATTCGTTTGACGCGGATGAACGAATCTGCGGATTCGAGCCGTTCAGTCACATCGGCCACGTCGGCTACCCTCTTAATTTACGCGTTCGTCCATCGCTGCATTACGCTACAATGTTCCCATCCCTCGCGCGTGCGCCGCAATTGCGTTTCCGATCGTTCGAAAAATAATTCTCAAAATATCTTTCGACATAATCTATTATTGCAATCGTCGCGATAAATAACAATAATTGAAACGTTCACTGTGCGTCCCGTCGGAATTTAAGCAACCGCATCGGAAACGATAAATCAATCTCGTTGATTTGATTCATCGGTTCTCATTGACTCTCGTATTTACGACCCTTCGTTACCGCGGCTCGGCTCGTAAAACCCGCGAAGGCGACTCCGACGAGTTTCTATGCTCCAAAAGAGAAATAAAAATGTGTCGTGAAACGCGAAGCGTTGGCCGCTCACTTTTTGGGATTCAGTTTCACGATCCTAACCCCCCCCTCCTACCCCCGTCTTACCCACAGCTCGTTGACGTACGTGTACGCACCGCGCGTTACACGGCCGCATTTCGTGTTTTTTTTTTTTAATACTCATTTTACGACAGCCGACCGCGCGTCATCTCGCCTCGAGCCTCGAGAGAGAGATTCTCGATAAACCGCAATGAATATTCTTCTCATTTAATACACGCGGACGCACCGATACACGTCGGATCGAATGAAGATATCCGTTTGCGTGGCGTCGATTCCCCGGAGGGTTGGGGAGGGAGTGGGGGGAGTTTTATTGCCGACGATATCCAACATCGGGTAATAACACATATATAACCAATATACATTAGACATTTACGGTGCAATGCAGTTTTCTCACAAACTTTACAATGTCCGACGTTTCACGGGTCGCGGAAGGTGAACCCCGAAGGGGGTTCACCGTATTTCCGGATTTATCGGAGTCTTCTCTCTCGCGGTTTATCGATTCACGTGCCGCGCGGGTGGCGCGGCTACGAGCAGCCGCGGCGAGCTCGGTTCGAGATCTCGGCGGAGCTCTAATAGCGGCTCGACGAATCCATCCGGAGATTCATAGAAGCTCGAGCGGTATTTCTCACTCTATCGCATCCGTCGTGAGCACCTGCCGAGCCAGCGCGATCCGCGAGGCGTTATCCCCCCCCCCCCCCCTCCACCCCCTCGATTCCGGCGGCGGGGATCGCGCGCGCCCGCCGATCGAGCTTGCGTAACGCCAAAGCCGGACGAGCCGAGCGGAGGAAAACGAGAAGAGGAAATGGTTTATGGTTGGCCATAAAATCTGCGCGGTCCTGTATACGTTCGCATCCAACCTGTAACAGCTCTGTGTGCGCCGCGACGTCTGTGTGTTTTATCCGTGCGCGAACGTCTGCATATATATACACTAAGTTCTGTGTACGTCCATACTTTAATGGTTCACGACTTTTGCCTATGCAGATTTCGCCCCGCCGATAATCCCCGATCCTCGATTCTCGCCTCGCCTCGTCTTTCCTCGCAGCAGGAGCAGCAGCAGCAGCGTGGATAGGCTGCTGCTGCTGCTGCATGCTCCGCTCTCGACCTCTCGATTCGACGCTGGAAATATTATTTCCACGAACGCTATCGCTTCCGCTTTGCCAGGAGAACAGTCGGGAGAGCGAGACGCGTTATCGGGAATCAACGGTTCGCCAAATGATCGATATGCCGGATAAAACAAAATGCCTTCGGCAAAAATGTCCTGAGAATTTATTCACGGACTTTTCTCGATTGATTCACCTGATTTCTAATCTGAAATCCCGACAATGAGAAACAAAATATGTGCAAATAAATTTAATCAAATTGCATAATATCTTCTCGTCGTATAAGACAGGAAACAAATCCATTTTTTTTTTTTTTTTTCAAAACGGAATATGTAGCCGCGGAAAAAATATCGCGTGTGAACCTATAAACGCGGAAGTTCCGCGATAACAATTGTTCGAATCCACCCAGGAAAAGATAAAACGTTAAAAACGACCGGAATTCGGCAGTAAAATGGCAATATACTCGTCTACTTAGCGTCGAGGGAAGGGGAGGGAGGGGGTAAGTTGATGAAATGCGGCTGCGCTAAGGAAGCCGCGACGCTAGGGCTTTAAATTTTATACTCCCCGCATATAGAAAACGAGTATCGAAGAAAGATACGCGGAACGCTGGCCAAGCGGAATGAGAGATGGAAACCACATGCACCGGGGTGGGAAAAAAAAAACGAAAGGGCTCGGTCCGTAAACGCGAGTTAACGAGAGTAGTGGGATACATTTTGCGTACGTTTTGCGCCGCGAGCACAAAACGGTCCTTAATGTGTGCGAGCCCTGCGCAAGAGGATCTTCGCTAGTTCCTATCGCGCTATTATAACGCTATATACGCGTTGTCGGGAGCACCGCGAGCATCGTCGAACTGCATCGGCAAAAGCTCGTCGGTAAAACACCGAGCGCCGTGACCATACCGGGTGCATCGAGGGGCGCTTCCCGCGGCTGAAGCGCCGCGCGGGTAGCTATATGCGCAGAAGCTGCCGCCTATATGCGCAGAAGCTACCGCGCGCATGCGCGCATGTATATACGGAGAGTCGACGGCGCGGTAGTTGGATCGGGAGAAGAGCAACCGTACCGCTCCCTCTGCGTATATCCTATCTATCTATATTCCGTAGTTGCCTCCGCGCACCGCGCATGCGCGGCATATGTATGCCGCTCGACGTAAGGCAGTGGGCAGCGCTTCTGCCACTGCCGCCGCCGCCGCTGCTGCTGCTGTCCTTAAGGAGGCCTCGCGGGGAGGGCTAACCATTATTTCCCATAAAGCCCTCGGTAATTATCGGTAAGTAGCGGATGCTTTGTTCCGGAATTTTTTCCAGAGACTCGCTCTTGCCGTGCATGGGCGGCGCGCATGCGCGGGACTACCGCGCACTTCTTCCCCGCGGACTATCGTCGATTCGACTCTCTCTCTCTCTCTACGTCGATACGAAACCTCGCACTGAGAATTTCCAACGCACTTCGGTAACTTTTTTTTACACGTTAAAATAGAAAAATACGAAGTAAGCGACAATAATAATTCAATAATTTATGCATTGAGAAAAAGAATTGCTCAATCCAACAAAACGTGCGGTTGCAGGCGGCGAAATAAATATTTTGCAAATTGGACAAAATATTCGGCAATTTTCATCGAGATTTTAAAAATTCTATCGCCCAGTTGCTTCGATCAATTAAATATTTTGTCTAATTTGCAAAATATTTATTTCGCCGCCCTCACATTTTGTTGAATTGAGCAATTTTTTTTCTCAGTGTGAGAATAACGTTTTCCGGTATTGTCTCTCTGAACTCACAAATGACCGGCGTCAATTTGTAGACCCGCAATTTTTCTAACGGCAGTAATTTTTTTTTATCATCGCATCAATTGGCAGAGCACGAGCATCGATCTCTTTCTCTCTCATCGGGAGAGGGTTGCAAGCAGGTCGAGCGCGACCTTGCACCGCCAGGCCAATCATCGGCACACCCGAGTGTCCGTGTCCCCCGACGCAAAAACCTGAGCCCGCAGTCACCGCGTGGTTGTAACGAACCGGCACACGGGGCATCGCTCGCGCGTCACACACAAGCTCACCGACCCGAGGAAAGAAGTTCTACTCCTCTCGATGCTGCTGCTGCTGCTGCGGGGTCGCCTCGGGAGATCCTATCTCGAGGAATAGCCGCGCCGCGCGCGCGGCGACCGCCGCGGCTCATTAAAAGTCCACTCCCGCTTCTGCGCATGCGCGAGAGAGACGCGAGCGAGCGAGACGACCCGTTCGTTATCTATCGTGTTTCGCCCGTGTACCTCGCGAACTTACGACGTGTCGACGGTAAAACGCTTGCGCCGTGTGTCGCGCGCCGCAACGTCCCCCGAACGAGACGATCCCCGCGCTCATTTTGTTCCACCCAAAGCGCCGCGCGCGTCTGATCGTCCAGCATCGAAATCCCATCGCGATCGTGCGAGACGGTAAGAGAGCAACGAGATAAAAAAAAAACGAGGCGCTGCGTTATGTTATATCATACTTAATATGTAATTTAGACGAAATGAGGTCCGGCGAGTCTGCGCGTCGGCGCCGAGGCCATAGGACCCATCGTGACTTTGAAAATTACTTCCGCTATAGTAACATTGAGATGTTTTATCCCCGCCGAGCAAACTACCGTTGGCCCTCGAGTCTCGGGAGTCTCATCCGCGAGACTCTTCTTCTCCTTGCGCGCCCCGCGTCTATATAGTATGATACTATGTGCGCGCCGCCGCCGCTGCGGCACTACACTCGACCGTGATATATCTATAAGCGAGGGAAACCAAGCGCAGTCTCTCTCTCTCTCCGTTGTACGACGTACACTGTGCATATCGCCTCGACCGCACAGTTACGGTTATGTATCTGCGGGAATGCGCGGGTGTGAGAGTTCTCGCGAGGAGACCGCGAAGAGACGGAGTAGCGCGCGAGCTGCTTCGTACCCGAGACCGATGCTGCGGCTGATGCTGCCGAGAGACGAGGTCTTCGCGCACGCAGCTGAATAGCAATGCAACTGAGAGAGAAAAAGAGAGACAGAGAAAGAAAACGAACGAAGAGCGATGCCCTCGCACCGAGATCGCGTTACCACTCCGGTGGCCTTAATCTTTAACTTCTTTCCCCTTCCGCCCGGTCCACGCCTTAGTCTTGCTGCTGGCTCACCGGGCGAGAGCTGCAGGCGTAGCTCCGTAGCTACCTCGAAAACTCCATTCGTAAACGTCGTAATCGCATTACGAGGACCGCGCGGCGATCTGTCCGTCTCTCGCGGCGCTCAAACGCCTTCGCTTCTCGAATTTTTCCTGCGCCCGCCCGAGCGTGTAATTCGACCTTTTACCGGGCAATCTTGGATACATCTTGATCGCGGGATTCGGGCGAATCGTGGATCTGTCGGTAATTCAATACCGACGCTGTTTTTGGCCAGACGCGAGAAGGGCTCGGTAATCTCGCGCATATCATTGGGTGTAACCCGTGTAGAAAAATTACAGTGTTACAGTCGGCGCTAGTCTGGCCCTAGATAGGGCCGTGTTATCTCTGTCGGGACCTAATCAGGTGGCTTGGGCCGAATGTAACGCTACAAATTTTTCTGGTAGAAAATTTACAACTTTACATTCGGCGCTAGTCAAACCGTATCATCCCTGTCAGGGCCTGATCAGTGCCTGGCTTGGGCCGAATGTAATATAATGCTACAGATTTTTTACCAGGGAATTCACGTAACCTTGCAGATCGGCGGAAGCTTTGTAAAGTCTCCACGTAATAGTCACGCGTCCTCTGCGCGGCTTATTATTATATCTCATCGAGAGACGCGAATAGCAGTGCTGAGAGACAGAGAGAGAGACGTCGGCGCGCACGCGTTGGCATCTGGTACACGTCTCCAGCCGCATCTCCACCGCCACCTCCTCCCTATGCCAATCAAATATAGGAATAACTGTTTATCGTTATTATTATATCAGAACGTTGCGGCGTATTACACCAGAGAATCGGAATCCTTGCAGCGCAAGGCTTTGCTCTCGGCGCTCTCACCGATCAACGCCGTATATACTCGGTGCAGCAATATCGGCCTAATCGGGCGATGCCGCTGTTGGCCTTCGGGCGCAGCTGCGCGACGTCGAGAATACCGCGCGCGGCGCGAGTGACGAAGCTGCGATGAGACGAGCGAGCCGCGCGATGAGACGCGACGCTCTCGCGCCGCTTTTGAAGTCCGCGGCGTTTCTTCTTCGCCCGGAAAGTGCCGCGCGCATGCGCGCGCGAGAACCGGAGGAAAAGAAGCGCGTTCGCCTGCTGCTGCTGCTGCTTCTCGCGTGGAATCATCTCGCGCGCCGCGCGAGGGAACGTAGCCTCGCCGCGCGGTTTCGCCGCGTAACACCGACCGATATCGCGTGCGATTCGCACGCGATTTGCGAGATGCTATCGCCAGAGCCTCGCGCACCGGCACGTACCGGCTCGCGTCGTTCTTACCGCGCATGCGCGGGATATGCGCTGTTATAAGCCGAGTCCGCGCGGTGACGAGTCTCGCGCAGTTATCAACGCTCGTGCGGGAATGCCGAATATTCGCCGCGCGAAATTTACTCACAATTATGACCTCTGTTTTTTTATTTATTTTTTTTTTATTTCGTGAATCCGGTTTTATCAACGCGTCGGGGGTGAACGACCCACTTAGGGTCGGTGTCCCGCATTCAATCCTCGAAATCGCAGCGTATAATGTTTTGCCACATTCGCGTTGGATATTTTTCACGCGATATTTTGCAGAAGCTGCGCACGCAAATTTGCTATGTGTCCGGGGCTATTGATCACAGAGACGCAAAGTCTCTCGTCTCTCGCGAGACTCCGTAAAGTGTCGGTTGTATCGTCGGCCGGTAACGAGACGAGGGAATAAGTCAGTGTGTACCGCGCGTAGCATCGCCGGTACGGATGATAGACGTTCGAAGGAAGTGTACGAGCTGGGAGGCTGGAAAGGGGTGGGGGGTGAAGAAGAAGACGATGAAGAAGGAGACGAAGAACGCGACGCGCTATGCTTTACTCTCTCGGCCGTTCCCTTCCCTTCCCTTCGCTTCCCTCGCCCCTTTTTTTCTTTTCTTTTCTCCTCTTTCTCTTATTCCATCGCAACATCGCGAGAGGGCACACACACACAGCGCACGAGCACACAGAGCAAGAGACCGGGGATCGAGAACTGCGAGCTCGTGATGTCCCGAGGCTACTGCGCCGAGAGACCGCAGCGGCGCAGCCGCAGCAGCAGCAGCAGCAGCAGCGAGCGCGCTGTGTGCTTTTGCCGTTGCGAAGACTGCGCGCGTTCGCGGGAACACAGCGCTCGGATACAAAACACGCCCATACCGGTCCGCAACGCTCTCCGCAGCAGTCTCCGGGCGCCCGCGCGCGCAGACCAGCGCGCCCGCGAACACTTCGCCTCCACCGTGAAACTCGACTGGCTCTCCGCTCCCCAACGAAATGCGCCGCGTAGGATTATTCATTGAATTTATATTCACCCGATAACCCTCGCGGCTCTTGGCGCACGCGCGCGCGCGAGAAGCGAATTCGACGATGCGCGGGTGGACGGCTGAAATTTATTTACCACGACTGCGCGGGATTCGAACGGATAATTCAACCATCGGCGCGCTGATTTTATATATCGTTACGCTTTTTTAGCAGTCTGTATATAATTCGCCGTTCGCGTCGATCGCGAGTTGGGATATCGTCTATAATCCGCCGTGTGGGAAGAATGGAGGAAAGGGAGGGGGTTACAATGATACTACGAAATTTCAGTTTCACGCGAAATCGCGGCACCTCAAAAGCAATTAAAAATATGAATCGCAGTTTTGTCGGATTCTTCGGTCGCAGCGCTCAAAGCGACTCTAAAGCTGACGCCAAGAGCGTCCGTCGAGGGTTTTGGATCGCGCCGGCGCAATAAGGATTGTCCCTCGTTAAAATTATTGGTTCCTTCGCGCGCCAGGACTTTACCACCCCCCTCTGGCCCCCCGAGTTAGTTTCTGGCAGGGAGACGCGGTGGAAGGGGGGGAACTCGGTCTTTTCGGGTCTGTACGTTGCTCCTGCCGAGCCAAGAATTTGGGGCTCGGTCTTCCTTATCGCGATCCTTCGACGATGCTCTTAATATACAGAGGAGCCGGAGGAGGAGGAGGCTGCGAGGGCCCAACTACATCCACGAGAGGGAAGAGGAATCAACACTGATGCCAAAGCGGAACACGGGCAGAGACAGCGAAATCCCTTTGCGAGCTGCAACAGGAGTGTCTTCCTGCCAAGAAATAATCGCACTCGCACCTTCCGATCTTACGGGAGAAAAAAAAAATCAAAATAGCAGGGATAAAAAAAAGGATGAAAATGTACGGGGAATGCACAGCAGTGTGTTTCGCGTGACTCGCGAAACACACTGCTTCGCGGGAGAAGGGAGAAATCCCCTGGACTTGTCAACGCTCGCGAGAAGGAACCAACCCTCGCCTCGTGCCGATTCGCTAAACATTCTTCATTCTCGCAGCTCCCCTCGTCGAGAACTCGAGATATACATTGAACTTTATGGTAATGCGATAAGGGACAGCCAAATGAAAAAAGAAAAAAGAAATAAAAAATGCCACTGATAAAAAATCTGTAGCATTATATGTTACATTCAGCCCAAGCCGGGCACTGGTCAGTCCGGACAAGGATTACACGTCCCTGGCCAGGGCCTGACTAGCGCCTAATGTAACGCCGTACATTTTTTACCAGGGATAAAATACACCACGTCGATGTACTCGACTCGAGGGGAGGATCGAGAGGAGAGAGTGAAAGCGGGGGAAGAAATGTTGCACTCGACGCAATCCCCAAATTCCCCGGAGCGGTACTTGTCACGGCTTCGTACATTGTCATGTTAATACCCGCACCGCACATCGCCGTATGAAAAACGAATCGAAAGGGGATATTGCGATATAAGCCACACACGAGCCAGCTGTCCTCATGACGCGTCTCCGACCGCAGGAAAAAGGAGGAAATAAAGTGTAAGAAAGGAGAGACGCGAGTGGCGAAGCCAACTGGCTAAATATAATCCGACGTGCGGAGAGTCTCCCATGTATATATGTCCTTCTCATTGTGGACGGTGTACGGACGCAAATGTCACCGAGAGCCGAGCACCAGGATGCGATGTTGCTTTTGCTCTGTTTCCGTCTCGCGTGTATCTCGCGATAAATCATTTTTCGCTCGGTCGGCTGTGTCCGTAGCCGCGAGTCCTGTCGTCCTGTGCGAGCAGCGATATGTTCGCTATCGTCGCGTTGGCCATTAATCTTAATAATTGAATCAATATCCGAGAGTTATCCACCTTACATCCGGGACTATTCTGGTCGGTCCGCGATAATTACCGAGGCTTTCGTCGTTGGGTAAAAAACTTTTCGACTCCCTTCGATGCTCCGTGAAAGAAATGATTTCAAAGTGTTAAATCACTCCACGGTAGTAATTGAATTTACATAACTCAGCAAAAAAACTCGGCCTCCGCGTTTGTCTCGCGTATTCATCGAATCCAAAAAATCCGCGTGTCTCGGTGCTTCGACTCAGCGTTTCAAGCGCTTCGTTTCTTTTCGCCGTGATCTCACTCTGTCGAAGCGTTTCGTTGCTACGGTAGGATCAGAGCTCAAGATCAACGAGCAAGAAAGGAGTCGTCGTTGTCGTCGTCGCGGTGACTGTTCGTTGGGAGAAACGGAGGCCCGATCGTAAATTCGGTGCAGGCGCTCTTTTTCTCTCTCGCTTTGCCTTTCCGGAGAGAAGATTTATCGTCCGAGATGCCGCCTGACTAATTGACGCCGCGAGATACGCGATTTCGCGGGGAAACCGCGAGGATTCCCCCTCCGCATCTGTCGCGCTCCTTGGCTTTGCCCTCGCGCGGTCCTCGGCTCTTCGGGCAAATCGTCTCCGCGCCGCTCGGTCGCGCGGCCGCCCTTTCCTTCTCGAACTTTTCTGTGTATACATTTGCCAACGTTTCCGTGCGCGCGTTTGTGTATACAAACGCTGACCGGCCAACGCGGGGGGACCCGTTACCGAGCGTTATCCGACGATTCGGCTCTCGACGACTCCGAGCCGAGAATCGTAAAACGCACCGCCGGTTAACGAGCCAATTATTTAATTGCCACCAACCGTTTTTATTCCTTTTTTTCTCCGGGCTCCGCGGAAAGCCGATTTACCGTTTACTCGTCCTTTTTATTATCCTGCGCGTACTGCACGTATATATTTGTGTGTATATATATGCAACATGTACACGTTTCCGGAAGAGCAGAATCGTATTTCTACTTTCACTGTCTTTCGTTCGCCTCCGAATTTGCCACACGCGACCCTTTCGAAACCGACGAGTGCGTGTATACAACGAAAATCTCGAAGGGCGACATCCTCTCGCTCTTCGTTCGACTCAAAGCCTTCGCCAGCAGAGCATTTGCGACGACCCTCGCTCTTTCGGAAATTGCGCACTCGCCACACTGGCGCGTGTGTCTGTATCTGTGCGCGAGTGTATTATGCTTAATAAGGAAAGGCAGGAAGGCAAAGGAGTCAGGGAGTCCTGGAAGAAGAAGAAGAAGAAGAAGAAGCGCCGGGAGAGGTCGATGCCCAAGAGAAGCTGTAACGGAGAATTTATCGAGCCGCGGAACACGTAGGTGTTTTCGTACCAACAACTATTTATTTTTCCCCCAACCTTTATTAAATTTTCTTCCGCCTAAATTTTCGCGTTTATGCGAAAAAAATCTTGATCCACCGAATAAAAATAACCGAATCGAAAAAATTCGCAATTAGCTCCGATGTCACGATCCTCACTGATATATAACAACGCAATCATAATAATAACAACCGGGCATTGCCTCGATCGCTTCTCAGCGAGGATCGCGCGCTTTAAGTATCCTTCGATGGCTCGGAGCTCGGTCGGCCGCTGGCCACGCGGTATCAAATACGCTCGCGTATGCGAACACACGCGGAGAGGAGGCAGAGTAAGATCGAGAGACGTGCGTCTGTATGCGTAATGCGCTACTAGTTAGGTGAGAAGTAGCGGAGGATCCGTGATGGAGAGGAGATGATGATTCTTCGGCGAATCGGATGGAGAGTGCAGCGGGAGTGCAAGTCGTATGGTCGTATCTATGCAACGGTGGCGTCGCGAGGAAATATATATGCGAAGCGAAAACGTAGCGGAGAAAGAAAGTACGGAATGAGGTGGACGGCCGACGAGGAAGGAGAAGCGATGCAGCAGCAGCAGCCTGCGGGGGGAGGAAGAGACCTCGCCTCGCTCTCGGCGCTGGCAGAACGCGCACAGCCACGCCGCGCATTCCGAGCCGCGCTTGATTGGTTTTCGCGAGAGAGCAAGAGAAACGGCACACGAGCGGAGCAGCGCCGCGCGGGAGAAAACCTCCGGTGTACGGATATATATATATATATATATATATCGTGTGCATTAGGTGTACCGTGCCGCCTTCGGGTCAGGTCGGGTCGTCTCTGCAAACTTCTACGTGACGTGTATACAGTAATATACCACTCGCGATCGCTTCCTCGCTTCTTCACTTCGGCTCTCCGCTGGCCTCTCACCAGCTGCTGCTGCCGCTGCTGCTGCAGCCGATGCGGTGCACTCTACCTTCGTTTGGCCGCGACGTGTACGCTCGCGGACACTCTCGTCGCGTCTTCATTGAGCAGAGGCGAGCCGAGCTCTCACTCACCCTGCCCCTTGGCAGCATCTCTCGATGGCTTCGCTTCCTTTCCTTATTTGCGATTTATCCTCCATTAAAAAGTTCGTGAGCAACCATTGTTATCGATTTATTCGGCTTCTGATTGGTCATTGGGGAACCGGTAGTTAGTTGTTTAATTATGGATTTGCCATCGGAGAGGATTTTTAGACTTTGCGAAATTGAACTTTTTTATTCGCAATAAACGCAAGGGGTAAATAAAAATAATGCTAAAGTAGCATTTCATCAGATATTAATTTTTTATTTCACGAGAGAGTGAAATAAAATTGAATTTTCATGAGTTCAAGGAAACTCCGAAGTGCATCGCGGTGGCCGATGGTCCGCGAAAAGTGCGTCCGCGTCTCGGCGGGAGACGATAAAAGGCCGACGACACTACTCAGACCGAAGATGCGGAACGCTCGGGCACTCTTACACGGCCGATAAGTTTTAATGGATCACGAGAAGTCCTGCCGCGACCCGGAGGCCGAAGAAAAAAGACGGCGCAACGCTTGAGAAGCCGACTCAGACGCGTTAACTGCCAGCAGGCAAAAAAGCTGCGCGAGCTTTTTCTCCTCTCGCACCTTCTGCGCGCCGTTTTCTTGCGCCGCTGCAGCGCCGCGTCTTGCGCGCTATCTCACCGCTCGCGTCCGCCGATGTTCAACCCAGCAGCGAGTGAACTCTCCACTTCTCGGTTAGCTTTCGATTCGCTGGATGCTGCGGCCGCTCCTCGCGGTGGTCGTAAACGATTTTAACGAGGCCCGGATATGCTTTTCGCTGTTCCTCAACCTCAAAATTGCGGCAACTCAGCCCCGCGCGAAGACCGCGCACCTTCTTTCTGGATTTTCCTCTTTCGCTGAGAGCAACCGACTCCCTCATTTGTGTATATATGTATACACACACACCACAATCCAGGACTCGGTGGGTATCCGTATAAGAGAAATATACAAAGTTTTAACGATCCCGGTTACAACCCATTCCCGGAATGTAATTCCTCGTGAGTGCTAAAATAAAGCGCCAACGATTTATCGTCGGAACGTCGGGGAACCGAGAAGCGTCGAGAAATCGTTTTTTCTACCGCACTTGTCCACTCGAAAATAAAAATCAGGCCCTACGAAATATCGTGAAACTGGCGACGTGGGTAAAAATATATCGTCGAAAGAAATAGCAGAGTAAAGGAGTGAAAAATCCGGCCGATGAACCAACGTTCGATGCACAATGTGAATTCGAAGTAAAAACGATTTTCGATACCGGGAACCGAAATTCAAATGTAACCGGCTTCGCGATCTTCGCTGGGTGTTCGACGAAAATGCTTGGCGCCCCGAGAATCGCACGGACGCCAAGCGAGCGAGCTGAGGAGGCCCAAATCGAGACGGGTGAACTCGACGAGCTGTGTATAGCCGTTGTGCCCCGTGGAAGGTTACAATTACGAGCGTCGAGGTGCACGCCCGGGTGTGTAATTTACGCAGTCGGATTTCGGAAGGTCAAAATGTCCGTGTGAGCGTACAAGCGGGCAACGCGAGGAAGGAACATATGTGGCATAAAAACGCTGAATAACGGAGAACGCCGAAAGGAAAAAAAAAAAAAGATGAAATAAAAAGAAAAACGAAGAAGAACCAGCGGTCTGCGAGGACACGAAGACGAAGCGGTAGAATTGAAAGCGTAATTATTGAGGAAAAGCCTCTCTTTTTTTTCGTCATTTTTATCACACGGCTATTAGCGCCAGCACCATATCCGCATAATTGACGTTATTGAAAAGCCGTTTTATTCGAAAACATTATACAGACTGCGGCCGATTCAGGGCAATTTCCACCGAGCTGCTGTGTATATTCGTTGCTTCAACGCCATACGCCGTTTTATTCATCATTATTGTATATTGTATGACTGCTGCGTGAATTCGAAGTCTAATTCACGAGAGCTCCTCGTCCTCGATGTACCCAAATAAGTCGAGAGAACGAGCGCAGGCGATACACGTTCCACGCACACCCGATGGTCTCCTCTCTGCGCCGAGAAAAAGAAAATAATCATTTGGAACTTCGAGGAAGGACGAGAGGCGATCGCGCGTTGCGCTCTCGCAGCGTCCGAGCTCCGTAAACTAGTGTTAAAAAACATTTTCTTGTTTGGCGATCGGCGTGTGCGGTTGCGGTTGCGTATACAGAGCTGGGAGAGTAACGTCGAACGTTATCCGGCTTCTGGAGCGACGTTTTCGTTCGAAAGAGGCTCCAAGTGCCGCTGCTGCGAGCGCAGCTCGTGAAACACCTGCACCACCTGTGGCTACATCGAGGCGCACTCCGAAGTCGTTGGTGGATTACAGCAGCAGCAGCAGCAGTGGCTGGATCCCTTCTATGGCTCGCGTCCGCAGAACCACGGAAAACGAAGCTCGCGAGACGGCGAAGCATTCGGAAGCGAAAGAGACGGCGAGAGAGCAGAAAGGACAGTGAGAGACGAGAAGGGACGCAGTCGATAAAGAGTCTGGAGTCCGGTTCTTTCCTCTCGCGCAGCGCTGCTCCCGGATTGTAATTTATATCGCTCGTTGTATGTCGGCGGAACGATAATTACCATTCAAAAAGAGCCCCTCCGGGCGTTCCACCTCGACAGCTTTAACTGTATATCCTCCGCACGGTTTGCCAATTGCACAAGCACATTCGCACGGCGCAAAATTATCTCCACCCACATCCCAACATTTATTTATTTTTTTTAATATGTTTCTTCTATCGAGTCGACAAAAAAATTATATTTACGTCAATTTCTTTTTTATCTCCGATGCTGAAAGTTGTCAACGAAATAAAATAAGTATAGTAAAAGTGGGGGGAGGGGGCATATCGTATTCGCGATCTTTTATCGTATATGCAGGACGATTCGGGGCGCATGCGCGATGCAATATGCGGTTGCACGTACAGGTTGCGCCGAAGCAACAAGCAGGAAGACAGAAACAAAAAGGAAAAAAAATGTTGACGGACATTATGTTATCTTGGTGCGGGAGCGCACGACTACCGGTGACTCCCGCTGCAACGGACTCTCCTCGCGAGAATATGCATCGCGCTGTATATCGCACCGCGGTGTAACCGCGGTTTGCAATATATAGGTATAGCTAATCCAAGGGAAACGATGCACCGCGATAATCCGCATCGGCGTGGTACAGAGCCGCCGGGTAGTTCGCGGGAGCTGCGCCTTCGCCGGTTCGGCCTATGTAGGCTACCAATGCCATTTCGCGGCGCTCGTCTCTTTCCCTCGCGCAGTCGCAGCGAGAACGTTGCCCGCGACGAACGGTCGAACCGGGCGAATAGCGGTAAACCCCGGGAAGATCCAGTCCGAGGCGAGGAAAACGCCGACGACGACGACGCGGACGACGTCGAGGAATAACGAGAGGCAGCAGCAGGACGAGAGGCGAGACAGAGATAGGGAGAGACGAGGCCGGAGGTCGGAATGGACGGCGGGTATCACGCCCGGTTTATCCACACTCCGACCCGATCTACGCCTCGTCTCCTCGCAGCCTTCTCCCTGTTACCAAGTAGCTCGAACTTCGTCCACTCCACCTTTGATTTTGAGCTCTTTATCCTTCGCGAACGTTCCTCAAATTGCTTCCTCATTTTATCCTGCGTTTTATTTTATTTTATCGGCTCTCGGCCAATCACCGGCGCCGTTAAAGCCGATTAAGTTAATGCGCTCGTTTCTCATCGTGAAATCGAATAGTCGATTCTTTTTCCACTGACAATCACGCAGTACACATTGCTAATATACATTTATTTTTTTGTTACAGGTGAGTTGAACATTCCGGATCTAAAACCAGCCCTTGTCGTGTGACGATAGGTTCTTCGGGGAGGTTGTATAAACTGAGTAATAATTTCGGTAATGGACAGCAGACAGCCAGGATAATAATTATTCTCGTGTGTCTCTGTAATTGGTCCGTCACTGGAACGTTACGATTTATTATTTATAATTGAACGGTAGGGCCGAGCGTGGACCAACGACACAGGGGAAAATGCATGACTAACGGTGTCTGCGTTTGTACCGAGGAGCTTCGAACACACCAGAAGTCGTCCTGAGATCTCGAGAAGTCGCGTTGTGCACCGCGTCGAGATACCAACGCTCGAAGAAAAGGAGAAGGATAAAAAAAGAAGGGAGAGAGAGACGAAGGTTTCGTGTTTGATTTGCCGATAGGATCGGCCGAGTCGTTGGGGCAGCCAATTATTACTACAGAGTTGCGCGCGTGGCAGTCGAGGCAACGGCGCAAGGGCTCTTACGTTCGCCGAGAGGACGAAGACGAAGACCGAGACGCCTGTCAGCGCTCTCGGTCCGAGCGTGCGTGTTGATTAAACTTTGGATTCCGATTTAATTGGATTATCGTCCAAGGACCGAGGACCCTCTCTTTCTCTCCGTACGCTTTTCCATTCGTCATTGTCCACATCTTCAAGTCGTCGATTCGAGATGAAGAAACCGATGACGGAGAAACAAAGTTATTATAACGATTGATCGTTGTAATAACTTTTTAGAATCGCTAGGATAGTGTTTGAATCGTTAGAATAATTGTTTTCTTTTTATTTCGTTGCATTCCAACGATGCAAACTTTAAAATCATTGGGGAAATAGCATCGCTAAGAGACTCGCAGCAGTTGGCGAGTCACTGCATCGACACCGATGCAGCGAAGCGGCGACCCGTTCCGATGCTGTTCCTGACTCTCGACGCGGACCACACCCACGTTCTCCTCTCGTTCACTCGCCTATCGGATGCCGTATACTCGCTGCTCTTGCTCTTTCCCTTTATATATCGACTGCGGGCTTGAGATCGCGGGCTCCACCGCCGCGGCTGCAGCAAAGAGAACGGTGCTCGTTTCGCGTTCTCAGCTCTCTTTCGAGTTCAGCGGTTCTTCGACCGCCATACAAAATGCACTGTGTGTGTGTGTGTGTGTACACTGTTTCGATCGCGCTCACCGCCGTCGTTTTAGCTATAGAAAATTTGCATTCGTTGCTCCACTTGACTGGCCGAGAGTCAACTGGGAATACGGACACGCTCGAGAGGCTGGATTTTATCTGGACGAGGCGCGTCTCGGCGAAATCGGCGTAATTCGTGTCTCACTGAAATTTTTACTACCACTGCTGGAATTGATGCCAAAAAATGCAGCTTCGCGTGACTCTGTTATCACAGATCGAGTTTGATTATCGGTGTCAGTAATAGTAATAAACAAGACGATTTCATTATCATGTTTTTTTTCGTAGAAGGTAAATTAGAAATTCCTTCGTTTAATTTTGACGCTGTCGCGGACTGTCTGTTTCTCCTCGTGAACCCGGTATATATAAGCTCAGTGGGTAGTGCAAAAGGTGAGAGGTATCACGGACGATCTTGCCGTGAGCCGTCAGCGTGTCCGCGTCTCGCCCATTTCGTTTTGGTCCACGTCACTTTGCCTTCTTTTTCATCCTCGCCGATTCCTCGATATCGGTTGATCCTCCCGACGTATAATACATCGAGGAATCGCGTGGGAGATTGCCGTAACGTAAACGCGTTGTCGACGACGCGACTGCGACGCGGCGCGAGCTTCGCTCTTTACACGCCACGCCCAGAACTATTACCCTGGGGTACGACGAGCGATAGATAAACCGGCTGCATTCGAGCATCACCGAGCGTTGTTCTTCACGTTCACTGAGAAACCGTCGCTATTTTGTTGTTCCGGCTAAAAAATATAAATCGTTAAACGGTCCGATTTGTGAAAGAAAATTTAAAAGAAAACCAGATATTAAATGAAAATCATCGGCAACGAGTGGATCGTTGTCCTGGCGAAAATAAATTTCGTTAAACGGACCGAGTTTGTGAAAAAAATTTAAAGGAAAACCAAATATTGAATGAAAACCATTGGCAACGAGTGGATCGTTGTCCTGGCAAAAATTGATTTCGTTAAACGAACCGAATTTGTGAAAGAAAATTTAAAGGAAAAACAAATATTAAATGAAAATCATCGGCAACGATGATTTTTTTTGCTCGCCCAATCATGATCGTAGGATAAAAAAGTTGGAAACATATTCGAAGGAAGGAAACAAGAGTAATAAGAAGGCAAGCGCGTCGCTTAACGATGCAACGAAGACGTATGCGAGGAATATATATTCGCAGAAGCGGGTGGCCAACGAAAGATCCTCAAGATCCTCGTCCGGATTCTCGCAGTCGCGCGCACGCGGCTCCGGCGATCGGAAGCGATCGCGTCGTGTAAGTGCGCGATCGCGTGCGTGCGTAATATTCATTAAAACGCCGGCGACGCGACGGGAAGAGAGAAGAGTGCGAACGGCTTCCAGCGGCAGAACCAGCGCGACCAGTCCCCGTTCGTTTTTCGCTTTTTGCCGACGCGATAACACCGAGGCGTCGTGCACACGCTTCCAAAATAACAAAAATTAAGCGAATCATTTCCGAGTGATAAAAGTATAATTATACGAATAAATAAGAAACCCAAAAAAAAATCTACAAACTACAAGTAAATAAATCACTCGAGTCGGTCGGCTAATTAGAAAAATCACTGGAATAGGGCGAATGGCAAAGTGTCTCGTAGAGTGTGAATAATTACAATTGATGGCCGTGAGATTAATACGTTAAAATAGGGTATTATCGTCATTCACTATTTTTCGTTAAATCTGAAATCAGCGTTATTACATTTTACACGAAAAAAAAAATCGTGAGTTAAGCTCGAGGTGAAAAGATTAAACGTAATAATTGAATTTATGAGGGGATGATTTGTAGCGCCGCGAAGAGTGGGAATTGGAATTCATTGGATATTGAGAGACTATTTTATTCGCCGCCTGTTTTACAGTGGAGCCATAGTATAATACGAATGTAATGGGAACGAGAGTGCGCTCGATCTCGCGGCCGAGGGATAAACCGAAGCTCCGTGTGCAACAGCAGCAGCAGCTGCGCCCGCGACTAGAGGATCTTTCGCGATAACGTATCGAGAGTTCCCGTACTCTCCTCCGGGTGTCTGTCTCTCGGTCGCGGTATGTGTACATCGCATATATACGTGTATACGATGTACACATGCCTCTCGAGAGACACGCTGCAACACTCGTCTCCGCGGGGCCCAGTTGCCCAGATACAGGCGCTCGTCTCGCGAGCAACAGCGGAGCTCACTCGTTTCCGTGACCTGGGTGTGGCGCCCGCACGTTTTCAGACTCCCTTCGAGCTCGCGGCGCAGGATTTAAACACTAAACACACACGTATGGACGCGACCGAGCGCGCGTATGTGCCACGCCGCGTGATTACCGCGGGCGAAAGGATAACGCGCCGCAGTCCGGTGTGTACGTATATATGTATATATGCACTCGCTGCGATCGCTGAAAGCACCGATAGACAGATACTCCCGTTGGTTCGCTGCCGGCGAATATGTATTCTTTCTCTTTTCGCATGCGGATAGATCGCGCAGCCTCTCGATCGGTTATGCAACCGGCACGCCGGGATCTTTTCTTCCTTCCATTTCACTTTGATATGGGAAATATTCGTCGGGGAGATAAGAATGCGTGGGATTTAATCGGCGAACGCTTCGCGTAAGCGACGGAGGCTCCGAGTATTCGATAGGCGCTACGCAATCGTGATTGAAAAATAAGTCCTGGGATATATTAATTCGCTTTCGTTGGGGATAAAATCGATAATGAAAAGTTGATTGCGTTACACACCTAGTTGAGTCGGATATTCGACGGAAGAGAAGCAGACATCGTACGTGATATTTTCTTCCATCGACATTTTTCACCGCACGCCGGACACATTCGCATCGCGTCGCATTCCGTCCCGTCGACGACCGATAGCCGCGATTAGACGTTAATTGACCGGGAGTCGCTGAAAGTCGCCACCGCGTTCTCGCCGACTTCCTCGCGAGACGCCGCTGCGAATTTTTCGCAATAAACCGGAGACCAGTGGTCTTGTACCGGTCAATCGGGTAAATATAAATTCATATCGCGAGATGCGTAAATCCCCGCGAATAAGACGCAAGTGAATAATTATTCTAGGCTGCGCGTCACGGCGACATCGACGCGTTGGGAAGCCCTTAGAATTCCTATCGGACTCGTTACCGCGCGGCGACGAGGCGCCCGTGACTCAACGAGAACGTAATTAGTCCAGGCGAGAAAGACCAGTCGTTGAAAATTTGCATAAGTCCGATGTGGCACTGCGGTGGCGGCCGCCAAGTCGATCTCATTGCTGCGGCGAAACGCCGAGCGCGTCGCACGCCCCTCGCTCTCGTCACGGCTAATTGAAAAAACAAATAAGCGAACGCAAAATCATCGAGTACTCTCGCGCCCCGCCGCCGCCGCTGTTCGTCCGTCGTCCCTCTCGCTGATGCGCCTCTGCGTGCACGGCGACGGAGGAGCATCAGTCGAGACTCAATTACCAGAGGATTAATTGGCTACCGCGATGAAAAGTCCTGGCACTGCGGGGCGAACGCCGAGAGCAGAGCCGCCCTCGTGATCGATCGCAGCGGCAGCCGGTCGAACGAGTTGATCGATCGTGTTCGAGAAATCTTATATCCGCTCCTTGCGCGGCGGCTTCTCGTCGCGAGACACACGCGGAGATACAGGATCGATGCGCGACGACAAAAAACAACAGGGAAAAAAGTCAGGACGAACTAGAAAACGCCTAACTATTTCTCGTTCGCGATGATACTTCTCTCCTTTTACCTTCTTTTCTGTTTTTACCTTCTTCGGAGCTACCGGAGTTATCGGCTCACTCGGTATGTCGTATATACTATTTTTACTCCTCCTCGCTTCGCGGGAGACGTTTAAGTTTTACGAGGACGAATCGACTTGTTGAGTTTGCGCCCCGGAGAACGGGTCTTTTCTAGACACCAGCGAGGAATTCAAACGCTGCGTCCAAGAGTATCGTTTCTTCTGACTCCAACTCGCTTTTACGATCAGCGGGCCAGTTGGGGGCTTCTCGGGTTCTTTGCATTTCCGGATTTTCTATACGCAACGAAACGAAACACCGTTGCGTAGTTTAAGCGAAGGGAGGTTGATGCGCCGGAAGAGTAACGTTGAAGGAGACGGCGAGAGAATGGATCGAAGGAGGATTCTCCGTCGATCCGCTCGCATCGATCACTCGTCGAGCTCGTTTCTTCGCTCGCTTCTATTCAATATCAATCTGGCGAACACACGTTCGAATTTAATAGCATCGCTCGCTAGTAGTGGCTTACGTGTATATATATATCGCATTGCCGATACCGTTATAAGAGCGAGGATCGGTATGTTTCACCCCTTTCGCTGGTTTTATTCTGTATCCCGAGTGCACATTGGCCGCGAATGATCTGCGAAGCTCACGTACGATTCTCAAAGGCGTCCGCCACCGCATCCTCGTAATTGTTACACCAATATCGTTCGTAATCGAGATAGGGGAGAGGGAGAACGAGATAGAGGAGGGAGAGAGAGAGGGACGACGACGATGATGATGATGATGATGGCGGCGATGATCCGAGCCACTTGTTGCTGAGTAACTCGTTGTGATCTGCAATTGATACAAACCGATCAATTTGTAATTCGATAGCCGCGAGGTTGAAGTAAAATCGAGAGGCACGATATACGTTTAACGATCTCTGCTTCCGAGCTCCGTGTCTGGAAATCTCAGAGCCTGGGAAAAACGTCGACCCTTCGACGAATGTCATAAATTTTCGAAGGAGAAAATTCGTAAAGACGAACGATATACCGAACGACTCCTTACACGGAAATTAGGAAGTGCACTTGTTCGACAGGAAGTTCCATTTGAATAAGCGTAATGACTCTTTCATGAGAGAATAACATACACATGTCTATATAATTAGTATCTTGAAAAGGCGCAGTGAAAAATTCGCACGGAGTCGTGAACACAATCGGGAGAGAGGGAAAGAGAGCAGAGTACGTATATTTAGATACGTAAGCGGAGTCACGTCGTGCGATGTGTGTGTGTGTGTGTGTTGTGCATCCCCAAACCGGAAGTCTCGATTCCGGCGCGAAAGAGACTCTCAATTAACTCAATTAATTCAATGCCCGGATGTGGTCTCGTGGCCGCGATGAGACAGTGAAAAGAGTCATCCGAAAACTCTCGATTCGGCTATTCATTTTGCTCTACGATTGTCCGTGCGTTTATTATCCGGAAATACGGCGATCGATCGTTCTGGGGCCTCAAGTGTCTGATACCCATCGAGGCCAGAGCAGAAAATCTGTAGCATTATGTTATACCGCTGTAAATTTTTTACCAGGGTACAAAAGTCTCCATCGCTCTGAGTACTACGGAGACTAAAGTACCTCGTCCCTCGCGTCTCGTCTATAACAAAACCGATGTATAGTATACCGAAGAATTTCTATAGACTCTTTGAGAAGACCCGAAGAGTTCTTTCTTCCGACTCTCCTCCGGCTTCGCCTCTCATTCCGGAGCACACTAACAAGGACCAATAGTTTATTTTACTCTCTTTCTCTTTTCATCGTGTGCTCAAAATATACACATACATCTGTTAGGCGGACTGACGCGGAGAAACTGCTGACTCTCCGTCGAGCCTCGAGACGCGGCGGCGGCGACCACTGCGCTCTTACAGATTTTTTAAATTAACCGTGGCGCGTAAAATTGTCGTCGCCGAGGGTTTCGGGTCTCGCCCGGCAGGTCCGGACGCAGCGACGAAACTTCGGTGAACCGTAAATTGCATCTGGGTCGTGTTGCCTCGTAAACTGAGCTCCGGGCGAATTCGCCGAGGACCGAGAAATGATTCCAAAGACTCCGCGGGGCCCAGCAACTTTCGAGGAACACGAAGCAGTTTCCGTTGCCGTCGATGCTCCGGCGAATCGAATTCTGGATTATCGTCGCCGGGGAGAGGAACACTTTCTTTGGCGAAATTGCAACACGTCGGCCTCTGCATGTCCGTACATCTGTGGGCGTGCGTGCGTGTGTACGCAGTGTAGCGGTATGGAAAGTCGCAACCCCGAGGAAAGACAATGGGCGGCGTTAAGTCATCGTTGAAAAATTCACTCGGTGGTCCCGCCTCGAGGTTCCCCGATCGTTTAATAATTCAACGGCGCGCGTTCGTCGGCCGATGAAGCGAGGCAGCAGCAGTGAGGCACCGACTGCCGACTCGTTGTACCCCCTTCAACGTATTCGTATGTAAATCCACGCGTCTCCGCGCGGCTTCGTCTCTGGGCTGTCTCGCGACGCTAAAAGAGTCGACGAGTCCTCGAGCCGAACGAGCAGCGCGCTGCACACGCACACGAAGCCACGAGAAGCGAGATGAGAAGGCCGCGTATATACATTCTCTCTCGGAGTCAGACTCCGTCGTACGCGTTTGTCCTCTCGATCGAAGTAAATAGGCTGCGCGCTGGATTAAAGCGAGTCGAGAAGTGCCCCTCGGTTATGTACCGACGGATATAATAGCCGCTCGACGACTTCGTTGTAAACGCGAGAGCATCGGACGCAGCCTCGCGGAGGCATCGCTGAGCACCGGCTCTCGATTTAAGAACTCTATATACATATTTGACTTTTGGACGTCTCACCGAGAGAGCGGCGGCGCCGTCGCAGTGCCCACTGTGCGTACGCACGCTCATCGTCGCTTCGGACAATGTTCCCAGTAATTATGTATGCATGGAGATCTGTGAACGATTACTCTCCAACGGACTATTAATTATCCGCGCGATGACAGGAGCATTTGTGAGGTTCCTCGGGCGCTTTTTTTTTTCTTCGAGGCCCGTTTCGACTCATGCTACGAATTCGGAGCAAGATCTGTAACAGTGAATCATTTTAACTAGCACTAGGAATAATGACGCAAAGTTTAGAAGCCTTATTCGATGGCAATTATTCTGCTAATTCTAAAAAGCACCGTTGTATAAAAAAAAAATCGTTGAGACAAACGCAAAAATCGTAATTTTTTTCTGAGTGCCAAATTTCACGATATTAAACGAACAGGGCTGGTTTCTCATTTTCATTCCCTGGCTACGAATGTAGGTTACCTATTAATTTGTTTTTCTTTTCTTCCGTTTAGGATTCACCGGCACCCAATGCGAGATCGACATCGACGAGTGCGCGGCCAACCCGTGTCTCAACAACGGAGTCTGCACGGACCTCATCAACTCGTTCAAATGCACCTGCGCCGATGGATTCGCCGGCTCTCACTGTCAAATAAACATAGACGACTGCGCTTCCTCGCCGTGTCGCAACGGCGGCACGTGCCAGGATTCCATAGCGAAATACACGTGCGAGTGCCTGCCGGGCTTCACCGGGGCTTCGTGCGAGACCAACATCAACGACTGTCAGTCGAATCCTTGCCACAGCGGCACGTGCATCGACGGCGAGAACTCGTTTACCTGCAGTTGCTTCCCCGGATTCACCGGTAGACTCTGTCAGACCCAGATCGACGAGTGCGAGAGCAATCCCTGTCAATTCGGCGGACGTTGCGAGGACCGCATCAACGGATATCACTGCGTATGCAAATCGGGAACTTCCGGAACTAATTGCGAGGTCAACGTCAACGAGTGCTACAGCAATCCCTGCAGAAACGGAGCGAGATGCATCGACGGAATCAACAGGTGAGATTTCATTTTATTTTTTTTTATTCCCGTGGATCCGTCCGGAAATTTTTCATTAATCTTCCTACGGTCACACGAATCGCCAAAACTCAATCGCCTGGTCACTAATCGAAGATTATTCCGTTCGCTTTTTATTTTTCAATCGCTCGTCTATTCCCGTGCGCGAAGCAATCGGATGCCCGGTCTAGGATGGTACGTACGCGATAATCGCGCGAGTGTGTAATTTGTGTGTTCCGTGTGTGCTTTTTACCCTCAATACAGCGTTGGCTTGAAGACGCTCCTGAGTCGCCGCTGCTGCTGCTGATGATGATGATTTTACACAACCGCTATACCACCGTTTTTATTTCCGTATCTGTCCACTCACACGTTTATCTCGTTTTCACCGTATGACTGATCACTCCAATTTGTGAATTATCATTGCACCGAAAATCGATTTTTTTCCATCTATCTCCAACTACCTTGACGAGTGAAAATTGCACATAGGCTACCTATGTATTAATTAGTTGTGTTCCATCTGTGTTTCAAACGTATCCTTGTCGAGAATTCTGTGACTAAAGATGTTCTTTCGTATTTGTCCTCAGGTACTCGTGCGAATGCGAGCCAGGATTTACCGGCCAGCATTGCGAGACGGACGTGAACGAGTGCGCGAGCAACCCCTGCGCAAACGGCGGACGATGTATAGACGTCATCAACGGCTTCAGATGCGAATGTCCACGCGGATACTACGACGCAAGATGCCTGAGTGACGTGGACGAGTGCGCGAGCAGTCCCTGCGTTCACGGTGGTACATGCGAGGATGGGGTGAACCAATTTATCTGTCACTGTTTGCCGGGCTACGGTGGCAAACGGTGCGAGGCCGACATCGACGAGTGTGGCTCCAATCCCTGCCAACACGGCGGAATGTGCAACGATCATCTCAACGACTACAGCTGCAAGTGTCTGGCCGGTTACACAGGAACCAATTGCGAGACGAACATCGACGACTGTGCCAACAATCCTTGCCAGAACAGCGGTTCCTGCATCGATCTGGTAAACGACTACAAGTGCGTCTGCGAACTGCCGCACACAGGACGCAACTGCGAGGACAAGCTCGATCCCTGCTCGCCGAACAAGTGTCTGCACGGGGCTAAATGCTCTCCCTCGTCGAATTTCCTCGACTTCGCTTGTACGTGCACCGTCGGTTACACCGGACGTCTGTGCGACGAGGACGTCGACGAGTGCGTGATGACCTCGCCGTGCAGAAACGGCGCTACATGCAGAAACATGAACGGCTCTTACCAATGCGTCTGCGCCAAAGGATACGAGGGACGTGACTGCATCATCAACACCGACGACTGCGCTTCTTGTGAGTATTCGCTGAAAATATATTCACTTTCATTTGTAAAAGCAAGTACAGCAAAATATCGAATAATTGTTTTTCGTTTTACAGTCCCATGCCAAAACGGTGGTACTTGCCTCGACGGAATCGGCGATTACACGTGTCTCTGCGTGGACGGTTTCAGCGGAAAGCACTGCGAGGTCGACGTCGACGAGTGTCACTCGTCGCCCTGTCAAAACGGTGCCCTCTGCAAGGAATACGTGAACTCCTACACGTGTCAGTGCCAGCTCGGTTTCTCGGGAATAAACTGTCAAACGAA
Organism: Itoplectis maculator; assembly: GCA_964034905.1. Lineage (NCBI taxonomy): Eukaryota > Metazoa > Arthropoda > Insecta > Hymenoptera > Ichneumonidae > Itoplectis > Itoplectis maculator. The sequence goes on from OZ035861.1 coordinate 2,941,675, forward strand.
CGACGAGGATTGCACTGACAGCAGTTGCATGAACGGCGGCAAATGCATCGACGGAATAAACAATTACACGTGCTTCTGTCAGCCGGCGTACACCGGTTCGAACTGTCAGTACCGTATAAACGAGTGCGACAGTTCTCCGTGTCTGAACGGAGCGACCTGCCACGACGACGTGAACCAACATTACACCTGCCACTGTCCGTACGGCTACACGGGCCAGAGATGCGACAAGTTCGTCGACTGGTGCGCCGACATGCCCTGCGAGAATGGCGCGACTTGCGTCCAACATCAGAACAAATATCACTGCAACTGCTCGCCCGGCTGGACCGGAAAAGTCTGCGACGTCGAGATGGTCTCCTGCAAAGACGCGTCTATTCGTAAAAACGTTCCGGAGAAACATCTGTGCAACAACGGTACGTGCGAGGATATTGGCAACAGTCATCGTTGCCACTGCCTCGAGGGATACACCGGATCCTACTGCCAAGAAGAGATAAACGAATGCGACTCGGCACCCTGTCAAAACGGCGCTGTCTGCAAGGATCTCGTCGGCTCCTATCAGTGTCAATGCACCAAAGGTTTCCAAGGACAAAATTGCGAGCTTAACGTTGACGACTGCCGACCGAATCCCTGTCAAAACGGTGGCACGTGTCACGACCTCGTCAATAACTTCAGCTGCTCCTGTCCGCCCGGCACGCTCGGAATTATATGCGAGATCAACGTGGACGATTGCGTTATCGGCGCTTGTCACAACAACGGTACATGCACTGATAAAGTCGGAGGTTTTGAATGTCGTTGTCCTCCCGGATTCGTGGGACCGCGATGCGAGGGCGACATCAACGAGTGCCTCTCGAATCCTTGCGCCTCGCCGGGAACTCAGGATTGCGTCCAGCTGGTCAACAACTATCACTGCAACTGCAAAGCCGGATACATGGGCCGTCACTGCGAGGTTAAAGTCAACTTCTGCGACAGCTCGCCCTGTCAGAATGGTGGCGTTTGCACTGCCAAACAGGCCGGACACACGTGTCTCTGTCCTGCCGATTATCACGGACACAATTGCGAATTCGCTGGTTCCCTCTGCGACACCGAACCCTGTCTCAACGGCGGTTCTTGCCGAGTCGCCGACACCGATATCGGTTACCGCTGCTACTGTCCGCCCGGCGCGACAGGCACGCACTGCGAGATCGACGCCAAGGACGAGTGCGCGAGCAATCCTTGCCAACAATCCGAGGCGATGTGCGAGAATCTCGTCGGCGACTACGCCTGCTACTGTCCGCCTAAGTGGACCGGCAAGAATTGCGAAATTTACGATCCCAACTATCGCGGCGGTGCCTTCGGACGGCTCAACTCGATGGTACCGAAGATTATGAACGCTTACGATCTCGATCTCGAGCGCGAGCGAAAGAAATGCGCGGAAAATCGTTGCGAGGAAAAATCCGGGAACCATCACTGCGACGAGGAGTGCAACAAGTACGCCTGTAACTTCGACGGCAACGATTGCTCGCTCGGAATCAATCCTTGGCGCAATTGCACCGCTCCTATCAATTGCTGGGACGTTTTCATGAATGACGTTTGCGACGAGGTGTGCAACAACGCGCAATGCCTGTTCGACGGACGCGACTGCGAGAAGAAATTGGCACCGTGCAATCCCATCTACGACGCTTACTGCAGAAAGCATTATGCGAACGGACACTGCGACTACGGATGCAACAACGAGGAGTGCAACTGGGACGGTCTGGATTGCGAGGGCGAGCCTCCGTCCCTCGCCGAGGGTGTCATCTCCGTGGTCGTTCGCATGGACCTGCAGACCTTCCGCTCGAACATCGTCGCGTTCCTTCGCGACATCGGCCACGAGCTGCGCACGACGCTGCGCGTGAAGCAGGACGAGCTCGGCAACGAGATGATTTATCCGTGGAAACGCGAGCGCGATCAGGGAATGCAGACGAATTTCTTCGGGCGACCGACGACGATATACACCGAGGGACAAAACGGCGTCAAAGCTTACTTGGAGATCGACAATAGAAAATGTACGGTCACCCAAGGAGCTGTCTGCTTCAGTTCGGCGAACACCGCTGCCGAGTATCTCGCGGCTACGGCGTCGAAGCACTCGCTCTCGCGCAATTTCCCCATCGAACAGGTGCGCGGAGAGGTCGGTCCACAAGATCCGAGATATCCGGACTCTCCGACGAACTACAAATACGTTTTCATCGGAGTCGTCATCGTAATACTCGGAGGAATGTTGGTCGGAGTTCTCGTGACCGCTCAGCGCAAACGCGCCGTCGGTGTCACGTGGTTCCCCGACGGCTTCCTCAGGACCAACACCGGCAGCGGTCAGAGAAGAAGAACGCGCACTCGGCGCTGTCCCGATGGTCAGGAGATGCGCAATCTCAATAAACAACCGTCCATCAATTGTATGGACATCGACGTCGGCAACGGCCGGGCTCAGCAGTGGTCGGACGACGAATCGGACATTCCGCCGTCGAAGCGAATGCGAGCCATCGAACCTGGCTACGCGAGCGATCACACGGCTATCACGGACTACGAGGAAACGGAGCCTCGCATGTGGACTCAGCAGCATCTCGACGCTGCGGAAATAAGGAACAGGCCGGATGCCGGAGTTCTGACGCCGCCGAGTCTCGAACACGGTCAGGACGTCGACGTTCGCGGTCCTTGCGGAATGACACCGCTCATGGTGGCTGCCGTCCGCGGAGGTGGCCTCGATACGGGCGAGGAGGAGGACGAGAGCGACGGTACTGCAGCCGTTATCGCGGATCTCGTCGCCCAAGGCGCGGATCTCAACGCGACGACCGACAAGAGCGGCGAGACGTCGCTTCACTTGGCAGCGAGATACGCACGAGCGGACGCAGCCAAAAGATTGCTCGACGCCGGTGCCGACGCGAATTCTCAAGACAACACAGGAAGAACTCCGCTCCATTCGGCGGTGGCTGCCGATGCGGTCGGAGTCTTCCAAATTTTGCTCAGAAACCGAGCGACGAATCTCAATTCGAGAATGCACGACGGCACGACGCCGCTGATTCTCGCTGCGAGACTCGCTACGGAGGGAATGGTCGAAGCGCTCATTGCTTCGGACGCGGACATCAATGCCGCTGACAACAGCGGAAAGACCGCGTTACACTGGGCCGCGGCGGTCAACAACGTCGACGCCGTGACGGAGTTACTCGGTAGCGGCGCCAATCGCGACGCTCAGGACGACAAGGACGAGACACCGCTCTTCCTTGCCGCGAGGGAGGGCAGCTTCGAGGCTTGTAAAGCACTCCTCGATACTTTTGCCAACAGGGAGATCACCGATCACATGGATCGGTTGCCGCGTGACGTCGCCAGCGAGAGGCTACATCACGACATCGTGCGGCTGCTCGACGAGCACGTGCCGAGGTCGCCGCAAATGCCTTCGGTTATACCGAACGGTCCTCTCATGGGTAAGTACAACCTTTTTTTCGTCGCACATTTACAAGCGACATCTCTTCGATCTCTTCGAAGAAAATATTCGTTAAATTGTTTGCGACAAATATTTTAATCGCGTTTACAATTGCAGGATCGCAAAATCATCCGATCATAACGTGCCCGACGGTGATCGGTTCGGCGCCGAAACAGTCGAAGACGAAGAAGCGTGCGAAGGCGGGCGCGGGCAACCCAAACAGCCCGGAGTCGGAAGGCGTGGTGGCGGCGGCGGTGAGACGAAAATCGTCGGTGAAAAAGCAGCCACCGGTGAAACGCGGTGCTCAGCCCCCAAACCAGGAGATCCCTCAGGGAGCGGAGGGAGCCGAAGGAAATCTTCCGAGTCCGTACGACAGCGCGAGTCTGTACAGCAACGCGCTCCCACTCGTAGGTCACACGACGACGACGGCGACGAAGCAGCCGCCTCCCTACGAGGACTGTATAAAGGGGCAATCGATGCAGGGACTTCAGCAGTTGGGCCTCGACACGTTTACGACCAACTACGGCCTGCCTAATTTTCACGAACAACTGTTAGGTCCGCATCAGCGACAAACCCAAGGAATGGTGAACACGCTTTCGCCGCCTTACAGCAACCAGTCGCCGCCGCATTCGGTACAATCGAACATGACGCTCTCGCCGCAAGCGAGTTACATGGGCTCGCCTTCGCCGGCGAAGAGCAGACCGTCGTTGCCAACGTCACCGACGCACATCGCGGCTATGAGGCAAGCGACGCACCAGAAGCACGGTGGAATGCCTCCTGTGGGTTTCGACTTCGACAATTTGCCGTACTCCACGGGTCAGACGCAACAGCAGATGCAACAGACGCAACAGCAGATTCAGCAGCAGCAACAGCAGCAGCAACAACAGCAGCAACAGCAACAACAACAACAGCAGCAACAGCAGCAGCAACAGCAACAAAATGCCCAACAGCAGCAGACCCAACAGTACTATCCGCAGTACTTGACCCCACCCTCCCACCATTCGGGGCCCGACGTCACCCCCCAGCATCTCATGCAAGCACCCGAGAGCTTCCCGACACCCTCGCCCGATAGCCCCGGTCACTGGTCGTCGAGCTCCCCGCACTCGAACAGCGATTGGTCCGAGTGCATGGCCTCGCCGAACGCGTACGCCACAGGCGCGCCCCATCACAGTAACAAAGGCTCCGAAGCCATTTACATATGAGGTGAGCACTCCCGCGCTCACCTTCGCCCGAGTGAGTAACTTATATTAATATATATGACAACATATATATGTTATTATATATTTTTTGGAAAAAAAAAATGACGCGAAAAGAAAAAGGCTTTTCGAATCAGAGACACTGCTACGTACTCAATTGACAAATCGTGCCTCTCTAATATTATTATTATTATTGTAAAACGATGTATCCGAAGTGTCTTCGTAATATTATTGATGCGCAAAGTGTTCAATTATCAATGGTGCCTTCGACTTGCCAGAGTGAAGAAACCTGCCAACTATCGACGATAATAAAGTAAAACGACATGACAAACAAAAAACGGACAATAAATGAAAACGAATCTAGGGAACAAACCCTTGCTAACTACGATATAGTATTGTATATAGATTAAAAAAGGAGAGAAAAAAAACGTAACAATTGACTCGTTAGATAATCTGCAAAGAATCGTGCCGCGGGAGATGCATTTTCACGATGACCGATCTAGTATGTAAATTATAATATAATATGTAATATTTTCTATTTAAAAATAATGGTACGAGCGCAAGCACGATTATACATAGCTAACTTGTGTCTTTGAAACGACGGCGATTTTTTATGCGACTGGACCGCAGTTGGAGATACTGGCCAACGGTACGGGACGAAGAACGGGAAAGTCGTGTGAGAATGTTTCTGGAAAATCGACAATTTGTGCCTTTGATATATGTGTAAGGTAAACGCACATTCTAGACGAATTAACTAAATCGTGCGTTACGCGAAGAAAAAAACCGCAACGTTCCCGATAATGACCAATGGCGATCTACGGTCGTTCATAGTAATTATATTTACGGCGCGATTGTAATGTAAGATAGCACGAGAGAGAGAGACAGAGAAAGAAAGAGGAATAAAAATGTAAACGGTCGTACGAGATCGAGAGAATTCAATGTTGCGGCCTGAACGGAGACGCGCCGTTCCATACACAGACATTCCACGTTGTATGGCACCGCCGCTCTCAGCTTACCGTCCGCCATCGGTAAAGTGTAATGATACTACGGAAGTCGTCGAATCTCGATACTAACAGCATAGCGTAATTTACTTCGTATTAACATTTTTCCTTCTGTTTATTATTTCCCTCGAAGAAATATCGATTTACGAGTTAAGGATAAGTCGGCGTTTCCGGAGGCTGACAAAAATGAATTCTCTGATTCTCGTTCACCAATGCCAAACACGATTATTATAGGTAATAAAAGTGTAAGAGACGCAAGACGATAAATAGCGGTGTTAGCGCATAATCGATATTCACGTAGGTTGTTGCGAGAGAAAAGGTTCTATTAAGTATATAGATGTGATTTCGACTGGGCTTGCAATAAATCAGTGTCACGCGAAAGCAACGATGATCGCGCGTGCAACAGAGTTAGCGACATCAACTTGGACTTGGCTCAGCATACACATAGTCTGGGAAAATGGATGCCGCAGATTCTCTTATCTCATCTCTCGAGAATATTGTAAATAACTCCTTCATCCTCTACTACTCATCCTAAAAAAACGCACTGTCGAGTACTTTTATATTATTATATCCTTTCTCTCGATTTTTGTACAAACTGTTTTTACATATTTTCTTTTTTATATATATATACCGCCTAAGTTAGCCGATATTATATATTATAATTAAAGCAACAAACACAATCGACTGTTGCTCATTTTTGTAAGATGGTCCGCATACGATAATCATGTTTCTCTATTTTATTATTATTATTTCATAACATTTATTGTATATGGTGTGATTTTTTGTTGCATTAGGGATACTCATCAACGTTACTATTCTTAATGCAATACTGGGTTACACAGTGGTGCAATGGAGCTCGTAGCTTCAAGGTACCAACCTTCAACGCAATTCCCTCTGTGTATCATCGAACAGTTTAGATGCAGCAATTATTATTTCTCGTTACAATGACATTACGGACCACTTTTCGTTTCACTCTAATCATGACACCTCTGCCGCTGCATTGATAAGCGAGAGAACAGAATTCGACACCAGTGAGACGATCTAAATTCTCTTGCAGTAAAACATGAGCATTTGTTAAAGAATAAAACCGATATTAAAATTTGTTCGATACGTAAACAGATATATACGTAAATAAGGTGGACCGATGCAAACGATCATGTGTTGAGAATCAACACTGTTCTCACTCTGACGCACCAATCACTCTGTGTTAAACAAAAAATATAAGAGCGGTAAAACTAAGTATACTGTAGTGTACGGTTAAAGCGTAAGTTAAAAAACTCCGATTATAATAGAATTTGTTATTCCTTGTAACTTGTAAAAAGTACTGAGTTTTATTAGTATTAACTACGCTATAAGGAATCTCTAAAGATACGTTTGATCCTATTCTCCCCCGACGATGCCTCCCAGCCCTACTCCCATATTTTTATAAATAAGTTATGTCTTTTAAACAGATGTAATAATAAAGATAATCTAACATTCACGATAGGGTTGTTGTTCTGTTCTACTGAGCTATGCTTCCGCGTTTTTTTACTCCCTTTTGATGTAAGCATAGATACTTCTAGTATATTTCGACAGATTTTACACAACAATCAAATTGTATTATAGCAATAAAAAATAAAATGCTAAAAATAATAAATCGACAATTTTTCGTTACTCACCCAACCGATTGCTAATGGGGCGTGGTGGAGATTGCTGCCGAGAGAAGGACAGGTTGCAGAAACAAAAAGTTAGTAATGGAATGATAGCCTTTGCGTTTATTATCATTCAAAAATTGTACGGGTACTTTACAGTCATCACACCAATCATCGTAATAATTAAGATATCGTACTATCTTGTTACTTCGTTTTTACGATAAACGTCATAGTAGTATGTAAGTATGTCAAAACTCGGTACAGACTTCACATACGAAGGTAGGGTCATTATCGTAATTGTAGGGTAATTTTTTTCAGAGTACACGAAAGACTCATTTAACACAAAAGTATATCGTCTACGAAGGGAATCAAATTCTCGCGAGATCTTTCATTCGATTTTACAATTGCCGTGGACCAAAAAAAACTCGTCAATCGCTACCTAATTATTTATCATACATCCTAGAAACTTCATTCCACCGTTTAGCTGACGGAATACGAATGGAAATAAGTGAAAAGAGGAACTCGTTCCGTTGCTCTTCAATTTCCAATATTAATTTTTTTTTTATTATACCGAAAAATTGAATTTATTAATTTTCTTTTTTTTTCGTTTTTGTTCTAACTATACGTATCGCCAATGCAGTTCGAGTCTTCGATGGTCCAACGCCTTGCGCCTGGACTCCTGAACGAATATACTCACAGACGCGCTCTCGCACACACGCATTCATTCCTTCTATCGCATCATAATTCATAACGTAACAGTACAGCTTACCGCGATAATGACGAATGTGATCGATACAATGTTTCGGAATTAGAGTTAATATATACATGACCGTGACAGTCGTATTGAATTTACTTGATTAAAGAATTAAAAAAATTGAAGTAAACATTGCTTTGTCGTATAAACGGAAAAGTTATACACCGCGCTGAAACCTAACGATCTTAACTTCCTACTTGTTATTACCTAATCCTTGTTTCACTTGGACCGTCGTAGCCTTTATCAAATGATAGAAAACTTAACACGCGTATAATGCATACTGGTGCATCGTGAGTGGGATTTTGTGACGAACGTCGATGGTAATGTCCGAACAGAATAGTGATCCTCCAACTAAACTTGGCAATTTATGGAATACAGCGATATCGACGAGGGACAAGGAGTGGACAGTTTCCGGGGCAGACCGTCAGTAGTAACGCATCGTAAAATTAAACAAATGATACAATGAAATCCATATACGGATGAAATGAAAAGGTTTATGTATCAGTCTCTTTACATAAGCTGAATAGAATAACATCGAATGCGAAGCACAGCTTCTAGGAGAAATTCAATGGGTCGCTGACAACTTCGATTATCAGCGAGATAATCGATTTATTTGAATCGCCGCAGGCCCATAGATCGCTCGTTGAAAGGGGTGCTTCTAAAAACTAGTCTTACGTCGTAACCATAATCATACGAGTAAAAACTATTAATCTACATTATAAACATAAAAATGTCCGTCTCATAATCTCAACGAGCTCTACACACGGATCACACATTCATTCTTCGATTATCTTTCGTCGATTTGCGCGATACAGTGGACGATTATTACGCTTATCCCTTGACATGTCATAGGTTTCGTGACACCATACATCATTCGTCGGGGAAATATGATGAGACAAGTAACGAGAAGCCAGCGATTTGCGATTAACACTTTGTACAATCCATTTGGTCAATGATGCGAACGGTACGAAGAACGACGGTTCACATTTTTTTTGTATCTATTGGTATACGATGCAGTTTTTGTAGACATTATCAAGCTGCAATTAAATTTCAATTTACAATGCCGTAACATTTCTATGCATGTACCGAACTTGCTTTACAAGTCTCAGTGGTATTACTGTGAAACAATGATTTTGTTTTGTCAGTGTGTTAATATTACCACGAGATCGGACATTAAATTTATGAGTTTACGCATTAACTTCAAAGCTGGTAATTAAACTCCCACGAGGCAGCTAGTTCATCGAGCAATTCTTTCCACCATAGTACAATTTAAGTTATGTACAGCGACCCTTTTATTACTACTGTGTAATTTTGGCAAATGAAATATTATATACTCGAGGGTTGTCCGAGTACAATTGTCGGATTGTGCCGGAATTAGGATGAGATTTGCAATGAACTCTCAGCAATTACGTTTCTGGCGACGAATTTATATACAAACTTATGTGACAATAATAACGTTTATCAATAGTTTGATCGATAATTTAAGCAATAATAATGAAAATAATTCGGATAAGAGACGCGTTTAACGTCATACAAATAATTATCGTTTTAAGCCTACTGTTATGTTCAAATATACATTACGGAATAAGTTCAAAAGAATAATTACGATTTTTCGCATATCTCGAAACTGATGACATTTCAAAAATATTTATCTTGTATTCGGATTTTTCAAACCGTTGGAAGATTAATTGTAATTGTTCGTGAAAATAAAACCTGTTTTACATGATAGTACATAAAACATAACAGGAGGGTCAAAACTAACGATGTGTACGTCAGAAACGCACACTTTCGTAATTTCGTATACGTGTTTATTAAATTAAAAAAAAAACATTACGCCAACATAGTGAAGAATACGATTCAGAGAACATTTAAGGTTTTTGGAATATTTTCGGTGGGCATTGGCGAAGTCTCGCAAGATAGGACACGTCCACTGGAAGCGCTTGAGCCTTCGTATGATTTTCCACGCAGAGAAAAACATCCCTGAGATGAGCGTATATATTTGGCCGCAAACAAAACCAGTCTAATTATCTTCTCGGCCTGACATATACACTTATGTCAAGAACATTTGCCTCTGTCTGTTTCAACGCAGATTTAACTCTGAAATTTCGTTTCTCTCTTCGCTCCTTTACTTATTATTTTCACATGCGCCCTTAGCTCTCGCTCCCTAAGTCTCACACGATATCGCGTTACAAACATATATGTATAACTATGCGTATCTGGCATATCATATATATATATACTGTTATACCTAGAAAACGGAATATGTACATACGATACTGGCAGTAATTTATCATATTCTCCTAATTTCACTCAGTTTGTTCAGGCGCGTGGATCGGACGCGAGATATCGTTAATGCGATTCGTCGTTCGATCGCATTATTGAGCCGAAATGAAGCCAGTTGAAATAAATCGATTCCGACGGATCGAAATGCATTCGAGTAGCAACGAAAAATGCATGCGTTAAAATAACGAAAAGTATGAATTCGAGAGTCTGGTTACTTAATTCGCGCCAATCAGTCAGAATCGATTCTCTTCACTTTGAAATGCATACATCTTTGCCGATGTAGTGGATTCGTACGATCGTGATTGCAATGACATCCATACGAAATGCATAGCATTGACAATGAATTGAAAAAAAAAAAAGGGAAAAAAATCGGAGTATGATGTTCTCGAGTTTGCGTTTGTCTAAACGTGATAACCGTAAACGGTAAAAGATAAACTGGAATTGCGTAAGTAAGTAATGATCAGGGTAAAAATACATCGTAACGAAAGCAATAACTAATTGTATTCGTTATTATAACATAAATTAGAAGTTTGGCAGTGTTCATTCCCCGCTACTCTTTCAATATCACGTGGATTTACTCTCTCGCGCGACAGGAGAAAAAGATCTACCTCGATCTTACGCTCGTTCTATAGTGCGATGCCATACTCAACGAACGTATTTTTTTTAGAAATGAAATTAAACTAATTGTACTAGTGTAGCGTTACACAGTCTCGGATTTTTTCGTGAGCCGCACTATAGAAAAGAATCCTTATGGGTCGCACGAGATTTTTCTTCTTGCAATAAACAGCGCACAACAAAAACTACGTTATATAGTCGTCCAAGAGTTTCGGTAGCTCGCATCGCATCGACACAGCGCGTGAAACTTTGTGCTGTTCGCCGAACGAATAATTCATTATAGGTGCTTGAAAAAACCATTGTAAAGATGGTCGATTAAAATTGTAAATAAATTCGTCATGCACCGAGATTCAGCCGTCACGAAAAAAAAATAAGTAGACGGTCATAATATGCTTTTGCAGAAACGAATATAACGTGTGAAAAGTGTGAGAATTACGTGCAAATTCTCCAGTCACTTCGTGACTCATCGACGGAAATTAATAGCGCAATGAAAGGTGATATCGTTTTAAATTTTCTAATAAGCTCTTTTTTTTGTTGTGTAAGATGTCGCACGTGCACTCGCCGCAATCTTTTATCAAATTTTGTATACATATTCGTTATTCGTTTTTTCCGTTAGGGACGCTTAAGGATACTCGAATTACGACCGAAGGTACAGCAGACGCAGAGACATTTTCGTCAACGGATTCAATGAATTAGTACTACGTATTCCTTTGAAAAATATACACATTTTGTCGTCTCTCTCTCCCTCTGGTTTTTGTACACGTTGCACAAATCGAACGAAGCACTTTCCATCGACGGATGGATTCGTGTTAATTCTGTGAAAACTCAAAGATATCTGAATGCGTAATTCTTTTCGATCGAAAGACTTTCCAAGCTACAGTGTACAATCGTAAATTCAAATATTACTCGACCATTTTTGTTGTAATTTCAGTCGTGCATAAAAAGTATCGTTTGAAATCGACAGCTTCGGACTGTGTTGCTGGCGAAGTTTCATTAACGACAAAATCTACCGACACGTATGATCGACGACGAGCAAGTATCATTAATTTGTTTAAGTGGTATGAAACAGGTATTTCGTCTTTAGTCTGTATTTGTAATGAGCAATGCCACGGCTGCGTATTCAATCCCTTCACTGAATCTTCATAATCCCACCACAATGCGATTGAAACACCTCCAGACAAGATTTGAAGTCGCAGAAGCGAAGGACTAATGCTAGGATTGTATTGAAAAATAACCTCTGCAGGCTAATCTGCTTCGTTTAGCTCTTTGTCACTCTAATTTCTAAATCCCTAATAATCGCTAATTACGTTTTAGCTTCACGTGAGAAGAACAACCTCCTCCAATTCTCGGCTTAATACGAAATTCCGCGTTTGAGTCGTCCGTATGATTCAGTCGTATGTCCCTTTTACGCTGCCGGCCAATCTCTCCGTTGGATATGAACATTATCGTTTACTCGAGGAGTTCGACGCGAGTGGGCTACGCGAACCACTTCCATTACGAGAATGTTACTATGCTACATTATTTACAATAGACAATTCACGCGTTTGATTGCTTCCGTAAGATTTCACTCATACTCCACGTGTGCTATTAACCCTTCAACAATCACTGAGTGAAACTCGTTCGTGCTGCTTTAGTTCTGCGAGTTTTTCTAAATCGGTAGACATAGTAAAAAACCGGCTTTGAGAACCGTCTAAAGTCAAAAATATTAATCGACTGTTCTTTAACCTAATTATTTTCGTCGGTTTTTTTTCTTAATGAAAAAAAAAAATCCTTTCCAAGAACGAATCCAATCTAAAGATAAAATAAAACGTAAGCTGAAAAATATGAATGGATAGAAATATTCTCACTAAGCGTTGAAGGGTCAACCGTATCCTGTATTTCGCGAACATCAAGATAAAAAGTTCATCGGCCAGCAACGAACCCTGTTGACCGGTAAAACGACTTTAACTTTCGAGGCTGCCGTCGACGCGGCATACTCACGAAAACTATCATTCGCCGTGGATTTATCAGGCTCACGTAGAAAGTCAACAGCTCAGTTTCACATCGCTCGCTAATTTACTTCCACTAAACCTTCCAGTCGTAAAAAAAAACGTCATGCACGAAAGGTGATCATAATCAATTCTAATGGACAATCAATTTAATTCATAATTCCGAGACCATTGATCTGAAATTTCTCGTGAATTTCATCAACCTCGCAGATCCATTCCATTCGCTTAAAGAGACAGAAACTGCGCCGTTCGCCTTACCTAGTGAAAATTCCACGTGGCATCGGAACCCACCCGCGTCTTCCACTCCCGATTCACCGAACACACAAATTGAGAAACGTGAGATTGGTCATTGCACGAGCTTCGGGCATTCGGCACCGAAGACAACAAACCGTATCGACGATTATCGGCGTCGCTCGCCAACTATCAGCGGTCGACGAGGGTTAGGTATTGGGACCTTCCCACTCGATTAGGTACTGCATCTGACCGTTCGGACCTATCCTCTTCGCTTTCACGACGAACTTCTCGCCGGACGCTATTCTGTTGGCCGCGCCGAAATACATATTCACGGACGATTTCAAGTCGTCCATCGATATATCCGGAGCATTCTGTTTGACGGGTGAACACTTCGGCGAATTGGGTACACTGCCTTTTTTCTGTTGTTGCGGATCGGGCGGCGGTAATTTCTCATTGCTCTGACGTTGCCTCAAGCGCCTTCCGTTGAGCGCGTAATCCACGCAATTGCTGATTTGGCTGTTGGTGCTACTCGTCGAACTGTTGAAGGAGCTTCGCAAATTTCTCACAAATTCGCTCTTCACTTCGCTGTTACGAGCTGGCAAAATCGCCGCCGTTTTACTCGCTGTCGTTTGAAACTGCTGTTGCTGCTGTTGCTGCTGCTGCTGCTGGGGCGGACGACCGCGCCGATGCTGCCGTCTTCGCTTGACCTGACCGTTTCTATCGACTATTATGTCTTTCTCGGAAAGTTGACGCTTCGCCGGTCGAACTATCGGCGGTTGCGATATCACTGGCGTCAGGGGCAGCGGTAACGTTATCGGACATTGATTGTACGGCAACGGAGTACTACTCGCCGCAGTGCTCTGTCCCGCCGCACTTGGAGTACCGAGGAGCACGTTTAGGTTCCTGAAAGGGTTGTTTTTGCCTTCGAAATCCTTAGGCGGCGGTATAAACGAGTCAAGGGTTCCCCGAGAACTCGTTTCATCGCCACTCGTGTCCGCCGGTGTCGACGGTGGTAACGTATTCATCAGATCCACCGAACTCGGCACCGAAAGCTCTGACATTCCTGACGTCGTCGCAGGAGGCGTCGGTGGACCCGACACTGAAGTTGGGGGAGTCGGAGGCAAGTCGGTCACTTCCGGAGCACGTGTTTTGCTCTGCGATAAAACGTAAATAATATTTATATACAGGCTAATAATGGATTACATTGTAATACTTTTTATAAGTGTTTTTTTTTGTACGCACCTTTGCAATGGCATTCTTCAAGAGTTTTCGAGCTTTTCGATATCTAGCTTCCCTTACGCCCTGTGTCTTAGCCATTGCGCTGTCCACGCCTTTCTCTCTCTTCTTGTGTTTACGCAACATTCGCTCCCGCGAGCTTCCGAGCGCCAACAGACGTCTTCTCCTCTGCAGGCTCAATTTCGGGAACGGAAATGATTTCTTGACGAACCCCCCACCGCTGTACCTGACGCGCGATGAAGCACGAGAGTTAGCATTCTTACGTCATATCGATTTGTCGCTCGTGTTTAACGAAGGCGAACGGTTCGGGAGACTCACCTTTCTCGCAATGCTTGCGTCGTTGGCGGCTGCGAACTCGGGCTCGGGCAAGATCTCTGCTCAGTCTCCGTATTTTGATATATCGTCCCTCGCATCACCACGTCCGACGGATTCACCGGAATCTCGACATTTTCCGCTGGCGCTTGTTTCAGAACGTTCAATTGTTTTGTACTTTCCGAGAGACAAACGGGTCTGCAATAATATATTGACGGAAATTAGAATCTGACAATAAACAGCGCGTGCGAAAAACTACTGTTAACAAATTGAGCTTTCAATTCAATTCAATGCGCATCTCAATTTACTTACCCGGCGGGCGGTGGAAGGTATTGGAGTCGTTTATTGGCTCCCCAACACTGCCGCAACACGGAGTCGTCTATAACGCCGCTGGTTGGCAGGTTGACGACTGGACAAGGTGGCGGTAATCTAACTCTAAGACCCCATATCGTCGTGCGCTTTTTGATCTCCCGACCGCATTTAAATCGGTTTCTGTTGTTTGTCAATATTGCGAGGATCGATTCTCTGCGAATTTGTGGAGTCACGTCTCGAACCTACGAGAAATTAAAACATTATTATAACATATAATGTTAATCTGTAACATCAAAATCTGCGTAGAAATCATATAATCACTCACCCTCGCTGGCAGTTGAAGCGTATTCCAGTTGTCATTGGCGTACGGTATTATCACGGTATCGAGATCATAGTATTTTTTCGCGTTGTAAACCGTAAGGTTATATAACATTAGATGAACGAGATCCACCCATTTCAATTCTAATCTTCTCGCGAATTCTTTGCCATAATTGCACATCGAGCAAACGAATACGTAGAACCTATCGCCACTGTATAGAGGGTGGGTCAGGCAACTGACGCATTTCTCGTGAAACCACTGCTTACAACGGGCGCATTGCAACATTTGTGTGTACCATTCGCCGTTCAAGCCGCAGTAACAGTAGATCTGCTCGGCGTTCACTCGATGATGCGCATCCCAGCTCAGCATCTCAGGCTGTGCTCAGAAGAATATTAATTAATTCCTCACATTTTTAGAGTGCCATAGATGCATTCGTCGTGAATAGTAAAGTAGATAGAAATATTCGGGTCGATCGCTTTTCGTTACTCCATCGCATCTCAAAGTGTTTTCCGTTTCCTATCTTACATGATATCTCGTTTTTCGCATACTCACGTCATACGGTAGTTTAGTCGTGTCCTCAGGTGGCGGCTGTGGCTGATCTCTGCCACTACAGACCTTCCTGATGTTTGCCTTCACCATAGAATTCTTTGGCTCTGTTGGCTCCCTACTCCTCGGCTCTACGCATCGTTTGCACATCCAGTGTGCATCCGTACCAGCTTCCTGCTTTGGTATTCGAGGCTGCGACAAAAAAGAATCATGCTTTAGAGTGAACCAACCGAAGCTTAGTCGACAAACACAATTAACTCGTGAAAACACAGATGCGGTTTTTCTTTGTTACTATAGCGAATCGGTTTGAAAATGTAATTAACAAAGCATATCTAAAATATTTCTAGAAAAAGTTTGGAGAAGTATAAAGATTCGTACCTGGTGACAGAGCTGATGATAGCCGCGACCACATTTGTCACAGACAATGATGTCATTGTCGCTCTTTGGCTGCGATTTTTTGCACAGTACGCACATGACATCGCAGTCAGGCATCGCCAGCTTGGTCAGCTCTTTAACGGAGGACCAGGAGGACGTGTTGTCCAGGAACTTGACCAGGCATCTTTCTCTGACCAAATCCACCTCGACGATGGTACCAAGATAATACTTTCCATCTTTGTGTTGCAGAAGCACATCCTCGCCATGCGTAAAACCGAGGCGCTGCTCCCTGGTTGTGCTGTCCGGCACAGCCAGACTATCCTCGGGTTCCAGCATCTTTCAAGCCGCAGCTTTGAACAAAGAGACAACAATCTACTTCCCATTCTCACAATAGCAAGATAACCTGGCCTGTGTTATACATTTTCGTGTGTCACGATTTTCCCCAATGAAAACATCGCGTAAATACAACATATATATGTCGACAAACAAAAAAATGTACAAATCGCCCAAACGGCCACATTTTCGTCGCATGAAATCCTTAAAAAAATTCGCGATCGTTTTACCTCGAGAAGTCCGCGGAATGTTTTCTAACTTGCTCCGTTTTCGGAACGAGTCCGTCGGTGTCTCAAATTACGCGAGTGATCCGGATTCCCGAAAACCTCGGGACGAAATCGAGTTGAGCAAGCAGTAAGGCCCTCCATGCCATTCCCGAGTTTCGCAAACGGTCGGAGAGAAGAATAGGTAGGTAGCCGAGAAGAGCGAGAACACCGCTAGCGGGAGAAAGAAAGAGAGAGGGCGATAGGGGGGTGAGAGACGAAGGAAGGGGAAGGGATCGAAAGAGACTATTCGCGAAAAGGAAAAAAAAAGAGCGCTCGAGGCCCAGGACCAACGACTGAAGGGAATTGGAGCGCACCGAAGAGACGACCGAGAGACGAGATGACGAGGGTTTAAAAATGACCGTCGTTCCGATTCCTCGATAGTGCAACACGGGACTGCGCCCATATGATCGGCATCTCATTAAAAACCAGTTCGCACTCGCCGTCCGGCAAAACGGGAGCAACAGCGGCAATGCACAGAGGACAAACGAAGCATTAGAGAAGTCCCCAACGCCAAACGAGAGTATTATCACCCACTGTCCGAGCTATGCGTCGCGACGCCAAAACCCGACGACGATTAGGCAACTCGCGATCGCGGATAAACGAAAAGGATTTCCCGAGTTTACTAAGCGCGAAAGGAGACGCGAAAGGAGCGATCAATCACACGAGTCACGGACGTAAAGCGCGAGGAACACACACGGGGCCAACCCCTGGGGATTGGCGAGCGAGCGACCGGGTCCTCGGGGAGTTTTTGCTCGCGCTGTCGACGATCGTGTTTGGCCCGTCGCGAATTCGGAGCGCGCCCCCGCGAGCAACGAGAGTCACGACGACGCCCGGGGTTTGGAGTCGCGTAACTCGCGCGTCGGCCGACGTATCGTTTACCTCGGCTTTATCGGGCCAGGCTGATGTCACTCAGGACAGAGCTGCGTTATCCCTCATTTTCCTCAGGAGTCAGGACGGCCATTCCGGCGACCATGCAGAGCCCCGCCACGGTTCTGTCCGTGGTCGTGGTGCTGGTGCGCCGTGGTGTGCTGTGTGCCTCGAGCGCGACGACGACACACACTCGCCGCCAAGGAAGCGCGCGCGGCAAACCCCCGACGACAAGTCGAGATAACTCCGGAACCTCGTGACTCTCTCGACGCTGCGCCCCGGCACGGCCGATCTCATTCACGCGACGACGATCGCGGCCCACTCGACGGGATCGCGGGTTCAGGAACGTGCGTTCCTCGACAACCGACAGCGACACCGAATCATCGTCCGTGTTGCGATTTCGAACGGGCTACGGCCGCCATGTTTCGTGGGCAACACTTGCCGAGACACTGCGCTCGTCAAGCCACTGACTCAGCTGGGGACTGAGACTATGCAGCGGCGTAGCTATGACATTCGAGGCCCGGGCCACCATTTTTCTTTACTGCTAACTGCTGATTAGCTGTGAAAATATATTTCCATATTTTTTGGGTTTTGCGTCGAATCATAACTTTTCGAAAATTTTAATATACTTTTGAAGAGATGAGAGGATTATCAATTGGATGCGTTGTGAGATGCTAATGCCACAGGATTTTGTTGCGATTTAGACGATCCTGACACCCGCCATACTCACCATTCTTCAGGTAGACGTAACATAAACAATTGATAACGCTGCTCTTGGACAACATCATAACAGTCGCACAATTGAGGGTTCGATGTTTAAAGATTTACGAATATGAAACTTGAGGTGTTCGCTGGGGGAGTAAGTTTTAAGTTGCGAAGACGACGAGTGTAGTAGAGGGGTTTCCACGGAATGCGACACTTTGAGGGAGAGACGTACGACAATACTGTGCATTTTCGATTTATTACTCGTACATTGTCCGATATGTCACTTCTCGGAGCTGTAAATCATTAGCTGTTGACTCGAGGACCATTTACGAGTTATTTATGACTGTATGTATGACTTTATAGCATCTAGTTTTAGGGGTCAATGAGCTTGGTCACTTTACCAACTTCTGAAATGAAGTTTGCAATATTTTTGTAAAACTTTTGTAATCGTAGTAAATAAAATATAATTTAGACATAAAAAAGGATGTATGGAAGCAGTTGTAATAGATGGATAAAAATACATAATTTATTTCAGGGATTCACATTTGGTACTCGTTGCAGTCGTTTCTGCTATACATATTTCGTAGCAGGCATATTTGTTGTACAATTGAATATTGTGCACTGTGCTTCGTAGAGAATGTACATATAGATAAAAACTATACAAAAGTTGTTGCTTATAATTACTGCTAAGATAGTTCAATAGAATTTACATGTATATTATTAAAAACAGTTGCTTTACACTTTAATACCAGAAACACCTGGTAACAATATCATCTTCTCAAGAATGTCCATAATACAGCCTTAAAACAATTTCTTTTTAACAGCGGTGTATCTTTCCATATAAGCGTCGTATCCTTCCAAATCGGCCAGTTTCTTGATCTCAAACAGATTGCCATCTAGCGCAAGGGTGGCAACTTTAGAATCCGCTAGAATTCTCGTTGGAACTGCGTTAACTTGCAGACAGTTTTCCTCCAACCTGAGAGTCTTGAGTCTCGGACATTCGGCGACCTTTTCCGAAATGGCCGATATCTGATTTTGATTTAGATTGAGTTCTATGACATATAAACCAGACGCAGCATCCGGAACACAGGTCAACCTGTTTTTCGAGATGTCCAAGACGTCCAAATGCTTCAGGCCCACAAACATCAGCGGGAATTCCGTTATATGATTGTCGGAGAGATTGACCTGCTTCAGGTGCGATAAGCACGACAACGACGCTGGCATAAAGCTTATGTGATTGGAGCTGGCGTTCAGATTCTCCAGCTTTATCAGAGCTCCCATAGTATCGGGTAAACTGGTCAATCTGTTTTGGCTAACGTTGAGTTGTTTGAGCAGCGTAAAATCCCCAATTTCGTCAGGTAATTTGACAAAATGATTCTCCGACAGATCCAAGGTGCGAACGTGTTTGGCGAGTTCGTGGATCGTAGGTGGGAACTTTTTTAATTTTGCCTTTGTCAGATTCAGAGCTCCGGTCTTCTTCGCCGTCTCATAATGAACCGTCATAGAGTTTCCCATAGTGCTTGCGTGGATTTCTCAATTTACCCAAATAAACAACATCAGAGAAACGAAAAAATTTCGACTCGGACTGTACCCCGCAGGGGCTCGATGGATTTTCGGGCTCACCGCTCCATTCCCATTTTTCTCACCACCGAAATTTGGGTATCGCGAAATCACCGCTTTTCGTCTGTACTTCGTCCTCGGACAAAATTATCGAACACACAAATTCAGAGCTTCGCACGAAATATTGCAAAAAGTATGACACCCAGTGTCACGAGAATGACAAGAACGTGGCGCTTCGATCGATCTTGCGCATTGGCCCAGGTGTTCGCGGTTATTCCGTCCACTCTCCGCTCTCTCCTCGTTTACGTCCCACAATGTCAAAAAACAAATTTTATCACTTAAACTTTTAACTCCGACTGTTGCGTCTCACAATGCTGGAAAAACCGAAACAATCGTTCCCAGTAGTCAGTGACTCGTGGATTCGCAGACATACGTAAAAAAGGCAACGCGTTCGGCGAGGTGGACGACGAAGCGACGAGCGTGGTTCGTCGGCCATTGGCCATCGGTGTCCTTGGCGGAGCCTCGGCGAATCTACCGCAGATGGCGAGCGATACGCGCGCTCTCGCCCCGAAGATGGTTGACAAACGAAAATGTAGCGGTGCACGTCGGGTTTACATTAGATTTAAAGCGCGTCTAGTGCGTAGTTTACATAGTGGCCGGGCTTGAAAATGGTGAGATAGTGGGAAGAGGATTGAGTGATAGGTGTTAAAGGGCGCGAGGGGGGCGAAGAAGAATGGCGGCCGCGACAACCAAGCCGGACAAGTACGGAGGTGAGTGCCGAGAGACAGGAGTGTGTGCTAAGCGAGGCATCGATGCACGCACGGGTTGATAGAGCTCCGTGCGGGACAGCGGAGAGCGGATCATTGGCCTGCGGATTCACCCGTGACACGGCTATCCAGGACCGCCACTGGCAAGCCTGTAATTTTTTCTATCAACCGACAGTCCAACGCTCGCTCGCCTTTTATTTATTCTTAATTAATTAGAGCTACATAATTAAGAAAAAAAAGAGAAAAACATCACAAAAAATAAAAAGAAAATGCTACGATTGCGATGTACTACGACTGACTCCAGGGAAATCTTATCTGCGAGAATCTTTTCGATCGACGCGATTTTCTCTTATCTCCGACGTTGTGTATACAAGGCTCGTGACATTCTGCGCTACGATCGGCCTGCTGTAATCATTCGCTCTCTTTGTCTCTCTTTCACGATAAGTTTACAGCAGCAACGAGAGGTGTATTACGGAGCGTGTGAAGCGGCACACTTACGACCGGACGCGAAACGTCAAAAGCATATGCGTGCGTGCACAGGGCGCGGGACAGTAGGTTTCTAGTGTCGCAGCGAGCGGCGAGGCTCTCCCCCGCAGGTGCGTCGCTACTACTGTTATATACGTCGCTCTGCCACTGCTGTTTCTGCTGGCGTGTGTGTGTATGCGTTGGGCTCCTAAAACCACAGAAACGTAGTGTCCTTCGTCGTGTACGAACGATCGAAGCTGCGAGGTCTATCGAACGGGCTTACAGTCATCACCGCTGCCGCCGTTGCTGCCGGCTTAGTCAGGCGACGGACAAAGTATCGCACACGAGCAGCGTTGCCTCGACCGTTCGGATTGGTGTCTCGCGGATTGCGAATAGAACACTCGGGGATATATGACGGATAGCCCGATGACCTTCTTCGCCGGCAATCGCGGGAGTATTGACCGGCTATGCGGCCCTTCGGTAATCACGATAATGAGAAACTCGACGGAGAGAGCCTCGCGTATTGGGATCGCTTTGACGGAAGCCGAAATGCTATGAGTCACGATATAGGACGAAAATGGATTGGAGAATTCGTACACTACGAATTCTACTACTACTCGTTCATACTATACGTACTATACAGGTTTCGGGAAGTGACGAGGAAAATAGTGTCTCCCTTATTATATATTTTGTTTTAGCGAATTTTTCAACGTTACAATGTCAATCGTCGGAATTTGATTTCGCCTTGGATACTCAGGGAGAGTGAGAGAAATCGAACGGCCGAAGGTCCAATGAACCGCTGCGCGATTGGTTATTTAACGGATGTCACTGGCCTCGTATAAGCAATAATAACTACTGCGCGTTGGATATACACGATCCGTTGTACAGGCTTTGTAATAAGAGATGCACGCGCCACTGTACAGCGCTAGATTCGCGCAGCTGGCAGTGGCTCAGCCTCTCTCTCACTCTCTCTCTCTTTCTCTCTTTTTCTCTCTTTTCCTTTTACGTATACGCACTTCGGTGTTCCCGAGCTTTCGCACCCTTCGGACAATCGAGAACAAGGCAAACAAAGAAACCGGCTTCCGGGGCCCATAGGACCTCGTGTCGATTGTTCGAGCGACACCGGAGCCGATCGGTCGCTACGGCCGTGTTGCCAAGGACTCCCGCATTCGTTTCGCGCTGTGCCCCGAACTTCTACTGCAATCCCATTGCTTCGGAATATGCGCGTTTTGCGAGGTGTATATTACAAACTATATTAACACTGTAAAGTATTTATAAAAATATATCTATGCCAGGAACAATTTGCAGCGAAGGTTTGTAATATGAATTGGTTACAAATACTTTTGGACTGTTTCGTTAAATAAAAAAAAATAATAAAAATAAAAATGTTGAAGTGTCCTAGATTCAATGCGATGCTCCAAAGCCTTGGAGCATAGATCATTAATTTCCTCTGCTCCGTTGGTCGAGTATAAAGACAGAAGACCGAAAGCTGAAAGTGCAACGCAGAAGCGAAACGAAAAAAGGAATTTGTTTTCCCTGCCCAATGTCAATAAAGTCTGCGGTGCGGTTCTTCTCAGTGTTGCTGGTGGTCGGAAAAGACATGGGCATGCGCATGGGAGCTACCACCCGGCGGCACCACGACCATAGAGACAACTCATTAAAAATCCAACTGGTAGGCGGGTCGGCTCATTGAAATAATTCTATGGGCACCGGTGGTCGGA
Organism: Itoplectis maculator; assembly: GCA_964034905.1. NCBI lineage: Eukaryota > Metazoa > Arthropoda > Insecta > Hymenoptera > Ichneumonidae > Itoplectis > Itoplectis maculator. The sequence goes on from OZ035861.1 coordinate 2,964,591, forward strand.
ACTTCGCTTCCTCCTTCACCCTTCGTATATCTCTGTAGATCGTTCTTTTATTTCTCTTTTCTCGCATCTCACTCCGAGCGATGCAAAGGTCACCGTTGCGAGGCTTGGACAAAGGTCCAAAGCAAAAAAGGAAAAGAGACGAAAGCGCAAAGATTGCGTCGGCGTCGAAGTGAAATCAGACGAAAGGCACCGCAAACTCGGAATATATCTGAGATCTGCGATGCAGATCAATTGCGGTAAAAATAGGAGGATAAAATGTAAGACGGATGAGAGTTAGAATTACAACCGCGTAATATGACGAAGCTTTCGTATATTTTCCGCCACTTTCAGTCACATTGTGACTGAATAGGATCCGTGTCCTTATAGGATTCGCGGGGAAGCTGGCAAAGGGTAAAAAAAGTGGAAAACCACAGAGACAAGTCGATCCCGTCTCTCGTGTCTCTTGGCAGACGCATTTCTCCCGAGCATTCGTGGCCCATTTGTGGCTCAGCTCACCGTCTGACTCTCCACCGACTCTTCACAGTCGCGCGCAGTCTTTCCCTCTCTGCGAAATTGCTAATTCTCGCCTGACCTCGGTACGCTCTTCCGCGTCGCTTCTTTACAGCCGGGCGAGTATCGTCCGACGCGCGCGCTCTGTACGCTTTTGCCCTCTGCTGGCATTTCTCGCGTTTCTTCGTCACCCCTGATGACGTCACCCCTCTCATTCTCACGACCATTCGACTTGGCCGAAATTGCAAAATTCCCGCGGGAAAGTGCAACAGCTTTTCTGACTCATTTCTGAACGGCGATAATAATACCATTTGCGCGTCGTCGTCGCTCGAAGACCCAATCCGCGATATCCAAAAATCTGCGGATTATCGAAAAATATTTTAGCAATAAATTCGGTTCGGTTATAACGTGGAACAAATTTTTTGCGGTATTTCCGGCGGTGACCGGTCGCGGTGTCGACGTGTACGCCTATATACACGCGCGTTAAACTTTCGGTTTCCACTTGGCGCAATATCCATGCAAATTCGTCGTTGGTATACACAGCATGCGGCACAGTTGCCGCGGAGTTACGTGTGCTCTGTCCGACGTGTGACGTGAACTGGTGGCATCGCGGCGGCGGCGGCATCGCGGCAACAGCAGCAGCAGCAGCCTGCACCAGAAGGGTAGAGTCTCGGCTCGCAGCAACCGTATACACACATAGTGTTATAGCTACTATGCCAACCTTGTCGCGCGCGGACGTTCGCCACGAGGCATCGCGCTGCGCTACGTCAACGTCACTGGATTCTCATGAATATGCAACTGTTTTGACGTGCCCGCGAGGGGAAGCGAGAACTGGCATTTGCTGTTCTCCGCAAAACGGATGAAAAGCTCGCGTACACCCCCCCCCTGTTCGAACAATACGCTGTCCAAGAATCCGAACGTTCGACTAACGCTGCGTTGCATTTATTTCTGGTGGTGATTTTCTACCAGACTTCGAAATTCATACTACAGAAATACATCGTGGGAGAAAATCTGTAGCATTCTGTTTCATTCGGCCCAACCCAGGCACTGGCCGGTTTTCGGCCCGGCGGCCAGATCTACGATTTCTGACAAACTGTTCGGCCAAATTTTTTTTTTTTTTCAAAATCAACTAAAAAAGGGTTGTAACCGGTGTTTTCAGGGGGAGAATATGCGACTTGAGAACGATGGTATAGGTTAAAAGTCGATATTTTGAAAAAATAAATTTCGTGACCCCGATTTACGCGGTTTTCGGCCCGGCGGCCAGATCTACGATTTCTGACAAACTGTTCGGCCAAAAAATTTTTTTTTTCAAAATCAACTAAAAAAGGGTTGTAACCGGTGTTTTCAGGGGTAGAATATGCGACTTGAGAACGATGGTATATGTTAAAAGTCGATATTTTGAAAAAATAAATTTCGTGACCCCGATTTACGCGGTTTTCGGCCCGGCGGCCAGATCTACGATTTCTGACAAACCGTTCGGCCAAAAATTTTTTTTTTCAAAATCAACTAAAAAAGGGTTGTAACCGGTGTTTTCAGGGGTAGAATATGCGACTTGAGAACGATGGTATAGGTTAAAAGTCGATATTTTGAAAAAATAAATTTCGTGACCCCGATTTACGCGGTTTTCGGCCCGGCGGCCAGATCTACGATTTCTGACAAACTGTTCGGCCAAAAATTTTTTTTTTTTCAAAATCAACTAAAAAAGGGTTGTAACCGGTGTTTTCAGGGGTAGAATATGCGACTTGAGAACGATGGTATAGGTTAAAAGTCGATATTTTGAAAAAATAAATTTCGTGACCCCGATTTGTGCGGTTTTCGGCCCGGCGGCCAGATCTACGATTTTTGAGAAACTGTTCGGTCAAAAATTTTTTTTTTCAAAATCAACGAAAAAAGGGTTGTAACCAGTGTTTTCAGGGGTAGAATATGCGACCTGAGAACGATGGTATAGGTTAAAAGTCGATATTTTGAAAAAATAAATTTCGTGACCCCTATTTGGGGTCACGAAATTCAGTTGCGGTCAGTTGCGATTTACCCTTTTAAAAATGTATAAGAGCGCAGCAGCGCAAAAGTACCTCGGGCACGCGCGCCAGCGCGTGTGATTAGCGTAGTGGCAATAAAATGTTACAATGCTATGCTTTTTGAAAATGTTTACCAATGATAATTATTTTTAGTTGAGGAAGAGGAAGAGCGTCGACGACTAACTTCGAAGCGACGATGGCGGGCAAGTGGCAGCAGTATCGGAGGATGTAGAGTATTTCACAGGTACTCGAGAACTCGAGATATTCAGGCATCCTCTGGGAGCCGCCTCGGTGCGACCTAAGCGAGGACCTAAGGGGCCGGGAAATCTCGAGGCGGATGGTAGGCGTCTACCACCCACCGAATTCCTGCGACGGGAACATCGCGAGCATCGCAGTGTATAAGCCGCTTTACCAGGGCTACTCGAGTAGATCTCTTGGATCGTGAGCTTTCGAGCGACGCGGCGCCCACCGACTGCTACGGATGTGGAGAAGCATCGGGATACCGCGAGATCAGAGCCCCACCGGAGGAGAGGTTGCGTCTCGGGATTGCATCCGATCTCGATGGATATCTTGACCTTTGAAGAAGCATCGAAGGACTTTCGTAGGCGTTCAACGATGCGGATATATATCACGCAGTCCGGTGACGATAGCCAAATGTGTCGTTCAGGTCGAAACTGTCGATACGTCAAATTCTTCGCTATTGCGAAGTAAATCAATTTCTTCGACTATTTAATTCGAGTTAATCTGGAGATACGGATTTTGTATGCAAATGTTTCGTCTTCCGGGCGGAGAGAGAAAAATAGAGACGCACTGAGAAAAGTTCATAGTTGTGATTACCAATCGTTGGTCAGAGCTACCAATATTTTAGTATAACTGTAACCAATATTTTGGTTCATCTGACCAATGATTGGTAATAGCAACCATTGATTTTTTTCAGTGCGATGTGCGTTCGGAAGTCGAGCGTCTCGCACGAGTCACACACTGCCACAGTATAACGGATCGCACGGTCTGCTGCGGTCCGCCGATCGGTCGCGACTCCGCAAATAAATCCCTCCTTCCTCCGTGTCGTTCTTTCGCCGCTGGCGGTGTCTCGACGGCTGCGCCCCTTCCTCGAACCGTCGTCCAATCCTCAGCGACAAAATAAAGAATGAACTCACGGGACGTAATAAGTTGTCCTCGATACTCCATTCTCTCGTCTCATTTCGACTTTACATCTGTCTCTCTCCTATATATCTCACTCGTTATTGCATTCTATCCGCGTCTCCAGACGGTCCGGTCTATGTGCGTCCTGCTTTTTTGTCGGTGGTTTGTACCGCCTTCTCTCTCTCATTTACAAGTCTTCGACTTGTCTCCTATACAAAACAGTGATCTCAATCCGTCCGTCTCTGTCCTCGTGGACCCATGAAAATAGACGAGGCTTCTTTCCCAGCCAAAGTCACTCAGAGATATTAGCGTCCGATGCGGCAGTGGCATCCGCGGACGGTTAACACGGTCCGCGCGCACCACCAGTACGTCTCTGATTCGCGGCCAAGCTGGTTATGCCGCGACACTGTCTCGGCAAACCGTACAATAACCGCTTGTGCATCACTGACCCGCGATTTATAACTTCGCACATTCAATTCCTGAATTGCGCAATGAGACATTATCAAACACTCATCCCCGAGAGCAGTTCGCGAATGTGTGATACTTGTCGCGATTGTGTTCTTAAACAGCTTCAAATAAAATCGTACAAAATGTGAAATAAAAAAATTGCAATCTATGCAACTAAAGTGGATCAACGTCTGAAGGAAGTAACTAAAGGAGAGAAAATAAAAATTCGGGCTTAAAAAAAACTGAACTTGAGACGCGAGACAGACGGAAACTTTGGTGGAAATGCCGCGTTCAAGGAAGTTTGTGTGTTTTAACGAGTCCAGTTATACTTGAAAGCGTATTCCCTCGATAGCAGCTTCTTGAATAATCGATTACTCGACACTCCGAGGGTACGGACTACGTTGTATTGTAAATTCTCAAGTGGCATTGACCAGGGCTTATCCCACTTTGTAGATGTCAGCGCTGACAAAATCATTACCGACTATTTGGTGCGCGATCGATCGGTGTATACATTATTTTTATGACGTCGAGACGTCGCCGAAGGCGGGTAAGACTGATTGAAAGGGACGAAAACGCCGACGACTCGTGGGTCGGAGATCGTCATTTGCAAATGTAGCTGGGCAGCTGGGTCTGCGGCGTCGCGCGCTCGATTGGCGATCAAGGTCCGATCGGTTAGCGTGGACACCGCTGCTCTATCGTTGTACGTGCGCCGTCGCATGATTACGTATACGAACATCGTAACGTATGTAGCGCGTAACGACGATAGTGCTGCGTATGTGTGACAATGTGACTCGCGTGATTTAGCGGAGCGTGTGCAGCACAATGAACGAGACTGCTGAGTTCGTGTACTCTCGTGCATCAACTCTGGCATACTTTGAACGTAGTTGCGAAGCACGGGTTGCGTGCCACGTGCACTCGCTTCAACTTCTACGATCGTGATAGGGTTCGCGGCGGGACGATGCAAGAATGAATGAGTGTAAACTGCGCCGGGGAGAGATTTGAAACTGTCGAGTCGAGTGACTGTCAAAGATTCTTAAAGCCGATGCCTCGAAAATCGTAAATTTTTCCGAGGGAGAAAAATGCGACAATTTATTTATTTTTTCTTTGCAAATATAGTGATATTTGTTTTTTAGATTTTTTTATTTTTCGAAAGCTATATTGCGTTTAAAGTAGTACGACATTCGGAGGGCTTTTGCGAAATATTTTATCGATAAATTATTTCCGATCGTAAAATCGGAGAATGGATCATATATTTTTCTGCGCGATGGGAAAAATTCCGACGGAAAGAGAGTTTACGTGCTGTATATACGAAACAGATGTACCGATGTTAATGTTTTCTGGACGCCGGTGCGATGGATATACGTGAAAGTTTCCAGCGTCTGGTGTGTGGAACGGGGAGTCGCCGGTCTCGCGCGAACTCCTAAAATATCGAGGCGTGTAGGGCAACGGGAGAGGGCGGCAGGCAGGCAATCTCTGCTCGCTCGCGAGGCAGAGGTGAGGGATAGGCCGCGCGGCAAGAACAGCGCGGCGAACGAAGACGACTATATAGGCGCACCGGTGGGACGCGACACGCGGTGGCAACTTTGCCAGCGCGTTCACCCGCGGGAGGCGGGATGTCTCGGTGAAACTGGGTCGCAAGTTCATCAACGTTGATTATTATTAATCGCGAGAGGAAGGAGGTGCAAAGAGTCAAATCGCGCGGTGTCTTGGAAACTTAAGTCACGATGTCGAAAAATTAGAAAAATACGCGTGACTATCGAATTTGTCAGAAAAAAAATATTCTTACGTTTTTTGATCGATTTTTTTTATTTTTCGGGAAAACAACGGTGCTATTCGGAATCAGTAGGAAATTTTCCATCGGATAGAGTTTTTAAACCTTGCGAAATCAAACTTTTTTTTTTTTCGCTAAAAAAAAACGCAAGGGGTATAAAAAAATTATAAAAGCAAGTGTATCTAAGAATTAATCCGAAGCTAAAGATGGTCATCCGAGCAGTATTGCGAGGGTGCTTTGCATCGGACGTGCACGACTGCAAGGACAAGGTGACGGATCCAGATTCTCGTAAACGCTCGCTAATTACTCGCAGCTCTGTCGGAAGGAAGCACCCAGTCCCTTCCTCGGCTTCGTCTTCGATCGATATACATAGATTCGGCTTTCGCAGCAGCTCGGGTTATTAGCTGGTTATACACGTCGCCTGTATAATTTCTGTTTCGGGCTCCCGGCTGCGGTCGTAGCCGTTGGGGCTCGGAGGAAACCTGCGCACGACTGATTGCTAATTAGCAGGCTTCCAGCTCACACGCCCAATTAGATCCGCTAACGTACAAGAGCACCGTATATCATGTCTACACGTCGTGTAGACGACGTTTATATCAATAACGAACGAGAAAAACCAATATCTTTCGTTAACGTAGAGAAATCTCTTTTTTATTTCTTTTATTTGATTTTTTTTTTTAATTCGAAAAATTCGTTTCGTAGATCCGTGAGAGCTTCGAGGATTCGCCGAGACCCCACTTTGCTCGGGGGTATTATAGAAAGCACGCGGAAGCGGGTGGAGGAATCGTGACCGTACATCCGTTACGTGAAAATAGACAGCCCCGAGGCGGCGGCACCGTTCTCACTCGTTCGCTCGTTCTCAGCTCGTTTCGTCTGTGCTTTCGTTTGCCTTCCGTCTTCTTTTCTCGCCCTCGAGAACTCGCAGCTCGGTCCGCGCGTTGGTGTATAATCCGTATCGCTTGTTCCCATCCCGCTCTTTCGCATTCGTGACCGCGGTTCCACGGTGTACACGGCTCTCGCTCTCGCGAGCTCCTTCGTCTTTATATTTAGCTACCCTGTCATCGGTTCCGTCCAATCTACCAACGCAATACTGTCTCCAGTCATCGCGGTTTCGTAATCGAGAGATCCCAACGTCGGCTTGAATTTGCAACTGGAAAAACGAACGTAAACCGCCAGCAGTTTGATGTTTAATATCGCGAAATTTGGCAGTTTGTTAGAAAAAAAATCATTTTTCGCGTTTTTCTCCTCGAATTTTCGATTTTTCGGGCAAACACCTATCGTTTTTGGAATCAGCGGGAAATTTGCCATCGGATAGGGTTTTTAAACTTGGCGACATCGAAAATTTTTTTTTTCGCAAAAAACGCAAGGGGTACCCCTTCAAAAAATTTGCGATTTTTGAGGGTCAACTTTAAAAATCTGCAAAAAATCGAAAAATCGAGATATCGCGTTCCGCTTGGCGGCATTCTCTTCGTTGAAGAGTCTTCTTTCGAACGCAAAAAGAAAATCCCGATTATATTGATCCGAAGAAGAATTACACCGATTTTAGTAAAGTGCCAAAATTGGGAAAAAGTCAAAAATCGTTTTTCGGGTTTTTCTTCTAAAATTTTTCATTTTTCGGGCAAAAACCGGTCATATTTGGAATCAGCGGGAAATTTCCCATCGGATAGGGTTTTAAAACTTCGTTGAATCGAACTTTTTTTTCCCCAAAAATCGCAAGGTTCCTCCTACGCTGTATAAGCCCTCTACGGACGTCAGCGCGCGTCATTTTTCCTTGTTTTTCGTTAAAAAATAGTACTAAATAACAGAAGCTAAGTTTCCGCGGCTTCTCCACGAGTAGGCAGCGCCGCAACCCAGTAACCGAAGACGGATAGTTTATTCGCGCGTCTACCTGTGAAATCGAGAGAAGAGGAATTGAATTCTGGATTGAATTAATTTGCCGGATATAGCGCGCAGCGATACGCCGCACGAATTTCTATTTCTAGACATTGCGGTTGAATTTCTGATGGATCGGCTTACGTATTGTAATCTGTTTACGTCGTCGACGCGCGACAAGGTTCGCGAGTGCGAGCGAGATAGTCGCGCAATTACACGCAACCTCCGGTAACCCCCGCGTGCGTGCAACGTAGCAGCAGCAGCAGCATTCCCTTCTCCGCTGTAAGTGCGTTATATACATCGGTACACTTGTTCGGAGCCGGAGACTCGACGAGACAGAAAACGCGGTTACGATAGCGTCGCGCGATAACCGCGCGTCTTCGTGTCAGACGATACTACGCGCGATACTCTCCTCTCTGCGGTAAAAGATCTGTCTCTCCTCTATCCCTCTTTGTCCGTCTCGCGTCTTGCATTTTACCCGCCTTCGCCGCGACACAACCGTAGTTCTCGTCTTTCATTTCCTCGTGTCGCGAAGACGCGAACGCGAATTATTTTACCACTCGAGTTACGATCCCCGTTATCGAACATCCGCGCGCCACCATCTCGCGCGGAAAACACGCCAAGATTTCGCATAAATTAACGGAGAACGTTTTTCCATGTGTTTTAAGAATAAACGCGAAGATAAAAATGTTCTCCATCGCTGCTGCAACGTGCCACGTTCTGACGGAGTATAATACAAAGAGTGAAATAAATTGTGAGACTTCGTGGTTCAACTGGTGAAACCCATCCTTGTGCTGGATATATATATATTTGTAAAACGTGTTTTACCGCATTTTTTCTTCACGTTTTTCGGGAGGAATAATAATATAGAAAAAATAATAAAATAAAATGCCTCATTACGACGACTCGTTTCTCGACTCGCCGTTATTTCGTCGACGCGCCAAGAGCTACAGTGTTTTGAAGCAGGATGTGCCAAAGTCGAAAACCTTCCAGATCACTGCGACGCCCCTTTTGCTCGCTGTGACTAACCAGGCGAGAAGTTTGACCTCGTCCGCATCGACCTACAGCCTTAAAGGTAATCAAACGTGCGATGGAATCTGTGAACAAACAAGTTTTGTCTGTTATCTCCCCAAAAAAGTCAAAACGCCAATCGAAAAAAGTTTTACCGTCATTGAGAATGGAGCTTTTAAAGTTTTTTCGGATAGAGAAACGTAGCAAAAACGCGTTAAAATTTGCAGTGTCCAATGTGCTCTTTGCCATCAACGTTAAAAGATCTTTCGGCGGAAAAAAAAGTACAAAGAGTTCACTCGACCTTCCTTCTTTCCATTCACAGAAGAAAAGAGGTTTTGGTACCAGCTTCGCGGGGGGCTTCGCTTGTCCTCGTTTTCGTCTTTCCATTTTTCTCCGCTACTTTTTTTTTTATTTCTCGCCGTAATCGCTGTGACTGCGTCACACATACGTACGTTCTCGCCAAGGCCTCGAAGTTTCGCAGCTCTTTGTACGAACGAGCGCGTCGGTTGACGTGAAATTTCCTCGCGCCGCGCGCAATCCTCTCGGATTATAAGCGTTGGCCCTGTGTGAAAACGCGAAAAGTTCACACATTTTATGCCGTTTATGCGCCTAGGGCTTGCGACTCTATTCTCGTTCACGGGCGTACTCGGAAATTCCGGGCACGATTGGGCCACCTTCCAAATCTTCTCTCGTCTCGAGACACTTTTATATTCGCGGTTTCGCTCGCGCAATATATTTTTCTATATTTAGGTCGAGTTTTCGCGCGCGCATCGAATTACGAGAATAAATGTACTACACGAGGTATTATTACAGACGACAAATATCATCGCATCGACATGAAAAAATTTAACGATACAAGATGATAAAAGATAATACAAGTCACGATAGAAGGAATACAAAAAATTCAGATAAATCGCGAAAAAAAATAATGTTTTCCGTCCGGTTTATATCGCATTTAAGATTTATCGGTATAGTTGAGAGCGAGCCCACTTTTATATTCGCGGTTTCGCTCGCGCAATATATTTTTCTATATTTAGGTCGAGTTTTCGCGCGCGCAACGGATTACAAGAATAAATGTACTACACGAGGTATCGTTACAGACGACAAATATCATCGCATCGACATGGAAAAATTTAACGATACAAGATGATAAAAGTCGATACAAGTCACGATAGCAAAAATAAAAAATTCAGATTAATCGCGAAAAAAATAGTAATTTTTTCCGTCCGGTTTATATCGCATTTAAGATTTATCGGTATAGTTGAGAGCGAGCCCTGGAGGAGTGGCAGAGCCCTCCGTCAATCTTGTTAGTCTCTCGGTGCGGAACGAGCGCGGGGGCGTGCACGTACTTCGCACGCATGCATCACCCCATTAGCACCTACACTACGAAGGCACTAAATGTGCCTCGCTCCGTGCCCCTCGACTCCTGTAATATCAGTATCACCCGCTATACTGCAGCGGGTGCAGCTCTCGTGGTCTCGTGATTTCCCTTTGGGTTAGCGACACGTCGAGAATTGGCGCGTCCCGAGCGTTGTATATCTATAGATATACAACGATATATACATATAACGAAGACGAGCGTATGTGATGCACGTACACACCCGCGGCACGTTCTACGACTCTAGACGCGTTCGCTCATCCGAACAGTGCACACCGGAGCTTTAATACGACGCTCGTCTTTCGATACAACCGGCGAAACGCCCGGACCGATGGCTCCAGAGGTATTTCCAGCTTCCGTGGAATTAGCATTTCCCGCGCGGTACATCACAGTGTCAATGGCATTCCCTCGGCGTTCTCCGTATTTATGGCTCCAGAAATAACTCCGATGCACCCGGAAATGAGACCTCGGAGCGCTCCGAAAAATCTTGCGTCGATAAAACAGAAACAGAGAATATCCGGTATACGATTTTGTGGTCTACGATTGAGGTGCCAGTATTTCTCAGACATTGCTATAAACTATTCGATAAAACTAAACACGATAAAAATTTCCACAACGAAGATACGCCAGGAAAAATATACGACTGAAAATATTAATATTCTCGATGTTTTTCTCCCACCCTGAAAAACGCAAAAAAAAAAATCAGAAAATTGTTCCCTCGGTTGAAGCGCAGAGACGAACCAGCGGGTACATTGAAACGTTGAAACGCTGACGCGTGAAAGAGTTTCGCGAGGGATGAAAAGTTTTTTGTCGCTTCGTATGTGTGAAAGAGGAAGGAAAGTGCCGCTGGATTTTCTCTCTGGCTGGTGTCGCGCCGGGCGATGTATATTTCGCGCTGTCGAGGCTCGTGTTTCCTCCGTTTCCACCGGACGCCTTGAGGCAAAAGCGCGTCAACGTCCAAGAGTTGAGTTTCGGGTCGGGCGGTATGGCGACGGCGGAGCACTGTGTGTTTGGGAGGTTGAGCCGGCACGTAGCCGGTGCGACGCTGTCAGTGACAGACCGCGCCGGCGAGCCCTTTCGCGTCACGCCACTCCCCGGCCCTGACCCCTGCGGCTCTTCTGTGTCTCGGTTCTGTCCGACCGACTGGATATGAACACTATGGCGCGCACCGCGAGTGGCTGGACGGAGAGCCTCGCCGGTCCGTTCGCGTCTCGTCGACCCTCGATGATATCTCTGCTTTATATCGCACCAGGGGAGGACGGGGGCGGCCTCTTCTCTCTCTCGCTCTTCTCGGCTATTACACATCGGCAATACGCGCCTATCCCAGTGCAAACATGTACACAGAACAGAACAGAATGATGCCACCACTGCGGGCCAGGACACATAATACAGGTTTAATCCGGGACGCTATATGTACCGAGTAAATAAGCACGAATGATACAGTGTCCGCACCGTGTGCTCGCCCTGGGTAATTTAATTCTTGATGATAATGGCAACGGGAATATTAATTTTCGTTGGATCAATAGTAATTAGCCGAGGGGTTGATCGAAGGTCGTCCCAATGGACGACCTTCGACCAATGGTGGACCGTTCGTGCGTTTGGCGTAGGAAAAAAATTATTCATATGGGTTTACTGAAAGATGATGGCAAGATGCTACTATTTTAATAATCGAATGAAATTAACTTGTGGGGCTAAGCATTTTTGTAAGCCGTGTAAACAGCGTAACGGGGATGGAACGTTGGAAGGAAAATATTTCCCAGCGAGTAATCCGCGCGAGACTGCCACGATGGGGAAAAGAGCTGCCAAAGAGACTCTGCCACGGTAAACGACAAAGTTTAATTTAAACTTTCACTCGGGCGAGCGGAGAAGCTACGAAGTATCGCGAGATACAGGTATAGCGGAGGGCTCTATATACACGTACAGAGGCGAAAGAGAGGGGAAGAAGCTCCGAGAGAGGTTTCCCGCGGGTTATTTCGTTGGGCCGCTGGGAGTATTGCCTACGGCCACGATTTACCTTTCCCTCAAACAACTCGGCCTCTGGTAACTCCGATGGCCAACTTTGCCTATAATAACTCCGTGTTTTCTCCTCGTTGCAATTAGAATCGTTGCCAAGATTATTACACCCTCCCGCGGAGAGATAAATCTTTCAAAAACGAAAATTGTTTTTTTCTTTTTAACACTCGACTGACTCTGACTCGTTGATTAAACGGCACTGCAGATCAGGGTCATTTTACGTTTCACGAGCGAAGGTCGTCGGAGGGATTTGTTTTTACAAACGAATCGTACGGCGAGAACGACGCTGCTTCGACGAGCCCTCGCTCCGGATTACCGTGAATAATTTTCCTCGCCACGCGTGTGTATACAACGTTGCGGACAGCTCGGGATCTCGTATAAACGCCGGGCCGGGAATTCGTTCACGTGGCCCGGTCCGACGCGAGTCGGGATACGTTGGCCGCTGCTGCTGGCCGCTCAGGGCGAGTGAGTAAACGCCGTGAAAGAGAGTATATAATACAGCGCGCGGATTTTACGAGAGGATGCGCGACGCGTTGCCGGGGCTTTGGTCTAATGCAATGTGAGGTGCGGAACATCCGGTCGGCGACCAACGGTGTAAACCACCACTTAATCAAGTCGTAACCGTGAGTGTCCTTTCAGCCAGCAGCAGCAGCAGCAGCAGCAGCGGTGGTGGCGGCTGCCGCGCTCGGCGAAAGAGCCCTCCGGGTGTGTGAGTGTGGTTGGCGGCCGCGTCGCAGCCTCCAAGGGTTGCACTCGTCCGCCTCTCATTCCCATCCGCCACCCTCTCCCACCCCCTATCCACCCCACCCTCCAACTTCCTCGTTCCCGACTTTCGGTTTTTCATTCTGACAGCTCCGGGAAAAGCGCCGTCACCTCCCCTGGTAGAAAATGTATAGTGTTGCTCCCAGGCGCTAGTCAGGCCCTGGTCAGGGCCGTGTCATACTCGTCCGGGCCTGATCAGTGTCTGGTTTAGGCCGAATGTAACAGAATGCTACAGATTTTCTCCTCGTTTGCTGACGTCAGAGAAGATTTTTTTCCTTCGCCCAAGCATTTGTCTCTTTCCTTCATTCTCGATCATCGCTAACGATCTTTAATATATAGATACCACATGGCTCGTCCGTCGCGTCGCGCTCGACCGTTTAATTGCTGCCGCGCGAAATTGGGAAAATAATTAAGTACGTGGATCGCAACGCGCGCCGAAACAGCTCGCGGGAAGAAATAATATTTTATTTTCGTTAAAAGGGTTGCCGTGGTATTACGGCTCTGCCTTCCATTGCTCTCCCGGCGTTGCACCGCCGGGCGCACCGATGCCGCTCGCCGGTCGAGTTTCCCCGAGGCACCAAATAAATTTTCAAGCCTCCGGTGTTATAGTCACCGGGTGGACTCGGGCAGCGAGTAATTACGCCAGAGCAGTGGCAGCCTCGTCTCTCTCTCTCTCTCTCTCTATCTCTCGCGCATTCTCTTTCTCCGTCTCTCGCGACGAATCCGCTGCAGGTCGTTATTACGTTGCAATAATTCACCGTGCTGTGTGCAAGTGTCTCGCTCTTTCTCTCGAGGCCTCGACGGATTCCAAAATTCGCCCTCCGTCCGGTCAACAATAATTACACCGGCTGCATAACTACACTGATGAGCACAAATAAATCTGACATTGCTGGTATTGCGATGTGACGAGCGTGAGTCACATTGAGAGGTCAAAAACGAATGGACAAGTGACGTCGACCGCGTCAGGTGTTCCTTCATTAACGAAATATACCAGTGTGCAAAATTTAAAAGCAGAGAAATAAAGCCCCTCTCGGATGTTACTAAATGTGAATTTTATGTCGGACAGTAGCAAATAAGTGAGATGTCCGTAATAATAAACGGGTCTGTGTGAGAGAGAAAGAGAGAAGGAAGAGATGAACGACGGATTACGAAAGGACCAGTGTCCTCACCGGTGCGAATGGATCTTTTATCGCATTGTGAATAGCGTAGCTTAACATCCTCGTCGTTCACTAGAAACGCAGGACTATAAATTTGCCTCGGAGGAAAAAGCTTTTCCCCCTCCCTCGATAAGTGCATTCATGTGCGCCGAAGGTTTGGTAGGTCGATAGCCGGTGCTGCCTCTGCTGCTGCTGCTGCTGCTGGTGGTGCTGCTGCTGCTGCTGGTGCTGCTGCTGCTGCATCTCCTGTCGCGTTCCAGCTCCCAGGGCTTCGGGAATGCGAGGAGGGGTTGGTATCAACCCACTCCCGCCAGGAGTCGCGTCCCTCTTCCTTATCCACCGCTCGGCCCTCTCCTCTCCCTTCCACGAGCAGCCACGCCGATATGCCGCCGCGCTCCTGCTGCTCGGCAACCTTCGGTGCATTCGCGAGACTTCAAGAAATGCGAAATTCCACGTTGAAGGAGGGTACGGGGAGGGGGAGGGGGGGGGGGGGGGACAGCCCAAGCTGCCACTGGTAGGGCAAAAATAAATGGAAAGAGCCGCGAGCCTGGCCAGTCTCTCCTCCAGCCCTCCCCCCGTCACCCATCCCTATGGCTTTTTCCTCTCGCCCGTTTTTTACCTTCTTCATTTTCTTCCTCTTTCTACTTCTGTTTTTCCGTTCTCGGCCCGCACACCCCGCACCGTCGTCTCTCGCTGTGTGTACAACTCGAACCTTCATCGATCCTCATTCATGCGCGAACTTCTGCCCGAAGTGAATTTGCGATCGCCGGGTGGAAGCCGGTGGCGGGTAGTTTTCGAAGGAAAGACGTTGAAAGGACCGAAGATTGAGCGGAGGAAAAGCGTCGGGGAGAGACACTTGTCGAGGCGTTTCCGAGCCACATGATTCTATGCAAAAAGTTGTTACCCCCGAAGTGGGAAGTGCCAGTTCCGGGAACGACGGGGTTACTTCATCTTTGTCGTCCTGGAAGTTGTCGGGGCCCTTCACAAAGCTTTTGTCGAGAGGGCCTCCTCCGAGAATGACTCACCGAACTTTCGCAAGACTACATCAGTCTCGGAGGAGTCTAGACGATGCGGAGGACGTTACATTCGCCGGGTCCAATTGCCGTATCTATATCTCCTTATTTCTGCTTCTAACGAGCCTGGAAGTCTCCCGCGATGAATCCCAGAACCCGAATTTCCGGGTGAAAGAGCGAATCGAGAGGAAACTCCGCGGAGCATAGCGAAATTGGAGAGTCTCGATTTCCTCTCGGTTTCATTTCTCTTCGCTTCATAACTCCCTCGCTCTACGCCGGCACCGAGATGAATATTCATTAAAAGCGAGCCTCCTGCTTTTCGCTTCGCGTTCACCGCTCGCTGATGATATTCCAAGTGGGGCTAGTCGAGCGAACGTTTGCTAGACGAGACCGCTGCGCGCGTCTCCTTTCGCTTCTCATCTCGTTGCATCTACTCGGCGTTTATTTTATTTAAACAAAATATTCGTTGTTTGCTCGAGAAGAAGAGGAGCGACGTTCTTTGAAAATGCCAAACTAGAAACTTTGCATCAAGAGAGTGTAACGATGGAATAATAAAAACAATCGAGTCATCGGCGGTAGGAACGGATGTCCAATTTCCGTAAACTATTTGTCGGGAATCTACACGCTCATCGATGTATACAGCGCGTATATAGACCCGGGCCGGTTCTCGTATAACGAGAAGCCAAAGAGCCGGGACGGAGGATGCAGCCTTATCGAGAAATCGATGACTGCATCCAGCGAAAAAAAGTAGTCTACGTGTGGGCGTAAAAGAAAATGGTCTGTACGGCCATCCAGTTCTTGGCTCTTTGTGTGCTGTCACGTGTGTGTATATGTCCTTGTCTGTGTCAGGGACGTGTCGCGTGGGCTCTGCTGTAAAGCCGGCCGATAAACCGCCGCGCTACAGCTATGCAACGAACAGGTATTGGCCGCGGGGAGCCGCTATATGTCTCGTTGCAGCGAGAACAGCTCGAGGCCATCGTGCTCTGGCAATGACACTGACCCTTCGCATCACCGAGAATAGAAGCAAACGCCTGAATACTTTACAGTTTACACGGTATTTTTAGCGCGGCCACAAAGCTGCGGTCCTTTCCCCTTCGGCTTATTTCGCAATGTGTACATAGGTATGCAGGTTTTTATTAAAAATGGACGGTTCAACACTGCGTATGCCTTTATATGGGTTTATAGGTTTCCATGTGATAGAATGTTTATGAAATGTCAACGGGTGATTGTCCACCTCGTGTGGACATTGCCCTCTATGTATAAGCCGTAAAACCGCGCGGTCTGTGTTCCAGCATGGCTAGGTTCGATAGATTCTCCGCGTAACATTGTTCGCGACAATGCACCAACGACCGTGCGGAGAGCATAAAAGCTAGTCAATAGTCCACAGGGGGATGAACGAGGGATGAAGCCGCGAAGGTCTATGGTCTGTGGCGCGAGGAGTCAGCCACTAGGAATAGAAACGCACCAGGGGCGAAACCGGAAACCGAACCGAACGGGATTTCCGCATGAGCTTGCGGATAACATCGAGCTTGATGAGTTACGGTGCGCTCCGAAGAACGTGCTAATTACGGTGTCCCGAGTTTACGCCGTTAATACGCCGAGTTCTCGTGCTCGTACGCGGCTGGATAACGAGCCGCGTACCAGGATAGAGCGTAAGCTCCATAGGATAACCACGGTACACGGACACGGTGGTACTGAAACGCCAGCCGCGTTATTCGACCGACCCCGGGTGTTTTGTCCAGCTTCCCGTTGTCTCTTCGCGCACAGTCAGAGCTCTATAGCGACTTTATGCCGAGTGTCGGGTGAACGGTGCTGCTACTACTACTGCTGCGAAAGCTCGCTGCAAGCCCGGCAGACCGGAGGGTCCTGCGGAAACGAGACGACATGTTCCGGGAGCAAAAGCTGAAACACAGGCGGGGGGAGCGTACGACCCTGGCGACCCCTGGGGCACGATATGGGCCCCTCGCGTGTCACGCTCTCGCCATGAAAACGTGTTTCAAGAACAATCCGTCTACGTTTTCAACTTGCCACCGCTGATGACGGTCCCGCGGGTCTTCCGCTTGTACTCCTGTTTATATATGACGGAGGGTACCACAGGTGTATGAATGGCGCAATGGACCGACTACAGTTGGGTTTGGTGTCCCTTTTCAGATCCACATGAAGTTAAGTTGAATACTTTTTTCGTAAGACGGAAAGATAAATGATAATGAAGTGCAGATCGAAGTTGGAACATTTAGTGGATAAGGCGATCAATTGAAATTGAAGTCGTGAGTCGTCAGATGAAAGTCAAGGTGAATACTATTTTCGTAAGACGGAAAGATAAATGGTAATGAAGTGCAGATCGAAGTTGGAAAATTTAGTAGATAAGGTGACTAATTGAAATTGAAGTCGTGAGTCGTCAGATGAAGTCAAGGTGAATACTATTTTCGTAAGGCGGAAAGATAAATGATAATGAAGTGCAGATCGAAGTTGGGAAATTTAGTGGATAAGTCGACCAATTGAAATTGGAAATGGAGAGCAGACGCGGAGGTTTATATAGCAGCGAAAAAGAATCTCGGAGTTACTTTATCTCGCTATCTCGAGGGTCATAATTTTTTCGGCAGATATCGGGGTCCACCTATGATATCTATATGCAGCTCGTTCGAGGCGCTCGAAGTGGCCGCGAGCGCGGACTCTACGCGGACGACTCGACGAGGATAATGGCTTTTCGTTCGATGAAATATCCCGTGATATGTGGGTATGGCTGCATAAATGGATTGGCGAACGAGGATTCTCTCCGCTTTGGTCGCACGCGGACTCATCCTCGCTTTCGTACCGGCCTGTTTCGCCCAATGGGAATGACGATAGCTAGCGTGCTGGGTGGTACTTCGATGTATGCGGATTTTTCCAAATGCACCGCCGAGTGGTACGGAATTATTATTATTAATTAAATGGAAATTCAGTGTAATTATCGGTAAAGAGGAGAGACCGGTTAATTCATTATCAGATTTTCAGCCAGAATATGGATTTCACGCATCTACGCTCAGTTAAAAAAAAAACAAGGCGAAAAATGGACAAGATTAATGTTTTTATTAATTCCGTTTCTATTTAAACGGAACAATGGAAATTGCTCGAAATATAAAATCAACGTCGGTGCGTTGATTGAATTATGATGAAAGGCAGAACAAATAAATGGTTGAGGGGTTTCGTTACATCAAAATGGATTTTGTTTAATAAGCATGATATTACGTCTGTGCATTTATGTTGCCTCTCATTCTTTATTGCAGCTTTAAAGGGCTGCGGTATAAAGAAGATGGCTTATTCGCGTCTGGTCCATTACTTCGATAAATTAATTTTCTCGGTTATGGCGGGATATGTCCCATCCGTTATCCTCGCAATAGCCCATTTTGGAAGTCGTCGCTTCGTACCTCGATAATAATCGGTCGACGAGACTCGAAAGAGATATCCCTAATCGTGCCGTTATTTATCGCATATCCTGAAATGAGAGGGTGGGAGGGTGGGGTTGGAGAAGCCCCGGTGAGTCACGAGGGACATTTATTTCCTCGAGAGATCCTCAAAAGAAATAAGAGAGAGGGTCTCGCCCGCCAGAGCTGCGCTGAACGTTCACCCACGACGCGTGCGGCTATACGATAAAACTTTTCCTAAAGCGAGACAGTTGTTTCTAAGGGAGTTTATACTGTTTCTGTATATGAACGGAGAATTGCGAGAAACTCGCGAGAATGCGGTTTTTCGTTGAATTGACGCGGAGAAGCAGCGCGATCCTTCCACGGATTCTCCGTAACCAGGGTATCGTGCACCCCTTCTCGTCGTTACGAAGTTCCCTGATAACCTGGGGTTTCAACTTCCGCAAGACGCTTGAGAAGAAACCCTTTTCGCACCGCCGTTGAGTCGGGCTGACGGACTTCCCTCCTCGAGGACTAAAGCACCTTGTCTCCTCTGCTTCAACATCTGTTCTATTCGGAAGAGGGGCTTCGGAATCATGTCTTTCGTGATTTCACTTATCACTGCTGTTTTCGATTTTCAACTTTTAATTGACTCTCTACAACTTTTGTTTATTTCTCAGCGTGAATATTTTCCATATTCCGCCCGTAAACCACATCGTCGTTGCACTTTTCTTCCCGGCATAATACATCTCAAAGTCGATCGCGGACTAACTTTAATGGAACGGAACATTGAAACAAGGATTAAACTTGAGGCTGGTTGTTGCCAGGGCTTTCGAGTTTGTGCTCGTTCAGCTCTATAATCTGGGACCGGGGCGACTTTGTTCTATATACATGCATTACACGTAGCTTATGAAACTAACCGTGCCGGTAGGAAGACGATTAATCAAGAATCGTACTTCGATTTATACGAGCGATAAGGGCGCCTCGAGCCTCTGGGCCGCGACGCGGGGGCTTCGAACAACGACGCGAAACGTTGCAGCGCCGCTGGCCGTAACGGAAGCCATCATTCTCGTGGAATGCAACTGCGGCTCGTTGCGCCGGAAGCCCAGGATTCATTGGTCCGACCTCCTTCGGGTCAGGGAGCGAAGCTGTGCCCTCGACTGAAGTTAAATTCTCCCTCTATATACGACACGGCAACTTTCCCGTTTCTAATACAACCGGTATCGGGTGTTTCATTTAAAGACAATTCCGAAGATTCCTTTAGTCTGAAATAAATCTTGTTTTCATTTAACCACTCCGTACATTATTTGCTATTTACTGAAAAATATATTCATTTCAATTATACAATTCAATTCGGCATATTGCAAGCTGTCTCCGCTTCGTCTCGAGAAATTTATGAAAAATAGAGGAAAACAGTATAAAACAAGCGAGAAGAAAAGAAAAAGATAGAAGTGAAATTTTCCGCATAAAAGAACGTCCGGCGTCAGGACGGCTCTCGCCTAATGGCGTCCGTTACAACACACCGGTGTACCGTTTGCCCCGTATTTTTTTATGCAAATTGCCTGGGCGGATAGAAAGTACAGTGGCCTGTGGCGGGGAGCGTAATGTTCCAGACCCGCATGTTCCCTCGGGACAGTGCGGCGAATAAGTACGGGAAGAAGAAGTGCAAGGGATAGAGAAAGAAGAGGGAGGAACATGGCGGGGAAAATGGTCCCGCGTTCGCGCGACCCTTTTATCGGAAATGGATGATATCGCTGCTGGTGATAAGAGCCGTGCATAAGTGGATACAAGATAAAATGGTAAATTGTCGAGCGGAACCTTGGAGCATCGTTGGAGTCGCGATACCAATCTAGGAATAAAGAGTGCTTAATTAATGATGACGGCAAAACTGAGACGTACAAGAGACGACGTGGGCAACGCTGTTTCAGCTCCATAATTGATCTCTTTATTCGCCAAATCAACCGTTTATTTTACCCTTTGGGACGACCGTTATATATAATTCCGTGCAAATTAAATTGGCGTCAGGAATCGCGTCAACGGCGAGTCGAGCCGGAATCGAATGAAATTAGTAATTCTATAGTCTGAGCCGTTCGACGTTGCGAAAGTAGAGCCGGGAGAGGGTGCTGACGACGGGCAGATGCGTCGGATGGTAACTTTCTGCGCGCGCGAGAACTCGCTGATGAATACCAGTAATTAAAGTGAAACGCGACGAGCCGGAGAAAAAGAGGAAATAAATTAAGTAGAGTCAAATGCATTTTGCGCGGACTGGTGCGCACCGACGACTACGACGACTACGAAGACGACGTCGGCGATAAGCATTGCATCGACATCCTCCAAAGGAGCATTGGCAAAATCGTAGAACTCCGGGAAAACGGCGAGACGGATTTTAGCTCCTCGAGCCGCTGCGAAAGCGCAGATCTTATTGTTATAAGCGAGCTCGAAGCGCATTGTTCAAACTTTTTCGATTAAAACTTGAATTTTTTTTCCATCTCTTCAGGCATTTACACAGACGAGGAATCATGTGGGTAGGTGTACGAAATGCCTCGTGGAACCGGGGAGAGCGCGCGGCCACCACGGGATAATCATTCACGTTCGCGAGGGAAACCCAGGCGTCCACTCTATCGTACTCTTTTGTCCGGTACATAAATCCTCGGG
This sequence comes from Itoplectis maculator, assembly GCA_964034905.1. NCBI lineage: Eukaryota > Metazoa > Arthropoda > Insecta > Hymenoptera > Ichneumonidae > Itoplectis > Itoplectis maculator. The sequence continues at coordinate 2,985,703 of OZ035861.1, forward strand.
TTTCCGCCGAAAAAAGACCGCATGGAAAGGCCTCGAGAGGTGTTCCGGGATTTCGTGAAGTTTTGAAAAAAATTAGTTTATCAAGTCAACAAGAGTCGATCGCGCGCTGAGAGAATAATTAGTTAATTACCAAACTATCCTTTTGGCGATTCGCCTGCAAATCGCCGAAGCAAGGCGAATATAATCCGGACCACTTGGTACCTTCGTATTCCACCTCTTGTATCGATTTTACTCGAGGGTTATGGAGCCTCTCTAAACACACTTTAAACTATCTCTCGTTTCAACGCGCTTATAAGCTCGCCGTTTCATCAGTGGTTATCTATTATATACCAGGGTACTTCACAGGCTGTACAACGTACAAACTCCCTTACTCCCCGTTGGCTGCTTTCATTCGCGAACGGAGCGAACGTCATGCCACCGCCACCACCACTACCACCACCTCTGCGATAATCCATAATTATTCTCATCTCATTAACGCCCCCGACTCGATTCGGGCGGAGCCGTACTGCAATTTGAAATTTTAATATCAATTAGTGCAAGTCCCTCGTACAGTTTGGTGGTAATCGTGCTGCTGTCCGCTCGGTCGAAGGTTAGCTCGCTGCGTCGATGAGCTCATTCGGTTAATTTGCCGAGGCTACGAAGAACCACAGCTGATTTTCGGATACGGAGCATTCGGTCATTTTGGCGCCAACTTAACTCCATTTTAGTGTCTCGGGTGACGGTTTCGTTTGGTGGACATTTATTGCGAAGTAGTCTTTACGGCGGAAAGTAATGAGAATAAAAATGCGATGTACGCATATTTCATTGGCAGTTTATTTTATTTTGCTGCTTATAAAGTAGAGGCCGTAGATTCCGACATCATTACGTCGCATTTCTCGTTAGCAAAATACGAAAGGGGGAAGGGGGGACGGGGCGGTAACGAAATCGTAAATGCATTTGCTGTCGGCACCGCGGAACATCACCGGTAATTGTGCTGCACGATCGCACGCATCGAACACGCGTATAACCGGAACATGTATATATAATGCGCACATATAATATATACATGTAGCCCAGGGTGCTCGACGCATCGTTAATTTTCTCGTGGGTTCGCGCAACCCGGGAGAAACCGCGCAGGTTCGGCTACGCTTCTGAATCATAAAGTACATTTACAGCCTCCTAAAGCTCGCGCGGCGCGTATAAGCGCACTCAACGTCCTCGGGCTTTATACATTTCCATTAATGGCCTTGAATTCTCGTACGCGCGTCCGCGAATCACTTTGCGTAAATCTCTGAAGCGGCGATTGTGGTCGGCGAGGACCCGAGTGGACCAAAACATACGAACATATAAGGAGGCGTCGTTAAATAATATTGCGAGAAGCTGTGTGAATATGGAACGTCGAGGTTGTGGGTATTTTAATGCACAGAATGGTCCGCAGAATATATCACGGCCTGTGCACCAATTAGTGTTTACCTGTTGATTAAACCGTATTATTGTCATTTTCCGGCAATCGTTTGATTTTACGGTGAAACAAATCGACAAATTGCGCGAATTAACCATGTAAATTACACACATTTTTGGTTCAAGTAATTAACGATGAACCTCTGCCTACAAGCTCGGTTAAAGAATTCGTGAATTTAATTGCAGAATGCGCGGCGTTTCGTATTTCCGCTGCGGGTGGTGTTCGTTTTACGGTGACTCGACAAAGCACGTAAACCGAAAGAAGGAAAAAAAAACGAGCGTATCCGAAGCCGAGGAAAAAATCAATGTGATAAATTGTGCGCGCGTTTTTTGGCGAAGGCAAAAGTTGCGATATATGTTACTCGCTCGGTGAGTCGGTGAATCCGGTTTTTGCAATATAAACGAGGATGTTCTCGTGAGTCGGAGAAAATGAAAATGGAGAAAATTAGGTACACGGTATAAGTTTTGCTGACGAGCAACGGGGAATGCCTTCTAAGGAAGCGTGCAGCCACGTTGAACTCCGACGAGACTCGGGTAGCAAGAAAAAAAAAACAACAACAACAAAATAATACAAATAACGAAAGAAAAACCGAGGAGAAAGGGTAGGAAGATGGCGAATGAACGAACTGCAGTCCGAAGAGTCAGCCGGCGGAGCGAGAGAGGAAGTTCGTGAACGGAGTGGGAAAACAGATTTCGACTTCCTCCACTCTTGACTCCGCAGGTCTCTCGCTCGCGTCGTTCTTATACTCGGCGCGTGTGAAACTCGAGAAGTTTATAAGGCGATTGTACAGCAGAAAGAATTCTTCGAGCGAGACACACTGTTGTATATAAACTCTGAGCCAGACGTTGAAAAAGACACGGGGAATACGAAACTTTTCGTTAACAATACACGTGATATGAAATACAAAAGATGAGGAACGGGAAAAATCTATAAAATGGTCGAATGGTCGCAAAGAATCATTACAAAACAATTAAAACACGTCGATACAATTACTATTCCATGCATATTGCCGGTAGGTATTACAAACAACCGAGAGAAGAGACAACTAGGAAAAAGTCTGAAGCGTAAAAAGTTTATCTTCGCTTTTTTTCTTCCCCCGTCCGCTGTCAGTCGAGCGTCTATTCGCCCGGCGACGAAGACGAAGAGGAAAAGGAGACGGGAAGAGGAAAAATAAGAGGACGGGCAGGAAAAATAAGAAATGCAAAGACGAGGTGAGGCGCGGGCGCTCGAGAGCACGTGGGGGCGAGGCGGCTGCTGCTGCCGCTGCTGCTGCCTCTGCCGCTGCCGCTCGCTGGCGCTTCGGGAATCCCTGGCTCGCGGCGTGGGTGCAATAGAGACGAAGCGTAGGTGGCGGAGAAGGACGGAAGGAGACGGAGAGCGAAGAGGCGGAGAGACGAGGCGGTGCATGGCCCGACCGTGGATGAAGCTTCACGGTTCAAGTTAGTTAGCAGTCGATGCGCACACGCGACGCGCTCCGGACGCACCGACGGCGCGCGTTCTATACCCGGCTGTCTCGCTCGTTTTGCGCCTTCGTCCGTACGGAAACACCAAGCGCTACATATCGCGCCGTGCGCAACGTGTGTCTCGGTTTCCGGTCGCAACCGGAAAATTTGCGGTTTCCCAAAATTCACAGTCAGCGAAGATAGCAACTGTTTCTCGGTCGAATCTACGACATTAAATTTCCTTAGAATAAAAAGATCGTCGATGTGCGTGTTTTTTGAGTTAGTTCGGAAATATACGACGTTAAATATGGTTATCGTCAATTTGCGTGGTTGAACTTTTGTGTGCGATCGGTGAACGATAAAGTGGCGAGGACAGACACAACTGGGAATCTCAAACGAGGTAATTTCGTCGGGAACAAGTAGAATATTTTGTTATTTATAATTTGAACGATGGTCTTTTTTGGGTATATGGTAGGACACTTATCGAAGGTCGGACTGTTTGTCCGTGGTTCTCTATTGAAATGTTTTTACGAGGCACGTTATAAATCGGCTTCGAGTTGTTGCACTTGATGGTAAACACGATTTAACTTTTTGAACCGTCGCGACGAGAGTCGTCTTGGATTGATTCAACGACGCGGAGACCTGCGTCGTTTTGACGTGAGCTGAGAATCAATCGAGACGTCGGCGTCTCGCATTCTGCATGTATATTACGGACATGCACACACACAGAGGCAGCATACGTTTTGTTATATTAAAAGAGGGACAACTCGTCTGGATATTATAAAGACTCTATTTCAATGGCATCATTGAAATAACATTCGTACTGCTATAACTTATTTTTACTTATTTTAGTCATATAATTCCGGGCAAGTACTTATTTATTTCACGAAGTGCATCATCGTCTTTGCGGTAATGACGAGTCTCCTTACCAGGCACGGTTAAGAAATGACGAAGTCCTGACTCACTTCCCGGCTGGGCGTGTGAGCTCGGTACGTGCAATATGAGAAATATGTACATTGTTTTGACTGCAAAAAATGGCTAAACAAGTTGACCGCAGATTACAGATCACACTTTGGTTACAAAGCCAATGACGACTTTTTTCACGGAGCTATTTCCGAAGCTTACCCAGCGATGATGCATATTCCTGATTGGTGATACGAATGCAATGCAAACATTGCAAATGCCAAGTTTATCTCTGTTTAGCATAAACACAATCTATATATTGGACTTGACTCGCGATTCGAGTTATTACAATATTGGTCACGTTTTCGTGCTGTGCCTCGGCGCCGAGAGTAGAAAGTTTAGGTAACCCAAATACCGTATGCCTTACGAGCGAAGCCCTCGTCTTGAAATAGGCCTCCTACCCATAACTATTCTGTTTCCTATTAAACTCGGGTTTCCCTGATGCATCGATTGTATTATACACAAGTAGCGTTGGCGAGGCAATCTTAGTTGCTGTTGTTATAAATGTTTTAAGAAGTGGATCACGTTCAATTTTCATATACCCACGGATCGTGCTTAATGGAATTTAGTGATGATATCATGACAAGTGCACGGCGAACTCACGATCTCGACACATATACATATGGTGAATATGTATATATTCATGTATACAGCGGAGAACTTGGTGGCCGTTGATTTGCCTTCTGCTGAGCACGCGTAAGCCAGGGTGAAGGCTATGCGGATTATGTCATCTCTCTTAGCGTATCGCACGTGTTTAGAAGAAAATAAAAAAAATCGTCTAGTCGATAGGAGAAAAATTCGCAAGTTCGCACCGAAGCATTAGACTTGGAAATAGATCGTAGAATAATTGACGAGCCGATAAATGCAGCCGGTGCATCTGTAAATGAAATATCGACTCTTTTCCAAAAAAAAAAAAAAAAAAAAAAATGAAATAGAAGCGAACTGGGAACGAGAGATCAGTTTAGACCACCGCTGCGGGAGATACTGTTAAGCTCGTCCGAGTGCGCTGATCGATATAGCTTAATGAATCCAGAAATGCTCGCTCGTTACCATGAATTAGCATAGATAGCGTGTCGGGAAATCGATATTCCGGTGGTGGACAACAGGCGGAGCATCAGAGGTGGAGGCGGCAGCGCAGCATCGGCACACCGGGAATTATCCATGAGCCCCTGTAAAATGCGACCGGGCAATTTAACACTCCTATACCACTGATAATTGGAGGCCTGCCAGTCTTCTTAATCTCCTCCACGGGAATATGCATATTCTTTCGCGCTCTTCCGTGCATTTTTAACGCTTACCAACGACCCCGTAGACATTTTTTTTTTTTATAATTTACGAATATACGGAATTTTTTCGCGAAAGAATCGTTGCTGCTTAATTCAACGGAATCGTTACATCGCGACGCCCGACTGCCGCAGTCGAATCTTATTAGCAAGTACAACATTTAATTCTATTTACCTGAATCTCCCGGCGGAAGCAACGAAAAGAGAGCAAATATTTTGTTCCCTCCCCAGGACTTTGTAGTGTCGGAGTGGGGGATTACGCGTGCCGGTGATAAGCCGGTTTAAAGAGAGTGTACAAGCCGCGAGGATAACCGTCGGCGAAATCGTCGCGTCGGTGCCCGGTGTGCAGCTCTGTTGCCGCGCACTCGCACTTTCGTAAATCCCGCGCGGACCCGCTCGTCGACGTGGAATCCGATTTTCCAAATCCTCGCGAGAGGCCGTCGCGTCCCGTCAGATTCTACCGAAGCTATAAGCTGCGCGTTCCGCTTGTCCTCTCCGTCTCTGTCTCTTCCATATACACACGGACTTGCCGTTTCCGAAGCGCCCACGGAAAAACGTAGCTGGTCTTGACTTCGCCCACGGGCTTCTTATGCATATACCGCTACTCGTCGCGTATTTTCCTAGTCGCGCGGACGCGAGATGCAGGTGCGCCGCGAGAAGGTCTGGCGAACGCCCGACGCTCGGCTTATCGAGCTTCCGCTTCTCCTGCGTTTTCTTTTTTTTTTTTGCAATTTTTTTATTTTTTTATTTTGCAGGTGCGAACATCTTCGCACCGGAGCGAAGTGCTCTGCGGCATTTTTCTTTCAGCGCGGCACTTTCTCGCTCTCTGCGGAGGATAAAACGCGACGCGTCGAGGGCCCAGACGTTAATTACCAGTTCGCTCGGACTTGCCGCGGCGCGCGTGAGAGTTTAAGCCAAGGCGAGAAAGTAGATGAAAAAAAAAAAAAAAAAAATGTTCGTGGAGATGAAGAAAAATAAAAGAAGTAGAACAAATAATAAAGGAAAAAAAGGGACGGAGAAATATAATCAAAGAAAAGCGAGGACAAGTTGGTGAAGAGCGAGCGTTTCCACCGGCTTCAAAGGAAAAACCTGTCGCACTTTGCCTCGCTCGCTCGCGCCACGAGTGCAGTCAAAGGAAAATACGCCGGCACAGCGGCGGCGGAGACGCTGTAGATTCTGCGGCCAAGTGTGCGTTTTCGTATACTCAGGCTGTTGTAGTTACTTTTTTTTTATTTGCACATCCACGATGTCTTATAACGAGGCCACGAGTCGCAATACATTTACAATGTGAACAAGTGAACATTCGTTTCGCATTTTTTTATTCGACTAGGAACAATGACGCGCGCTTATCGGTGTTTTCAGGGGTAGAATATGCGACTTGAGAACGATGGTATAGGTTAAAACTCGATATTTTGAAAAAAATAAATTTCGTGACCCCGATTTAGGCCGTTTTCGGCCCGGCGGCCAGATCTACAATTTCTGACAAACTGTTCGGCCGAAATTTTTTTTTTCAAAATCAACTAAAAAAGGGTTGTAACCAGTGTTTTCAGGGGTAGAATATGCGACTTGAGAACAATGGTATAGGTTAAAAGTCGATATTTTGAAAAAATAAATTTCGTGACGCGTGTGATAAGCCTGGTAAATAATAAAAAGCGGAAAAATATTCCAAATCCTTGTCCTTTAGGGTCAAGACGAAGCGTAGCCGTCGTTGAATTGCAAATTTGCGATGCCATAGCGATGACGTCCGATGCGTCGATCGTTTATTCGAGCAGAGTGACGATGGGATACCGGTGACGCCCTCGCGATCCTGGGACAATAGAACATACTTATTATTTATATTTTAACTGCTTCACCGCTTCGAGAAGATGCTGGCGTATCGAGTGGCAGGACGAAACGTATTTGCGTTGTTGAGAATTAATTGAATACCATTATCTCGGATGTCCGCAGCCCCGTTCGCGCATTCCGAATGAATAATTTTTATTTGCCAACGCTACAAAAATCTGGAGCAATCGATATTTCAATTATTCCTGCCGTTCTGTTTCGACAAATAGGCGGAGGTCGAACGGTGAATACCTCGAATGCCCGATCGTGACTGATTGAACTCGAAAATGTCTATTTCTTGATAAAACGCCACGGCTATGCATATCTGAATAAATTATTCGCGTATGAATAATTTTAATCGCTATAACTATATAATCGCGCGCCGTCAATATTTCCGAAATATTACACTGACGATATTTCGTCGTATTTCAAAGCCGATATGAATTTTATAATATGAACGTATCGATACCCGGTTCGGACGAATTCGGTTCGCACCGGTGTACGGTAACCTCACCAGCTTTGGTGTGGAAAGCACGCTTTTCAATATCGAAATTAAATCTCACTGAATCTTTTTCTCTCTCGCGTGTGCGCGCGAGCTTTTGTACGCGCTTCAATCTATGTATCGCTTTCTCGCCATATATTCTCTCCCTGTTTCTATTTCAAACCGTCGGTTGCAAACGCAAAACGTCAAACACAAAATTCATCAAAGCCTTTTAATCAAACATCCGTGAAAAATAAAAATCTTCGCATGATATTTATTATTGTTTGTCGAATGAAATTTTTCATCACTGAAAACGCTCCGCGTACGAGGCATCGATGTAAAAATCACTGCGTCGAGGGTGAAGCTTCGTTAAATAAATAAGATTCTTTGTTGCCAAGAATGGTATTTATTATTGTTCGTCGAATGAAATTTGTCATCACTGAAAACGTTCTGCGTACGAGGCATCGATGTAAAAATCACTGCGTCGAGGGTGAAGCTTCGTTAAATAAATAAGATTCTTTGTTGCCAAGAATCGCCACCACGCTGCGTGGCCATTCGCTGTATCGCTGTGGCCCTAATCTAGCGCGTTCACGCCGTCGGTTCGAGTGGCCCGATAGCCGGAATGCCCCGACACACACGTGTTACATCGTCGTTACGTCAATCGTTAGCACATGCCACACTTGGGAGCTCTCTGGTTCTCGTCTGCTCTCCGCACTAGCCGCCACGTTCGATGAATGGCCCACGGTTATTCTTTTTTCCCCCGCTGCTCGTTATACATACCCCGCGACATGCGGGCAGCAGCCCCTAAAAAAATCACCGGCAACTCGGAAATACGAGCTGCTCCGTATAACCGCTCCGTGACGATCGAACGTGTTCTCCTATGTGGGAAAATGGAGAAGGAAATGACCGGGTTTTGCTCGTTGGTTTCGATGGTACACTCAATCAGCCGAATACTGGTCACTTCGTGTCACATGCGGCGTAGCGCGGAGTGTGTGTACTCCGACGTGCGCGCGCGAAAAGAGAGGAAAAAGTCAGAGAAGTGGAAAGGACGAGGCGAAATTGGATTCCGGTTCCCTCGATTCTTTCCACCCTGCAGCGCGGCGACCCACAGTTACGGTTTCTACTTCCTCCCCCGACATCCCCTTCCCCTGAACACGCAGACGTACACACACATAGATGCACTCTGCCGTCTATACGATAAAACTATAACTGCATCGAGTTTTTTGATCTTGTGCGCGAAAAAGTCTCTCCGCGCGCACTTGGGTTTTCCGGGATTAGATACTCCGGAAAGCGATTTCGCGATTTCTTCGCTTTTTCTTTTACACAGGGCACACAGGCGACTTCTTTCGTCCACTGATTTTAACTTGGTTTCGGTGCACTTTGGTATATAGCGGACGGCGTATCTCCGAGGACTTTTGGGATTTATCGAATTGAGCTATTGGAATCGATGGTACCGACGGTGCGCCTCTTGGACGGCGTTGCACCCGCGCCGCCGGAGTAGATTGTAGCTGCGGTAATGGGAAAGTATCGTTCCCGGGGGTTCGCTATGCACTCGCCCCGCGCGGATACCAGTGATGCAGATGCGGAGCAAGAAGAGAAACAAAGACAGGAAGAAAGGGCACTGGTCTGTAATTGCAAGTTCGCTGATCTCTGGGATCGTTCGTACGCGCCATTAAACCGGACCGATAAAATAAATCGTCGTCGTTGACTCTCCGACTCTGCTCTCGTCGTGTCTTCGTGCGCCACCTCCGCACTCTCTTCGCTGTTCTCGTTGCGGCATCTTTATATTCCACCCCTTTTTCGCGACCCTACGGGCGGGTCGCGAATTTTTAATGGTAGCCTCGGGTTACGCGGCTCCGCCGTTGTCGTCGTCGTCGTCGTCGTTCCGTCAGCCCTTTATCGTTATAAGTACTATGCCCCGTGTCTCGACGGAATCTCCGGCCGAAAGAGAAACTCCTCTAAGCTCGTCGTCTTGTCGCAATGTCTACGACAACTGTGCACCCAGCCAAGTGTTTCCTCTTGGTCGCTCCCGGGTGCTTTTCCCTCGCGGACCAACGATCCCGGAGTACTCTTGATGCTTTCCACGGGGAAAAGTTGGACGCTCTCGAAGAGAACACGAGGAGGCAGCAGCAACCGCCTGCGGGCGACCTCCGCATAGTTTCGTCGAGAGCGGCGCATCTGCCGGTAAAAAATGACATTCCCGGAGATTCGTATACGTTAAAGGTGCACTTGTAAAATATAGCAGCCTGCAATTGACGTAAGTAGCCTTGGAAGGATCTCTCGCGGTGGTATTAGGAAAATCGTGCTGGAAAGTCTTGGAAAAAAGCGAGGAAAAAAGCCTTGAGAAAAATCGACATCCGTGTCTCTCGACACGTGCGCCAAATGCTCAATTCAGGCGAATAATTGTGGTATAATACCCACATTTTACTTGTTTCTTGCAAGTGACACCGAGAACGTCGCCAAAGTTCTGGATAACCGTCGTAACTATTAAGAGACTGGAATAAGCAAGTTTGCGGATGACAGTAACGTGCCTACAATCCCCGCACTGTTTACATAGCGACGGCGCAGAGGGTAGGAGCGGGGGGAGGGGGTACAGGGCGGTCCTCTCGACTCTCCACTTCCGGTGAGTGCACTTCACGCGCTCGTACACGTAACATAGGTATAATAAGTACCTAGACCTCGTCGAGCCTCCCGCTCCGTGCTCCCCCCGCGCTTCTAATGGCTTCTTCCCGCATGTACATAGACCGGCAACTACAGATGAGAGACGCAAAGCACGAGCAGGCTTAAAGAGCAGTAGAAACGAGGAATATTCACATCGTTAGTGACTCGTGGCTCTCTGTCTATCGCGTCTTCTGCCCCTCTCCGCAAAGTTCGCTGTAGTTTCTGCAGAGTGGTGCCTTCGACTCGCGGACTGTGCGTATATATACGTATATACTTAACCAGGTATATGGGCTATGGGAATTTCTCAGCAATAGCCTTGGGTACGTCCTCCACCGAACCAACGAAATCGCGTCCACCGGAGAGTGGGCGACAATTGTCGTAAACCGAGATCCCACCTCTAAATATTCTCCGGTATCTCTACGACCTTTCCTTTCGCTTCCGTAGCTGCGTCTGTGCGCCATAAGCTTTACAGCAAACTGCAGTTAGTGGAGAAATGAGCAAGATGCATTTTTTTTAATATAAAAAAAAATAAAAATGTGCGATTCCGCTTTCGTTGCTGCGTCTTTCCGCCATAAGCTTTGCAGCAAACTGCAGTTAGTGGAGAAATGAGCAAGATATATATTTTTTTAATATAAAAAAAAATTAAAATGTGATAAGGAAACTAGTGTCACGCTGTGGGTCTACTCTTCTCTATTACTCGCCGCGCGCGAATAATAAGAACGTTAAGGTGAGTCTTGCTCCACCGGCAAAACGGGCGCGTGTTTAATGGGTGAAACGTACACCGAGTGAAAACTTAAACGTCGCCAACTGAATCCAGTTGGTCCCGGTTGACTACTCTGTCGCAGCCGAGTAAATTCCAGCTGGTTCCATTTGCGAAGTTCTCTCAGTCTCTCTCTCTCTCTCTATTTCTCCCTCTCGGTTGTAGCGGCGTTACAAAGTAGCAAAAGTACGCTAACCACTGTATCGCCTGGCGCGCCGGCGAAATTGCAAAGCCAACGGCTGCAGCGCTCGGCCGAATAGAGCGCGTCGATTCGTCTGTCTCTCGTTTCACCTCGAGGCAATTTCGACGGATTAGTTTTCTCATTGTCGCATTTAATATCACTTGGAAAAGTCCGGCAATTAACGTCGAGCAGAGGTTTAAACACGTTTTCTCGTACTTGAGCGCCACGAGGAAAGCTGCTGCTGCTGGTGGAAGCTCTCGGAGCATGGAAGAACGGAAGACGAGAACACTTGGGCACATTTCTGTCTACCATTCCGTACCATTCTTGAAGCTTCTTCCAGTACTCACGCTCGACTTCTCTCTTCGTTATATTATCTCCCAGAGCATCTCTCGTGGCTTTATCAGAACGGGGGAAGTGCCGCTGGTGGTGCTTCTGCTGCTGCTTTCACGTTTCTCGCGCGCTGAGTGTGTGTATGTGATACAATATACTTTTCCCCGCTTCTATTCTGCATTGTGCAGTATCCTCAAACATCGCGCGTCTCGTATAGGCGACTGTAGCGCGAGAGGAGAACCCTTAATGGATCCAATGTTTGCATCTCGAAGAGCATCGGATCCAGTGTACGATTCGCATCCACCCTGAGCCTCAGTTTCTTCGCTACTCTCTTGCGTAGCCCTTCCAACTCCTCTCCACTCTCTTCGAGGGCCTTCGATCGGACTCGTCGAACAGCTCGAAGAGTTGAAATACTACACCGGCACAGGATACCTCCCCCCCTTATCTTCTTACTATTATACGATCCTCGTCGCGGCGACGGTGTCTGTCTCGACGTGACGTTTCCTCGCAATTCCTTTTGCGAATTCGAGATCATGTTTGCCAGCGCGATCGATTCGAACCGGCGGAGACACGAGGAGACTGTCGGTCCACTCGATGACGGAAGCTTTGCTCTCGAATCCAGACTCAAATTTATCTATTCCCCAGCGTTGTGGAATATTCAAGTGTTAAACCCATATTCATGTAGTGCAGTTACGTCAAAATAGGCCACCTAATTCAGTGAGAGACGCGTAATCTCGACTCGGAGGAATATGCGTGTGTATATACAGGGTGTCTCAAAAGTTATGAAATTCCGGCTGCTTGACACTGTCCGCTTACCCCTATATATGAACAGGGTTAAACAGCCGGAACTTCAAGACTTTTGGACCTGTTAACACTGATCGCTCAAACCTGTGTATATGAACAGGAATAAGCGAACAGGGTCAAGCTGCCGGAAATGCATAAGTTTTGGGACACCCTGTATAGCTCACCTGCAAAAGTGTAAGCAAACCCGGGGCAGGAAAGCCCGGAGCGACCCTCGCGGGGTGCAAGCGGACCATCAACCCCTTCGCGACGTCCGTGCGGTAGCGAAGTGGTGGTGCTCGGTGTATATATATTCCTCTATCTCCCTCTCTCTCTCTCTCTCGCTCGCTCTCACCCCTCTCACTAATATCCTCGGCGAACCGTGAAATTCCAGCTGGAAACGCGCGGTTTCCGTTGGCTCGACCTCCCAATAGCAACGCGGCGGGCGGTGCCGGTGGTGCTCGCCGCATTCCCTGGACATTGAAGCACGTAATTGCATCGTTTGCAGCCAACTGCGCGAAATGGGTCCTGCGCTTGAACTGCGCGCGCGAGAGTAGCCGCCTCGATCTGCTGCACCCGCCGCGGCGCTATCTCAGCCCTTGCTCAAGTACAGTTGCTCCGCAGTTGTAGCGGAGTCTCTGGGCTTATACTCTCATTTCACGAAAGTGCCGTCCGCCACGTTTCTCCGATTGTGCTCGTGGCTACGCCGAGACACGGACGCATAGTCTTTAGCACTGTAACGCGCAGTGAATGGCCATTGGAAAATGATCGGATAATAAGCGGTATCTGACCTCAAAACTCTCCTCGTTAAAAATTATTAGCCCTTAACAAGACTGATAAAAATGATATCAGGTTTTATTTAGGCGATCTAATTTACATGAATCCATACAATTTTCCCTCGGTTGTACTTTTTTCCGTGCATTTTTCGTTATTCTTGACGGAACCGAGAAACCTTCCTAACCTAAATATAGACGCCGTTGTGTCTTGGGACCGCTCGAGCATGTTGAAATAATCTGCTTTTCGGCACTCCACTCCCGGAACGATTGCGGTTCCTTTTCTCGAGCGACGCACTGCCACCGCTGCTTCCTCCGTCAGGTTATTCGTCAAGCTAACTTTGAGCGCTTTTTTACGGTCCACAAAAAGATTTGGGACAATCTTGTTATACGACCACTCCGTCGAGACTAGAAACGCCGTGTTTTTTTTTTTTTTTTTTCGTACGCTGCAGCCAAAAGTGCTTTGGGTATCGGTGCCGCATAGAGACGCGCGTACTTCTGTCGCTACGACGGAACACGGTCTTTCCGTTTCTCTTGGGCTCCATGAACCGCGGCTCCTACTCGCCCCTGTAGTATATTATGGGCGGTGCAACAACCTCTTGGGGTTTATTTCGGTAGATCTCTCGCGTGTCACGGAATGCGAGTGAGTAGCGAACGCGCGGCTTTTCTTCCAGAGATGAACACACCGCCGCACAGTGCATAACCCAAGTCGTTTTAATGCATTCGTAAATGCACCAGTTTCGGGATATTCAGCATAGCGAATATTTCGATTTATTTCTTTTAACGAGATTCACTCGTTTCGCAAATTGTCGCCTCCATTTTTAGCTTTAAACAGGCCGCCTATTCATTTTTTCCTTTAATAGACAGTGAACATAAATATTTTCTGAAAATATAATTAATGTCTGTCCGTTATCACACACGGTTTAACCGACATGGATATTGCCCGATAACGTTGCGAACCGCATACAGTTTAATTGCGGCAAGTGTTGCTACCCACTCCTGCGGTGCTCTCGAGCAACACGATGTCCATTCTATCAATTCCACCAGTTTCCGTAATGGAACTCAAGTGCAGCACAATAGACCCAAGACAAGATTAACGCTGCCCGCGTCTATGTACTATATACATATACATATGCAATATACCCTTTTACTATAGGGTGTATGTACCACTATCGTTCATCTCTCATCAGTCTATACAATGATCCATTCATCGATCTCCCACGCGGTATCTCTCCGTTACACGCAGCCCGGGGCCTTCGCATCCTGAGGTCCTTGCACCTACCGACCGGCGGTGCAAACGTTTCCTCGTCGATGCGCTGACGCTCCGGCAACGGCTCATCGGCAACATCGGATGAAGAGGAGGGAGGAAGCGAGGCTAAGAGTGAGGTAGCCGAGAAACCCACCGGTTTCCTCCGCTACGATCGCTCCCGGCCCGTAAGCCGAAATCCATTAGTCGATGGCGGTCTATATATACATATAGCTACGGCCGCCAGAGGTGGTGATGCGCCTCAGCTGCAGCAGAAGCGGTCGGAGGGCCATAGACTCACCCCGTTAACGAACCCGCCGATAATCAATTTTGACGTCGGGTAATTATTGGCTTTGGTAAGCTCTCGACGTGAATTACGAGCTGAGTCGTCCAACTTGCGACAACACTATAGCTACACACATATCCTCTATCCTTCCTACCGATCCCGATTCTTCCTTCCTTCCTTCCTTCCTTCCTACTTCCCTTCTCCTCCAGCTTCCTTTCTTCACCGATATCCCAGCTGGCATCCCCGCGTCGCGTACTATATACGTAATCTCCTCTACGACCGAAATCTACGGCGGGACGACGTCGCCAGGGGGTTGCACGCCGGCGGCGCAGCGGCAAAAGAGCCGGAAGGAGATATAAGCGAAGCTGCAACTTTCAAACGTTCCTCATCTCAGCCGCTTGGCCGGCAGCTCTCTCGCGCGCGGGGGAGAGAGGGAAATGGATTTTCTTGACTCCAAAGAAGCAATCACTCATTTCTCGGGCAACGTCCGCGCGCGCCTTTCGCAAGATAAACGATTGAGACCACCTCGCACCGGTCGCACGATCGAACGACCGATGATCCATGAGCTTCGATCAAATTTTACGTCTGAACGTGCGAGCATGTTATTTTTATTTTTATTTATTTTTTATTATTATCTCATTATTGTTATTACGATTGCAGTACTTGCTGCAGGGAATGCAGAGAATTATATGCACGTATTTATTGAGTATTGCCGGTAAAACGTGGGCGTCAGCGCGGTGCCCTCTGATGAATGTAGGCTCGTTAGAAGGCATCCGGAATTTGGCATTTGCAGCAAGGGATATCGTACCCAGCAATACGAGAGGGCAAGTGAGAGGGCGTTCGATGGCGAGGGCGGGGAGGGGGGGGGGGGGGGGGGGGCGCACGTTTCTGTGTACACGCGAATTGAACTGCTCCCGGAGCCTCCACCCCATGGTTTCACGAATCAACGAGGAATTTCCATATTAATGGAATTAAGCCACAGCGAGCGAGTTTCCCCGATGCGGCGTGCAGTGAACGTGCCCCACGCGCACACGGTGCAACCCTCATCCGCAGGTAAACGCAATTTCCACGGGTCCGCGGGCTACCAAATACCGCGCGCGACGTTCGACTCCGACGTTCTATCTCATATGGAGATAGAGCTTAACCCTGGAGAGAGCGTAAACATCGTCTCGCTCGCGCGTGAATCGCCCCGGCATTTCGCTCGTTGGCCTCGAGGCACGGTTAACGCTGTCGCGTACGTGCTAGGCTAACACCGAGCACCGAGTGTTACACGCGGGCTGCTCGGGGCGAATAGTTTTGGCGAACGCCTTCGTCCTCGGAGATTAGCATCTTGGCGGTTTCGCACAGCGATCCGCATACATTTCGCTTCAAGGATCGTTTAGGGCAAAGGGCCAATGAGAAAACCGAAAAAGATAAAAAAAATACAGAGTATCATTATCACACTGGAAAAAATTAATAGTTGTGATTACCAATCGTTGGTCAGAGCTACCAATATTTTAGTAACTGCAACCAATATATTAGTTGATCGAACCAATGATTGGTAATCGCAACTACAAATTTTTCTCAGTGCATTATTATTTGTAAATCAAATTGCATGGAAATTATAACCGATCGCCACTAATTAAACGGTACAACGCGTGGGGGATAAAAAAACGTGCCTCGAGGCGACGTCTGCGTGCCGCGGATTATCCGAGAAATTAATAACACTTCTATCTCTGTCTCTCCATTTCGCCGTTATCGATCAGACAGGTCTCGTAACTTTGACGCCGCGAGTTGGGTTCGGGGCGCTCGTCGCGTTGCGGCGGCTGACTGTATCGTTCTCGCGGGACTCGAGGCTGCTATGCGCAATGCGAAATTAACGAGATCATTATGAAGCCCACACACGATCGTGTTAACCGTGCGTCGGTGTGAGTGTCGCGTTGCTTGTAACGCATTAACATCGTCAACCTGGCAGCGCGCGCACCTCTCTCGCGGTTCTCGACGTTATCGTCGCTCCACCGGTGGGTCTGGATATATGCTTCGGATGTGTATACGATGAAAGAGATAAACCGGTGCATGTGCATCGATAGCCCATCGTTTACCACAGGTGCGCGAAGCCAGCTCGCGTGTATCACTGAATAAATAGACGAACGTCGCACCTATACCGAGAATATTTAACGAGTTATTTACATACAGCGACGCGCATTATACGGGGGGTGTATATACGGTAAACCGATGTATAGCTAATCTCGCCGACAAAAGTGCACTCGCCCTGCCGGACCTCGTTATCGTGCTCGCCTGCCTCGCAGCCAATACAAATTCACAGTTCGAAATCAACGAGGCTTTAATTGACTATTAAAATCCGCATTTACACAGCCACGCCGGCATCAGACTCTCAGCGGAGAGTCGCGAGACTCCAACCAACCGCGTTTTTGTTTATTTCCGGTCGGTGAACCGCGCAGGTGGATAGATTAAAGCTCAATGCAATCGCGCGTGGCGAAAAAAAATGGAATCAAACGTAAAAAATGCTCGCGATAGAACGTAAACGGTTTCGCCGGTGAAATATTTTACTTTCCGCGAGAGCGCAATGCGCTAATACGCCCGCTTCGTAATTTCAACTCATCGTACAACGTACCGACGAGTGGAGGGGGGAGTGAAATAAAAACCCGGAAAAATCCGCGGCTCCCTCGGCCACTCGGCTCTCGACTTCTCTCGCGCCACCCACTGTATTCTCGTTACGAAGTTTCTTATTTCCCACAGCAGGTGCGACGCGCTACGTGTGCCCGGCAGTCTATAAAGTCCAGCAATTAAACCACGTCGTCGCGGGAGCTCGCGCGCGCGATATATATTTCGTATATCACCCGCTTGACGCAGCGGTTACGATAAATCAAGGGTATATTAACGGGGCGACTCGGTTATAACGCGCGAGATACGCGCGCGGTCAGGTTACATCGTTAATTGTAAAACTCCGTCCTCTCCAGTGGCAAACTGTCTGCGGCATTTGCCAACCGCTGGGCGCCTCGCTCGTTACCATCCCGCCTCCGTTTCCAAGCTGCGCGTTTGGCATTATATATGACACACGTAAGGTATACCTTCGACTGTGCGGTCTTATCGCGAACGTGCAGAAGTCCGTTTCGAGGCATGAAACACGTTATACACGTTTACATTATGTATACATATATGTAACATTTCATTTGAGCGATAAGTTTCTCGGGTGCCCATCGATTCGGCTGTCGTGCCTCGGATATTACCTACGTGCGCTCGGAGGGTGCGGAATATACGTATATATAGCAGAGACGTGAAGCCACGAGACTCGGTGTAGAATTTCTATGGAGCAAAGAGGCGGGAAACTTGGTTCGCGCGACGAAGACGGAGGAACTCGAGAGTCCCATCGAACTGCTGGACAATGCTCGAACCTCCGCTCGCAGCGCAACGCGTTCGTCGTGCAGACGAGCGGCTGGTGCACGAGAAACGCATACCGCGCGGCTGATGCATCCACGGATCCATAAATGCACGGATGTATACATATATATCCGTGCGTATACGGTATTACACGTACGCTTGTACGTTCTATTCACGATTTCAGCCGCGTTTGATCACCGGTCCTCTCGAACGCCGCTACGGAATTTCCGGCCTGCTCTGCTGCTTCCCCGCGACGTACACACGCACCTATTACAAACAGGTTTGCTTTGGACGCCTCTCGCGGAGCGTGAATCTAATATACCCACCTACGTATAGTTCCTGTACCGCAGCGCCGCGGCTTTCCATGCGCTCTGTCCTCGCTCGAGGGAAACCCAAAGCGTCGGGCGTCTGGCGTGTTCGTCGCTATTAATGAGCTTACTACCCTTATTAGACAGCTATGGTAATTACGTTTCGCGTCGGGTCTGCGAGTACGCGCGAATTCCAATGGAAACTCCGTTAGGGAGGCTCACGGGGCAAACTTGATTTAAACGCAATTGACACGTTAGTGCGAAAAAAGGTATTTAACCGCTTTCGACGGGTATTTAAAATTAAGTGACTGTCGCAGACGCGGCGCGAAATCGGAGAGTCTGTGGCGAAGACTCGAGAATGAATTTACGAGACAATTTACGCAGCTCCGTGAAATATGAGTCACACGTGCAAAATAATCGAACGCACGTATCGACTTCGATGTAATTGATTCAAAGCGGATGTCTTGGTAGAAAATGTCCAACGATATACTCCGCGCTAGTCAGGCACAGGTCACGGCCGCGTCACCCTGTCTGGGTCTTATCACTTCTTGACTCGGGTCGAATGTAACGCTACAGATTTTCTATACCAATCCTCGCGCGTCGCACAGGCAACGAGGAACCGATACTACAGACGAGAGTATCGAACCTCTGCTTTATGCACGCCGAGTACAGACGTTCGACGCATCAGTCGAACGTTCTCTATCTGCCTACCGCGAATCCAGTCAATCACAGCAATTTGCATATCGGTTGTCCGTGTCGCATTTCCCTTGCTTTCGAACCCTACGCTATCTCCCTTTGGTTCTCCCGCGCCGCTGTCATTCTCCTCTCCGTGTCTGCCCCTGCCCCCCCCCCCCCCCTCCACTTTCTCCCTCCTCGCGTCTATTATCCAGCCCACCGGGTACCGTGCCTTTGGCGAAATCACGTCCGATTGGAGTTTCAATCCGAATTCGTGAATAGAACTTGATTCGCTTCGACCCGACCGCCACAATCGCGACTCTCCGCGGCGCGATCGCGGCGCGATACATATATCGCTCGTCAACCGCGCCGGTCGAGCTTGCGGGCATAACCGTACGCTTGTTTTCCATATACCCGCAGAGTCGAACAATTGTATTTACGTTTTCTCTTCGAATACACTCGAACCGCAAAGGTCTTTCTATGTTTCTAATAGAAACCAAAGACCTGCAAGGTTGCTATCAAATAACATACAACAATATAGAGTTACCCGCAACGCACAGTGTGCAATGAATTTCAAAGCAAAAAAAGTCTATTGCCGAAACATCCTTATAAATGATTCCAACCGTATATCCAGTCTAGCCGCGGTGCCGGAAGCTGTTTCACAAAATTCCATGCATTCGTGAGAACGCCAATTTTCTGGTTAATTTTCATTCCGCCAGTTCCCTCTGTTTCACTCCCCCCACCCCCGCTGTTATATTTTGAAGGGGGGTACGACGAGGCAACAATGAACGAGAGCGACCCCTTGAAAAAATATGCCCCGAAAACACGTCTGGCCGTTCGATTTATTTTTGTCGTTGTTATTGATTATATAAATATCCGTCGCTGTTTGACGGTTCGATGTTATAGAAAATGAACCTCGACGTCGTGGGCGCACAGTTCATTTCGATTCATTGTCTTGTTTACACTCTCGTCGGGACAAACAATGGTCGGCAGGGCGAGCGTGAAAGGGACGCGGACGTCAGGGGTGGTTTTGGGGGCCGTTGTGACGCGTCGAATCGACGTCGATCGTGCAATTAAACGGGATTTTCGCGACGGCGAGCAGCCACACCGCCTCCTCGCTGTGTATACGTTCAGCGGTGGGCGCGAGCTTTGTCCACCCTCTTGTCTCCTCCGCAACGTCCTACTATTCCATTACGTACAGCGGACCGTGGAGACTCTGTACTCATCCAACCGCCTCCTCCTCCTCCTCGTCCTCCTCCCCCTCTTCCTCCACATCCCGGTCCCTTTGCGGGCTGCTGCATCGACGCCGGGCGTCGCGCTTCGCACGTCGTCTCACCCCTCTCCCACCCCTATTTCCTTGCTGCCATCCCAGGCATCGGCCGCTCGCGTTCCGTGCTCGTGGCCACAACGGCGTGCCTCGAATTCGCGGTAATTAAAAATCCGTTAATTGGATGCTACCCCCAGCCCCTTCCCCCAGTCTCTTCCTCCCCCCTCCCACCGTCCATCCATACTACACCTGGAATTCAACCGCGTACCGCGCTCTCCGCGAACAAGTTTACGCATCGAATTCGCTTAGCGGATACCGATTCGTGCTACGCCTACCGGAATTAATCCCTCGATTCGCGTCTACTTTGTTTCACGAAAGTGGCATTTTCTATTTTACCCAAATTACGGATTCGGAGAAATTTATCGCCAAATTATTGATCTATCACAATTTCGATAAAAAAGGCGAATAAAAAGAGCGCTACATCTACCGGAATAAACCCTCGATTCGCGTCTACTCTGTTTCGCGAAAGTGGCATTTTCTATTTTACCCAAATTACGGATACGGAGAAACTTATCGCCAAATCATTGATCTATCACAATTTCGATAAAAAAATGCGAATGAAAAGAGCGCTAGGTCTACCGGAATTAATCCCTCGATTCGCGTCTACTTTGTTTCACGAAAATAGCATTTTCTATTTTACCCAAATTACGGATACGGAGAAATTTATCGCCAAATCATTGATCTATCACAATTTCGATAAAAAAGCGAATAAAAAGAGGTCGGGTTATCAAAAACAAATCGGCCGAGACAAACGAGCGAGTCGGGTGTTAAGTGAGCAGCGACAGAGGGGTGGTAATGTTCTCAAGGGGTGTAAAACCGCCTCCGTCTTTCCTTAGCGCCGAGTTTTTCCAGCGTCTCGATTGCTCGACGCGGCGACCGAGCGTTTTTGTTCGGTCTTATAGCTATAAGGCTGACGCGAACCAGCAGCCACATCAGCGGCACGCCAAAGGGTTGCTGAGTATTGGTGGTGATGCTGTCTGTGTGTGTGTGTGTGTGGCAGCTCGGTGCACTCGGCGACCCCGAAGATACGAGACGTGACCGGGCAGAGTGCCAAGATCGAAGTCTCATTTAGTCCTCCTCTTCTCCTTCTTCGTTCTCCTTTTTCCTTCTTCATGCTTCCTCGACGTGTGTATGGCTGTGTATGTGTGCCACGCTCCATGCGCTCGCTGTACACGTACAACGCTTCCATTTTTTCCCCCTCGAATATTCGAATATCCATATTTCTCTCTTGGGAAGCCAGTGAAGCGAACGTGAGCCGTTGTTATTCCTCGCTCGATCCGAATCACGTCTCAGCCGCTTCGACCTATCTGTTCTCATTTTCATGGCGATGCCTCTAAATCGGGAGGGTTGTAAAATTCTCGATATTACCGATGGATATAAGACGGGAAACCGGGGTTTCGATTTCGAGTTAATTCACGCCCGTTGCTACACGGAGAGAAGAGTCTGATAAATTTTACCATATATCTAGTAAAAAGTACCATTATTTTCTGGCACAGGGGAGTCACGACGCCATCTATCAAGAAGTACGAGAACTTTGAGAATTTTTACCACGAAAATGAGAATTTTTACCACGAAATATGGTAAAAAAGTTCATATATATGGTAAAAATTCTCGTAGTTCTCGTATTTAACGTTAGATGGCGGCAATGGCGGCCAATTACCAGGCGCATTGGTAATTTTTACTAGATCCATTGGTAAATTTTATCAGATCCTTCTCTCCGTGTATTTTTCAAGAGAAATAATAAATTAATAATTTTTTTTTCAGAAGTCGAGGAGCGGTCGGGGGGGAAGGCGCGCGGCGGCAAACTAGCCCGACGCGCACGTTCCTTCAAGGAGGACTTCTTGGAGAAATTGTCGCAGATGCGTTCTCCAGCGGTGACGACGGGCGGCGGCGGGGGTGGCGGCGGTGGCAGCGGGGTCGCGACCCGCGCCGCTTCGCCCTCGTCGCCACGGACGCCACGGGAAAAAACCAGCGCCGGCATCACCGGCGAACCATTGGAGAAGAATCCACTGCGAGATCTTCACATTCACGTGCGACAGGTTCAACTGGCACTGCTCCACTTCCGCGACGTCGTGTCCAAAAAGAAGTTGGAAATGTTGCCGGGAAATGGCACAATCGTATTGGACACTGTCACTACGATACACACTGTACTCAAGTCGTATTTGCTCTACGAGAACAGGTACGTGTCTTGGGAAAAATTTGTAGAAAAAATTGGCAGCGTTGCGAAATAATGTTTTTTTTTTATTTTTCAGTTCAACCTTAGGCTCGGCCACGAACCAAGTGTATCAAGCGCTGGCGCAGTTGCTTAAGCTCTGCGACGATGTACTGCTGCACGGCGACAAGTCCTCGGCCCTCGACACCGAGAACGTGACTCACGTTATCGGTCTCGTGGAGGATGCCGTCAAGAATCTTGTGGCTCTGGCACACGAGAAGATATCGAATAGACAAAAGCCTGCACCAATTACCACGAATAACAGGTGTGTATCTCGGAGCTTGTGAGTCTTTTCGTTGTGTACGTCTGGGAGGCAGGATTTTTTTTTTACGAGGTGTTTGATAATTGTATTCAATTATTTCAGGACATCGGGTTACGGGACCGAGCTCACGCCACAGAGAAACTCTCTGCCCGACATTCCATTGACCCCGAGGGAAAGACAGATATTGGAGCAAACCGCGGCGACCAGCAGTCTGGTCAGAAGCTCGCACAGCTCCGAGTCTATACTAAGGGATTCTAGTCCACCGCCGAAGCCACCCCTGCCAGACAGGTGATTTGTATACCGAGTGGTGTATCGATGAAATTGCCAATTGTGCATTCGCTGCGTTAACGGCGTCTCTCACTCACGTCGCAGTTTCGGCACTCGACCTGTTAACGACAAAGACCGATTTTCCGGTGTCGCGAATATTTCAGGACAAACGCGTTCCTGCTGGAGGAGAACAATACGTCGGGCACACCGCCGCCATTGCCGCCGAAGAGAAGAACGCGCGCTCAGCAGCTTTCGGACGAGGCCGATGGTTTATTGGCCTCGAGTCTGGATCGTGTCTCGCTCAGAAGTCGCTCACCGGAGGACTCGTCCTCGCTGCTGAGCGCCTCGGCTGGGAGTCTCGACTCGGCGCTGAATCACTCGCGCGACGAGGACGAGATACGCGCGATTATGGGACCCAACGATGAGTCCTTGAACGACAGTATGGATCTCAGCCTGATGGCGACCATCCACGGTAAATAATGGAGCAAAAATAGACGACGCACATCGAGTACAGTTTAGTCGCTGGTGACAGCTTCGCATTCGATACATTCGATACATTCGATACATTCGACGTTTCTAAATGTTATCATTGTTCTTTTGGCCCGCATGCTGTTCGAAATGAGTCGTAGAAACTGGCAAATGTAAGAGCGTCTAGACGGTCCAAGACGATCCCGCAGAGCCGAAGTGATAATTGAACCAACAGCTCGGTTCTCTGTGTGCTCCACATCGAGGCTACTGCCGTCGTCGCGGTCTCACGCTGCGAACTCCTCGTTGCGTGTACTCCCTATATATATTCGCGAACATCCGCGTATCATCTGTTCTCTCCCGTAAAGCTGCGCGCGCGTGGCGCGTCAGCGATTGCGTTAGTGGTTTAAGCCGGCCATTCTCGGAATAAACCATACTGAGACGATTGTGCGTAAAGCCTTATGCCATACAAGCGCGAGAGAAGGATATGCCGCGTGGTTAGCGATTAGTCAGAGACGACGGGACGAGAACGCTGACTGAGCAGACAGTGGCTTCAGTCGAGACGGAAACTTCGGTGAACGCGAACGCGATCGCCTCTCGCTATCGTATATAATAAAATTGATTCGATTAATTTTATCGCGCGACTATGGACAAGTTGAAAGGCTCGAAGAGCGAACGCGAGAAAACATTCGACTCAATATTGGCGGATATGAGAAAAATTTGTTTGGGTATGCGCTTTACATGTTTTAACTCTGTTGTCGTTTTTTTCAAAACAGTTAAAAATGAAACAATCGGAGTAATTTTGACGAAATTTTGTGTGTTTTGTGCATATATTAATGTAATCCCTCGCGCGTTATTAATTCCTTCGGCGATAAACCGTGCGGCCGCCTAGCTAACCACTCGCCGACGAGTTGCCTGAGCTTTTCAATGAGATTATTAATTAATTTTCCTTTTAGGTATGCAAGTTAACGGAACGAATAATTACGGGTGCTGGGACGGCTCGGAAACCAGCATACCCAGCACGATGCTGCTGGGTCAGCAAACGCCTCAGGATATACTAAGTCCGTTCACCGGTAAGCGAGTCACGTGAATTAATAATAATACGTTCGTGCGTAAGAAGGATTCACCCCGGCTTATATTAAGCTTCTATTGGTATTACGAAAATGCTTCGCAAAAATTACGGTCTCTAAATTTACGCAAGGTTCTCCAAATAACTCGTCGAGGCAAAGTCGTGGGCGTAGGTGGAAGCACCCACGCTCCGCGAACTCGCTCAGTATCTTCTACGACCGTTTCGCTAGCAGCAGAAGCAGCAAAAACGTTCAAATCGTCTCTCTGCTTTTTCCATTTCACTTTTGTCCCGCGGTCATAAGCAAAACCTGCTATTTCAATTTGCCGAGAGTTTTAAATAGCTTTTCCACTTGAGAGTTGTCGCTACGTCAGACAAATCTCGACGTTGTAATATGATCGTGCGACGTATTTTAATCGGATATACCCCTTCCAGGTAACGAAGGAAAGATGGAACGATTGTCAACGCAGACGCAAGAGTCCGGGTTCGTGTCGATGCACTCGCAACGAAGTTCGTCTCAGAGTTATACTGCTGCTTCGAGCCTGACGTCGAAGAGCAGCGTTAGCTACAATTCGCAATCGTTTAGCTCGCAGCAGCAGTCTTTCTCGCAGCAGAAGATCGCCGCCGATAGCAATGGCTCGATCGTCACGCATCGAACAACGTCGAGCACCACCAAGAGTACTATCAGCTCGACCAATGTCACTGGCAATGGCGATCCGGCTCTGCTCGAAAAATTGGTAAACGTGGGTGTTGCATGTTTTGTTTTTGTTTTATTTCGTCGTGCGTAATTTTTTTTGTTTTTCACGATTTTTCCCTGTGTTTCGATAACGTCTGATATGTGCCGTCGTTTGCTGTAATCGTTCGGATTCACATTACCGCGTTTACATCCGATGCCCAATGCAACTATCGATCGCTTCGCAGGAAATCGAAGCAATCACGGGCTTGGACATGAACGGAATCCCGCCGGCATTGCCGGAGAAGCGATCGAAGCGCCGGAAAGAAAGGCTACCCTCGCAGTACGACAATGTCCCGGAGAACGAGCATCTTTCGACCTGCAGTTTGCACGGCAGCACCGGGGACAGTCCGGACGCCGGTAAACCACCGCCACTGCCTCTGAAAAAAAGGCACAGTAAGTACAGCAATGATTCGATCGAAGATTGGCAGTGATACGGCAAGGATACACCGACAGATCGTTATCGTATAACCGCAAATCGTTCTTCGTTAAATAAAAACAAGTGTAGAACGAGACTGTAGTCGACCAAGACGGCAATTTGAATATTCGAGCAGGCAAAAATATATGTCCGCTGTTGCGACTGCCACGGCCGCGGGAAATAAGTGCCGGCACAGGTCGAACCGGAGAAAAGACAAAAAATGGTCTGCTGCATGGATAAAAATACTACGACACAACTAGACTAGACTTTAGTTAAATGAGTGTGAATATTTAGATAAGTAGCGAAATGAAAAAAAAATCCACTTATCACGAAACGTAAATTGATTGTGGTAGGTTTTTATCGAACTGACGCAATATTTTGTATCCCCCAGTGTTCCAATCAGTGGCATATTCCGGTAAGTGGGAACCCGACCCACATTATCAACTATTTCCTCAGCAAAAAACGAACACACCCTCACACGCTAAGTCAAAAATCCGTTTTGCGCTGGCCTCGTTTGCAACGACGAGACAGCGGACTCCAGGCTTTATCTCTGCGGCATGTTTGCTGGTTTTTTATTTTCTTAATTCCATCTTATTCGCCCACCCACACACCTCGCCTCCTTTTTGCATACAAACGAAAGCGGCGACCGCCGATCGACATCATTGCCACACACATACACACAAACAAATGCGTTTGGCGTTTTAGCTTGTATCCTCTAATCACAAGTTTTTTTTTCTCGTTTGTTTTGATTTGAATAATACTTTCAGCTTGCGTGCCGCTCACCGCCTTTTGTTTTTTTTCTCACCTCTACATCGCCGCATTCAGCAGATTTTTTCCTGAGATATGTTAGTAATAAGCGTGCACGTACAAGCGAAATAAAAAAAAAAAGAAACGCATAAAAAAACGACGCGTCGGCAATTATAGCGTAGCAGAAGCGTAGATCGCGAGCGCGCACGGCCGCGCGGGGAGAACGGGTTCTAGCGATTGTGCTTGCGAGAGGTAAACAGAATATCTTCGTCATTAATCGTTGAGCATACCTCGAAGCGCGACGTGTTACGTATCTCTATCCGTGATTTTGATTTTGTGAGGAAAAAAAACGTTTTTTATCGGTACGATGGACCATCGGAGACGGATTTCCGAGGCGCGTTAACGAGTGATTCTGTTTTTTTCTAACTGCATGGGATGAAATAAAAGGTGCACTTGTCAGTAGGAGTGACGACGATCGATCGTTTTAATCGGCCTCCGCCGCCGCAATTCGTAAACCTCTCGACCGCTGAAATAATATCGTCCCAGCTGCAGCACCAGTTAAGTCTCGACCGTCATTAACGGACTGTTCGTTTGTTCGCACAGGCGCAAAATTCTCGTCTCGAGGCTCGCGTACGACGAGACGGAGGCGATCAGGCCAAACAGGCCGCGCGTCTGTTACGTGGCTCAGTGGCACTTGCAATTACGATAGTGATAAACGTGCGAATTGCGTAATCGATCGTGCAAGAGAATTCGCCTCTGTATTAATATTGGCAACACTGGCAGATGCTCTTTGCACGATTACACGCGTATTCCAGTGAGTTCTAACGTTTACACTTAAGGCGCGCAGCCTGAAACACGACCACAGCGTACACGTTTTTAATTATAGCGTACGGCGAAATATATATGTCTATGCACATACACAATGATAGTTTTGTTATAGATCAGCAGTTCCAACAGTTTTCATCCTTATTTTGATCGGTCATGGTGCATATACATATATAATAATCGCTATCTTGGCTACCGGCATCTCGCTGTCTTTTTCTCTATCTCTATCCATCCTTCTTTCTCATTTTTCACCTTCGCTATTCGTTCCTCCAACGACGTTTGTTATTCTAACGAGAAATTTTGACGATTTGCAGTAATGGCATACATGGAAATGTTTGGAAACTGCTCGCACAGCAACAACGATTTCATACCCGGACTTGGTACACGACACTCCGTCGCTGCGTACAATTCCATGCAGGCCGAGTGGCAACAGCACGAAATGGCACTTACCACCACACAATCCTGTTCATCGATGGTTCACACCATGACAAGTCTTCACGATGGCTCAAAGTAAGACATTTACGAATAAATTCACCATTTTGTACAGATGTTTATTAAATCAATCGATCTAACAAATATTTTTCTTTCGCGCAGCATATCCATCAGCATGAGCCCAACTATCAAAGAAATAGCAAATAACTCTAGTCAGCTACCACCGGCGTTGCCACCAAAGAGATCGCGATCTATAAAATCAAACGCAACGCCGCCGCCCGTATCGCCGAAACCGACGATAAGCATGCAGAGCATACACACGCCAGAGCCAGTGATAACGTCGACGCCTGTGAAAGCCGAGGAGCCGCCACATTCGGTGCCCGAAAAGAAAATTTCAACGTCACCGGCTGTGTTGACGCTGGTACGAAACAAAAATCAGTCTTACAAGGAATAAATTATTGCATTCATTCCGTCCAATTTCTTTTCATTCACGAAACTAATTATCTTGTTTCAGAACAACAACGTAGCATTGGATGTGTCCCTCCCACCCTCGAGACCAGCCAGCAATACCAGGTCGTCCGCGTCTGTGGACGAAAACACTCTCGAACTGCGTGACATCGACCAAGACGACGGAATTTTAGACGAGTTAGATATCAGCAAATATTTAGTGTTCAAGAAACCTGAAGAAGATGGACCAGACATTCGGGGTGGTCATCCAGATGCCCTACTTATCCACGCGACGAAAGCCAATAAACACGGTAATTTTCGCCCCGCATTTTATATTTATTTCTTTATTAACGTCGTAAAAATTACATTGACAAAAAGATCTTTTATCCACACTCAACACAAATGCGCATTAAATAAATTGAAAATAATTATGTTATGCTTACCGCAGACGAGAAGGAATCAGGTTCGTTCGACGGTTACCAAAAAATTGCCTGCAGCTTCGGTCGTAGAACATTAATATTTTAATGACAGGTCATTTTTGTGCAGATTTCCTGTATCAGGAAGCGTTCTTGACGACCTACAGGACATTTATGTCACCTCTCGAGCTCATACAAAAGCTACACAGGCGGCACCAGAGGTTCTCGTGTTCGCCGGACGTGGTGAAGCAGCGCGCAGCACGGGAGGCGTTCTCGTTGCTAGTGAGAGTAGTGAGCGATCTGACGTAAGTCCAAACTTCGATTTGTGCATTATTATCGTCACGTTCAACAGAGTGCTAATAGACCCGCGATAATCTTGTTCAAACAGAATGTCCGATCTCGACGACGTCCTGCTGCAAACGCTTATGGAATTCGTCCAGCAGTTAGTGTGCAGCGGCGATCTCACGATGGCGAAAGCTCTGCGAGTGAAAATTCTTGAGAAACACGCGACGAAGCAGCTACAAGCGACACAACCGATACTCTCGTCGCTCAGCGTGTCAACGAAGCAGGCATCGCTGCTGGACTTCAAGAGTGAACAGATTGCCGAGCAAATGACTCTGCTGGACGCCGAACTATTTATGAAAATCGAAATACCGGAAGTTTTGATCTGGGCTCAAGAGCAGAACGAGGAGAGGAGCCCGAACCTCACGAGATTCACCGAGCACTTCAATAAAATGTCGTATTGGGCGAGATCGAGGATTCTGGAACATCGAATGGAAAACGAGGCCAAGGACCGGGAAAAATACGTCGTCAAGTTTATCAAGATAATGAAACATCTGCGAAAAATAAACAACTTCAATAGCTACCTTGCTCTACTCTCGGCACTCGACAGCGCGCCTATCAGGAGGCTCGAGTGGCAGAAACACATCACGGAAGGGCTCAAGGAATATTGCGCGCTTATCGACAGTTCCAGCAGTTTCAGAGCATACAGACAGGCACTCGCGGAGACCCAACCACCGTGCATACCTTACATGTAAGCATAAAATACATAACAAAATATCAATCTTAAAATTACATGAGTTTATTGATTATAAACGTATAATATAATTTACAGCGGACTCGTACTTCAAGACTTGACATTCGTTCACATCGGCAACAGTGATTTGTTACCGGACGGGACGATAAACTTTTCCAAAAGGTGGCAGCAGTTCAATATCGTTGAGAACATGAAAAGATTTAAAAAAGCGTGAGTTTCAATTTTTTTTTGTATAACTGAGATTCGGTCAACGGTATATTAATGACGATTCTCTTTTTCAGAACATACTCGTTCAAGAAACACGAGAGAATAATAACGTTTTTCAACAACTTTAGTGACTTTTTGTGCGAAGATGCCATGTGGCAGATCTCCGAGAGCATAAAGCCTCGAGGTGGCAAAAAGCCACAGCCACAGAATTAGAAAACTATGCTGAAGACGTGGGGAGGTTGGTATTAATGAATAATTAGTATTCGAGGGAGTACGAAAAACGAGAGTAGAATACTCGGTAAGGATACAAAAGCCTCTGTGAGGTTGATATCTGGTACGTAATAGCGGGCTCGTGCCCTTTCCGCAAGGAAGTAAATGGAAGAAGCGGCAAAAATGCGAATACAAGTTGCCAAATCGAAAAATTCAGGGCGCTTGAATGAATGAAAAATCTCTTTTTTTCGTGGCGTTATTGATTATTACATATTTAAAAAAAAATACAATTTTACTCAACTCGCTTTGAAAATACGCGCGATTTATAAACGTATGTAAGTTCTAGAAAAAAAAGCTTCGCATAGTCGCTGAGAGACGAGATACTGAGGAAACTAAAAAAGTAGCATCGTCCGCTCGTCGATTTCTACTCTCTATAATAATAAGTTATCGGTGTACATTTTATTTATTTCGACGCTCACGTATACAGGAGTACATAGGCGTAAATTGTAAAAATGAATTTCTCTAGGCGACCCCTTATATATAATACTTTTAATTCACCTCCACTTAACTGTCTATGATTTTTATCTAGCATACTATATGTGTACGTCCATTCGTCGTAGCTTTTACGTAGTTAGAAACGTTTTAATGGTCAACAGCGTACTGTTGATTACCACAAGGGAGAACACCAATTACGTTGATTAATGTAGAGCCATCGGGGTCTCGAGACGAAGAGCTCGCAACCACGAGCTTACGTACAAGAGACACGTGGCACACGACTGAGACCAACTGTTACATATACTATTGTATATGATTATAGGAACGAAGATTTTTTTGTTGGTTCGCTGGACTTGTTGATATAAATAGTTGTCAGAGCTTTCAGCTTCGAGTCGAGTCGCTGTGAAATACCTAAAATTATTAGGTAAATTATTGAGAAAAAGAAAGAATAAAACTGAATAACAAGAAAAGAGGAAGACAGAAATAATGAGGCGAATCCGCTTGCGTAGCAGACATTGACGACACGTCGAATATTAATTATAAAGGACGCAACCACAAATACCCGAGACCACTGACATTTTCGGGCAGAAAACGAAAAGCCTCCCCCCCTCCCCTCCTTAGTGAATCGACGCTAACTATATATTTATATATAGCAAAGCTCTTCTTTCACTCAACATTCCAACATGTGAAAGAGCATATAATATTAACATTAATATTAAAAATAATAATATTTAGTAAGAATATTAATGAAAACAAGGCCGGAATTCGAGTATATACTCATGTATCCTTTTAGTCACTACTCCTATGATAATTCTCGTACATACTTCGCAGGAACGAACCCGACGTTTTCGATACCGGCCAATCGCGTCAATTTTATTTAATTTTTATCAACTGGAGAAAAGCAAAATACAAATGATAGAAAATAAAAAGCTGTGTTACGAGCGATTCAATGAAATCTTTAGATAGAACCATGCTTTGTATCGATCGAATGAGACAAATATGTAATACGAACCTGTGGGTATTATTTATATAATTAGTATTCAAACCGTGTCATAGAAAAATCGAACTGTGTGAATGACGAAAAAATGTACTGCTGCGTATGTATGTATGTATGAAAAAGCTAAGGGTTCGTGAGTCCTGGATATGAAGAAAGGCCTAAACGAATCTAGCCCGCGAAACCCCGCGCAACGCGAAGCTTTTTGTCGTGCCGATTATAACAACCGCGAGAAGCAATTATACCGAATACAAGCTAGACTTATTAGAACGTTGCCTTGCAAGTCAGTGTCAGATATGTAGAGGACGTAACACCAATTTCCCAAATATTAAAGATACAACATTGATTTCGGGGAAAGACGAGGGTGAATTTTCTTTATAAAAAAAAAAAAAAACAAAAATTCTTTTGGCAAAATTAATAAAGTTTGCCCACGTCTTTCTTTGCGAATCGTATTGAGCATAGAAACACCGGTATACCAACACACACTTCGGGAAGATTTATACAACTTCTAACGAATAAATGAAATACCGAGTCTACATTTTAGCTCTAGAAAAAGTCGTTTGAAAATACAACTCTTCAACAGCAATATGTAATAATATTTTATGTGCATTGAGTAGGGCTTCGCAAGCGTCTGAGCAGCAATCTTACGATTAGTAACACTTCTTCGCGCCGAATCGGGTACAATTATCGTCTATGCGTGTGCGCATGCGGGGGCCGTGTGTATGTGCGTAGCAAGCGTGAGTGTCGTCCGAAGTCTCTTAAGTTCAGTAGTTAGTCCCGTGTATCTAATATATAATTAATTATCTAAGAAGTTTTATCAATGTTGTAAATAATTCAAATGTACCAATCGTTTCTTACACTACTACGATGATCCGTAGCATCGACTATCGTAATTTCTAAATGTATGATATACACACAAACACATACACGCGTACATCAACATTTAAGCATGACATTGAAGCCATAATCTTTAAGTTTTCAAATTAAATCATTGTGATGCCATATTACGTTTTAGCATTATCCTGTATCTGTCGAATTTGATATATCACTTTTTATTTAATTGACGATTAAACTGAGAACAGATAAACAATTGAAATTTAATTTTTCACCAAAGTTTTTTCTTTCTTTATAACCGAGAAAGAGATATGATTTTTTTCGTTTTTTATCGCTCAACGCTTTCTTGTGAGATCCAACTCCCTGATATTCACAAATCATCCTTCTGAATCCTGCAAAACCAGCGATACGAATACGACCTTCAGAAAATCTCATCACACGCTTTGCCAGTATAAAAGGTAGTCGATGTTAGGCGAATAATGACAAAAGAAACCGAGTGAGATCGAAACGTGAATGTGCAACGAAACAAAAAAATAAACTTAGAGTCGACAAATATCGATAAATCGATTAATGATACTATAAGCTGTTAAGAAAGTAAAACCGCGACTGCTTCGTTCCGATTACGATTACCGTAGACGTAAATAATAGATAATTTATGCGTAATTCGATGTTTTTTATATCTCTCGCGCTGACTGTCACAGCTTCCACGGGGAGGAACGAAGATCTGCACTTGTGAAGTATAATCGCGATGGTTTTCATTTGATCGATATTAAATAGCTATGCAAAGTAGCGAAAGAATCCAAGGCGAGGGTATGTTCTGTCGAATATGACGAAATTTCGCTAATTTGCTGTAAATATTTTTCGGGGATCTTTTCAGTGGATAAAAAGAATCTAATTTTCGATTAGCCATGTGGTAATGAATGAAAATCAAATAACTCTCGCCGAAGCCAGATTAATAAAACCAAAAATATTCTACGTGTGCCGTTGTAATAGCTAAAGATAATTGTAACTCTTAGCGAATATTAGGTGCAAAAGAATACCACCATGCAATTATTAACTATTTCGTGTGTTAAAGAAAAAAAAACGTCTCTTGGGAAAAACCTATATGTGTAAAACTTAACGATATAGAGAATCAGTGGTAAGTATTTAGAACTTTAAATACACACATCGCACCGATGCTCGAGGCTACGGTAGACCTTGCTTCAGTCAGGTATTATCGGAGCCTCGATCGTTGCAGCAACAGCAACACATATCCATAAGGCTCAGCATTACTCAAAGTACGAAATAGACGTTAACAAATCCACGGGTTGTAAACTGTAGGAACTGTATCCGTCGGAGAGTTGTCCTCGTTATTATGATTTTTCGATCGACTAATTAATCCTTTGAAGCCTTCGTACCTTAAATACGATTTGCTGAAAACTTGGAAGTTCTCGGAATCATTGATCGAAAATCAAAAGAAAACTACAAACTTTATTTTATTTTATATATAGCATAAAATATTAAAAAAAATGAATACATCACGAAAGGCGAAGAAGGTGTCACGATGCTTCAAAGGGTTGAACAAAAGCACTAATTAGCGTTTCACAACGAAAATAAATGTCGACAAATTATTCACTAATTCGTGTGCAATAGCTTTTACGAAAAATTGCAGACAATGTACGAGTCTGTGGCCGCGACCAAATTTTTGCAAAAATATTCATTTTCTATATCGAAAGCTGGCTGTAAGCATTTTTTCCCGAGGGATCTGTACAAAAACCATTGATTGATCGGTTCGTGGCACAAAATACTTGTCGAGTAAAGAAAAAAAAAATCCCACCCTCCGCCAAACATCTGACCCACAGTTCATTGAGCATATCATTGGTAAGTGAGTGATATTAATTATACACACTGAGGATCCTCTTAGGTACACACAGACTCTACGATTAATAATAAACAGACGACTTTTGATGATCGCAAAGACGCAAAGTAAACCAGAAATGAAGGGGGGGGACGGTCGTTCGAACGATTTATTTGTTGAATATAATGTATTGTGCATTTTCATAGTTTCGCTATCGTGATTATATTTTTCTATCTATATTTTTCATTGTGACCTGCGCGTCCGTCATTATTCCGTGAGTTGTCGGGAAAAAGAAAGAAAAAAAAAGATGAAGAAGTAAGTTTCGTGATCGAGTTCGGAAAAACACGATTGTACAAGAAATAAATCACTTACAGACTGTTACTGCAAGTACTATACATATATTTTGCGTTCTTGTGATGTTTTAATTGTATGAATTATATAAGCACAAACAATATTTGTATGCGATGATTCAAAAACGAGAAACATTTCGTGCTTGTTTGTAATTGGAGCGAGAGTGTATGAAGAACGATGAAATAAAAATAATATATGAAAATGCGTGGAATAATTTTTTGAAAAATTAAGCGCATCGTATATGCAGCTTCTTTGAGCAAAAGGCTTGGGCATATTGCATAAGGAGTGTAGACGAACGTGGGGGTTATCGGCCAACGACGAACGATAAGTTCGCGGTTAAGCGATCGTACAACCAGTAGCGCTCAGTGTCGGATCTCCGATGCTTTACTAGCTCAAGGACGCGCGCATAAAATTGTATCTGCAAATAAAAGCACGGCGCAAAGACTCCCGCGCATTCTTATCCTCCACCTCTGTTGCAAGTATGAGCGCATCGCCGTGGAGAAAAAATTCCAGCGAGGTTTTGACCGTGAATTCCTGGTAGCCCGATGGCCAGCTCATTCACACGACGAAGGTTCGTCCCGTGAGCTGCGTTTGATTTATGAAAGCCGCCGCAGGTCAGAGCTTGGGGATCTCCCCGTCCGAACGAGGGGAGCGAGCCAACACGGCGATTGCTACCGCGCTGGGCTCGCCGACGCGGGGGTTTTCACGTAGACCCTCGAAAAGTACCCGAAAAGCCCTTCGAATGCTCCGAAAATATTCGAGACAGCGGGGGAAGAAGCGAGCGATGAGTTCGTGAGAGAAACCACGACGCTGCTGCTGCTGCTGGGAAAGTCGCATTCGGCGCTCGTGATTATTAATGCCGCGGAAGAAAAAAACGGTAGGAACGCTGCCTCGAAGCTAAAACTCGACTCAAGAGCCAGAGTTTTGAATAAAAATTTTCAAGATTCCCAGCGTCCGAGTTCAGAGCGCCGGTAAAGTGCCGCGCGGGTCTTTGAGGCTGCACTCGACTTCTTCGATGACTCGAACGAGTCGAGAGAACTTTCAAGTTTTTCTGCTCTTCGACTTCTCGGCTCTTATCTGCGTCTTTATCGGTGCGACGCCTCCCTGCATGTAAATTGAACAATTTGAAAACACGAGAATTGTTTAAATGTAAAAAAAACGCCGATTTCGATTGGCCAAAAGCGCAGAAGTCACGTAACGATTCCATTCGCGTCCAGATACTTTCAGCGCGAATGATTAACAATTCTTCGAAGAATATCGAGGCCGCGACGATTATTGTACGTGATCCGCCGGGGGCGTAAAGTGGTAGGCACAATGTTGAGACGGCGGTGGCGGCGGCGACGTCAGCGGGAGCGGCAGCATGAGAACCCATGGCTGAGTAAATCTTGGCCTCTGGAATACCAAAGGGGTACGCTCGGGTATAGTGGCCGCAAGACTCTCCGAGACAAACCAGAAAAACCGGCCTGCCGCACGCTCTCGCCGTCTCTTTCTCTCCACTTCGTTCCTTCTCACGAGCCTCCTCCGCCTCCCACTCTTCCTCTCCCTCTCTCGCTCTTTCTCCCGGCCGAGAAGTCCATTCCCTCGACCCGACTCGCACTGTCTATAGACACCCGTAGTACTATATCGCGTATAGCAGCGCGGGACGACTGCCCATATGGATTCTCGTCAAGCGCCTCGGCGACCAACACCCACCGAGCGCCAATGCAGGTGACCATTTGTTCCAGGCAACAAGAGTCAACGCATTTCTCGGAATCAATTGGCAAACCCGGTGACCAGTTCACATACGTGGGCGATTACACTTGAATTATAATTAACTGACGATGATCCTCATGCGTAGAAATTTACCCCTTGCATTTTTTTGCGACAATTTATTTTTTTTCGGCTTCGTATAGTTTAAAAACCCTATCCGACAAATTTTCCATTGATTCCGAAAAGCAATTTTTTTTCGCCCGAAAAATAGAAAGTTCGATAAGAAAAACGCTCAAATCATTGTTTTTTTTTCGAATTTTTTATTTATTTTTTACTTCATTGAAGGCGGGACTGCGACGAAACTCGGTCGGTAAGAAAAACTGTAATCAAATTTTCCACACCACGATCCATCTGTCGGATAGCAGATAGTCCGGAACAATGCCCTCTCGGTCTGACAATTAGGCGAAGGGGAAGAGATCGTCGTTTTTTTTTTTTTTTTTTTCTTCGACAGATTAACCGCTGCGGTGGGCCTTTCACGGCGTCTTAAGGAGGTTCCATTGATTGAATATAATCGACTGCGGTATAATTAAGTTACAATGCATTCGAGCGTTACGAGAAAAAAAATATTCCTGTTTTTTCTAAAAATAACGTGAGCTTTACGCAGTGACGATTACGACGAAGGATAAATTTTGTTGAACTTATTACGGCCGAAGTGTCAATTGTCGAATTTTTTTCTTCGCTATTTATAACAATCCCACGTGCAGTCGACTCGGTGACCCTGCGGACCGCGAAGTCGAGACGAGGCGAAGAGCAGCTTCTGTGTCTGCTCCGAGCGCTGCTGCTGCTGCTGCTGCTGCAGCATCGTCGATTCTTCCTTTTCTCGTTCAGACGTGTTTCTCGCGTGGTTACGTACAACATATAGCAACTAGTAACCGAGACTCTTCTCGTGTTTCATTCCACGTGCGGGTTCTCGCGAGTTGCACGAAAGGTACCACGGGGCCCGATCTTGAGACTCGGGTTAATTCGTTTGACCCAGCGCGCTCATGCTCGCTGCTCTCGCTCGGCTACTCGGGCGCGCTCAATTATTCTTCGGCGACAACTCGGTTCCGCGCGCTGGACCTCGAGTCGAGAGAGCGAGGTTGCCGCTGCTTTTCATCGAGGAATGAATGAGAATCAATCGCTGTTCAAAAACTTACCACTTTTTTCGCTATATTCAAACTCAAGAATTTCAACAATTTTGATAAAAAGCAATCTGAAAAAAAAATTTTATTTGAATTTAACAATTTAAATTAGCGATGACAAATAAAATTCTTCGTGTCATTGTTATTCATCGTTTTTTCAATGTACACACGAGGAGATTTAATGGTATAATGGAGTGAGTAATGTCGTAGCTTGCCATACGAGTAACTAAAAAAAGAACTCGTACGCTCATAGTAAAGAGAACCCCGTGCCTCGCGTAGCCTCAGCTTCTCTCCCACGTTACTAACAGTGAGTAAGCGGTGATTCGAGTAGCAGTCGTCGTCGTCGTCGTCGCGAGCGCCACTCGCGCCGGCCGCGAGACTCTCTTCTTTGTCCGGGCGAGAGCGCATCCGCGTCCCCGCATACCTGAGAACATCGGGTGTGAGTAACATCGCGCGCGCTTACCTTGTATTCCGATGGGCTCGATATAGGAGAAAATATTTTCTCCGTGAGCCTCCCGCGAATATAAAAAAAAAAAAAAATATGCACGATCCTGCCAGGATTCGAACCTGGAATCTTCTGATCCGTAGTCAGACGCGTTATCCGTTGCGCCACAGGACCTTAGATGTCCGACCATCATATTCTAACCCTCACATATGTCTGATATTATTAAACTTCGACGGCCCTTTTGCCAATTTCATTTCATGAATATTTATCCACACGGAATAATTTATTAACTGCCTGTTTACTCTGCGATCGAAGTGCAAAGTCAAACACACCTGACGCCCAGTTATTAATGCGGCACGGGCCATATAAATGCCGAGTCAAGCGCCGATAGGTTTTTTCTCTCTCTCTCTCTCTCTCTCTATATCGATAACCGCTCGCGCGCCCGTCGAGAGCGATCATGCGAGCTCGTTGACGGTTCAACGCTTATCAATGAATATTTTAGAGGGCGTTTGACGCGTTCGTTCCGCTGGAAAGTCCGCGCTCGGTCGCATCAACGTGACGTGAATATGCTCCGTGGCATTTCACGCCGGTGCTCGGCAACCGCACTGCGCGGGAATGCGGGTTGACCGTAGTCATTATCGATGATCAGCGTCGAAATTAGTCAGGCATTGGCGCCTCCCGTTCTCCGCACTTTCGCCTCCCACCGCTCGCCCCGCGCAGGGGGCATTGAAATTTCGCCCGACCCGCGTTGTGTATACTTATCGCGGCGTTTTCACATATATATATAATGTCGCGAAGCTCGAGCAGCCTTTATGCCGAATACAATATCTCGCGCATCAACGGCGCGTCGTATATTGTCCTCCGCCTGTATATATACATATATACCCACCGTAGCGCGCATAGTAATGTGTAACGTCGAAAACGCGCACGTCCTCGGCATGGTAATGCGACGACGACGAGTCCGTCGCCGTCGTGCGGATGAGACTCCGGTATAGTTAACGTGTCGCGCGCGCAGCTCGGATCTCGCTTCGCTTTGGCTTTCGAACGCACCCGAGACTTTGCACTTTATACGCCCGCGACCAGAGTCGCACGCTTCTTCGGCCTAACGACGGACGTACATACCCGGGTTTTTTATTTTTATTTTTCATTCCGTGCCGCGACTTCGCACGCATCGTGGGTTACGTAAAGTCATATGAAACCGCTTAAAAGGGCATTAATAGCCTCGATCGAATCTGTAACACGATTCCGGCCACCGTCAATTGAGAAAACTGTGTCGAGATGACGCGGAGATGCGTCTCTCGCAGCGAAAAATACGCCTCGCTTGGCCGTCGCGACTGTCGCGTGAGATGGGATGACCTTCGATTCAACAAGTTTTTCTTCGTTCAAAAAAAAAAATGAAGTAGAAAAAACAAAAATTATTACTCAAGATTCGCGAGCGTTCGTGATATCTGTGTCGCGGCCGTTTTTCAAGACCCAAGGCGCGAGACATTTTAACGAGAGACCGGTCGAACACGTTCGACTCTCCGCGCGCGCGGTAAACGCGCGACGAAAAAACCCCGCGGTGAATCTTCAGTCACCGCTTCGCGATAAGAATAGCGCGCGAGGAACAAAAACGCATTACGCATTTTTTTCCGCGCTGAATGTCGATGCGGTTAATATGAATCACGTCCGATACGCGACGCGACGATAGCTCGCTGCGAGAGGAAAAAAGTCGAAAAATTCGTATTTGTCGTATCGAGAGCAACGCGACGGCGATAAGGCTGAATTGTTTTCGCGTTAGCAGGCAGGTGAAAGATACGTTTCGCGAGCAGTGGTTGCGGCTCGGCTAATCCATCGTAATTCCCCGACGTGAGAATTTTTATTTCGTTTTTTTTTTTTTTTCCATTCCTCTCTACTATTTTTACCCGAGTTCTTCACAGTCGCAAATATTATACCTAAGCTCAAGCTTGGAACAAAAATTTGACCGAGAGCAGCGAGCAACGTGTCTATCGCTCGCGTCTGTTTATTCGCTCTAAAACGTCGGAGCCCGAGAGCTGCGATCGTCGTAATTATGATCTCGGAAACCGCAAGGCTCGCGTGTACTTATACAGCGTGTAAGCATATACGAACCCAGGTATACCGACTCCCATGTACATACAACGGGGGTATATTATCGAGAGTCCACGCGCGTGTGTAGCGCTATCTCGGTCGACGCCAATGCATGCGGTCTGGCTGCCGTTGCTGCTGCTGCTGCTGCAGCTCTTGCTGTTCCCTTCACCCGAGTCTCCGACCGCAGGAACATCGTCGGATGGATTCGTGAAATCCGAGTCGAAGCTTCGTCGTGCTGCAGCCACGGCGAAGGTCTCACCGCGAGGGAACTACGGGCGGCTTACACCGCCGCCGCCGCGCAGCCAACTGCGGGGAGAGAGTGAGACGGAAAAAAAGAAAAAGGAAGAAGGCGAAGGAGGATGTATCGGGTCCTGGTCAGCAGCATCAGCAGCAGCAGCTCGGTTCGAAAATTTCTGCCGAGGCTGCCGCTGCTGCTGCTTCTTACGAAAAAGTCTCTCGGCCCGATAGGCGCGCCTCCGAGTTATTTCGGAACCGGTGGGGGCCCCCCCTGGTGGGCCCCACTCGCCCCGACGACTCCGGTCGCGACGCCGCCGCCGCACCGACCGCGGGGGCCCCGCAGGATTATCGGCAGCGTGGCATTTCCTCGGCGTGAGACCCAAAACTGCATCGGTGGCATCGGTGCGGATCCTCCGGTCACCTCGATTCGAAGACGACTCGGCACTGTCGCATCTCGAGTAGCGTCTGCTGGGCGACGGGCGCACTATATATTCTCGACAATCGCTCGGCGTTATCGGCTAATGAATTTGTCCGCATGGAAGCTGTTTACAGTGGATTATCTAATTAAAGACTCGACGCGTTTGCATTTCACTGTTGCATCGTCGCGGGCGGCGCGCACACTGCAGCGTTGCGACTTGTTGCATCGAGCAATCTTTATTTCAGTACTGCTCTACACGAGTGCATGTTCAGTACTGTTTATAGATTTCGTAATCCTCGATCCAACTGCGGTTATCAATCGCGCTGCGTTATTTCAGGACGACGCGAGTCAATCGTCGTCTTGAATTTTGTCTTCGTTCCGCTGACGCATGAAAATTGTAGAATTCGGCTCGGAGAACATTTGGTAGGGAGGTGGAAAGGGGGGGGGGGGCGTAAAAAGGGGGACCAATAGGTAAACGGAGGTGAGGGGGCGGGGTGAGCGTGGGTTGGAGTTCTTAAAAAAAAAAAAAAAAAAAAAAAAAAAATGCTTTGACATTGAAACAGATACCCTTCGAAGTAATCGTAAAAGAATCCCCCTAACGGCGAAATAAATAATAACTTAATTACAAAAAAATGCCGACTACAAAAAAAATCGCGACACAAATGCAAGAGCGATAAAAGAACAATTTTATCGCTCGAGCCTTTCACGTCGCCGTGGAGGTCGCGCGCGCGCGACTCGCGCGCGCCATTTTGAAAGTTACCGCGCTTCCCCTCTCCGCGCCTGCGCCGCTTGCGATCTATCCCGCAATATCAATTATTCTAATTGCACGGAAGGGCCCCGGAGGATTATTCAATTAGGGGACGAGCCGCGGCGGAGATTCCTTCTGGAATTGGCGCTGCGCGCGCGGATTCCTGCGCTATTGGGATCCGTGCGAGTTCCAGAAGCCAAAAGGCCCCCTTCTCCCCCCTCCCCGCGTGTCCCGAGACGAGACGCCGTCGGCTACCCTTCGGGCGTCGGTCTCCATGGCAACACGGGATCGACGATCCGAGGCGATCGTCGGCGAGGTGCGCGCACACACCGATCTATAGGGGCATTTGACTGCGCAGGCGTAGGAGAGGATCGAGCAGCGCGTCGGCTCGAACATGCGCTAAACTCTATGCGTCCCATAGTGGTGCTGACGACCGTTACGAGGAGCGACAAGGGGGCCACAGAGAGGTAGGCACAGCCATATAGGCACAGCAGCAGCAGCAACAGCAGCAGAGGCAGCAGGCAGCAGCAGCAACAGCAGCGGGGAGCAACTCGACGGGTTCTGTTCTTCGGCGTTTAGAGAGAGGGGGGCCGACGACAACGGAACGAGGGGAAAGCGAGCGTGCACGCCGATCGCCGCGCCGAGGAGTGGGGAGAGGGGTCCCGGATCGCGTACGCCAGTACGCTCAGTCCCCGACGCCGCCGAGAGCGAGCGGAGAAGAGAAAGAGCCAAAAGAGCAAGCGTTTCCCGTGCGCCGAACTCCCGAGCAGAACCGCGTGCGTCGCGTCCTCGTGTCCACGCGTCGAAAATATATATATTTTTTTTCATCGCACGCGTCCTCAACTGGCAAACAGAATCACGAATTGCCATCGACGATAACCAGCGCGAGGGGAAACGAATTTTCTCGACGAGATTCGCGTCGTCGACGTCGTTCGTAGAGCTATCGCTTATCGCAGTCGTAACAGGTGTATCGTATATAACCGCGAGGAAAGTCTCGATTTATCACCTGTGGACTGATAGATCAACGACTCGACCGACGGAGACGCGGTTTAACCAGCGTTCATTCAGCCACGAGGACGCGGAGAGCGAGAGAGACAGAGGGAGAGAGAGAGAGAGGGAGAGAAAGATAGAGACGGAGAAGGGGAGAGAGAGAGAGACAGTGTGCGTGGCAGTGAGTGTGTACGGTAGAGAAGACAAAACGGCCGTGTAGTAACGTTGGCCTCGCGCCAGTGACTGATACTCCGGATGAGAGCAAAAACACAGAGCACCACGAGAAAAGGACGCGCTAACCGAGTGCAAGGAGTGAGTGTCGATAAACGTGGAAGTCGCCGGTGACGAATATCCTGACGATTGAGTGACGTCGGAGAGTGGCCGAGCGAGCAAGCGAGAGAGAGAGCGAGAGAGCAGCAGCAGCAGCCGAGCGGCATCACAGGACACGTCGCTGTCGTCGTCGTAGTCGCGTCGGTGTGTCGTGTATGAGCTGTGCGCGAGCTTAGTGATAAACCAGCGAGCAGTGCCGCGCCGCTCGTCGTGGCGATTGGTTCCGACTGCGAGTGTCGCGTCTGCGCGGGTGCGTTGAAAGAGAGAGAGAGAGAGAACGCAGCAGCAACAGCATTGAGTGTGCGTGCGCGACTTTTGAACGCGACGAAAGAAGGAAGAACAACGAGACAACGACGAGAAGGACGAAACACAAAAAAAAGGCGGGATTCCATTGTCTCGACGCGTCCGCGAGTGACCCGACTGTCGAGGTAACAAAGCCGCAGCCATGTTTGACGTGTTCGGGTCCGTGAAGGGCCTGCTGAAGCTCGACTCGGTGTGCATCGACAACAATGTCTTTCGGTTGCACTACAAAGCGACGGTTATTATACTCATCGCTTTTTCGCTTCTCGTGACGTCTCGCCAATACATCGGCGACCCGATCGACTGCATCGTCGATGAGATTCCATTGCATATAATGGACACCTACTGCTGGATATACTCGACCTTCACAATCCCCGATCGCATCGGCGTCGTCGGTCGCGATCTCGTGCAACCCGGCGTCGCGGCCCACGTGGAGGGCGAGGACGAGATTAAGTATCACAAGTACTATCAGTGGGTGTGCTTCACCCTCTTCTTCCAGGCCATTCTGTTCTACGTGCCGCGCTATCTGTGGAAGACCTGGGAAGGCGGCAGGATCAAGATGCTCGTCCTCGATCTCAACTGTCCGGTTGTCAGCGACAGCTGCAAATCCGATCGTCGCAAGCTCCTCGTCGATTACTTCTGCACGAATCTTCACACGCAGAATTTCTACGCCTATCGCTTCTTCTTCTGCGAGCTGCTCAATCTTGTGAACGTCGTCGGGCAGATTTACTTTATGGACTTCTTCCTGGACGGCGAGTTCACGACTTACGGCAGCGACGTCGTCAAGTTCACGGAGATGGAGCCTGAGGATCGGATTGATCCGATGTCGAAGGTCTTTCCCAAAGTCACCAAGTGTACATTCCACAAATATGGTGCTTCCGGCACGGTGGAGAAGTTTGATGGGCTATGCGTCCTTCCGCTCAACATTGTCAACGAGAAGATCTACGTTTTCCTGTGGTTCTGGTTCATCATCCTCGCCATCATCAGCGCGCTCAGCCTCGCCTACCGCGTCGCCGTCGTCGTCGCGCCGAAGCTTCGCTTCCTTCTTCTGCGAGCGCGCTCGCGTCTCTCGTCGGAGAAGGACGTTAATAATATCGCCGAGAACTGCCAGATCGGCGATTGGTTCGTCCTTTATCAGCTCGGCAAGAACATCGATCCGCTGGTCTACAAGCAACTCGTGGCCGATCTCGCGGCCTCGTTCAGCGGGAAGCAGAGCGCCTAACGAAGCCGACTAGATGGACTCCGAGGGACGAGCTAGATTTTCGAAGACACCGCTCACTCCGACCGACTGAACGTTCAACGCCGAGTCGCAATGTTGCGCGCGAAAAACGATCATTTATATTCGACTATTATTCGCGAGAGAGAGAGATCGCCGAAACGATCGAGTAATTGCTATTGCATTCGACGTTGCGCGTCCCTTTTGGGACGATTTGTTGTCACGATTTTATTGGTTAATTTTTTTTCGTGGAACTTCTTTTCTTTTCGATTTATACAATTCCCATTATTTACGACTCTTTTCTGTCGTAAATGGAGTGAGAGAGAGATTCGTCAAATCTGTTTTCGCCGAATCGGAAACGCCAAGATTATATATAGAATAAAAATTGCGATAACGAAAACTATCGCGCACGCGCGTTCGACGCGACGAACGAACGATCGAATCGATCGGCTCGATCGGAGTTGCCACTCCGAGCCAGCGTCCACACATCCCCCCCTCTTCACGTTCTTACTTA
Organism: Itoplectis maculator; assembly: GCA_964034905.1. Taxonomy (NCBI): domain Eukaryota; kingdom Metazoa; phylum Arthropoda; class Insecta; order Hymenoptera; family Ichneumonidae; genus Itoplectis; species Itoplectis maculator. Next base: position 3,030,252 of record OZ035861.1, read on the forward strand.
GCATTTCCGATTTTACGTCATTTCTTAAGTTCATTTTTTTTTCTCTTCGACTGTAATCACTGAGATTCCGGCAGTAGTCGTTAGGCGGGACTGATGCGAGAGGCTCGCCTCGTGCATTGATATTGCATGTTTGTATTTAAATGGATCCCCGGAACGTGAGAGACTGGAGGCTTCTTAGACTCTAATTGTGTGATAAGCGGTGGACGGCGTACAATGTATTACCGTGCTCGTGCAGCTCGGCTCATTCTCTCTCTGTCTCTCTCTAATTCGCTCATTCGATCATGTCTTCGCCGATTTCGAAAGAGAGAAAAAGAGAGAGTGAGAGGGATGGATGGGGCGAGCGAGAGAGAGAGAGAGAGAAAAACGTGGTGAGACGCTAGTTCACCCGCTACATCTCTGCGACTTTTTTCCCTTTTCGTTTTGCGCCTTTTATTTCTTTTTTCCACTATACAGTACCTGGCATTTGGGTTGCTCAGGTACGCCGAGATCCGGTTGGTAAAGCGCGCGACGCCATGTTGGTCGTAAATTCTTGCAAACAGAGTCGGTGCCTCGGTGGTGCCGGTTCTCACCCTCCTTCACGTCTCCTTCGCTTCTACGTCTCGCGATTCCGCGAAAGGATCGGCCGAATGGCGGAGTAAATGAAGTAAAATAAATATATATTTTAGCCGGAATTGCCGGAGGGTGAAAAGCGACGAGAGAGAATTGCAATAATTAGGAGCCAATATGGGTCGCTTCCGAATCCTCCTCGTTCCTTCAACGAAAATTTCGACGTAGGAACGAGGACTGTGTGTAATTATAATGAATTTCGAGCCGAAGATACGCCGTCCTCCCACAGTAGCGTTACTACACTATCCTTATACAAATTTCATTGATTTATCCGTTTTTTTTTCGTTTAGCAGTTGCAAGCATAGCGGTAAGAAAAGACATGATTGTATACACACAAACATACATACAAGAACACACGTTTACACAGACACACGTAAACACAAATTCTCCCTCGATAGTTGGTAGTGAAAAGGCATAGAAAGATATATATATTATTATATATTAGTTATAGAGAGAATTGTGTAGATATTACATATCTGTCTTCGTTGAGAAGGTGAAACACGTCCATTCCACGGTGTTCGAGGGGGCCAATACATTTTTATATTATCCTAAAAAAAAAATTATAATTTTTTTAGTCTTTTCGTCTGCGTGAACCAACATGTTGTGCGGTTCTACGAAATAATATGCCACCTGGGAATCCGTCTCGAGCGCGTTTTCCGGTTGACGTGAAAAGAAAAAAAAACACGAATTCGAAGTGTATCGACGGGCCGCGAAAAACCGGTGAAACGCGTTTACATCGGTAGCTGCCTTCTGCCTTTTTTTAATTAATTAATTATACAAAGATGTATTACCGTCTTGTAGTTGATTAAGCGCGATGCGTATGTGAACGAACGAAAGAGCGCGTGTTTTTTGCTCGCAGCATGATGCCACTTCCATATATATATTATTTTTTTTTGTTTTTCTTCGCTATAACTAGTAGAATATACATAATACAGCTTTACACGATAAGGATCTAGAGAAAAGACAATAAATAAATATTAGTAAAGATACATAACGATAAACGAATAAAGTAATAGCTTTTCTTTACATCATTTTTTTTGTTTCTCTTCTTCGTTTACGTCTCTATGATTTCTCACGATGATTCTGTAAAATTAAATTGAAAAAAAGCCTATAGTGATGTACGCTCAAAGTAAGACTGCCAAAAGGGTCGTACGCGCGAGGCACGATCGCGCGTGTTCTCTTATCGAAACGTCTTCCGGGTTGAGATTGACAAAATGTCGAGAAAATACAAGTCAATGGAGATCGCTATATCGTCCGGCGCGGCTCATCGACCGAAGAGTCGCGTTGACACACGAGCCACGCCTCGAGTTCTCGAAACTCCCGCGCCGCGGTACAATAACACGCAACCGCTGCTGTAGAAACAATTGAGACAATCAAAACATAATCATCGGACCAGTGGAGAGGAATGCCTTAGAGCGACGCTTCTCAACTAGCATTTATCGAAAGTAATTAAGTTGTACGCTATATAAAGTCGACGAGTGTAGCTTTTCGCGTTTTTTTTTTCTCGCGATAGCGCAGAAGCTGCCAGCGCGCACGCGCCTCAAATGTTCACCGCGAGAGCCGAAGGAACGAAGGCAAAAAAAAAGAAGAAATATCGTATAAGTCGTTGATTTTAAGTGGAACATTCTGCAAACTCCGAGTTCTCGCCCAGATTATTTAGATAAGGTTGAGCTGAGATTACGACGTCGACGAGTGCGCGACGCGCGGTGCTCTCGCGATCGCGTTGAAGAGAAAAAAATCTTGTGATAGTGACTGAGGTGACACAATGGTTCACCTTCTTCTTTTTTTTTAACGGTATAAAAATGTATTGTTAGAATAAACAACAAAAAAAAACATATTTTCTTCGTGTAATCATTCGCTCGGCGCAGCAATATAGTGAGCAATAGATAATTCAATGGAAATCTGGGTACGGTTTTGAAGCTGGAAACGGGAAACGACTTTCCCGGTACGCAATTGCACATACTACGAGAACTTTGTATGGAAATTTTATACGCAAGGCACTAGACAGGATAATAAAACAAATTGTTCGATCGTCTGTACAAATCTTCGAGTTTGTTATTTTTGATAATTGATTATACAATTACAGTAGGTTTCCGATTATTTTTCATCATTCCAAAATTTCATTGCTCAATTATCTAACGAGTGAAATCTTGTTATTTAAATACTTTTTTCACGAGAAAAATAAAATCACACGGTTGTTTACAGTAATAAAGAGAAAAATAATCGAAAAATACTGTAACGTCTCTCGACCGGTTTCTCGATTCCCGCTTTTTCGATCGAGGAAACCGGCGCAAGATACGACAACATTTTTGGAAATCTCCGAGACTCCGATGAGTCGCCGAAACAAGGAAATGTCACGTCGCGTGTGGCGTACATCTTTTGCGGAGACGCAGGAAGTGAATGTGAATTGTACAGAAAGTGAGGAAAGTTAACGAAAAATTGTAAGCTCATTGAGATAGCGATTACGATGATTATCGGGTAATAAAAAAACACTAAGTGAATCTATAAATAAAGAGCGTTGCATTAGCAAACAAAAATGTAAAAGACAATTCTCAACGTTTACACCTTTCCCTTCTCCATATTTTTTTCACCCGCGTCACGAAATCCAATCTTCTTGATATCCTCGCAGCAGACGGCGGATAGAGAAACGTTGCGAGAGCGTCGACTGTGCAACGGGACGCGTGCATCGTGTTCTCTGCGGTGCAGCGTTGGCGAATTCGCGGGTGCAGCGGCGGCAGTGGCGACAACGCTCGGCGGCGGTAGGGCCAGCCGAGAGACCACCGCGCGCGCGCGGTTTAACCTTCAATCTATTCGTAATGGCTTGTGCGGTGTCCCGAGGGGGTTTTCTACGAGCTTGGATTGCGCGACTATTACGCGCTATTATAAACCTTGCGTGTAACATAGCGTTTCACTCACGCCGCCGCACCACGTGGTCCGGCGTTCAGCACACCGGGCTTCCACTGTACATATATAATGAATCGCTGCGTCAGCTGCGTTACAAACGATGCGGAAAATTATCGCACGATAATTCGGCCCGAGGGTTAAATCCCCCAAGTATCGTTTACCAATGAAATAGTGAAAAATCGATTGCTGCACTTGTCCCACCGATCATGTATCCCCTGATTAGCAATAAAGTATCGCTCGAATTTCAACGATGCGATCGAATCGCGAATAATCGTGTTATCACGCGGGAAGCATCCCAACTCGACAAACAACAGCCGCGCAACTGCCTTGGCCCTAATTGACAAAACCCGCCTGTAATAGGTTCGTCGCGATCCGCAAGCGAGAGAACAATTCGGTGCTCGAGAAAATCCACAACGACTGACCTACGGAAAAATACTATTTGCGATCAGCGACGATTTAAAAAACCGATTGCTTTAATTTGCATAAGGAGCGACGGGACGATTATCGTCGCCGTCGTCGTCGTCATCGTGTGCAGTCGCACTCACACTCGATGTGCAGAATGATCGGCAGAGGTTGTCGATGGAGATCATGCAGGTTGCGGCGGCGGCGGCGTCGAGGTCCAAGTATCGACCCGGTCGGCCTTCGCCGAGCGGTGGTGCGGTGCGATCGGTACGTAACAACGGGGCCCCCCGAGGGCCTCGCGAGATCGCGCGTACCACCTCAGACTCGCGGCCTCCCCCCCTCCCCCCTCCCCCACGCGCTTCTTTTATTATTACGTTGCCGCTGCTGCTGCGTTCGGGCCGCGTCTGCAGCGACTTTCGCGAGTCCGACACACACGTTTACACAGACACACGTAAACACAAATTCTCCCTCGATAGTTGGTAGTGAAAAGGCATAGAAAGATATATATATTGTTATATATTAGTTATAGAGAGAATTGTGTAGATATTACATATCTGTCTTCGTTGAGAAGGTGAAACACGTCCATTCCACGGTGTTCGAGGGGGCCAATACATTTTTATATTATCCTACAAAAAAAATTTTAATCTTTTTTAGTCTTTTCGTCTGCGTGAACCAACATGTGCGGTTCTACGAAATAATATGCCACCTGGGAATCCGTCTCGAGCGCGTTTTCCGGTTGACGTGAAAAGAAAAAAAAAAACGAATTCGAAGTGTATCGACGAGGCCCCCCCCGAGGGCCTCGCGAGATCGCGCGTACCACCTCAGACTCGCGGCCTCCCCTCCTCCCCCTCCCCCGCGCGCTTCTTTTATTATTACGTTGCCGCTGTTCGGGCGCAGCGTGTGCAGCGACTTTCGCGAGTCCGACATAACGCCCGAACAGCGTTCTCGTTGCGCCGCTGCAGCCGCTCGGCCGTCGCGGCGAGCATAAAAGGGCGTCGTTCGCGTTCTCCGGTGTGCTCCGCGCGGTCGGCTGACGGAAGGTATGCCGGACAAAGGGAGTGGAAGGCTACTACGGAGAAACGTGGCAGTGGTAGTGCGTTATAGCTATACGCAGCTATGGCGCACGCGCACCGATACACCGAAGCCACGAAGCCATAATGCGCGCGCGCGCAGCGCGGGAGATACTTAGTAAACTATAATATGCAAGCGGCGGCGGCGCGCGCACGAGGCGTTCGAAAAGTGCAATTCGCCGGTCGCTCTCGCGCTTGCGCAGCTCTCATCGCTCGCGCACCCCACAGCTGTACGCGGCTCATTATCTCGCGGCTGAAATATCGTATTCTTATTTTACATTAACCGACTCAGCGGCCGCGTCAGCGATACAGGAAGAGGCCGAAGATGCATCCACCCGAAGCGGACGCGTGGTGGTCACACGGACAACACACACGTCGATAGCGCGAATTTCTGCAACTATATATAGAATATGATACACTTACCGCGAAGTGTTACACAGACGGTAATCAAGAAATTTGATAACGCGCAGCCTCGCGATGATATATATTTATTTTTTTCGTTGTTCCTTCTCGCGTCAGCTGCGCGGCCTGAATTTGCATTGTGAACGTAGACTGGACGGGAATGTAATCCGCTGATAGGCTCGATGGGTCGTCGGTAAAACGGAGAAATTTTTGTCTCGTATATTTATTATTTTATTAACCCCAATGCAAAAGGGCCTGGAAGCGAGGAGCTATAATAAAATGCAGCGCTTGAGAGTTCGATCACATCTCCAATCGCAGGTACAGTCCGTCCGTTCCAATCGCGGGGAATCCCCCTCAGCCCGCGCCTCGGGGGAGCGGTTTTCTCTGTCTTTTCAGGTATTTCTCGTCATTCGGCGCTCGTCCGGCGTCTCTGCGGCGCGGCAACTTTCTCTACCTTTCTCGGTCCCTCCGCTCAGGCTTCTCGTCTGTCTTCGTCTCCGCTCGGCTGTGGACGTGCGTCTCGGCAGGTACGAGAAGGCGCAAGAACGCGCCTATGTTACCTCCGACCGAAGACCTGCGCGCGGGGAGAGAGCCGACGACGACGACGACGACGACGGTGACGGCGACGACGACGAAGAAGCGGCGGGCTCATCGGGGCCGCCCCCCTCGACCGTGGCACCAGATCCCTCGACGGTGCGGAGAGAAGACCGGTCGCGCGCGCGTTCTTGCGCTATACCTCGAGACCCGCGCCGTGGCTGAGCTCTCGGCGCGCGAGGGCAACGGCCGGTCAAAGTCCCTACTGGGTATACGGGGACAACCGCGCGCGTTCGCCGGGACCCTGGCTCCTCGACTCGACCGTCCACGAGGCACCGGGCAACCGCCGATAGTACAGCAGGATTTTCATATACCGATTGTTGGAAGAAAAAAATGATTTTTACAATTTACGATACGAAACCTTTGACACGTTTAAAGTCATCGGGACATTGGGTCAAAGGAAATTGGGTCTGGGATGATATCGATGGGAATTTCTCGTCCCAGGAATATCGGTGGCAGGATTTTCATATACCGATTGATGGAAGAAAACATTATTTTTATGATTTACGATACCTTTGACACGTTTAAAGTCATCGGGACATTGGGTCAAAGGAAATTGGGTCTGGGATGATATCGATGGGAATTTCTCGTCCCAGGAATATCGGTGGCAGGATTTTCATATACCGATTTTGATGGAAGAAAAAATTATTTTCATGATTTACGATACTTTTGACACGTTTAAAGTCATCGGGACATTGGGTCAAAGGAAATTGGGTCTGGGATGATATTGATGGAAATTTTTCGTCCCAGGAAGATCGGTGGCAGCGGCCACCGACGCGACACCAAGATCGGCAAGGACTCCGCTACTCCTCGAGGATGTTTATATATGTTTTAATGCTACACGCACCGTCGACACGGAGCGCAGGCTGTGCGTAGTCGACTCGCGCATATTGTCGGTTCTATTCCGGGAACCAAGACAGTCGTATCCGCGTGACTAATAAATGTCCCGATGACAATGAGCAAACCCAGCGACGAGAGAGAGAGAGAGACCCCGAAATGTCGCAGTGCCGCGGAGACAGGTGGAAATTTATCGCATGTATATCGTATATATACTGTTAACAGCGCTGAGAGTGACAACGCGGGAATGTGGCTATATACACACAGGGGCCTAGTGGAGATAATGCAGACGCTCCGATGACTCGAGTTTTCCAATCATTTGGGATGATTCACGTTAAAACACTGATACATCCGATAGTCGAGGAGCGTCGGTGCAGTCATTTAATTTACCAAGTAACTTTCTCGAAAAGTCCTCCGCCGGTGGGTAAGTCGGTGTGATAAAATTTTCTTCGGTGACAATTGGATTTTGTGGGGAAAAAATAATTCTGATAAGAGTTTTCTTGATGCGATCCTTTGTAGCGCGTATCATGATACACAATGTAATCATAGCGAGGGATTATGGGAATAGAGTCGAGCACCGCTGGGCCTTCGAACTCTCGAAGACGATATTATCAAGGGATTACGGCGAAGAATCGACGAGGCTATCCGATTCCATTGAATTGTACCTCGTTATACATCAATAACGACCTCTCTCATCCCTCGTGAGGTATATTTGTGCTCACAGCCACGTGGTACCAATAATAATAATGTATAGCAAGCGGTGAGCCACTCGTCTCTTGTATTATGATTTGTAAATAGGCGACTTTATTTGGCCCAAACGACTCGTAAAGTCAATTGCTGTATAATATTTCAACAGCGGACTGGGAAACGTGTGGTTAATGATAACGAAATTCACCTAATCCTCGTCAACGATCCACATACGCCGCAGTTGTCAGAATCGTCACCACGAAATTCGTTCACCAGCAGGAAGGAAATACATATTTTTTTCGTGATAAAACGCTTACTCAACGTCGCAGTCGAGATATAAATCATGTTGTGCGGCGCTCGATAAATTATCACTTATCGGGAACGATATATCGATGGGTACTTTTACGCGATCGGCGGGTCGGAGTTCAACTTGAACGTAATACCAGTCGTTATTTTTCTTAGAAAGAAACAGTTCAGTTCTATATAACGAAACGTCGACAGAAGGAATTCTTTATTTTCTTCATTTCTCCTCGAAGAAAAAGTAGCAACAGCACGGCTCGAAATAAAACTCAGCCACGACGTAAAAAGCATCAACAAAGTGTCCAGAGGTCGGCCGTGGTTCGAGCATTTTTGCGCTGCCATCGAAAGTCGGCAGCGATCTGTAAACACCTCTTGTGTTACTCTCACAATGGAATACGAATTTCAGCGGTAAGAACGTCGCTACTTTACCAGTGTGAAAAATATCAATATAATTATTTAAAACATTCCACGATACAGAAACACGGTTTCTCAATTATAATGCAAAAAAAAAGTTTCCTCCGTCCGTTATCAAAATCAACAGATATAATTAGCCGATCTTATGATTAAAATAAACGAAATAAACGTGCATTCATTCACGGTTAATAATAACCTACGCCCAGGTTTGGATTGAGTCGATGGAAAATGAGAGGCTTATTGAATTATCGAGATGTGGCCGATGTATCAGTGAAATCGTACACTCGCGTCTACGATTACCGCGGAGTGTTTATCTATCGTTATCGAGGAGAGAACCTATCCGGGTGTACAGAGCTCGTCGTCTGTCCCGCTGACGGATTGATCATGAGCGCGCCCGAGACGTCGCTCGTCTCTCCCGTCGACTCTGGCCGCGGAGACGATACGTATACTCGTCAGCAAAGATAAGGTGTGCGGACTGCGCGGTTTTGTGACTCGGCCGGTTCCTTCTCAGTCGGTTCGTAAGTTCCCTCAGTTCTGTCCCGCGTGACACCGCGTGACGGAACAACGGTAATCGCCCCGTCGGTGTCAGTGTTACCGCGCTAATTTGACCGAATTTTGGCATAGCCGCAATCTCGCGCGCGCGACGACGACGTTTGTTCGACCTTGAGACGATTTCTGTGTACGAGTTCGGCGTTACATCGTCGCACGAGTGGGATAAATGGCCACGACGGTGTTCGCGACGTTTTCCGCCCTCAAGGACCACGTGAAGCTCAAAGTAACTCAGGATCCGCGAATCGATAATATCGGTAATTGTACTCGTCGGTCTCGTTGCGTTACGTACCGCGCTTTGATTATTGCGCGAGCAATCATTTTATTATTACGTCTGCTACCGCCGCGTCGGATGTGGGAGACGCGTCTCGCGCGATAACGCGCGCGCGGTCTCTGTACATGCGGTGCAGCAGCAGCAGGCGCTAACTCGTATAAGTTTCCTATGACCCAGTTGGCGGTTTTAATTGAAAATATACTTGTGCGCGCGCTTGTCGCCCTCGATAAACACGTTGTGAAATTTTATAACCGTTACGATTGCAGTGTTCAGGCTCCACTACAGGGCGACGTTTCTCGCGCTTCTCGCCAGCTCGATCTTGGTCTCGTCGCGACAGTTTATCGGCGAACACATAAAGTAAGTTGGGGAAGATCGTTGACCCGCGATAAATGCGGCTTCGGATCTACAGCTAGAAAACGAGCGCGTATGTCATTACTATTATTATTATTATTATTATTATTATTTTCGTAGATGTGTGTCGGACAACGCTGTACCGGACCATGTCATCGACACCTTCTGCTTCTTCACTTCGACCTTCACAGTTGTAAGTAGCCGATGCACTAAACAAAGTTTTTTTTTTTATTACGTCAAACGCGGTTATCAATTGTTATCTTGAAGGAAAAACACATGAACGCGACTATCGTCGAAGCGGGCCATGTGCCACATCCGGGGATAGGACCGTTTACCGGCGAAGACGAAGTGACGTATCACGCCTACTATCAGTGGGTCCCGTTCGTCCTATTCTTCCAGGCGATACTTTTTTACGTCCCGCATTATCTGTGGCGCACGACTGAAGGTCAGGAAACATATTCTTTTGCTTCGCACCGCGAACGATACTAACGTGTTGCTTTTTTTCTCTCAAACGCGACAATGTTTCAAGGTGGTCGACTGAAAATGCTGGTGTCCGGACTACACATGGCCTGTCTGTCTCTGAGCGACGATAAGATCGAGATGGACGGTGGAAAAACGATTCCGACGAAGTCCGATCGCGACTCCAAGATCCAGGACATAAGGAGGGCGTTCATAAATCGTCTTCACGTCAACAGACCGTGGGCTTATTATCTGAGCTTCTGCGAGGTCCTCAACTTCATCAACGTCCTCGCCCAGATCTACATTACCGACTATTTCCTCGGCGGAGGATTTTTGGGCCTCGGTCTCACGGCCACCGAGTCCGACTACGGATCCAAAATGAGTCCCCTCGACGTCATGTTTCCCAAAGTCACCAAGTGCGTTTTTCACAAATATGGTCCCTCGGGTTCCATACAGAAGCACGACGCTCTCTGCGTTATGGCACTCAACATCGTCAACGAGAAGATCTACACTTTTCTGTGGTTCTGGTTCATCATCCTCGCGATTGTCACCGGTCTCAGTCTCATCTGGAGAATCCTTACCATGGTTCTTCACGCCAGGTTCGTCGAATCGTGATTTTATTCAATTATTGGCACTTGACTGTAATTATACAATATAATTAACTCGTTAAATATTGCAGGAGCAAAGCGTTCAACAAACTGGTGTTCTCCATGGCGTGTCCGGGCAAATACAATCCCTGGTCGGTGCTGAAAGTCACCCACGAGTACTACTTCGGCGATTGGCTGTTCCTCTATTACATAGCCAAGAATCTCGACAATTACGTGTTCAAGGACTTGCTCGAGCGTCTGGCCCACGACATGGAGGATCGACGAGCCGCTCGCTTTCGAAAAAATTTCGGAAGCATTCTCGAGGAGGAACCGCTGAAGGAAAAGGATAACTCGCCGATGAAGGACCTGCTGGTGTAGTTCCTGTACAGCGTAAAAATCTACGTAAAACCAAAGCCATGCAGCAATTTTCAGCAAGACATCCGAATCGACCGATTATCGGCATCCATCGAAACCATCGCTTCCGGCTTTCCGTACTTAGAAGCTCCGCATTTATTCCACTTTTTTACAGTTAACATAACAACGGGTTAACAGTATTAAAAATACTACGACACGCGTTTAAAATACCTAAATTCAAACCACTTTTCCACAAATTACGAAGCAGTATCAGTAAGACCGCAAAGGAGATGACGAATTTTAGTCAATCTTAATAAACTCAGTCCCGCGAGACGAGACGTTCGAGTATGTGCAATGACGATGTGTACTTGGTTTGAGACCGTAGATGGCTTTTGCTCTCTGTCTCACTCGCTGTCTCCGCCTCGAAGGCATTTTACGAGAGACCGGAAGCGCGCGGCGCTGGTCGCTCGCCGCGTGAGTAACTCGCGGAGCGTAATCGTGACTCGGATCCAGATAGTAAGCCGTAAAACGGAGCGCGCAGTGTGTGCTGAGTGCGAGATGAGGTCGAGTCTGAGAGAGAACTGCAGTTTACTTGCGTAAGGACTCCCGTTTCCCGTGATAAACTTCCAGCGGAGCTAAAATCCAACACCGCCGTCGGTCTTATCCTCGCGAGAGTCTGGTATAACATATACGTATAACGTATATACACGCGACAGCAATGAAATTCATTGGGAGTGCTGTGTCCTTGGTGTTCGATATCCGTGACGCTTTCGTACTATTATCGGGACGGGTTATCTTCCCCAGGAAGAAGTTTTCTCGTATCGTAGTACAACTGACTTGGCGTTATAGTCTCATTGACGAGATCGCTCACGAGAAATCGAGACGCTTCCACGCCCTGTAGATATATGTATATCTATATTTACATACGTACCTATACAGATATATAAACACTGTTTGACACTATAGCGCGAAAATGGTATTGTAAAATGTAGTAAATTACGAGAGAACGTGTGAGTCTTGCGTAAAGACTCACGTTTCCTGTGATAAAAATCCATGAGTGATGCGCGGCGTTTTAAATCGCAGCATAAAACGTGTGTGGAACCATACGACGTGCGCAGGTGTGCGCGCATAATTGATGTAGCTCTGCTGTTATTTTTTTTCTTCTTTTTTTCTTTCTTCAGTTGTATAAGCTTCGCGAGCGAATCATTTGTATATTTCGATGAATGAGTGGCGAAAACGACGCGATAGTGACGACACATCTTGTCATCTCATCTAAGTTCAAACTTAGCCTCGGCTACGCATAGCGTTAGCCGTCCCGTTGACACACCCACTGACGTATCGTTAGAGGCAGCAAAAAAAAATTGTTTATTTTTTTTTCTCGCATTTTTAGTATCAATTTCTAATTGCGAACTTTTATAATATATTTTTTATTATACTTGCCATTAAGTACTTTAAGATTGTATGCAGCTGAAATATACAAATTTAGGATAGAATACATAAAGCGAGTTGCTTTTTTTTTTAAAGCTGATCGAGGCCCTCTTGATTGTCGACAAATCGGACGCGCCTCTTGCTATACTTTAACACGTTGTATCTGGAATGCGGGTGAGTGCGGATCTACAATTGATTTCGTTTATGTAATTTATCTGTACGGTAGATCGGCCGGCCAATCGCGCGTTGCGCAAGGAAACCTGCGATATCCTGCGATACAGACGCGCCCGAACACACCGAGAGTCGTTGGTTGCGAAGTCACGTGTAGGTATTTCGTAGGCACGAGTCGGTCAAGCAGGTCGCGCTTCTCGTTCGTTTTTCAACGAGACACACTCCATGCCGATTAGGGTCATTGTGCCTGTTCTGTTACTCACCCATCCACGAAATTCCTCGCGTCTATCTACAGCTAAGCGAGCACAAAAAATTGTGCAGTTATTTTCGCATTTCAGTCTCGAGCAATTTTTGTATTTTATTTTGTGGAGGAGAATTTTTTACTTGCCAAATCTCTCGTGCTCGAGACGAATCGTTATATAGATCGTTGGTGAAGTGACTCACGCTACCCACTCGGAGCAACGACTACTTGCCTCGTGCCTTCGGAAACAATTACGTCCTTCTTTTCACGTCCATAATCCTGTCTTCCGTCCTTCTCTGTGTTCCGGCTCACCGTAATCAAGTCGGGAACATGTAGAAGAAACCTAACAGTATCTAACGTGAAACGTGTTAGTAGTATCGGCCAGTGACTCTCACTCGGGCCACGCGCGCTGCGCTATCGTCACGTACGGCTGCGCTTGCGCAACGACGATAAAACATTAATGTAATGTTTTGGTATAAACACCGCGATATAAAAACATTGAACTCGGACAGAAGTTCGCCTGCGTTCTTGCCATTTTTTTGGCGAAAAAAAAAATTTTCGATTTCACGAAGTTTTAAAACCCTATCCGATGGGAAATTTCCCGCTGATTCCAAATATGGCCGGTTTTTGCCCGAAAAATAAAAAATTTTAGGAGAAAAACCCGAAAAACGATTTTTTACTTTTTCCCAATTTTTGTACTTTACTGAAATCGATGTAATTTTTCTTTGGGCCAATATAATCGGGATTTTCTTTTTTCAATCGAAAGAAAAATCTTCGACAAAGAGAATGCCGCCAGACGGAACGCGATATCTCGATTTTTCGATTTTTTGCAGATTTTTAAAGTTGACCCTCAAAAATCGCAAATTTTTTGAAGGGGTACCCCTTGCGTTTTTTGCGAAAAAAAAAAATTTTCGATTTCGCAAATTTTTAAAACCCTATCCGATGGCAAATTTCCCGCTGATTCCAAAAACGACAGGTATTCGCCCGAAAAATCGAAAATTGGAGGAGAAAAACGGGAAAAACGATTTTTTTTTTCTGACAAAATGCCAAATTTCGCGATATTAAACATCAAACTGCTGCCGGTTTCCCATCGGCCAATCAGATGCTGAATAAATCGACAACAATGGTTGCTCCACGAACTTTTTAATAGATTGGATAATTCAAGAGCGAGAAAAAGCGGGGGGGGGGGGGGGGTAGAGAAACAGAGAGAAATCGCAGTACTGTCCCTGCTCCCGCGTAATTAGCGCACTCCTCTCGCAGTCCGCGCGCTTTACGAGCGATTATCGAGCCTGCGAGTTGAAGCGAGAGCTGATTGCTCGCTTCTCGGGCAGCACCCGATTTAATTACGTCCTCGGCCCGTATTCGCTCGGATTTTACGTGGAAGTGCGACGAGGCGAGTCGGAAATTGCCATAGAGAGTCGTTGCGGAACTTGTCCTACTGTGTTACGCGCGATTCAGCGGCGAGTCTAGCGGAAACGGTGGACGCGACAAAGTAACGAAATGTTTAACACATAACGCGCTGGGTTGTCGCGCGACGCAGGAAAATTTCTCTCCTCATTGCGGCGGGACGAAAAATAAGTCGGGTAAATAGAGAAAACCCGATCCACGGCGACCTGACGAGACAAGGCTAATTCGAGATGAGGAGCTGTGGGACTCGGATGCACGGCAGGGGATGACAATAAAAACAGGCGAGTGCGCCGGGAAAGTCTGGAAAGCAGCTGCGCTCTGTCCCTCGTAAAAGTGCCCGCACCCTCGCTCGAGGCTTCCCCGCGCGCGACGCGTCGTCGAAACGAGGAATGTAAACGAAAAGCCTGTGAACTTTCTCGTCCGGCGGGATGCGTGCTTTTCGGGTCTCACTGAATTATCCAAGGAAATTCCACGGTCGTAACGGGCGACCCTTCCGGGAATATCCTGAGAGCCTGTGCCTCTCGTGGAAAACTCGTCTGCTGCGCTACGTGACGTTTGACACGTAATTTTGAAAACGCCGAGGATACTCGTTGCATCCGCGGATTTTTCCTGCTAAAAATTCATCGTGTCCCGACGAATTTTTCAAAGATTAATATTTAAATAAACTGGAATATAGTATTTTGCTCGTGTCTAAAAATCGACCTGTTTAGGAAAAAAATACGCGTGGAGAGAGGGACAGTTATGTTTGTATTTCTTCACAGTAAAACGTGTCTCTGGCATCTTCTCAGCCGACCGCATCCGTTCCCACACCGAAAAAAGCCCTACGTGACTACGACGCACGTCACTGCGTTTTGGAACGAGCTCTCTCGACTGCTGTTATCGACCACTCTATCGACATTCTCTCCCCACTCCTTCGAACTAAAAGAGGAAAAGAAAAAAAAAAACATCTTCGGCCGAGTGAGAATACATTATCCACCAAAAGTATCATATAAATTCTTGAGATCTCCTTGAACTTTATTTCGCGACGATCCTTTCTCCAAAGATGCGATATTGTGTATCGCGAACCGTTGTGTATTTACAAGTCAGTGTGCATATATGTCCCGCCGGGGATTAAAGAACATAAACACGTGCGGGAGTTATTGCCCGTACAAGTGTCGCGCGCGCGCATTGAAAGTCGAGGAATCAGGTCGCGTGTCGTATATACACGACGAGTTCTTACACGTGCGCGACAAGTGTTGCAGGTGCCGAATTCGAAGCAGCAGAAGCAGCGTGCGTCGCGCACAGAATCACGGGATCGGGTCTTGTGACTTTACAATGCCGGTTGCGAGCGGATGCGAGGCGCGCGGGGAGACGAGGAGGCGAATTCGAGGGGAGAGTAGTGACCCATCTACGCGCTCGAAGCAACGAAGAAGACGCAATGGAGGGCTCGTCGCTCGCCGTGGGCTGAGCCTCCGACGCAATGAGACGGCAAGTCGGAGACGCGCGACGCTACATTCGTCACAATTGACACGATTGACCCACAGTGGTGGTCAACCTGCGAGATTGCCGGACCGACCAACTCCTTTGTGTATTTCGCACAAAATACATTCGAAAAATGTATCTGAGGCACATCCGAAATATATTGTAACAATTTACGATATCACCGTGATATTGCAATTTGTTCCACCGTGACACGCGGATCGTTCGCCGAGACGCATGACGCAGTCAAACCGGTCTGCCGATTCCATTTCTGGATAGTTTAGTTTCTTCACACTGCGTATATATCGCATTAACGCCTCTGCGGTGTCGTGAAACATCCGTTATTTTTTTCCACGGATTTTATTTTCCATCGCTGCGGACACAACTCTTCGCAGCAATCGTGGAACTATTCTGAGGAGTCTCGAAGGAGTAGAGATGGACCATTTTTTGTAGGACGAAAAAAAAATCCGACGAATGTTTTACAATGATTTGCAATAAGATTTTTTCCTTACAATGTAGTCAGTGGTATTGTAGAGCGCTGGTTACTTGCGCACAAGTGACCCTTTGTTGCAGCGAGAGTGTGGCCTAATTACGCTAATTGTGCTCGCCGGTACAGTGCACACGTCGACGCGCGGCGTGTATGCGCTTTGAGCAAGCACAGCTAAGCACTGCACATATTGGATATATACGCACGTGCGTGTGTTAAGCGCGCAGTGCAATCGACCAGAGTTACTCTCGAGTGACGAGGATGTCGACGACGACGACGACGACGATGACGACCAGCGGAGTTGTATATATGCCGTGTGTCCAGAGAAGTGGACAACGGGGTCCGAGCAATGTACGAAAGCATATGTGAATATGTAGGTACCTCGTGTATAAACCTCACGCGCGTCCACCGCGCGGTTAGTCCATTACGTATAAATAGACATCGGCAGATTTGCATTTGGAATATAATATTAAAGACCTCGTTCGTTCGAGTCGTCCCGGTTGACGCGCCATACTCGTACGGAGGCTGCACGCTCTATCGTATTAATTTAATACACAAGTATCATTATTTCATTGCCCCGATGCACTTGCACTTTTAACGAGTCCAGCACATTCCACATCGCCCTCGTTCGAATTGTCGGACCTTCGGTTTTCAAACCTTCGTAATTTTAATTTTTTTTTTTTTTCATTTCCATTTGACGTAGCTGAGGAAGTAATTTGAACTTGAATGATTTTACCTTGCGCGACGATTATAAAACGTAAGCGGACGTACTATCCTTTTGTGATATATTTTGATGCACCACGAGGGGGAAGAATGACGCGAGTGGGGTCCGCATGTCGCGCGTGATGAACTTCTTTAGCGTGTATCACATTGCACCGCAGTTGCATCATATCGCGCGAACATCTGGTCTGTGCGCGTTGCAGAAACAGAGTTGCGAATCGGTGCCGCCGCTGCTGTTGCTGTTGCTGCTGCTGCTGCCAGAGGAAAAGGGAGTAATTGAGAGACTGTGAGTTTGAGAGCGAGAGTGCAAAAAAACGAGAAAAAGCCAGTCGCACGTGTGCACCGTGTTTCAGCGTAGATGCGTCTACGCTGAAACACGTCTCGCGAGGCTCTGTGTACCCTCGATCCGTGTGTTTCGCGCCGTCAAAAATAACGTTTACAATTTCTCCGATCCGCCGTCCACTTTATGACTCAAGAACTCGCGCATGTGTTAGCAATCACTCTAATGGTGCCGCGAATTCTCGGTGAACGAAGCCGATACATTGTACCCTTCAAAATTCGTGTAAAATTAGGAGAAAAAAAAGTGGCCGAGGGAGGGCTGAGAACACTGCGCACAGTCAGTCCTCGTAAATGGTAGTGCCAGCAGTTTCCGCCGCCCTGCGCCTTCTGAGAAACCGTCGCTGCAGACGTATATAATATTTGCTGCTGCCAGTGGCGGAGTCTGAAGAACTGACGAGAGCAATTCAGTTCCATTTAAGACAATGGAACGTGGATGTATATATGTTGTATTTTAATATTAAATGTGAAAGTAAAAAATTTTTGAGATAAAAATAAAAATAGCGAAACTGATTTTGCAACGAGTGAGATGTCGATGTGGAAGGTATTGCGATGGATTACGCCGTTGCCCGACGAGACGTGGACCCCTTTGGGACATCAAAGCGCGCGAAGCCTGCCCTACCGACCATCGAATTACCATGAATGGACTTCTTTCCCGATCGCCATGGAGCTCTGCTCGCGCGACAGGAACCCCATACCGGCGCACGCGTGGACTGTAACTGATGCATGCGCACTGCGCGCTTCGTCCGTGCCGCTTCGCGGACTCCGGTGCGACGAGATGCACATGCAAATTTCCAACGACCCCCAGGGTTTTCAGCGGCGTAGCAGCAGCAGCAGCAGCAGCAGCAGCAGCAGCAGCAAAAGCAGCGCAGCTTCGAGCGAGGAAAAACGAATCGCGATTTTGTAATCCACGGTCGGGAAGGCAACGGAATCGTCACGGTCAATATATACAAATTCCAGTACGTTCAACTGGAATGGGGCCAAATGGTGCATGACAACGAGATAGCGGAGACTCGAAAACTCGTGGAAATTAACATATTACTATCATCCGTAGTAGCGTCGAACGCCCGTTTTGACACCCGTCTGACGCAATTCCAGAGCCGGAGCACGAATACGTTTTTTTTTGGTTTCTTTTCTCGTTACCATTGGCGTAGTCACCCCGGAAAATTAAATCTCGACAAATCGTAAAATTGACGTTCGTTGATTGAATAATTCGTTGGAATTTATTTTCATCGACGATGACTTCAGGATGCAAATCCGTCATTGGTTTTCGTTGACCCTGGAGCAGATGCGAATTGAACGAATGAACGATGTTAATGTTACGTGTATGAAATAAATAATTCGAGCGTTTGCTACAGTCGTCTGATAATTTGATTTCCAGACGCGTGGCTATTGATGCAACGTGCAAGATAAATATTTCCTCATCAGCATACGCGTGGTATATAAACCCTTCTGGCTGCGCCATTGGCGTAACTATTAGTCGTTCGGATATTTCACCGAAATTCGGTGCCACTTCGACGTCGAACCGAAATACCGAGCGCACGTTTTGGGTCCTATGCAACGTGACCGATACGATTCGTCCGTCGCATCGACCATTGGCGTAATAATAATATTGGCGTCGATACAGTCTATCATCGTTGATGATCCAGCTTCACTGCCCATATCGCATCGCTTTATTTACATTCAAATATGGCAAACGGAATTCGACTCGACCCGATCGAAAGTCACGTGCGCGATTTGCCTATTTCCCCGTGCAAATGTTCCAAAATAGATACGACCGAGTTGTCAACGTCGGACGATCGCAAAAGCTCATTGGGCGTCAATGACCCTTGGGAATCATATTATCGTCAATTTGCAATCCGTCTGCGCAGACCGGAGGCGTCAAGGACGCGGCTGGGATTTCGCTTTGCTCTGCGGAGACGCGCATCAGGATTTATTCCACGGTCCATCATCGTTCGCGCGAATTGCGCCGGTGGAGAGATCGTTTTACGACGACATTCGAAATTCTTGACGATGAAATCAGCGACACGTTTCACGTTCCAATTGGCCTCCCTGGCCGCGGTCCATCATCATTGCCGCTAGTGCAGAGCAAGAACTTTACGAGGACATTCGAAATTCTCGTCGATGAAATCTGCGCGATAAATTTCTCGGTTGAATTGGTTTACAGGGATTGCTAAGTATATTGCTGAAACACTGTAAGGACAACGAAAAAAATTAGCCGCGAGTGACTCGTAGAGAGTGTCAGTTTTTCACGGGCAGATTGATATAGTCACCTACTTTATTGCGGTTGAATGGCATTGCCCGCAGTCGTGCGGTTTTCCATCGTGCGGCCGATGGGAAAAAGAGACGAGGAACCAGAGGGAAAGCCGATTGCAGGGCCGAACTGCTCGAGCGTCACTCGCGGCCTCCCAGACTGATTCAAACTGCTCCTTCGCTTTTCTTTATTCCGCTCTCACCCTCCGAACTCTTACGTCGAGTCACTCAACGGTATTATTTATATCTACGAGCGTCGATCTCGCAGGTTGTCCCTAATTACAAGCTCGTTTGCGTCCGCGGCGAGCGTTCGAACGGCTACGAAAACGAGTCTCGCGAGACAAACGCGCTGGCCTTCTTCTCTCGGCTTCGCCTCCGGCTGACGAAGATCGTAAATCCGAACAGTGCGTCTGAAATAATAAATCAGTGGAGAAACAAAAAAGTATACTGTCGTGAGAAGCGTCCATTTTTTTATCTAAAAAAAATTATGTCATGAAAAAAATGAGTGTCAGTGTCGTAGCTAGTAAATTTTAGTAATACTATACGGATCATCCCAGCCAAACGCGTAATAGTATTAAGCGGTATTATGTCTCTGAGGTCACGTGGGTCGGCGAAGGTCATTCGTTTGAAGCCCGCGCCGACATACAATGTAATTTAAAATGGGGAACGATAAATCGTTCTCGAGTCCATTTGCAGAAATGGTACTAAACATTTTTATTACACTCGCAATAAAATATATATTACCACCGATAATGACCCATCGTCGAACGTACGGTAGAACCGAACGTTAAATAAAAATTTGTGAATCCAGGATCATGCCGATCGTCACGTACTCCAATTTCCGCGCCCTTAGTCGGGGCGTGTCGGCAGGGCTGTTGCTGGAAAGAGCCCAGAAGAATACTTTAGCTTCGAAGAAAGAAGAAAAAAAAAACAGAGGAAGGGGCACGTCAACCTCACCGCCGTCAGAAGCCAAGAGTTAACGGTGTGGACGAGCGCGAAAGCGAGAGAAAGTCACAGTGAGCACTCGCAGCGACAGAGCGAGTGAGAGAGAGGAACACATGGAGAGAAGGAGAAGCCGGGGGCACAACTCCGCGCAGAGCACAAGGCTCGCACAGTGCAGCGGGCTGAAAATCAGGCTGAACGTTCACGAGAACCTCGCAGCGGCAGCAGCAGCAATAGCAGCAGCAACAGCAACAGCACTCGGGGAGTACGGTAAAAGTGGGGGGTCCGTGGCGGGGTTCCAGCCGGGGCATCGCCGGTCCCCCCGCATGGCGCCCCTTCCTCCGCAACCGAAGCGCCGAGAGCCGCACGAAGCGCGCGGCTGGTACCCACCGCAACGTTCCCTTCCCCGCGCGCCTCGTCGCCGCCGCATGTATTTCCCCCCCGACAAATCCACTGTGGCACTTCTCGTCAGTCGACGACGAAGAGACTCGTACGTACGTAGCAGCCATCGAGGAGATTCAGTAGCCAGGCACGTTGCCGCTGCCGCCGCTGCCGCCGACGCTGCCGCCACCACCGCAGCAGCTCATCTCGCGCCATATACACACACGACGATACACCCATCCGGGTACTCGCGAAGGGGAGGAGAAAAGGGAGAGGGGGTGAAGAGAGCTCACGCGAAGCGAGCGCCAGCCGAAGGGAAAGAGAGAAAGAATCGAGGGAGTGCGTGGACAGCAAGATTTCGCGCCGGCCGTCACAATATCCTTTACCACTATTTTTGTGCTCTATTTTTTCTCGGTTTTTTTTTTTTTCGTTTTATTCTCTTCGGCGAGGGGAAGTGAAGGATCTGTCGTGTCGATTGGGAGGACAATGCTTACCGATTTTTATGGTGAAAAAATGAGTGTTCTTGTATCCTGATTTTTTGGAGAGGAAAATATCGTGGAGGTCGCGAGACGGAAGTTCGTTCGAAGCGCCGAGGGAAGATCGTGGAAAATCCGGAACCTTGGCAGGAAGTGAGGGGCGAGACGATCGAGTTAGGATCTGAATTGATCCGTCCACCGCAGCGACTGTGCGATCTCTCGCGACTGTGTGCGCCAAACAGCGGGAATCGAGAGAACGTCGAGCGCGAGAGGAAGAGAGAGAGAGAGAGACGCTGGTACGCGCAACGCGTGTAACGCGAGGTTGACGCGGCTTAGGGTCGCCTTTGAAGAGAGACAGAGACAGCGAGAGAGACGCGGAGGGGAACGGAGCGTCGAAGGAACATAAGCGTCGGTGGAAGGGGAAATAGTAGTAGACTCGCCGCGTGGACAGCTGGCACAGCCGGTTAGCTGCGACATATAGTTGTGTATGTGTCTCTGTGTGTCTGTGCCGCTTATTCTCTCTCGATGCGTCGTCCGGTCTCTCGCGTTCAGCTGCGTGACTGAAAGCGCACTATTCAAACAATTCCACGCGGCTTCACAGGCCCAACGAAGTTTTAACGATCTGAAATAAGATAGTTTTTTTTCTTTCGCTGAAATAAAACAATTGGACAATCATGTATAAGTTACTGGGAGGTTTGAGCCAGTATCTGAAATGGCAGGAGATAAAAACGGACTCGATGGTATTTCGTATGCACAATACTTTCACCACTGTGCTACTGCTTACGTGCTCCATCGTGATAACGGCCACCCAATACGTCGGGAATCCGATATCCTGTATCGTCTCGGGACTGCCGACTCACGCTATCAACACCTACTGCTGGATCACCTCGACGTTCACCATGCCGGACGCTTTTAATCGACAGGTGAATGTTTTTTTTTTAACAATTTGTGCGTAGGAAAAAAATTTGTTAGGGCGAGACAGTGCGACGGTCGGTTCTGTTTTTTTCTTTTTTCGGAGGGGCTTTTCGTCTTCTTCCACAGGTGGTTGGTCACGAGGAGGAAGCCCGCGCGCGTTGAACTCACCCGCATAGCGAAGCGGCCACGCGGTTTCAGCGCTTCGCTCCTCTTCCACTATGTATCGCACGTACAACGCATATAACACATCGTGAAGTAATCCGTAGCTTCGAAATGATAGTGGCGCGTGTTTTCCTTGGCGTTCGATTTTTTTCGCGCGAATTAAACGGTACACACGTTGGCAATATTGTCCGCGATCCTTCCGGAAATCCTCTGGGATCGTCAGCTGCTCCTTGCGAGCCCAAACCTTCGGTTGTCCCTTCGAGATCCAGCCCAAGGACTACGTGACCTCGCGCACGTCCTCAATCCTGCTCGGTCAAGGTCAACAATAATGTCTGGAATAAAAATACTCTTAATTATTCTACGACATTATTTTATGTATATCCCACGTGATGCAGCGTCGTGTTAAAAAAAAAGAAAATCATCACTGAGGAATGTTGCTTCGGTCGTGCACAATGATTCAGGCACAATTACCGGTGCGACGTCGCTGGCAGTGTTAGGTACTTGCAATTAAATTCTTGTGTACACACACGCGAAGCGTGGGTGCTGTTTGGGTTTCATTATCTCGTCTGATTGAAACACCTAGAACAGCCAGCGACGCCAATTGTATTGCCGCGGGTGACGGGGAGACGAGACACTCGCGCGCCACTGACGTTTAGTTGGCTTGTAATTAAATCTCCGTCGCGTGCGCTATCGGCTAAACTCGACACTCTTTTATTTTGCAGATCGGTACGGAAGTCGCTCACCCCGGTGTCGCCAACGACTTTGGGAACGTCGATGCCAGGAAATACTACACTTACTACCAGTGGGTCTGCTTCGCCCTCTTCTTCCAGGTATGTTTTTACCCGTCTTGTTTTTTTTTTTTCGATTGATGTTTTACTTAAATCTGATACTATTAAAAAATTTCCACAGGCGATGCTTTGCTACGTGCCGCAATGGCTGTGGAATATATGGGAAGGAGGCCTCATAAATACCCTCGTTATGGGCATGAATCACGGTCTCGATCATCAGGAAGAAATTTCCAAGAAGAAAAATATACTGATGGACTATCTCGTGTCTCACATAAGGGTAAGGATCGGCGTTGCATTTCCAACTTTTTTTCTTTGCCGCGCAAAAATGTTACTTAGAGTTTGAGAGCTAATAGAGATCAATATGGGTCGAGGCTCTGGTCATCCGTCTGTCAACTCGCATTTTTTTAAAACCCTTACATAATTCAGTGAAAAGAACTTACTGTTTAGGTTTTGGCTTTTTAATTACCGAAATGAGATCCCATCAATCGATAAATGCGCACATCGTGTCGGATGAGTCCGACAGTGCTGAAAGAGATCCCCGAGTGGAATGCCAGAGGCCATAATTGCTCCGCGATAATCGCGGCTAGTCGAGCTAACGAGCGTATTCCGTAATAGCGGAAAAATGATTCTAGTCCGCTAATGAGTTGATTCCATTGTCGTCACCGACGTTTCCGTCGGTGCAATTCAGTTACGAGCGTCTTCGCTGGCTTTTCAGATCGCGTCTAGAGTTCACGTCCCAATAAATTTCGACCTCGTCGGCACCTCAATAGGGGCACCTTATTCCGAATTCTTATTATCATAATTGCCTCGATACGCGGCACAGTTGTTACGCACAAATGTCTCAGACCGAGCGGGGTAGTCGCACGGCGAAAAAAAAAAATCGGCTCACACGTGAATTCACGGGCGAGTTCGTATAGGAGGCACCGAGAGTGCCACCAGTTACGTCCAATTCGCCCTCGTTGAATGTAATTCCGTCTAATTCACCACCTCGAATGTACTCTCGTTATATACTTTCAGAGACACAACATGTACGCCTACCGTTACTTTGCCTGCGAGTTCCTCTGCCTGATCAACATCTTCGTCCAGCTATACCTGATGAATCGCTTCTTCGACGGCGAGTTCATCAGCTACGGTCTGCGGGTGCTGCAGTTTTCCGACTCGCCGCAGGAGGAACGAGTCGACCCGATGGTCTACGTCTTTCCGCGCGTCACCAAATGCGTGTTTCACAAGTACGGAGCCTCCGGTACCATACAGAAGCACGACTCGCTGTGCATTCTACCGCTGAACATCGTCAACGAGAAGACCTACATATTCATCTGGTTTTGGTACGTCATCCTGTCGGGCCTTCTCGTCGGTCTCGTCATCTACCGAGCCGCCATCATCTTCGTGCCGGCGTTCAGACCGCGACTTCTTCGTTTCTCGTCGCGGCTACTGTCGATCGAGACCTGCTGCAACATCAGCAAAAAAGTCGACATCGGCGACTGGTGGATACTGTACGTTCTCTCGTCCAACATGGATTCGCTCGTTTATCGCGATCTCCTGGAAGAGCTCACCAAGAAAGTCGGCTACCGCGCTCATTCGTCCTCGAGCCCGTAATACGGGAGCCTTATTACCGTAGCCTTTGCAGACGGCGCGATATTCGCGACAAAACGATAAATACTTCTGCAAAACCGTTTAGAGCGACCGCGTATCCACTTTTTTGCTCCGTGGAGTATGTGTAATTACACTTGAGATACCTGTGTATCACGGGCGCTGACGAAGCCATTGACCTACTCAGTCGCGTCATTTTTTTTACCGTCGATTAATAGAAAATTTCGCGAGGGAAACCTCATTTTTTTGATTGAGTTGAATTAGTCGGAATGCAATTTTATACAATCATTTAGCGAAATTGAAATTGCTGATTACAAGTGAGTCGGTAAAACAGGGCACTGCGAGACTCCACGTCCACTGAGTCCTCGCGATCGACGCATAGATGAATATGTATTTTTTTATATATAATATATATAGATCTATATATTTGCGACAATTTTACGACTAGAATTAGGGACCCTACAGTTTTGTATATAAGTATCGACGTATTTGCTTCGCGAAACGATTCGAACGCGCGCACTTGGCGTTTGCATTCCAAGATTGCGCGGAGGTTGCGGACCTCCACGAGACTGCTCAATACGTTTTTATTTTTTATTGTTTCCTCATTCCGGCGATCTACTTGTTCTCGGTTATCTTCACCTTTGTAAGGCGCACATGTCGCGACGCCCTCGTCGAGAGATTCGAGCAGTGTCATTATTCTTCGACTCAACGTTTTTTCCGTCGCCTGGCAAAGACTGAATGTGACTGAGGCGAAACTTTCGCGGCATCGACAAATCTCGTTACTTCCCTCCCACTACTCGTAGCGTAAGAAGCGATTGTTTTTAAATGTGCGCCAGAGGCTTGTGCGGGTTTGTCCTCGAACGCAAACTGACTAAAATAACGAATTTTTAATAATTTTATCTTTTGCAATGTAAGGGGAAGTGAAATATCTGTCTTGTCGTCAATTACCGTCTCGTTCGAAGGCGATTATTTTAATAGTACAATTGAGTACAATCGATGCACACGGTCACGGCGAAGATGTTATATTGTGAAAATGTGTGGCGATAAAGTTTGGCTGCAATCGAAATTTTCGTGATACGTCGCGTGACCCGAATCTAACTATCGACGAGTCAGTCGCGCAGATTCCATTCCCTTTTATAATCTTTATGTTTAACGATTTAAACAAAAATTCATTTATTGTGATACGTTAGAGCTACGCAGACAATATTCGGATGTTCGATTTACGAATTTACTGCCGTAAGCGACTTCGATGAGTATCGAAGAAGTAGGAGGTTTGTATTAGAAAGAATGAAAGCAGCCCATAGGATATACGTATCGCATTTTATACTTTAAGGAGATCTGTCGACGCTAATTGTCAGGATTTTTGGCCCTGCGATTAGACACATAAATATATAGTAGTATATTACATTGCGTGTATGCTCTTCCTGATTTTTTGTAGAGTCGCACGGATCGCGTGCAACAAACTTTTAAATATAAGACCTGGATTCGGATGTACCGTTAGTTCCGTAGGTGAAATAAAGGCGTATGGAATTTACGATCATGACTCGTACTTTTTGTCTCGTCTCGCTTGCCATTTAAAGGCGAAAAAAAAACGTCGAGCGAAGGTTGTCGTTTTGCAAGGAGTTTGTTCGAGTAACTGATTCGAGAACTGACTGCGCCGAGGAGCGAGAAGGATGAGAGAGGGAGACAAGAGAGCGAGTGCAATCCGTCGCGATAGAGCTAAGATAAATAAATGAATAATATACACATCGGGCGGGGCGCAAGATAAACTGCCCTGTCTGGCGCGAGTGGCTCGCGCGCGCGCGAGCCTCTTTCGTGAAATTTACTGCCAACGCTGACAGGGCGCCTGGTGCTTTTACTATAGGTGTTACGTGTGCAGCTCGCGCTTTCCGCGTCTCGGTCGTACCACGAATAATACCCATTTTCCCTTCCGTCATATCGCTATTTTATTCGCGGACTTTACAATGGCCTCACTGAAAGTCTCGCATGTGTATATTTGCAAGCCCCGGTAACGTTTTCATTTTGTCCTCGTATTCGTGCGCGTTCAACGTCCGATTCTTTATTATTCTTCGAAAGATGAATCGAGCGAAAACGTATTCACGCTCTTGAAGTCTGTGATAAATTTTTCGAAGCAAACGGCGTCTCACTCGTCGAGCGGGAAGGAGACGCGGAGGTTTATCCGATATTCGATGAATTCACTCCGCTCGTTTGACTGAATGTTCAACATGTCTAACGATTATCGACAGTCAATTGAGAATCAATCGATTCATTTTTGGTGAGCGCGAGTCATCATTTTTTCCCTCTTCTTTTATTCGTTTTCTTTGCGAAAATAACAAAAAAATATTTGCCAGTAAAATTATGGAAATACGCGTTATCAATATCCAAAGACCGGGGTTAGCCTAATCTTGCCTAATTAATCACGCGGCCGTGGAGTATATCGGAGCCCACGTAGATAGATCCGCTCGCGAGTGGATTACCTAGCATAATTCGTTTCGTTTTTTAATTTGCAGAAATAACACCTACAAATATTTTCTAGCAAAATTACGGAAATACTCGTTATCACTATCCAAAGACCGGCATTAGCCTAATCTCGACTAATTAATCACGCCCCCGTCGAGAATATCGGAGCCCACGTAGATAGATCCGCTCGCGAGTGGATTACCTAGCATAATTGGGCTATCACAGAATTTATGTCCGTACGCAAAAGCGCGGGCAGAGTGGAGTTTCTCTATTGATAGACTTCGGAATCGAGCTCCTGCCAAGTAGTCGCCGCGGTGGTATATATCTCAATCGAGGAGTGACGTTTTCATCCGACGGATGAAAACGCGGCGGAGGCGCCGAGATGCCGCGCGGACGGGCGCCTGGACGGCAATGAACACTCGTCCCTCCTCAGCTTCTCGCGCGCGCGGTTCTCCAACCCCTCCGGGTTCCACGATCGCGCGTTCACCGGGAAAACGCGTCTTTCCGATGTCGCAAATGTCGAGCGGCAAAATCGTGCGGCGTGCGTCGTCGTATCGCCGTCGTCGTCGTCGTCATCGTCGTCGTCGTCGGCTCGATCACAGAGAGAAGAGTCAGAGTGGGCGTTCGGTTCTTTCGTTGCCGCCGCTGCTGCTTCTTCATCATCATCTTCGTCTTCTCCGCTTCCTCATCGTGCGACAGATAAAACGAGAGGGAGGGAGTGGGAGAAAGAGAGAGAGAGAGTGAGAGAGAGAAGCAGCGAGACGGACGGGGATATAAGCAAGCATCGCGCGCGCTGAATGAGAGAAGGAGAGGAGAAAGAGCCTGGAGACAAGGGCGCGTGCTAATGTAAAAATAAAAGTTTCTCTCCCTCGCGCTCCCGCGCGCCCGTCAACCGATGGAGAATCGGCGGTGAGCTGAGCTTTCGGTGCTTTCGGCTCTTCTATACGACTTCTCTCTGTTGCTGCCGCTGCGGCTGCTGCTGCTGCTGCTGACGCTGACGCTGACGCTTCTGCTGCTGCTGGTATTGCTTCCTTCGCGTGTGTCTCTCTTGGCACCGGAGCCCCGCAGTACGGACCCAGTAGTAGGTCAGTCACTAGTCTGTTTCAGTTTCTTGGGAACCATCCCGCGCACGAGACGGCGCGCGATACTTGTTGGTTTGTCGAAACCGCGCGCGCCGCGAAATTTTTACCAACGACAAACCGCGCGTTGCCCGTCACATGCGCGCGCCAAGTAAACCCGCGAGCGTCGCGCAGTGAGAACTCCCCCCCGTGCGCGGATGGTTTGTACGCGAGAGAACCTTTCGAGAGAAGGGATAACACGATAAAGGGAAAAAGTGCAAATGAAAAAATAAACGACTAATAACGACTGAGAAAAAAAAATCATTAATATCGATCGATTTGCCAATAAGTTGTTGACAACGCCGTGTCACTAAAAATAATAATAATAATAATGAAAATCATCGAGTATAAATGGATAATCACTTAATTAAAATTCGAGAAGTAATAAAAAGAAATATTGTACGTTAAATTTTGATCAATCGTAACCAATATAAAATGAGCTGCAACAACAGACTCATAACAAGAAAGGTGTGAGTTAAAATAAAAAATAATTTAAAAAAACGACAATGATCGATTACTCGTTGATCGATTTGACTGACGTGAAAATGGGTCACGACGACTCTGACAGTGAAGTTTTCGGGGATTCCGCCAGCGACCTTGACCCAATTGACGCTTCCGGTTCGCGATCGTCGGGGTAGTTTTTTCGGTGGCGAATAATGTTCGACGAAGTGACAACGGATCATCGATACTGCAAGCTCATCGCGTCTCCTACCGACGAATGAAGCCTTGCGAGAGTGATTACAAAACGAGTCCAAGGGCAGGGGGGCGGTGCGGGGGAGGCGCGCTGTCGCGGCTCGATCTCGATGCCGCGCTGCCAAGCATATATTGTGATAGCTTAGAAGTCGAAATATGAAAAGTCCTCGAGGCACGAGCACCGAGAGAATACTACAGTGTAACGACGGACTGTCGACGGGCAGGGATAACGGAACTCACGGAACAAAGAATAAGTTGAGCGGCGGCGGCGGCGGCAGCGGCGGCGGCGTCAGGAGTACCAGCGGCGGTCGAGGCAAAAGTGGACTGCCAAAGAGCGATACCAGTCGCGAGGGAAAAAGGATAATGGACGCACTGGGTGGTCTCTACTTCCTCTTTCATGTGAGTACTTTTCCTTCTTTGTCCAACTAAAGCCGCATTTACTTCCGGAAATAATGGTTATCGAGAAAGATATTTTTCAAAGACTCCTCTACGATTTATACTCGAATATTCACAAACGTAAAAAAATGTATCGGTATTTGTTCGACTGTTATTATCATTATTATTATTATTATTATTATTATTAATAAATGTTAATTCTGTATATCCCTCTGATGGTATATTACAATTTGCATCCCTCCGCGATCTCGGCAATATTGAATCTCCAGGTCGATTACTGATTCAGGTGAGCAGAGTAAGGAGTGAGGGTCCCTTGATCAGGCTCCACGTGCTAACAGCCGCTCTGATGCTGAGCTTTTCCGTCATCGTGTCTGCGAAACAAGCGGTGGGAAATCCCATTGACTGTGTGCACACGAGGTGAGAGTGCGACAATGGATAGTTAAGGGAATAACAAAAATTACTGACTATTCTATTGTTTTAGGAAAAAAATATATAATAATATTTTGCATAGGCATTTACATTTTTCCTCCGTTCCGCAGAGACATCCCAGTCGAGGCTTTCAACGCATACTGCTGGATCCACAGCACGTACTTCGTGACCGGCGCAATGCTGGGCGTCGCTGGGGTGAACGTAGCGTTTCCGGGGGTCGGACCTTCCTTGGCGTTCTACCCGCGAGAACGAAATCATCACGACGACGAGCCCGGTCGCCATCGAAATGGCAACAATGCGCATCCAATGATAAAGCAGGTCAAGTACTATCAGTGGGTTGCATTCTGCCTGATCTTTCAGGTAATTGTTTTTAACATAACGATATATTTATGATTTTTTTTTTTTTTTTAATTAAATATCGGACACTTTCGTTCCAAGGCCGCTTTATCGACGAAAGCGCCAATAGCTATTTCCGAAGAGCATTCTGCCTGATCTTTCAGGTAATCGATTGTTTTTAACATAGCGATTTATTTATGATTTTTTTTTCTCGTTAAATATCGGACACTTTCGTTCCAAGGCCGCTTTATCGACGAAAGCGCCAATAGCCATTTCCGAAGAGCTCGAGAGGGTTAATGTAATATCTTAATAAGACGTCGATGAGGCACAGGTCGCGCTCTCTGTCGATTTCTTCTCGTAGCTCGAACGACAGAACCGGAGCAGCGAGCGCGCTCCGCGAAGTAGGTAGGGCTGCACGTGCAGCGTGCGATGCCGGCAACGCAGTAGAGAAAACAAATCGTATGCGATCGGACGCAGACGCCCGTCCGAGACTCGGATGCCTGAGAGCTGCGAGCGAGGCCCTCGAACTCTCGACGCGCTGCTGTTGCTGCTGCTTATGATGGCCTAAACGCGTCGGTGCTCCCGGTACTCAACCGAGGATCGTATATTTGACTCGGGAAAACTTGATTTATCGTTGACGATGAGCTGCTCTGGCTATTGCAGAAGAGGCAACGACGCAACGTTCGCGCGTATTACGAGAGTAATATTCACGCAACGTCGTTTTGCACTTCTGACAAATATTCGTAATATTCCTACGATTTCAAACATATTTTTTATTTACACCGTACGTGACGTCGGGATGTCGGTAATAGGGGTGAACGACATTACTCACTGACTATCATTGCTCCACTTGGACGAGGAGCGAGTTCTGCCATCCTTCCCTGTCTGCTTTCCGAAAATCTCGCCCGCGGGCGATTAATTAGCCCGGATTTTGGGTCATCGAGACACCTGCAGCGGCGTCACAGACGCATCGCGCGGCCCACGCGTCGTGCGGCAAACTGACACTCATCGCAGGGCGGTTGCACCGAATGGCTTCTTTATTAGATTGTATTTTCTATTTTACTTCGCTGCTCGGCGACGGAACCATTCGAATTGCGCGAATCGTCGTCGTGTCATAGCATTTTCGACTGTTCCTAGAAACGAGTCGATTTATCGTCCGGAAATAATGTGTCTCAGGCTCGAGCGGTTTTCCGAGTGGAGAAAGATGAATCTGAATCTTCGGTCACGCCCTCGCCATTCGCGCCCCCCTTTCACGATTATTTTTTTTTTCCGCTTTGACCGAGCACGCGGTCGCAACGCGAATGACCCAGTAGCGTCAGTTATCGGCTCGTTAGACGGATTCGGAACATTTGTTAAAACGCCCGCTGACGTTTCAGGGCGAAAAATCGGTAACCGCGAGACCTACGAACACTGCGTTTCGCTGTGTTACCTTCGCGGTGTTAAAACGATTTTCGTTCGTTGCGTTGGATTGACCCGATTCTCGGACACGTGACGAGTCGTATAACTATACGAGAACGGTAACGAATCACGCTCGCGCGAACACGTCCGTTGCGAATTTTTATAGCTTTTTCCGCGTTGCAAAGAGAGATCGATTTTCCAAGCGCCGAAATAAGTTCCGAGGTCCGCCAGAAAATGAGTTCAAAGTTTACTAGTTTTTCTCACCGTATTTCTGGGCTGTTTGATTTATCCGAATTTTTGTTTTTCACGACGAACTGAGAAAAGAAAAGTCGCTGTCGAGCGAAGACAGAAAGTGCTTGACGACGGTGACGAAGACTTAACGATTTCCGTGGAGGAGGATTCGAAGCTGCGGAAAGTCTTGCATCACGCTTTTCTCGTGTCGTTGGAATTTAACGACCTGCTTGTTCTAGCACCTCAGCTGACTTTTCGCACGAGGCAAACGTGAAGCGGCAATTGGAAACTCCGGGCCATTCGTCACAATCGCTGTTTTGACGTGAATTGTCGTAGAAACGGGCCAAGACCGGAGATAAATGTCTGGAAATCGTGCCTTTTACTCGGGCCAAGACGAATTTACGCGCGGCCAATCCTTTTTGGTCCTGCGAAATCGTGCGTGTAACGAACGGTCACCGTGACAAGACGACTGATGTTGGAGCCGTTGGCGTGTCTCGATAAATAACAAAATTACCGCCCACCCAGTTGTCCCGCGGTACAATGGAAATATGCTCAGCGTCATCGACGCCCATTCTCCTCGGAAATTTATTTTCGCCGTTTTACACGAAATCCGAGAGAAAACGTGAAACTGACGAAAAATCCCGTGACACGACGATTTTTCATGTGTACATTTGTTGTGACTACTTGATTCTAATCTGGCGACAACATCGATTTAAGAATCGTTTAACTCAATTGCTTTGGCGAGTTGTTTTTTTTTCATCTGATGTTGCTGGTAGCGATTGATCGTCCTGACTTCTGGAAATTATTTGCAAAAAAAATAGACATTCGCCGTAGACGACAACATCGATTTAAAAATCATTTAACTCAATTGCTTTGTCGAGTTGTTTTTCTATTTTTTCTGATGGTTCTGGTACACGGAGAGAAGGGTCTGATAAATTTTACCATATATCTAGTAAAAAGTACCATTATTTTCTGGCACAGGGGAGTCACGACGCCATCTATCAAGAAGTACGAGAACTTTGAGAATTTTTACCACGAAATTGAGAATTTTTACTACGAAATATGGTAAAAATGTTCATATATATGGTAAAAATTCTCGTAGTTCTCGTACTTAACGCTAGATGGCGGCTATGGCGGCCAATTACCAGGCGCATTGGTAATTTTTACTAGATCCATTGGTAAATTTTATCAGATCCTTCTCTCCGTGTAGCGATTGATCGTCCTGACTTCTGGAAATGATTCGCAAAAAAAAAAAAACAGGCAGACGCGAATGTCTGTCTTCTTTTCGAAATTTCTTTCAAGTCAATCGACCGATTGATACCTAATTATTTACACGAATATTTTCTCGGTGCTGCACCAATACTGCGTCACAACTGCGACGACACTGCGTAGGTGTCCATACGCCAGATTTTCGTCCGCGTTCCTCGTCGGAACGAATTTGGGCTATCGTCAAAGCTGCGTAAACACCGCGGCGCGGATCATTGGGGGTCCCCCGGCGATAGGCGGTTCCTCGTGTTTAAAAACGGAGCGGTAAATATGCGGGGAAGATCGGGCTATCCGCAGAGGCCGGATAGGAAAGACGAGATGGAAAAAGAAACCGCCGAGGCAAAAGGAGACGGAGAGAGAGCGAGAGTCCCAAACATTTCACCGCGGGGTAAATGCGGTTCGCTCGACCCGCGCGGTGGGCGAACTATCCATTTATTTTTTCAAAATTCAACATCCCCCGGTCGCTGCTTGCACAACCTCGCGGAACACGCGTCCCTGCTATTCGATTACCAAGCAAACGGCGCGAGCGTCGGGCATGTACGACGCAGCATAATCATCTGACAAAAAAAAAGAGGTCGCAAGCGTTAATTGCGGTGACGAGCGATTCCGGAAGCCGTGACGGCGCGAACGAGATTTTTCGAAAATAAAAGTCCGATTCCCGGATGATTTGTGAACCGTGGTCTGCTAATTAACGAACTCTCTCTGGCGTGACCGGGAAATAATTTCGAGGGCGGCGAGGGCGAGTCAAACGAGCGTCAGTTTATGTCAAAATCCGTCAGGCTAAGGGACAAGCGTTATAGTATATAAATATATATTTGCCGTGTTTTCTCTCGGATGCGCTCGTGTTCAAACGCCTTTATTTACGTCATCGCGTCGCAGACAGTCACGGAGAAAATTTTACTTCTTCGGACGCCTGCGATCCGGAAAAAGACGAGAGGACGAGGGCGGCTGCTACTGGTGCCGCGAACCGAGACCTCCGTTTCCCGGCAGCTCGCGGCCCTGCGCTCTCTGCCGCCGATGTAATCAGCGTGTCGTACAAGTCACGATCTATTTTAAAGACGAATAAATTGCGGTGATGTAAAGTCGAGGAGCAACGACCACGCGCTTGTACACAGAACGCGTGCGCTCATAATTTCCTCTTCCATTCGAAACCGCCTCGGTTTGCGGTGTATATTCGGATGACTTTGTGCCACGTGCTGATATTACACTCCGATATATACTTTAGGCTTTATATTGCCGACTCGATGACTGCCGAATCAGCTGCATTCGCGTAACGACTCGAGCGTGTATTTGGGTAACTTCAATTTCGACGCGCAAAGTACTCTGAGGGATTAAGATATTTCGGAGTGAAATACACTTCGAGAGATGCGCAAACTCGGCGCTGCCAGACAACCGGACGCGGTTAACCAGAAGTGAATTTCGCGGATAGCAAATATCAAAATTCACGAATGTATTTTCACACAATGTGGTATACGCGAGTTATAAACGCTAATATGTGGATACTCGTTCGTAGGCGCGACTGGCAAATTTCCATCCGCGCGATTCTCGTCGCCCGCAACGTCCGTTTACGGCTCGGTTTACCTGCGCGGCCACATCGCCGTTTGATACAGGCGATACGAGTGGTGAAACGGAACAACCGGGAACGGGAATTCGAGCCGCTCGCACCCTCTGCACAGCGATCATCTCCTCTCAAGCGCGGTGTATGCAACACACTTGCACCGCGGTACTCGTATATGTACATCGGTTGCTCATTCACGGCTGGACGATCGCGGGCGCGGGGCGTGTAATTTTCGCGGATATAATTCACGCGTGCCTGATGATCCAACGTCGAGATTGTTTGCCGAGGATACGTATCGTCGCTTCCCTCCTACATCTTACGTGCACCTTTCCCGCTTTTACCCGTGATACCCATTTACAATCTGCCGTTGATACAGGCAACCCTTAAAATCTGCTCGTTCTTTTTTTTATATCCCGAGTTAAAATTTAGACCCTCTTCAAAACCTAAATGTGTCCCGCAAGGTTCTTGACACTCCTCAAAACTTCCAAAAGTGACAGATATTACCCAATCGGAGTATACAAAGACTTGAACTTCCAATTAGGTTGTACAAAGTGAGATGATGTTCCTAGACTCTTGTATAAACCTCCAAAAGTGGCATATTTTACCCATTTTGATTCA
This sequence comes from Itoplectis maculator, assembly GCA_964034905.1. Lineage (NCBI taxonomy): Eukaryota > Metazoa > Arthropoda > Insecta > Hymenoptera > Ichneumonidae > Itoplectis > Itoplectis maculator. The sequence goes on from OZ035861.1 coordinate 3,065,300, forward strand.
ACGAAGGGTAATTTGAAGGGTTTACATTTTAATTCGGGATCAAGCTATATAAAAAAATGTAAAAAAAAATTAAATTCCAAAAAGTTCTTTCATTCGGATATCGGTTCCGACGATCGAAAGATCGTTCAGTGACGGGACGCTGCTCGGCTAGCTGCTGTCACGACGCCGACGCCTTCGGCTTTTCCTATGTATAAAATCGGCGTCGAGGCTCAGTTCTGGTTAGCAGCGCGCTAGGGGCCGCGAATCTCTCGCGCGCGCCCCTCTCGCGCGTGAGGAACCGCTCCGTCGAAGTCGTTGTCGTCGTCGTCGTCGTCGTCGCCGTCGCCGCAGCCGCCGTCGTCGTCGCGTGTACGCGCGCGGTGTGTCGGTTTCGCTCACAACGCAGAGCCCACGGAGAGCCCACGAGCCCGCGAGACTGTACGCTCGTTCGCTTCTCGGTTTCTATTCCTGGAGCACCCTGACTCCTCCTCGGACTCGTCCGTGCGAGAAGCGTGGACGCCCGCACGGCGCGGAGAGCGAGTCGAGTCGAGTGCGCGGCGTTGTGGCGTGTGTCGAGGGTTGTAGTGCGCGGGTGAATGAGCGTCAAGCCGGTTGTTCGGCCCGATACGTCTTCTCGCATAGGAACGTCGAGAAAAATCACGACGAAAAAAAAAAAATAAAATAAAATCAACGTAAAAGAGCGAACGAGGGAAGGAGAGACGGACGGAGGAAAACATCGGAGAGGATTTTTATTGCTGTAAACGCATTGCAATACTGTCACGTCGTTATATCGTTCGGTTCTTCTCGCTCTGCGCGACGCTTTTCCGCTTTTCGCTGCTCGAAGACGAAAGACAACGATTTACATCGACGACGAGATCCATCCGTCACTGCCGAATTACCGGGGTACCATATCACTGACGTTTCACATTTCGTTTACCACTCGTCACGTAGCCGCGACGATATTTTTTTTTTAGTCCCTGCCGTTGGCGTCTGCACCCCAGTGACTCGCACTACTGGAACGGCTGCCTGCATACGTTATTATTTTTCCAGTTTGTACTGACGTTTTGAATCGTTTCACATTTTGAATGGAATCTCGCCCGTGCGTTTTTTTTTCTCGTTCGCCAGTCGACGCTGCCGCTGACGTCATCTTAATATCAGGTCGTTTTATCGTGACTGGAAAGTGGAATAGCCGAGGCAGGAGTAGCAGCAGCAGCAGTAGCAGCAGCCGCAGCAGCAGCAGCCAGTGGAGCAGACCACAGCGTGTATTTCGGAAGTTCTACTCGGGTTTCTCGTTAAGCTCAGCCGCTTCTCCAAGATCGCAGCGGACCGACATTTGTTTGAGTTCGAGGAGGGAAGGCCAATGCTGCTACTGCTGCTGCTGCCGTTGCTGTTGCCGCTGCTGCTGCCGCTGCTGCTGCTGCTGCTACTACTTCGTTTACCACGAGCGCGTGCCGACAAATTGACGCTGGTAGATCGAGCGCCGGGCGAAAACGAAACGAAATACCACACCTCTCTTCCGGGTTATTCAACAACCGATGCGGACTGTATCGTCGCGTGACGGGATTTTTTTTAGCGGTTTAAAGGCCCGGTAAGAGGGAATCGCTGTTATCTACGTTTGAAAACAAATATTTGAATATATTTTTGCGTGGATAAAAATATTTTTCATCTATAAATTATATAAATTTTCATTATGAAATATTCTTTTCGATCGCTCCGTACTCCGCAAAGATCGTAAAGTAGGCCGGTTTACCTTACCACGTCGAGGCACTATTATTCAGAAGCGAAAGAAAACGAGACAGCGGAAAGCCGAGAAGCCGCTGAGTAGCACGTGTGTGTCGGGGATTGCGCCTTGAAGTAGGCGAAGGATTGTTTGAAACTAAAGCTAAACGATGAAAGCCTCGCAGAGACAGAGGGACAGCGCCAGCTTTTCGGGGGCCCCGAAAGAGACAGAGCCGAGAGAATAATTCGCGGATAATCGATAGACAGAGAGACGGAAGATACAGAGGAAGAGTGAAAACGATTCGTTCGACGTGTCTGTGTGCGAAGGAGGAGAAAAATGGTTCGTGAGAAAAAAGAGAGCGCGAGAGGATAACGAAAAGAGAGGGAGAGGCGAGCGGTTGGGCTATACGGAGTGAGAGAGCGAGAACGCGGTTCGTTGCTCTATTTCTGTATTTTGTCCTCACACATTTCCGCGGACACATATACAGAGCAGAGGCCCGACGTCCGCCGCTCGCGCGGCTGCGGCATCGGCGTCGGCCGGCACTGCTGCTCGTCTCTCCGGGTCTCCCCTAGCTCGCTCGTGTTCCCTCGGTTTCTCAGCTTTCGGCTTCTCTCCTATACACTAGCTGCACCGCTTCTGCGGGCCAGCAGCCGGCTGACGTTGCCGCCGCCGCCGCTGGTGCTGCTCGGTAGCAAAGTGCAGTTGTACAGCATAAACGCTAAAATAGAATGGCACGCACATCAAACAAAATTACAAAACCGCGTCGGCGAGCGCGCGCGAACGACCGAACGCTCCGGGCTCCACCAAACTCGAGGCTCCCAAGCGTGCGAGAAGAGTTCTTGCGGTTCGACCGCCGCTTTAGGGCCTCAAAGGGCCGACCCCTGCGCTCCGACACCCAACGCGTACCTTTTTTTTTCTTCGGACATCTCATTCTCTTCGTTTATGAGGCTATGTAAATTATACTCGCTTCACGATGAGAAAGACTAATGGGTTTTTGGCCAATCTCAAGTCGAGAGATAATACGTCATTTTTTGCGGAAAAAAATTAAAAATATTTGCAATATACATTTAAATATTTGTGAATTTTTCTTTTTTGGATACGATAAAATATAAAATTGTTTTTGGGTGCACTTAGTCAGATTTGGCGGAAATAGATCGACGTATTTAACCCAACAAGGCTCACTTCCGTCGGTGGTTATAAATTCCGAGAAAACATTTCGGTAATCTTCATCTCTGAAGATGAGTCGAAGAATAATGAATCACCAACAAAAGGGGACTTCTCGGAAACGCATTATTAATCGCGGTTCCTCGAATCTTATTCTAATAGCGATAAAAATACAATAGACCAGCATCAGCTTCGGGATTCGCTGAGGAATAGAAATTCAAACAATACCGCAACCCCCTTGCGATGTCCATTCTGAAAACTTTACATATCTCCACTCGTCTATTTTTCCTTTGATCTCCACTGTCTTCCTTCAAAGTTCCGCAATGCCAGAGGCAATTTTTTTTTCACCGAAAAACCGAGACCCAGAGCGAGAAGATACGATGCGAAATTATTACGATATTTACAGCTTTCACGATTTCAAGTGCGTCCGTACAAACATTCGGAGAGAGAAAGAGGTTCGATAAAAAAAAAACGTCAACAACATTCGTCAAGCACGGAAGACATCAAGCGCGCGTGTGTGTGCTTTCCGTTTGGCAAGTGAAACAACCTCGAGTGTACACATCGCGTTTCCACGCGTCTCGGGAGATTTAACGAGAGGTGGACGAACTACCCCGCGGACGAAGTCGCGTTGCGCTTGCGGCGAACACGCGTGTGCAACAGGTGTTTTGTGTTTCGTGTGTTTGCGTTAAACGGCATCGCGGAGAGCCCGCGTAGCCGCCGCGAGTGCGGCGGGGCCTGACTGAGCGGCCGTGGCAGCAGCAGCAGCAGCGGCGAGCGTTACGTCGATCATTCGTCGGATTCCGCAGTGCGCGAAAGTGCCGAGCAAACGAAAGGAGGCGAGAGAAGGATAATCGGCCGTTGCCGCGGATTGACTCGGCTAGAGAGAGAGAGAGAGAAGCGAAAAGCTCGGTGATCGTAAATACTCGTTCTCGCGCGAGATGCTATGGGCTCGCGCACGATCGACTCGCCGAGTACCCGGGGGGACATAAACCCAGAGGAAATTAGTGGACCGTAAAAGCTTCGATGTGTCAACAAACAAACAAATGATTAAACCCAGGTATATCGGGTACGTGAATATAATCGTTACAGGGACTAGCGAAACTGCTGACAGCTATACGAATCACCTTGCCGAAAGTTCTCAAATCGTTGTTGTTGTTTTTTTAAATACTTTTTCTTAAAGAAGACAGCGAGGGATTTCCCGAGAGAATTTTATCGGCGACGCCGACGCGAGAAAAGAAGAGGATTTGGCAACGGGAGGAGTTGAGAGATTTTAATCGACTATCTCGCAACGAACAATACGAACGGGCTACGTCCTGAGCGATATTAAGCCATGATTTGAGTGGCTTCCCTCCGCCACTTATCGCCCGACGGAAAATTTAACCGGCAGTGCCAAAACGCGGCAAAACGACGAAATTTCTCTCCCCCGTCCGGCGCGTGGCTGCCTCCTCTGCGGTTATATCCTCGACTCGTTCCTGGCAGAGCGGTGCATACTATAAGCGATCGCCCCGACGACGACGACGACGACGACCAAGCAGCGAGGATGACTAAGCCCGTCGGATTCGTCGTCGCGGTAGCAGCTCGACGCGTCGTTGTCGCCTCTAGGAAGCCGTGCCACTACGACGAGAGGGCCAAGTGTTATCTGCTCGACAGTAGTCGTGACAACTCGTAGTATCGGACCGGTGCCGGCTTCCGACGGCCACAGCGCGATTAAACCCCCGCACATCAAGCCGAAGAACGACCTCAACCCCGGCCGGTTGTCCACCGAGAACGCGCAGGAATTCGTACCGAAAGAATAATGTGCACGGCGCGGATGTTGAAAGGGTCTGGTGAAAAATCTCGTCGGGGACCCGGCGACCCGGGCAGAATAATCACCAAAAGAAAGATTATTCATTTAGGGTTGACGTAGAAGCGGGAAGGAAGATAAGAAAAAGAAACTGACTGGTGACGAATGTATTCTTGGTCTAAACGGGGAACGTGAATTTGGTGAGGGTGCGCGATGATCGACGCGTGAACGGAGCGAAAACGGAGAGACAACGATTTGGGAAGGAGGAAAAAAAAACGAGGAGGACGAGTGAGACGACGCGCGAGCACGTCGCAAGATGTTGGACATATTTCGCGGCCTCAAGAGCCTGATTAAAATCTCGCATATACACATCGACACTGCCGTATTTCGACTTCACTACAGTCTGACTGTGATCCTGCTGGTGGCGTTCTCGTTGATCGTCACGACGCGACAGTACGTCGGAAATCCGATCGACTGCATACACAGCAAGGATCTTCCGGAGGACGTGCTCAATACTTACTGCTGGATACACAGCACGTACACGATCACCGCTGCTTACAAGAAAAAAGAGGGATCGGAGGTTCCCTTTCCCGGTATCGATAATTCCAAGTTGCATCCGGAGAGCGAGAGGAAGGAGTACAGGTACTATCAGTGGGTCTGCTTCATGCTGTTCTTGCAGGTAATTTCAGATGTCAGTTTTGTGTGATGTCGCGGCATGACGATTTTTTTAAAATGACTTCGTGAACAACCATTGTTGTCGATTTATTCGGCCGCCGATTGGTCGTTGGGAAACCGGCAGTTCTTTGTTTAATATCGCGAAATTTGGCGCTTTGCCAAAAAAAAAATTGATTTTTGCGTTTTTCTCATCGAATTTTCTGTCTTTCGAGCAAGCAATGGAGTTTTTTTTAAATCACCGGGAATTTGCCATCAGAAAGGGTCTTTAAACTTTGCGAAACCGAAATTTTTGTCGATCGGAAATTTCTAGTAATGAGATTAAAAGCACACTCGATTTTTCTATCCGCCAGTACAATCGACTCTCCCGAGCAAGCATAAAGATCGTTTCAGAGATATTTAACAGGGTGAGTGTTTCAAAGTGGATTTATCTTTCGCTACACCCACACGTCTCCGCGCTCATTCTATGCCCCCCCGAGCCGACATGTTACAAGCTTCTCGTACGGATAAACACGCGGGGGATCACGGACGCGCAGCGGTTCTCGTCTCGGCGTTGCGTTTCGTGCGCTCACGCGCTCGTGTTTCGCTTTTCTTTCGTCGGAAGAGCAGGATGCGTCGTCTCCACTTTGGCACTTGTGTTGCGCGCTGTTAGCTCGGTTTATGTGGAGCAAAAAGTGCTTCGCGAGATAAGTTAAGAGAAAACGAAACAAAATTACTCGAACAAATAATCGTCGAGAAATCGTGTTGCTTAGATTAAATTCAGCTCACTTATCACTTTTCTCGCTGCAACGAAGACGACGATCAATGAGCAATAAAAAAACGTCTCGTTCTTACAGCGATAAATGCGATTATCGGCTCACTCGACTGTGTTCGAGCAGACATTCAATCGCGCGCTCATGGAATTATGCGTTATACGTGCGTGCATGAAAGAAGAGGTGCGATGGGGGTTGCTCGCGGCGCGCCTGGTGTGAGTACGTCTGCCTCGGTTTCCTATGCTCGCGCGGCTCGGCTTTGGCGTATATATAACGGGAGCTGCCCTACTTACATCGAACTTAGACTACACTCGGCGCCTTGTTCAAGACCTGGTATAATTCGCCGCGACTCTGCAGGCGATATTGCCAGGCAACTTTTCATCTCTCAACATTGCCACGACCACCGTTTCAATCCCATTGTGCGGGGCATCCACTGTGAATTTTCCGCGAAATTCGACGAGCGTCCTCGATTCGATTCTCCCCGCGAATTAGCTGGAATCGATTATAAATATCCGAGTCTTTCGATTGAGAGCGAACGACATATTTATTTATTTTGAGAAACGATTGAAAAAATGAGCATATTTTTTGAGAGATAAAGTCACTGGATTGTCTATGGTCAAACGTTACCTCATTATTGTCCATAACTCCATGGCATCTATAGCGTTGATTCTGTTTGGCGGGTTTGCGGCAGCGGTATAAACGACGAGCCGAGCAACTTACTTCCCTGCTTACAAAGGCTTATATCTAGTTCATTGCCAAGAAGGAAACCCTAAGCACATTAACTTGAAGCTTTCGCGTATAGTAGCGATACGTGCGCCGAGGGTCGTGGACGTTCGACGCTGGGAAGTAGCGCGGGTTGGAGGGGAGGGGGTTGCACTGGCACCTTCTGAGACGTTCTGCCTTGAGGCTGCTGACCACCGAACAAGGTTCAAAATTTCCGCTAGTCTCCCAATATCAATGACATCGCCCAAGCGAAATACAAGCGAATGAATGAAAAACCCGTTTGCGAAAGAGACACGATTTTTTTTCTTTTACTAACATACACTTAAAAATAAGACACGTGCTAAAATGAATACGCGAAAAATTATGCTTCCGTTGCACAAAGACGCGGCTTGGGGGGTACTAAAATAAAAACCGTTATTTATGTGTTCGTTTATGACGGGTACGAAGGGGTTGAGTGAGATATAGTGTCGGAGCGGTGGAGTTAATCGGTCGAGGTCGTAATATAAGGTCTCCCCGGAATTATACGAGCTCGCGGAGACACCGGCGACCGGCAACCAGTAGCATCAGAAGTGGAGGAACCGAGAGAAGCGTATAGAGGGACGATGTGTGCCTAACTATAGTTTGACAATGACCCGGATGCCTTGCCTCGGGGTTGAGACCAAGTGTAGCATGACTCGGAGTCTTCTTCCCTGCGCAACGTCGATCCTTATTCTCGTTGTCTCTCTCTCTCTCTCCCTCTTCATCCGCACCTAAGTGCGATTCACTCCTATATCTGTCCATAATTTTCTTACAGTCTTTTTGCAACGTGTTCATTACCTCCTCGTAGCTCGACGTCTTTCGCCGGGCGAACTTTGGTCAATGGGCCTCGGGCCAAAGGCCAGCCAAGGAACCCGCAGCCACTAATAAGCGTGCCGATGACGAGCAAATGTCTTATCTTGCCAGACACTCAGCCTCATCGAGATCTTCGCCTTCCCGATTGAAATTAATATGAATTACGACGGCCGCGCTGTACCGTTCGTCGATTTCATTTATCGAGGCTGCGGGCAACGCGAGTCAGCAGTTTCGGAATTAGCTGTTATCTCGGCCTTATTGATTCACAACAACTGTGACAGAAGCGATTCACTCTAATTTCTAAGGGCTCCCGATGCTGCCGCGGAATATAGAACTATTATATTAATATTTAATAAACGTCGGAACTTTGGTGGCTTTGCGGCGCGCTTTACGCGGAAAGAAGATTCCACATCGTGCGGTGATGGTCAGTCGCTCGCGTTCGCACCTATTGACCTGACAAGAGGCAAGTAAGAAAAGAGCGAGACTCCGGTAAAGATAATATGAGTTATGTGTTCGGGGCGCCTTGGCCGAGGCCAAGGGATGCCCCTCAAGTCCGATCAGTCTTCTAGCGGCTCGCTGCTGTGCCCCACGTGTGTCTCCCTATCGTCTTGAACTCGGTTTCGTCTTGTCAAACGAAAATTGTCGTTTTACACGCCTGTCTCGTTTGTGCGAAATAAAAAAATAAAATAAAAAAAATTAACATTCGTGCGGATGAATGCAAGAAGCTCTTTCCAGCCGAGGGATGATCGAAGGAGTTGGGTGAAAAAGTGCTTGAGGTGTTTCTCGGTGTGATGTCATCGGAGGTGAAAATTGATGCGCGCTCGAAGACGTCGTCGAGACCCACGTGGGGCATGGACAACGTTACAGCCGACGGGTCCGGCTCTTGAATAACATATTATTCCCTTAATTCAATATCACCGGTTTACGCAACGAATATTTCGTTGCGATATGCGAGCCGCGCGAGTGAACATGTTGATTCTAACGTCGAATAAGGAGTGGTCGGAATATTCGATGAGGCCGAAGCCGAGCTCGTGGTCATCGAGATCGATAAACCGTCTGACACCTTGAGAAAGAAAAGTTAATCCATCGTGCGCTCAGCTTCGGGGGGTGGGTTTGGAAGAGAAAGCAGCCGAGGAATCGTCGTGAAAATGCCAATAATGCTGAAAATGATCGACATCTTCGGCTCCATAAGATCCCTGTTCAAGGTTCAGCGGGCGTCGGAGGACTCGTTCATATTTCGTCTTCACTATCGGCTTACGGTCGCGCTCCTGCTCGCCGGATGTCTCACTCTCGCGTGCAAAAGCATATCGGGCTCGCCGATTCATTGCGAGAGCTCGGGGGCCGTCGACAAGGTCGTGCTCGAGACCTTCTGCTGGCTTCACACGACCTACAGCATAATACACGCGTTCAACATGACGATAGGACAGGCGGTGCCGTATCCGGGCGTTACGAACAGCAAGACCGAGATGCACGGTCACGGCTATCATCCCCTTGTCAAGCAGCACAAGTATTACCAGTGGGTTATCTTCGCGTTGCTGCTCCAAGTAAGAACCACACGCGCTTGGATCTTTAATTGATAGCTCTTGAGCGTTATTCGATAAATATGCAGAAAGTAGAACAAAAAACAGAAATAAAAAAATCTGCAGCTCGACAATTGGGAGGCGAGTCCGACGAACGTTCGCGAGATCCGCGATGAGATATGAACTTCTTATTGAAATCCCACGACCCACGCAACCGCGAATCTAATATCTATGCACGCCTCCCGTTCCTCGGAACTCGTTACGATCGTTTCTTTGCCTCGTTTATCAGCGCTCGGTCTCCGCTCATAAGCAAAATCTCTCAGGGTTCGCGTATAAAAGTAATCGAACGGCGGGGTGAGGGGGGGGGGGGGGAAGGAGAGGTTCGAGGCTCGGAATCGTGGGACGAGCCGCAATCAACGGGCGTCGCTTGTGCGCGTCGTATTCGTCGTCGAATCTCTCGTATGTGCGTTGATTATAAATGCTGCTCCGCTCACGTGGCCTCCCGAGATTACTCACCCGCAGGAACGCGCGAATTGTTGCTGGCCGCTGGCGCACTCTCCAGCAGCAGCAGCAGCAGCAGCCCCGGGGCTATATAACCTGCATTGCATTCACAGGGTGGTAGCTGCGCTTTGTAAAGTGTCCCAGGCCTCCTATATACGTATATAACTTACGCTCGTATATTTCTGTGTATCTATGCAAAGTTCTCGAGAATATAGCGGCGCGGTGCGTTTTCGGATGCGCCAGGAGCGATATTTCGCGTGTTTCTGTGCCGCCACGCGCCTCAGGAGATGCAGCTATGCTTGCACAGAGAGCTTCGAAGATGCTCTGCGCTGGCTGCACGCCAGCAAACTTACCGGCAAAAACTATTCCCGCGTTAAGCGAGCAGCCCGAATGTGTGAGAGAGAGACCCGAAGAGCCGAGAAGAACGCGCCTTGTGCTCGATAGGTTCGTTGACACGGATCCGAAAATTCCCCACTCGCGCGCAGTGTGCGAATAAACGTGTTCTTGGGACCCGAGGTTGCTCCCTATAGAGAACAAGCGACGTGGTATACGGGGACCACCTCATCTCGGTATCCTCCTCTCCCTCTTCCCCCCTTCGCCGTACCGCGCGGCTCCTTCCGTCCATTGTCTCTCGGAGCTCCGCCAGGGTAGTAAACGTTGGTCTTGTGATCCTTCTTGATCGTCGTGCACTGTTCAACGAAGCCCCTGCTGCTCCGCTTGGTTCACTGGAAACCCCATAGAATTCCCGCGAGGGACACGAGCCGGACGATATTGTCAACGCGTTGCATTGTATCAGCTGTTTTACTGAAATTACATCGGGAATTATGAATATTAATATCGTCGACAACAGAGACATTGTCATTCGATCGTTGGAGGTCTTTGAAACGAACGACCGAAATAAACACGTAAAACGAAATGATCTTCGGCTTTACGCTTTGTCAATGAAAAAACGATCAAATACCCTTTTCGATTACTCAGCGCGGGTATCGTCAGTACGAATTTTCCACGGCGCGTCAATTCCATTATTCGAACCGGTGAATTAAATCGCCCGGGTGTCTGTGAAAAAGATTAGGCGTAAGCTCTTTAGCGCTCCGGAGCGACGCTACCGGAGAGCGCGAATGAGTGCCTAACCGTGTCTGGATAATTAACGAGCGCGTCAGTCTTCTCTCTCATCTGGAATTCGCCAGAAGCTCGCCGACGCCATTATATACGCGTTCCCGCCGCTCGCGTCTGCCTCTCGAGCCGGGAGAGATCGCAGACTGCGAGTATCATCATAGAGGGGGATGAAAGAGGAAGGACGGTATAACTTTCGAGATATCGAAGTAATTAACGCGGGTATATAGCTTGTCTGCTGCTGCTGCTGCTGCTGCTGCTTCTTCTGCGCTGACTCGAGGAATCCGAACGCGTACGAGGACAACGTCCGCTCGCAATTTTCGCTCTTCACTCGCCCCGCGAACATTCCGAACGGGGGTTGAAACGAGATAGCGACAAACGCGTATCTTCCAACTTTCCGCGACTGGTCCTCGCTTTCGACTCGCGCGCGTCAGCCTCTTATATCTCGAAAATCTCGGCTCGCGTATGGCCTCAAGGACAAGCCGACAGGTGGCGGACGTTACCACTGCAGTCGCGCGGAGACCAAACAGTCGCATCGTTCCGCGCGTACAATGTATAAATTACAAGGCGTGCGTCTGATCCGCGCATGCGCGCGTCTCCGCCCGATGTTAAGCAAGCAAGCAAGCGGCCCGCTGGGAAATAATCTTTGCAATTTTACAGGCGCCGCCGTTAAAACGAAAATTATATTTCCCAGGTGGAATTCGGGCGTCGCGCGCGAGAATGCGCGTGGAATACCTCGCGCGGTCTACGTGGGCCGAGAGTGGGTTAACAATAGGACAGGATCATCGAACAAAGTGCATCGGCGCCTCTTGTTTTCAGCTGCTTCTCCGCGCGAGATACCCTCGGTGCACTTTTATATCCGCGCGACCTTCGACGCACAATGCAAGCGAGTGGAGATCGAGCGAGGCAGGTCTGATTGCCCGATAGTTTGGTCAGTGCCACCGGTCACTCGTTACTCCTCCGTTAAAACAAATATATAACGCAGTAAATTTTCTCGACGGCTCAGCGTGCGTCCCCCCCCCCCTGCGCCCCCTGCGCTTAACAGTGTACAAACATAATTTACGATTTCCTTTTGAAACGACTTAACGTATGGCGCGCATAAACGGAGAGGATGCACCGAATTCGTTCTAGACTCTCTCGCTCTCCTTGCTCGGCGCAATTTATCGCATCGATATATATTACAGAATATTATATTTTATTCAATGTCCAAGGCGAAGCTACTTTACGACTATCAGCTTTCCCGCGCGATGGACAGATTTAATTTAACTTGCGCCACGTTCTCGATGTTGCGTTCAAAAGTTTTGTGTTTTCTTTGCTCTTGCAGGCGATCCTATTTTACACACCGCGCTGGCTGTGGAAGGGCTGGGAGGGCGGAAAGATTCACGCTCTCATGATGGACCTCGATATCGGACTCTGCTCGGAGGTCGAGAAGAAGCAGAAGAAAAAAATGCTTCTCGATTATCTCTGGGAGAACCTGAGATTTCACAATTGGTGGGCGTACAGGTACTACATCTGCGAACTTCTCGCGCTGATGAACGTTATCGGTGAGTATATTCGTACCTTTGTGCGACCGTTTAATCGCTGCGGAAAAATACGTACTTTTATTAAAATTAATTTTCTAAAACGGACACAAATTTCGCTCAATGCACGGAGATTCGTAAGCGCGGTGAATGAACGATTCCCGAGAAAAATTGGCAAGGCGACAGCTGGCCTCGCATTAGTTTTCCGAAAACCGAGTAAAATCATTGAGAGTCTCGTATTCTATCCAACCTTCTCATTGACTTGACAAAATTTATCGTCTCTTCGTGGAAGCGAGATTATTCTAATAGAATATATTTTCGCCCGAGGCATAGGACGAACACTAATTTTAGAATGTAATTTTAAACATTGCAGGCCAGATGTTCCTGATGAACCGTTTCTTCGACGGTGCCTTTCTCACATTCGGCATCGACGTGCTGAGATTTCTCGAGTCCGATCAGGAGGATCGGGTCGATCCGATGATCTACGTGTTCCCGCGAATGACAAAGTGCACTTTTTATAAGTACGGCGTGAGCGGCGAGGTCGAGAGGCACGACGCCGTCTGCATACTTCCTCTCAACGTTGTCAACGAGAAGATCTACGTTTTTCTCTGGTTTTGGTTCCTCTTTCTCGGCGTACTCAGCCTCGTGACTGTATTGTACAGGGTAAGCGAACGAATAACTTTCTCCCATAAGACACGTCGAATAATCTGTTTCAAGTCTTATCATTTTTACAGATTGTCATTATTTTTTCGCCACGAACGAGGGTTTACCTGCTGAGGCTGAGGTTTCGCCTGGTGAGACGGGACGCGGTGGAGACGATAGTGCGCCGAAGCAAAGTCGGCGACTGGTTTCTCCTGTACATGCTGGGTGAAAATTTGGACACGGTGATTTACCGGGACGTGATGCACGACCTCGCGAACAAACTCGCCACGAGGCATCATCACAGCCTAACGGGAGTCAAGGGCGAGCTTCAGGAGGCCTGATTGAGGTTTGCTCAAATAAATATACCGTCGTGTGTGCACGCGATAATGTTATTGTACGCGCGAGTGTCTACGGGCGTTCTGCGATTAGAAGTAGAATGAGAGGTGGAATGGAAAACGGTGGCGCGGTCTGCTGGGATAATAGATGGATTGACTTTGGGAGACCTTGCGCCTGCGAATTTTCAACACAGCCATCGGTGGGCTGCAAACGAGAATTCTCAGGCTGTCTTGTGCACGGTGCGTAGGCAAACGATTGCGGTCCGGCTCGGTTTTCAAGACCTTAATATCGAGACGCGACTGTTTGAATATGGTGGGTGGTGAGCAAGCAAGCACAGAAGTCTCGGGTTTAGACCGACGGAGTAAGAGAGAAATCCGGGGGGATCGCGCGCAGTTACAACATCGTCTCGGGCCTATTTAGAGCACCCGTTGAATTCTGTCTTAAAATATTCACTCTATCGCGTACGATAGACAAGCGATACTATGCACAATATTAGCTCTCTCTTGCTCTCTCTTTATCCCTCTCTGTTTACTATTTAAGATGCGCGAACCGGTGGTTGGACTCTGAAGAGCCCTTGAAACTTTATTTCTAAAAATAAATCGTAATTTTTGTACGCCAGCGCGTTTTTACGGATCCCTCTTTTAAAAAGTTCATGAGTAACGGAAAGCATTGTTAGCAACCTATTCGAGCTGTGATTGGCTGGGACTCTCAGACCGAGTCTAAGTTCATTTGTCCTTGATATCTTTGACAGTTCTGTCAAATATCGTATTTTTTTTAAATCAACTAAAAAAGGGTTGTAACCAGTGTTTTCAGGGGTAGAATATGCGACTTGAGAACGATGGTATAGGTTAAAAGTCGATATTTTGAAAAAATAAATTTCTTGACCCCGATTTGGGCGGTTTTCGGCCCGGCGGTCAGATCTACGATTTCTGACAAGCAAAACGACAACTTTATTTATTTTATTTTTTCAAAAGTAACTGTTTTACCCTTTTAAAGCCTAGTTTTATTTATATAATCCCTATTAAAGCTGTAATTTCTTTCCTTTTTTTTTTGAGAAATTTTTTTTTTTTTGAGAAATGTATCCTTTTTTACTCTCGAACTATTAATGCTAAAGATATTTTGACGCTGAGGAGAAAGAATCCCTTGAAACACAGAATTAGCCGTCACGGGTGGCAAGCAAAATATTCGTTTGACAGAATGACACAAGTGTCGTGGTAAATAAAGAAACACATTGTGACAAATGGTGATAGCTGCCAGAACTAACTCGAACGTCAGAAAACTACTAGCAGTCGGACGAGCCAAGACAAGTCGGCCGCGAAATATAAGTAATCATCCGACAATGGAATGACGAATTCACTAAAGCGTTTTGTGTATTATTGCAGGTCCTGTGTCCTGTGTCTCCAGCGTTTACCCGGAGGATGCGATGACCCGAAAATCCGGTGACTGTCCGGAAGCTCGCCCAAAACAGCATTTCGCACGCTCAACGTTCGAAAGAATCGTGAGATCGGGTAGTGAAGAATCACGCGAATTTGGAATGAACCCAAAGGAACTGTGCCAAAAAAAAGAAAGAAGAGGGAAAAAAAATCGCGAAAACGTGGGCGGGCGTTACAGTATAAAGTGAATTAGCGTTTAGGGAGAAACTGGACACGTTTATGTTATTGCCCGGCGCAATAAACTCGTAACGTGCCGGAGCGTAACCGCCGTCGTGCTCCGCGTGCGACGGAGGGCATAGCCCGAACCGCGCGAGAATTGCATGCCAAAGAAATTCAAGTAGATTGATCTGCAAAAAGTGTCGAGGGAGTCATGTGTGGGAGGGGGAGGGGACGAGGCGTGCGTAATCACGTCAACTCCCGCCTCGCCGATTGCAATTTATATACTGCGGTTGAAAAATTCGTGAGAATTGTTCGAACCCAACGATAACATAGAAAACGATGCGGAACGTTGAGTTTCGATTAGGATGAGAACTCTAGTCTGCGAGACTCCGCGTCTCGATTGTAATTTTATTGAGATAAGCCAAAGGAATGTGCCGAAGATTAGTGTTTATTAATTAATTCGATAGTCTCTACAGGAGATGATAGAAATTAAAGATACAAGGCGACGAAGAAAGAACGAATAATCGATCGACGAGCTGCTGACTGGCGAAGGTCGATATTTATATCACTGCGAATTATTTTATTTTTTAAATATCTATATATAAATATATTACGATATCTTTGAATAGATAAATACACACGTGCGAATGGAAAAAAGACAACCAGGAAAAAAATATTATTGGGGCTTAGGTTGGCGACAGTTTACGATTATAATATATATTATCAATACATTTTTCTTTCTTTCCTGTTTTGTTTTTCTTTTTGTAATTGTTATGTGGTACGGAGGACCAAAGGTAACTAATTATTTTCTATCCACGATATATGTCACTCGCGCGACGTGCCATTGAATTATTGTTATTCATCGCGAGGATCCCAATGTGTTTGTACGAACGTTAATAAGTGCGTGTGAAATCGAGAATTCCGAAGCAACTGACCAACGAATCACTTGGTTTATCGTTTAAGACCTTAAGACCGGAGTGTATCGAAAATAAAGTGAAAAACTATGTCGGAACGTTGGATGTTGTATTATTCGGAATATATCTCACTCTGCATTACCGACCGAGCACAAAATCAAGGAAAGAAGGTAGCTCCGTCAATCCTGGTTGGTCCATAGGTCTCTCTCTCTCTCTTTCTCTCTTTCTCTCGTGCGTTCGAGGCGAATGAATGGAACGTGCGAAATATCGGTAACGAACGATGAATAAGCGCGTGCGCGCGATCGAGTGTCCGCCAGTGAGTAACTACATCGTTGAGCTGCCGCGCGCGGAGTATCGGGTATACATACGATCCCTGCGCTTCCTTTGCCTCCTGCGTACGGCTTACCCGTGCGTATTTCACGGTACAGCACATACCCGGCAGTACGCGCGCACTCACGCACCGACGCCTTCGCGCCGTATTCGGTGGCCGTGCGCAGCGGCGAACATTACGCCGAGAATCGTGAACCATCCCGGCGCTGCTTCTTGCACGTCCCTTACACCCGATGCCTCTGGAAGATGCCTCGCACCGGGTCTAACCGGTTGGCGTCATCGCCCTCTGGGCCCCGCGGAGAATCTTTGACGATCCGCTCGCCGCCGCCGCCGCCGCCGCACACTCCGGAATTACCGACCCCTTGCGCGTTTTGGCAAACCACTTTTTTCGGCCACGAGACTCGGGGCGAGTCTCGAGAAATTCTTTCGACGAGAGACGAGGCTTTCGTTGGGAGATTTTTCGCGGAAACGAGAGCGAGAGTCGGAATAATCGGTGCGCCGAGCGCTTTGAGCGACGGCACATTTGCCTCTCGTCCGAGATCGAAAGTGCAAATGAACTGGAACGTCGTATTTATGTTTTGGTTTTTATTTTTATTTTTTTTCATCGTTCGGATCACGTGGAAATACCAGACACTTCTTTTCGCGAGAAATTGCACACGCGTCGAGAATGCACGAGGCGAGTCGACGCGTTTCCGGCCTTTCGCGCTCTTCTCCAACGTGCGCACTCCCGGCGAAAGGAGGAAGAATTCGACAATGAAAAAAATGTTCACGTAAACGGAATACAAAGCTCTCTCTCTACCTTTTAGCGGTTGTGCTCGAACAAAGATATATTCCTGTACGCGGTGGGCTGCGAATTCTTAGATGTATATTTAGACGCGTGTAAGAATAAAAGGAAGGGGAGGATGAGGATGAGAAGGAGCAGGAGGAAGGCGAAGAAACAGGAAAGAAAAAAGAATTGAGAAGAGGGGAGATTGTGGTACGAAGAACCTTATGAGAATATCGTAATGCACGACCCTTGCACCGACCCTGACCTCGTTCCCCGACCTCACGCGGGGGCAGAGGAAGCTTATCGATCACCCTAAGACAGAGAGAGCGAGTGAGTGAACAAGGGAGCAAAAGAGAAAGAGAGAGATAGAACGAGCGAAGCATATAGAAGCGACCTGCGTACACGAAGAAGACCATATAAACGTACCATCCGCGGTTCTCGGCTTCTTCGCGCGAATTGCTCGCGCGCGAATGGATATGATACCACCACGCGTACGTTCGAATCGCCTCGAAGGTTTCGCTGCGCCTCTTGGCGCTTGCTGCTGCCTCAACCCACGCCGCTCGAGCTCGCGGCGACTCCGCGAGCATTGGCGTCGCTCGGAGTATGTATGCATATTTTCCGTGCACGTGCGCACACGTGAGAATGCATTATCCTTCCTCCGTCTCACTCGCAGGAATCTTCGGGTACGATCGACGCAGAGAAAAAAATTATTTAACCGTCGAAGGATTTCTATGAATTTTTTTAAGACTAAAAAAAATTATCATTCGTCACTCCGGATCTACAGGAGAACACAGCTCGAAACTTTGGACATTCGTAAAACGTCCCTCCAGTGGATGTACGAATTTTCGCAATCTCCCAAACTTTCGTCGAAGTTACATCGCGCGATTCGCCCGCGGCCGACGATCCCGAGACGACACTCGAATCGATGAACCGTACGATAATTAAGTCGCCGACTCGTCGGCACTTATCCCTCGAACCCGGAAGTCCCCGAAGATATTTGGCTCTGAACGCAGACCCGGCGAGATTCGCATATATATAGATATATACAGAAGTTTTACGGTTCACGTGCGACTGAGTGACTTCTATGCAACGCCCGGAGCACGAGCGCCCACCGACGCTTCTTCCTCTGTGTGTTCGCTCGAAACGTCGAACGCTAATTAATCCTGGCTTCGCACGACGCCCGCGCGGCGTCTGCTGCTGCTGCGACTGGAAAGCGCCGCGCGCGTGGAGAGAAGCCAGCAAGTTTGCGCGTTTTATATCGTCGTCTCGCCGCGCCGAGGCATATAAAACGAGGAGGAGGAGGAGGAGGAGGAGGAGGAGGAGGAGGAGGACGCGAGAGGGACGAGAGGATCGTACTTGGGCACAGCCGGTGCCCAAGAGCCCGGAGCTTCGTGAGCATTCGCGAACTTGCTCAACGCCGCGCGCGGCGCATCTTCGCTCTGTGTTCCCCGTTGTCCCGCGTCTCCCGACGGGAATGCGCACTTGGTGCACCTCGGGCGAGGTTCCAGGCGCCGCCAATGAGGTTACTGGCCGCGCGCTCGAGTTCGAATCCCTACATTACGCGCACGTACTTACGTATCGCGTACACACACGACATACGCTTATACCTGTGTACAGCGCTATGTACTATATATACGCAGTGTGCCACCGATAGCACATGCGAATCATTCTGCACGTATCGCGTGTATATCTGCTATCGATGCACGTAGGTGTGCGTGTATGATGTCCCTCAGGCGTTTTTGCCGTGGCTGCTCCTCGCAACGCCGAGAACCGAGTGGTGGGATGCATTGGCGAATGAATAGAGGCAAAAAGGAGCGAGAGATATTTCTCTCGTGGGTGTGGAGAAAACGCTAGGCTTCTTTACCGACCGACGGGAGATCGAGCGGTGGATTTAATCAATCGATGATACGAGGTTGATTAAATTGACAAAACGTGTCGATCGAGGACCCGATCTACGATTCGTTTTTCCGGAGCCGAGAGATCAAACGAGAAGCCGAATGTTAAGGGAGACCCGGAGGGGGATCTGGCCAGCACTTAATATGTGGTCCGCGTAGGACGACGAGTTGCACGCGCGGAGTCGTATAGCCCGCGCGCGAGGATCTTCGATCTCCCCTTGGAGCTTGCAGCTCGGTGTGCCGAGCGGCATTGTGGAACGAAGGAAACGGAGAAAGAGAAGAAGAGGGAGGGGGGAGAGGGGAGAAAGAGAGAACGAAGCGAAGAGAAGGTAACTGAGACAAGATTCATCCGGAAGATGCCACGGTATGGTATGTTGTATGGTATATATGGTACAGTATATATGGGAGCGTGTGCACGTTGAGGGAGTACGCGGCAGGAATACCAAACGAGGAAGGGTGCATGCTATCGTCGAAGCGAAGAGTCAAGGGACTCCGCAGTCTCTGACAGGAGTCTCGACCCTCTCTCTCTTATTCGTTTGCCTCTAAATCGGGTGCTTCTCATGCCGAGCGGCAAAGGGTGACCGACGAGCTCCTGTTACCGAACGATGAAGCAACGAATCTGTCCGCAAGGAAGTATGGAATGTCCAGGCGGACGATCACGCAGGGACGCTATATAAAATCTACCCGCGAGTCGCTGATGCTGCTGCACGAGTCTGCCCGACACGCGACGGATTCATTTATCAGTTTTTCCCTTCAAAGAACCTACCGCAGGTCACAGGAATGTGGAGGGTATTGAAACTACGGCAAAGAATCAGGGAATAATAATAATCACAAACATTTTAACGAATGACATATATTTGTTATAAACTCGGTATATAATTCTTCTTCGATTACACATGTCGTAAGATAAAGAATATGTTTCGTTTATGATCTAAACTAAAATTGCACGTCGAGAAACTACCATTCCGTAAAAATCGTAATGAGACGAGTAGACTATAGTTATAGTGAGGTTTCGCTGGTAGTCGGGCTGGTTTATGACACGGCTCGGTATACGAAAATGTCGAGAAATAAAAAGCGGTAGATTGCCTTCTCCTCCGGGGCTATACAGTGTACGATATACGACCTGGCTGGAGTAGCATCGCAGAAACGCAACAGCAGGTTGTCGTGGATCCTCAGGGGGAGCGTCGAGCATCCACTTCTCCTTCTCCTCTCTCGCTGCATTTATCGCTGCTGGCGTTCTCGCCGCTGGTACCGCCGAATCACCGGGAACGCGCGCTTTATACTCGCGCGCTCGCTGTGCTGTCACAGCTCCGGGGCCCACTGCTTTGCGGAGGTTTGCCGAAGCGCGCGACCCAAAAGGGCAGGAGCTGAAACAAAAAGGAGAAAGAAACAAAGGCAACATCAGCATCAGCAACAGACTCAGCATCTTCAACATTATAAGCATTATCAGCATCAGCAGCATTAGCAGCATCAGCAGCATCAGCAGCATCAGCAGCATCAGCAGCATCAACAGCATCAACAGCATCAGCAGCATCAGCAGCATCAACAGAGCCAGCAGCGTCAACAGCATCAGCAGCATCAGCAGCATCAGCAGCATCAGTTGCATCAGCAGCATCAGCAGCATCAGCAGCATCAGCAGCATCAGCAGCATCAGCAGCATCAGCAGCATCAGCAGCATCAGCAGCATCAGCAGCATCAGCAGCATTAGCAGCATCACCAACATCAGCAGCATCAGCAGCATTAGCAGCATCAGCAGCATCAACAGCATCAACAGCATCAGCGGTATCAGCAGTGCCAGCATTAGCAGAAGCAACAGCAGCATGAGCTGCTGCAGCGGCAGCAGCCTCAGCAGCAGGATCAGCAACAGCAGCAGTAATACCGTAGGCACTATCCTTCGTCGTTGTCCTCGTCGCGATATTTCTCGCTCTTTTGCTGCTGCTGCTGCTGGTCCCTCGCTGCTGCAGCTTCGCTGTAGCTAGCAGTACGAGGCTGCCTCGCTCCTTTCCTCCTCTCTCCCATGTCCGGCTTCGTCTGACCGTAAATGGCGAGCAGAAGGCCTTGGGGCGCCCACGCCCTCGCGCCCCTTGCTCTTGCTCGTAACATCCCACCCCCCCCCCCCCCCCCCGTCCCCCATCTTTTCTATCTCTCCTCTTCTTCTCTCTTTCCTTCTCACTCCTCTCGTCCCTCTGCCTTACCTTCACTTATTATCTTTCACGTTATTCGACTTTATCCTTATTTATCCGATTTTATTCCCGTATTCTTTCCAACTCTTTCTCTGAGGTTGTTAGGCGAGAAGTTCATCGAGAATGATATTTCTGCGCTCGCCCACCGTTAATTCCAGAGACAAAAGAAAGCGCGTTAATTATCCATGCGTGTTACTCCCACGCAAAGTTGCCTTCGAGATGGAGAGGATTACGGGCACAATACGTCATCGAGGACGTTGAGAAAATAGTGTGTTTTGAGAGAGGTCAATAACGATGAGCGTTTTGCGCACTGCGGGTCTGAACGATTGTGGCGGGCAAAGATATTTTGGTTTTCGATAGTTATAAGCGTGTAACGAATAGCGTAGTAACAAAAGGGGAATGTTACTTTAGTAAATTCCCGCCGCGTTTTCGAGCGTCGTCGTCGTCGAATTGCTCCTCTTTCGTCCGGCTCCTTTGCCCTCTTCCCGCGCCTCTGTCTTCATCCCCGGGACCGGCGTCCCGGCTGCCGCAGACCGAATTTTTGTCGAGCTCGCTCCGTGGTCTCACGCGCGCATCTCCGGGAATAAGAGAGACGCGCGCGCCGCGAGAGGAGATCGCGGAGTGTCGCTCCGAGGCAAAGGCACCGCGCGCGCCTTGCTAGATAGGGAGAAGGAGGTAATGAGCCGCGGGAAAAGAACGACGGCGATGCCGCGCGTCGTGAAGTTTGGCCAAGTATCGCGAGAGGATCAAGAGAATTCACTCTGAACAAAATTCTATTTCATTCCTCGGATGCACATCGATATCTCGAGGCTCCCAACAATTTCGCCAAAAACTCGCGTTCATACGGAAAAAAAACATCTCGATGCTACTTGCCCGTTTATTTTTCCACTGCACTAGAAAAAAAGAAAAAAAAAATTTCCTAAGTAGTCCTAAAAAAGAAATAAAAATCCCCGAATCAATTATGAAATTAGACAGAGCCAATTTACCGCCGATGATTGATGGGCGATAAACGAGACAACAATCGGATCCGATGCAACAGCTCCCGACGCTGATTCTCCAAAAGTAAAAGTCCTTATTCACTCCGAGCCGCTCGCACGCCGCACGCTCGATCGTACTTTCACCGATTCATTTTGAATGATGGGCAAGTAATTCGTAGCTCAGTTTCGACTGCCAGATTGATTAAAAATCAGGTAGCGAAGAAAATACTAGCGCGTCTAATGCGCGTAGTCTATTCACAAAGATAGCAGCGTAGCGCTCAATGCGCGTATATATATATATACCGCGTCGGTTATGCCGAGCACATGACGAGGTGGGGATCAGCGTTTCAACCTGGAGACTGCAGATAGAGCTGGCCGCAGGTAAGAGCGGAGTCGGGGAGCCCGTTGAAGCCGCGGATCGGTCCCCGCTCGGCAGTCTCGATCGTTTCCCCGTACCTGCGACACCTGTTCGTTAGCCTGCCTCAGGTACGTTGAGCCTACCCGCTCTCTCCCCGCTCTATTTTCCCCTCGCGCAAGTCAGCGAGGTTAAACATTAACGCGCCTCTACAAACCGCTTTATCGACGTTGCCGGCGACGTTTTCGACCGGGAGGAAAAGACAGCCGACGATATTGCGCGTCGATCGATCGTTCAGTGGCGTTGACACAACTGTACAAAGTTCGACGAAACAGTATTGCAATTTTTCACGAGCGGATTTACGATTCTACGTGAGGATGTAGTAACACGACGAAATAAAAAAAAAAAAAAACGAAAAAAAGTTGCTCAGGCTTGATACGACGCTGCGAATGCGAGAAAACGCGAGACCCGCGATTCCGCTGTTGTGAGAGAGTTTCGCGGCTATCACACCGAGAGCCCGTAAACCCGAGCGCGACCCGTAACGGAACTCTCCGCGTGCACTCGTCTCGGGGATCGCGAAAATTTCAGCGAAAAACCGTTCGTTTGCGTCGTAAAAAGTGCGTTTGTTCGACGACAAAACGAGGTTTGTTGATATTTCATTGTAAGGCTCGAGGAGCTGCGAGGCTGGGTGTGCGCTACGAGGCTTCCGGTGAGTTTGTTTGACTCCGCGACACTCGCGGTACGCTGTCATTTTGTATAATTAGCCGAGACAAACCGCGGCTGTTGCATCGGACAAATGTGGCACAAGGATATATTACGCTTGGTCGTTGATAAAACGTCGCGAACATCGCTATACGCGATGACAGTGTGAACAACACTTTTGACACTGGAGTAGCTTGCTGCAAAAATGTAACGAATAAGTCATCATTCGTTGAGGGTGAAGAATTCCCTTTGAGACTGACGATTGTCGGGTTTCTTTTTAAATTGGAGAGCGGTTAACCGCACGATTTGCGTGACGACTGAATCTTTTCGGCCTCGGAGAAATGCGCTGTGCGAGCAGAGAAGCTGTCAGACACCGACGATAAAGATGACAATTGTCAGTGTGTAGCAAAACCTCCGTCTTCGCTGCTGTACCGTTTCTCAGAGTTCTCTGATGTCACCGATCTTTTAACCTCAGCGGTCTCTCCTGTCCTGACGTCCGCAGTGTCAGCTCTCGAGTGGCATACACGCTCGTCGCGAATGCGGCGTGACTCTCGCCGCCAATACCTGTATTCAACTTTCCAAAGCGAAGCGATGATTTATCGTTCGCCGGGTCTTCGTTGTCTTTCCGCTATTATCGGTGTGTATTAATATATTTATCGTCAGAGTGTCATCCACGGAATGAGAAACGCCGTATGCTTGCGGTTCTTCCTGCTGCCTCTTCTCCACCTCCCACATTGTCTTATCATTGTTATTATACCCCGAATGAGCCGTAACGTCCGTATCGTTAGAAATAAACAGTGGAGGGATCCGTTATGGAATATAAATTGCAACGCGAATTCCGCACCGTCGTTTTACGAAAGCTTCGCGTGCGTTTTTTGTTTCCATCAACAGTTTTCTAACCGGCGGCCAGGCGGTATATAATAACAGCGAGAAAGTGCGGTGAGCAGAAGTGCGCGATGGAAATACCCATCGTCTAGCTACTCCACCGAATTAAACGTAATAACTCGTAATTACACGATAGACAAAGACGCGGTGGAGATTTCACGATGAGAAACACGAATAACTATCGAAGTCTTCGCGATGGACGCAATACCTGCGATGGGAATTCTCGACGGAGTCACGAATGCCTACGCTTGAATATTACCTGTTGACAATTCCATTCGTGAATCGAAGGAGGCGGTGTTTACGTGTGGGATTGGCCGCGAGCAGCGAGCGAAAGTGCGTCCTCAAAATCGAGGACAGGTGAGCCGAAAAGAAGCGATGAATGAAGGAATTACAATGATTTTTAATTAACAAACAATTGACACTGTGTAGCTTTCGCGAATCAAAAGGCAGTTCCATAAAAGTAGCATAATTCACTTTGTTTATATCCACCGCATTGACAACAGGGACGACGAGTTTCTTCGTGATCGGATGATATTATTCAAATCAGCTATGATTTCTTGAATTTCTATGACTGTGGGTGTTTTCATCTGGCAAGTGTGCCTGTACCACTCGTCGAAGTCACTGATGCTGAAGCTTTGATCACTCTTCAGACGCCACTCCCCGCGATCTTCACCTCTGCGTCAAGTATACCAAACGATCCATAGATCCCGTTCGATATTCCAGCATCGCACCACGCGAATTCCTTGGCTACGATACGGAAAATTCCCTCTCACTTCAACTTGGCTCTCCAGACACGACTCAATGGGATTGTTTTTATTACCAATTTTGGTCTTGCCGAGACAAAGCGTAAGTCATCTCAACCTTGTCCTGCTTCCATAAACTCTCCGCGATGTTGCAACCGCGATGAAATAATTTATTCAATTTCAATCTGGAAGATTCATAAATCTCATTATTTTCGAACATTGAAATTAAAAAAAAAAACACATTAAAAGATTTGTCATCCTATCGGTGGGTCTTAGTCACCACGCTAAATTATGCAATATGGCTCCGAGAAAACCACCGCCCTGGCAGTGGTCGAGTCATCGTAATTTTCAGCTTAACCAAGATGCAGTCTTTCTCGAAAGTCGTCGAAGCGTTAGCTCATCGGCGGCTTTTCTAGGAACGTATCACGAGCCCCGATGATTTCTACTATACGAGAAGAGCCATTTGCAGCGGTTGCTTCTTTGCAGATTTAATATTCGCGCGGTTCGAACTGGCGCTAATCCCGCTTTTGGGTAGAGCGTGCGACAAGCGGTGCGCGATTTGCCGTCTGTCGGTCTATGTGAGGGAATGGCAGCGGGGGGGAGGGAGGGGGGAGGGGGGTAGGCTCCTTTTTCAGGCTCCGTCTGCACGCAATCGCATTTCTCTCAGCTAGAAAATCCGAGAATTTCTCGGACTCGCTCGCTATCCTGCGGTCCTGGTTTGCCCCGAGTTTCTGCGTATCTACGTCGCCGAGACTCCGGGGGAACCGGTCCTGCCGCGCGCACGGACGCTGAGTGCGCCGCGCGAGAGTGTCCTGTCGATTTAACGCTCGTGCGGTCTCTCGCCGCGCCCGCCATGTTGGTTCTCGCGTCCGGCGATGACGTCAGTGGTGTACGGGGCCTCGCTCGATCCGTTCTCCTCTCGGAACTCGCTCGAATCCGCGCGCGCGCGCGCCGTCCTAATAAAATACGCCTTCGCGAAACCGGCCGTCACTGTCACGCGAATAAAATCACCGCGAGAGTCACTCCGGTATTACCCCATATGGATGCCATTTCCTCGATCGCATTTGATAGCCAATACCGAACCAACGGTTGCTCGAGTCACGAGCGAGAAATTTTGCTTCCAGCAAAAATGACCTTTCACAAAATATTGCATTGAAAATGAATAGGAAAATTGCGCGCAAAATAACTGAAATGCGCATCGTCATTTCAATGTCTCGGTCGCAATTAATCTCCCCATTACCAACGAACAGCAGATACCCAAAACGACTCAAGCTCCTGCTAATCGCGAGGGCGTGCGCGAACGACAAAATGTGTCGAGAACAAAAGTGCAGTTGAGCATGGAGAATGCGTATGCGTGGTGCGGCAGTCAGCAGCGCCGAGAACTGCCGAGTGAAAACAATCGAACGTGAGTGTTTTCGAGCGTACACAAGGCGAGTCGCGCGGCGCTCGAACGAAACGCGAGGCACCGTCGTGGGGTACCCACACCGCGCGAGTTTCGTGCCACGCGCACACACACACACGCGGACTCCGAGCCGGCGAGTGCACGAACACGTCGTCAAGTTGGGCGGTATACACGGACGTCCTCGACACGCTCTGCGAGAACGCAATTACGTGTACGGGAGAGTTGCCACTAATACTATAATACACGCGGTACACGCTGCATCGTTCCTCGCGGCGGCGGCGGCGTTGGTGTCGGTGCTCTTGCGGCGTGCGGTACATTATACGACGCGTAGAGCGAATGTCCTGTCCTGAATGTGAGCGCCGGAGCAACACACACATATATACATATACACACAGACACACATATAGACCGTCCGTGCGTCTGCATTCGAGCGTGTGTAATACACTTCGCGACGATACGCAGTGGATACCATAAGTGCGGCCGGTGCGGTGTGTATAGGTGCGAGAGCCGAGAGCAGCCAGTGAAAGTCAAGTTGTGCCGCCGCCGCGCGGCGTTTGCGCAACGAGATCGACGCGCGCGCGGCCAGCTCTCCGACCGCGTTGTCTCTCTACACTTCGCCTTTTATAACGAGGGTCCACGCTCGCGCGTCGCTCTCGACTTTAAAGGCTCGTGCGCGTGGGCTCCGAACTCGCCGACAACGCACGCTCGCGCGATCTCGTCGAAGCGACGCGTCGACGATGTTTCGTCTGAATTTCCGTCGCCAAATCCCCCCCCCCCTTCCCTCCGTTCTCAAGTCGTCTCACACACTGCGAAACGCAAACGACGAGGAGAGACGATTTCACGGCTGGACAAACCAGTCCGTAGAAAGGTGAATTTTTAATGAGAGGAAAAAAAATACTATATCGATGATGGAGAAACAAATTTAGAAAGCTGATCTCGTGTTTATTTTTATTTTTTATTTTTTGTAGACGTCTGATGTA
Organism: Itoplectis maculator; assembly: GCA_964034905.1. Lineage (NCBI taxonomy): Eukaryota > Metazoa > Arthropoda > Insecta > Hymenoptera > Ichneumonidae > Itoplectis > Itoplectis maculator. The sequence goes on from OZ035861.1 coordinate 3,092,280, forward strand.
TATTAGGGGTTTTTATTAGGGATTTGGAGGCTATGGAGCGGGATTTGAAAATAAAATAAGAATGCGAACAAAGGGGTAATTTATGGAGGAGTTGGCTTAGGTGCGATAAGCTGAATTAGTGCAGAGTAGAGATAGTCGAGACCTCGACGTCGTGACCGAGAATTGACCGGCGTATATATTATAGCATTTACATATACACTGAGTGGTATATAAAGGGGCTTGTGTTGTTATACATATACGCGAGGACGTGGAGAGTTTGAGTCATAGCGAGATACCAAGTAGTTTGCTTATTACTTATCTTCTATTCCCACGACACAGTAATGGCACCTAAAACAATGAGTACCCCGGAGTTTCCGCTATTATTGTTTCTCGTCCATCTCGCTTTTAGAGAAATTATAATGCGAGCTCGAAAGTACCACGTCCAAGTAGTAGAGAAATACCAGTTCCACCGGCTTTATGCATGGGTTGCTCTTCGCTCGGGTTGAAGACGCGGTGCAGCATTGTTCGTCGACGATCGCGCGGTCCGTCTAAACGCCTTTTACTTACATGATGAAAGGTCAACGAATATTTTTTTCATGTGATCTTAAAAACCACGAGGTCGCGTGAAATTATGTAAAAAATAAAATAAACAACAGCAGATAATCTTAGGACAATCCTCGAGACGATATCTGCTGCAGTCGAGCAAATGCCATTGCCGGCGTCATTGAAAATCCTCGCCCAGACACTTTCACAATCGCTGAGGCATGGTCATTAACTAGGACATCCCCACTGCCTCCTGTATAACCCGGCGCTTCTCGCAACTCGAAGGGCGGAGCACCGGCAACGTTCTGCGTGCCGATCCGCGCGTTGCATATATTGCATATATCCCAGCGTGCATTTGTAAACGCCGATGATCGCGCGAGCGTGGTACGTACATCCCGCCGCGCGCGCGCGTCCGTTGCTTTTACTCTCGACTGCAAAACTCTCTCGTCTCGTCTGGCCGACGAGCGGTCATCGGTGTGCCAGTACAGCTCTCGGTCGTTTCCAAACGAAAAAGAAAGGGACTCTCGATGCGTCTCGTCGGTGCATCGTGCATCAACGGCGCGGCTGCACGGAAATGCGTGCATACGCTCGCGCGCATGCGTACGAAAGCGATCTCTCGCGCGCATGGGGCGCCTCTCTTCGCCGACGATTGTACCCCGCGCGGCGGCTCCTCTCAGCAGCCCAGCGCGCGGATAGTCCACTCGCGTGGACTTCCCCCATCGGCAAAACCCATTCGCCATTACTCGCGCGCGTGTACCGGGAATGTAAGTACATCTGCGGTGCTGTGTACGCACCGGGAATGAGTAATGGGCAATGAAACTCTGAGAGGAATTCGAAGAGGCGCGAGCGGGCTCTGCGCACGTCTCGGGACCAGCGCCCCGGCAAAAGGCCCGGTAAGAATGAGCGAGAGAGAATGGGGAATGAGAGAAAGAGGAATCGCGGGAGGAGGGATGAGAGAAGCTGAGAATGAAAAACTGGGAAGGTACGTACTGAGGACTGAGGACGGGCGTGCCCGTCATAGGCCTCCCGGTATATACACGTACTGCGTTGCCGCTGCGCCGCTGCTATCCGTATGCTTTACCAAGCAGCGAAGACGGTGAACACTCGCGGGCCGCGAATATATAGCAGTACTTCGCGTACTGACGTCCGGCGCGTTTCACGCGCGCACTCTCCGAGGATTCTCGTAAACCATTCGTTCGATTATTCCTTCTCGCTATATCGGCGTGCACACGGAGATAAATTGCATTCTTACCGCCTCGCCGCGTCTTTTATTTTATTCGACAGTTTTTTTCATCGAGAAATATTTAATAGTTAAGTATTTTTTATTTAGATTTTTCGATATTTGTGTTTTTTTTTGCGTATAAAACGATATTTGATTTCGCAAACTTTAAAAATCCGATTAAAAAAATTACGAGGAGAAAAACGCAAAAAACGTCTCATTCATAGTATATCTCACCCACCTTCTCGAACAGTTGTAAAGCATTGTCTCGATTATTCTCGGCTTGTGCCACATAGATAAATTCCAGGTGCGAACGAAAAAAAACAATCTTTAAATAAATTCAATACTCGTTCTCGAGATTTAATCGTAACACGCTTCGCCGGTTCGGTCGGCGGATCTGGTTTTACGAAAAGTCAATGCACAAACAGTCGAGGGTCCGGGCGCCAATGGACAACCATGGCGAGCTAGCACAAGTGAGTGTGAAAGGGAGTGTCCCCAGCGGGTACTTATGTCACAATCCTGTTCTCCGAACTCGCAAACTCTCGGCCGTGTTACTCATGTATATACCGACCGGTAGCGACGACGCGCTGCGTATCATTGCACGAATACGTAATACACATGGTCGCTCGTCGCGAGAAGTCCTATGAGCTGTATAAGTTGGTATAACCCGACGAAGAGACGAGTCGTATATAAACCCATTCGTACGCCCATCTCGTCTCCCGTCGCAGAGACTGATGAATAGGAAATTGGTTGCACGGATTTTACTTAACATTCTGTCGCGGACGCTTTGCGGAAAACGGTTCGCTTTTAATTATCGCACGACACTCGCCAACGTCTCGTGTACGCCACAAACGGACATGGATTATACAGACACACATAGATACTCTGTACTATATATATAAGGGAAGACGAGGTGCGTCCCTACGTAATTTCCTTCTGTTCATCGGTGCGCGTGCGTCAAACGTGGTGTAAGTAGAAACGACCGCGCGCATAGTTGCACGCGGTACAATACATGTACTACACATGTAGTAGCGTATGCATGGTACACAGTAGCCGGCACCGCGTTATTCCTGCCGACGAAGCCCGCTAACGAGGCGATCGTAATTGGCAACCGCGAGCAGCGCGCGAGCTCAACGCGAGGAACTATTTTGTGAAATCACTATTCCGGAATCTTTATCGCTTGCCCGAAATACAGCGAACGTACCGAACGACAAGGATCACGAATGTGCATCTCTCCACTGAAAAAAATCAGTAGTTGTGGCTACCAATCATTGGTGGCATCTACCAAAAAATTGGTTGCAGTTACTAAAATATTGGTAGCTCTGACCAACGATTGGTAATCACAACTATTAATTTTTCTCAGTGTCGATTTTCCGAGACGGAAGTGTCGTATTTTTTTTATTTTTTTTATTTTTTTATTTAGCTGGCCTGACCCTTTTCACGTGTCTGGAACACAAAAGCTAGATACGCTCTTCGTGTGTAAAAATATCACTGTACGCAGTTTGTCTAGTCGCGCACCGTAAGACCGGAAATGACGAAGGCCGTGCGGCTCGGCATCGGCGACAGCGGCACACGGGTCATGTTTTACATCGGCAAAGCCATAGCCAAGAGCCGGACGACCGGTAGAGGACGAGCGTTCTCTCGCGTGCGTCGCGCACTTCGCGGCGATTACTCATCTAATCGCGTATAGCTCCGAGAAAAAAAAGACGTGGGCGTGATTCGTCGGGGCAAAAACCCGAAATTGTCCGTGAGGCTCTCTCCGCAGTTCGAATCGTGACGAAACGTCCGGTAGACGGCATCGATCACCGCGTCCATACGAGTATATTTTTTCGAAACTTATCTCCGCCTCTGTATTTGCATGTCACTTATGCCTAACTCGCAAGGACGGCCGCTTCGTGCGCTACAAATGATTAATTATTCGTGTCTGCATTATCCTTTCACAGAGCAACTCGCGCGGGCGCGCGATGCGGCTTAAGTAGCGACAGCAGCAGCAGCAAAAGGCTGGACCGAAGGACGTGTGTGTCAGGACAAAATATACTTCGCCCCGGAACAAAGGTGTGTATTTATTTAATTGCTCAAAGTAAACACGATTGCAGCGGAGAGTTCAGATGATATTGTCGAAGGTAAAAAAAGAAGAGGAGACCCTAGGATGAGTTTTACAGACGTCTCGGTGGATCCCAGCGCGCAATGCTGGGATCTACAGTAATATCCAAGAGCGCTCGCTACCGTGTGCTATGGCCATGGCAGTGCTCTACGGTAACGGTGCTCTCTGGGCAACGAAGCATGCTCGGCGCACTCTCCGTGGGCCAGAGAGCACGAGGGTATACAGGGAGTAAGAAAAATCGCTTCCTCAGAAACTTTACTGGCCATCTCTCGGTGCGCTACCCGCGGGCTCGACGCTCGCGGTGGATCCACTCTATATACCATCGAGACTCTTCCTGTTGTTGTTCCTCTCGGAGCACCATCGAAATTCCTCGTCCACGATGATTATATCGAGTGATTCGCGTTGCCGCTCCCGATGCACCGGTGGAATTTCGCAATTTGCATTAATCATTTACGAGCTACCTCGGCTTTGCTACGGACGTTCCACGTTCAACTGCAACGGTAATCGTGATCCGAATTATATATTTCCAACGTTCGGATGACCTTCGGTTGCCTCTTCCTCGCCTCTCGGTCTTCCTTCCTCGACGATAGTGCTGCTGTTGCTGCTGCGAGTTCGGGCCGTATGCATCCCGCGGCTAAGCGAATGAGAATCGTCCGAGCGCGTGATGAGAAGTGACTCTATGACGACGAGACGATCATCGACAACCTCCTCGACCGCCGAAGCGTGCACGGCATCGAATTTCTATCTCCAATCGACGGACCCCATGCCGCCTTCGCCATAGAGCGAGGATCTGCTCGCGTTTTTTTTTTCTTTTTTTTTCCTTTGAACTTCTACAGCGTGTAAACACGGTGGATGGGATGTCACGCTCGGTTATTAGATACTCCCGGCCCGACCGAGAATAAAGATGAGCCACCGAGTTCCTCGGCTCGCGCGCCGCGCTACGACAACTGTGGATTTCCGCGATATACCCAGTGGGCGAATTATTAAGCATCTGTTCGTGGAACAAAAATAATGCCGCGTTCTTATTACCGTACAGTCATTTTATACCAACGGATTCCGTTTTCAATTTGTTACCCGGGAAGACAGCTCAGTCAATCAGAATCTGCAAAGTATCGGCGCGCGGAAAAAAAATTAATGACTTTAAATAAGTGAAGTTACGAGTAAATATATAACGAGCAAACTTAGCCCGAGGTGGTTCTCAACAATTTAAGATTTATATTTGTTTTTCGCTCGCAACACCGAGCCCGAGCAGCTCCGGACTTTCATAATTTATCGTCGAGCAGTTCCACATAGACGAAGCGAACCGTAATTATAGTATCGCAAAGGGGTGCAAAAACTCCGTTGGCAAAGGTTGTGCCAGATACACAGCGAGTCCCGTGCAGCAGCAGCAGCAGCAGAGTCCTTCTAAATCGAGCGTTTCGACGTCCTTGCAACGCGCGTGTATCCACGGCCTCAACTACTCGCGCGCACGTGTTAAATTCACGCGCACACGTACCGTGGAAATTGCACGTTCCGTCGGTCGAGAGTGAAAGTCGAGAGCTCGAACTGGAATTCCATCCGGGACACAAGCCCCGGGAGTTATGACATTGAAGTTTTCCGATATGCCGGACTCCGGGTATATCGAACCGTATCGATTTTCCATCGGCGAACATAATCCGCGATATTCGTTGCACACCTGACGAAAATGCATCTCCGACTTTCTTCGATAATACGCACTGAACCCCCGACAGAGACAATATAAGGTCCGGAAATAAAATGTCCAGTTGGTTGCAAAACAATTTTTCCCGCGCAGTCAACGTCACTTCAACTTTTTCTGTGTCGAAAAATAAAATACAAATATGTTGGAAATCGTTGACGGAAATTTTGGTGGCATTGTTGCAGATGATGTGGGCTAGCCTGACGATCTTGCTCTGTGCGTTCGGACTCCGCGGGGTCCGGACGCAGAGCAATTACGCGTCGCAGGGAAACAGCATTGAGTATCAGCCGGGACTGCCGTCGAGCGCTCTGCTCAACGGCGTCGTCACCAAGCTGGATGGTATTCAGCCGATGATATATCTAAATCGCACAAGGGCCCATCTCAACTGCGGTCAGGGCAGCATGGTTATCGACCTCAGCTTCGACGAGCCGTTTTACGGCGTTGCCTACGCGGACTACGATCGCAACAGCGCGTGCATGGTCAAAGGACGAGGCGTTGACCACGCCACGCTTGAGTTGCCCCTGAAAGGTCTTGTATCGTGGTATCCTCTTGATCGTAACATCGATGATTTTTTTTACGATTTATATTAATTAAAAATTATCAACTGCAGGATGCGGCACGAAACAACAACCCCAGCGGGTGTTCACGAACAACATCGTGGTCCGATTTCATCCTGGCCTTGAGATGGACGGGGACGAGGTTATCACGATCGTGTGCAGGTATCCGCCTCCCATCACGCCACTGCCACCGCCGATACCACCGCCGGATGTTCAGGGCACAGAGTGAGTTTTCGGATTTCTCGCTATCGATAAAAATAGTGGTACAAATACGTATTATAATTTTAACTAGGAACAGTGACGCGCGCGATCGGATGCGTAGGACAAACCTCGCGAATTTCGGCGAAAAAAAATGTTCGATTTTACGAAGTTTTAAAACCCTATCCGATGGGAAATTTCCCGCTGATTCCAAAAACCACGGTTATTTGCCCGAGAAATGGAAAATTTGGGGAGAAATACGTAAAAATTGATTTTTCACTATTTTCGAATTTTAGCACTTCACTAAAATCCATGTCATTTTTTTTTTGGATGAATGGAATCTGAATTTACTTTTCGCATTCGAAAGATAACCCTTCAACCAAGTGAATGCCGCAAAGCGGAACGCGATATCTCGATTTTTCGATTTTTTGCAGATTTTTAAAGTTGACCCTCAACATTTTTGACAAACTGTTCGGCCAAACATTTTTTTTTTTCAAAATCAACTAAAAAAGGGTTGTAACCAGTATTTTCAGGGGTAGAATATGCGACTTGAGAACGATGGTATAGGTTAAAAGTCGATATTTTGAAAAAATAAATTTCGTGGCCCGATTTGGGCGGTTTTCGGCCCGGCGGCCAGATCTACGATTTCTGACAAACTGTTCGGCCAAACATTTTTTTTTTTTCAAAATGAACGAAAAAAGGGTTGTAACCAGTGTTTTCAGGGGTAGAATATGCGACTTGAGAACGATGGTATAGGTTAAAAGTCGATATTTTGAAAAAATAAATTTCGTGACCCCGATTTGGGCGGTTTTCGGCCAGGCGGCCAGATCTACGATTTCTGACAAGCAAAACGACAAATTTCTAAACTGAACAAGGGTTTTTCAGTTGCGATTAACCCTTTTACAACTTTAAAAGAGCGCAGCAGCGCAAAAGTATCCTAGTATAAGATAAATAATGCTATTATCATTTTGCCACAGTCGAATCCGCGTGGATCCAGTCTCGGAGCAGCCACTCACGGGTTTTCCGATACTAGTGGCGATCTGCGCCCTTCTGTTCATGGCGCTGCTGTTGCTCGGTCTCGGATGCTCGTATCTCTGCCTGAAGCGACGCAACGTCCGCGTTATTCATCGTCAACCCTTCGGAAGTGGTACCGGCTCGGAGATAACGAAACTCTCAGGGTCCTCGCTGGGCAACATATCCATGTTCGAGGGACTCAAGATACCGCGAGCCCACGCGTTGCTGCACGGGACGCCATCATCGTCGGGCAGCGAGGCTAATTTGGTGATCGACCACTCGGACACCCTGCCGAGCGACTATCCCAGCGAGAGTCACTCAGAAGTCGGCATAGAGGTAAACTTTTCTTATTCTCCTAACATACTTAACACACAGTCTCGCAGCTCTGTCGACGCTTGAACTCCGAAGTGACGATTCACTCGATGACACGTAACATCTCCTCCTCCACTCCTAGCGACGAGAGCCCCAAACCTGAAATTTACCCGTAACACACTCTTGAAAAATGATTGCAGGTCGACGAGGTGAGATCACTGCCGGTGTCCTCGGCCGGTTCGTACGACAACAAAGCGTTCCTGCATCACCAGACGCTGACGCAACAGGTCGACGTGCGCGCCTCGAGTTCCATCTACTCAGAAACAACAGCAGACGTCGAAACTTCGGCGATGACATCTGCAAGCGCCTCGCGAATCTCGGTACCACGACATCCGGTGGCGATACCGATAGAGCCCAAGTTCGACGTTCAGATGCGCGTAAAGCGAGCACCGCCGCCGCCGCCGAGTCCGCTACCCTCCGAGTCCGACGCCAGCATCGCTCTGGAGCGTAATTTGACGACGATACTGGAGCAGCGCGAGGAATCGATCGCGCGATCGATGGAGAGTCCGGTGCCGCGAATGACGACGTTCTCATACGTTCCAGAGCTTCACGGACCACCTAGCGGCGCGATTTCCCGACAGCAGACGCCGCCGGTTTACTCAAGAATACTGCGCAAGCAGGCGGAACGCGAGACCGTCGAGACGACATCGGTCGCCCCGGCGTCCATTCATCGGCCGCGATCTCTGACCTCGCTCGCCGAATACGCCGAATACGCCGAGACTCGCACCATGACCGAGGTCACCGACTCCTCTCACGCCAAGCACCGCGTGGCGAACCTTCTCGCGCCGACGCCGCCACCGCCGCCGCCGATCGCGCCGACGTCTTACGCCGCGACGCAGCATCGCCAGGAAATCGAGCGCGAGCTTCACGCGGAGCCGCTCGTCGAACCAGTCGTCGCGACCCGTCGCCCGGAGATCACGACCCACGAGGTCGACGACGTGTTCCTGCGAACCGTCACCGAGAAAAAGACGATCGAGGACATCGAGCGTCATCGACGACAAGTGACGGAGTATCGCGCGCGACCGAAACCACCGCCGCCGGATCCCAAGTGGGACGTCACCATTCGCAACTATCCGACCGAGGAGCTGCCGCCGCCGCCGCCCGAGTGGGAGAACTTCTCGGACGTCAGCTCGGCGTCGAATCTCACGATAACGAACGAGCCGATAATGCACAGACCGAGCTTCATGGACACCGCCGACGCGACGATACATCCGACTTACAACGCGCGCGCGGAAATTCCGTCGAGGCGAGTGTTGCCCGGTGACGACGGCGACGGCGCTGGATCCGAGGGATCGCGATCTGGAAATAATTTCTATACACTGGCTCGGGTGCTGGAGCCTCAGTACGCAGCTGAGCTGACGGACGACGAGAGACGTCGATGGCGCGAGATCATCACGAGCGAGAGCACGCTGAGGACACTGCTGACGGAGGCAGTGGTGAAGGAGGACTACGAACTGATACGCAAGGACGCGAGGTACACGACCCTCTTCCCGGCGACCAAGTGGGACGTCATCATCAGGATTCTCAGCCCGCCGCCGGGATCCACGTCGTCGTCGTCTCATTGGAAGGGCGGACAGCGTTACAAGCGCAGCAAGTCGTCCGAGTGGGACAGCAGGTCGAGGAGATCGTCGTTGCCGACGCTCTATGAATATGAGAGCGACGGTGGCAGTACTCTCAGGACTCAGGATCATCTGCGTCAGGTGTCGGACGCGCAAGCGATGAAGAACGACAGCCACATGAGACGTCTGAGCTCGACCACGCGAGCCGGAAGCGAGACGGACTTGCGCTCGGTGTCCGAGATGACCCGAGACTTTGCGAGGGTCGAGCGCGATGATCTCACGAGTCTGAGTTCGTTTGAGGCGGACTCGATGGTAAGATCGCTCAGTCAGCCGAGCATTGGTAGATCGGCGTCGGAATTCGCCGAGCATTGGGGCGTTCCACGACGAACGTTGCCAACGTGGGGCAATGATGACGTCGAGCCGAGCTCGGCGGAAACGACGCCAGTCGCTGTCAGACGCGGCGACAGAGTCGAGGTTATGGCGAGCTTCGACTCGGGAACCCGACAAGGGCCGGCCGGGGTCTCGACGAGTTTTGCTAGATCCACGAGATACACCGAACGGGAGAGCGTCCGAGTGACCGACGGTCAGAGGTCGTCGTGGTTCAACGACGATTCCGAGCCCGAGATGCAAATTTGATGGGGGCAGAGAAACGAGGAAGGAAAATTGGTATCTCCGCGAAACGAGAATTCGAGGAACTCCTCTGGGTCGGGTTCCCGGTCTGCGATTGTCGTATCGAAAAGAATAAAATGAAAAAGCTACAGGCTTGCCGTACAATCGAATCGAATTTTCTATATACTGCGATACGAATACACGTAGAACAAAAAAAAAAAGAAACGTATTAGCACTGCGTACACTGCCGTACTAAAGTCTTATCGTATATTGCGACGAGAGAGAGAAGCAGGAATGAGAAATATATTGCATTGCTTAATCAAAAGACTAAGATTGCTCGAGCGTCGGGAATCGATAGCAGTCATAATTCAATCGTACTGCTTTATACTATACATAGTATACATAAATGCATGCAGATTGGAACGGAGATAATTGTTTTAGCGTAGCTTCAAAAACGTCTCCTCTGCGGCTCATTGAAATTTTCGTAATCGATGGCGTCGGGAGCTCTCGAGAAAAATGTAGCACGTCGCGAATCTCACGAGAATTCTGCGTGTCCGCTCTCTTTCTTTTTTAATCGTGCCAGACTTTCCACTTGCCACTCGCTCTCCTTGACGACCTTGCTCGACCCGTCCAATCGTCCTAGCTCTTTTTTTTCAATTAATCGTCGAGTCAGGCGTCGTTTTTTCATACTTTACAATCTCGCAGCGAGCGACGAGTGGGACTGTAGAGTTTGGCATCGCGAATCAATTCGTTCCCAGCGAATTATCAAGGGCGCGAAGAATAATTAATTTTTTTTTGTTACTCGGCTTCCTAACAACCTGAGATCGAAGTGCTCGATCTGACGTTAATTCCATCTGGCCGTCGACTGAGGAAAAAAAACGCAAGAGAAATAAACAATTGTAGAAAAAAGGTCGACGGATCAGCGATTCCCCCTCCTTGTCCCAAGCGCTAGTGATAATAGTTACGTAGGTGAAACAAAAAAAAAAGGTGCTGGGTCTACGCTTCACTTATAAAAATTACAAGTTACTTCGTAGAACTCAAGAAAGTTAATAAAAAGAGAAAAAAGAAATTGCAAAAAGATCTAAATGTATAGTCAAACGTGCGTACTACAAGGGTAAATTATAAATTCTGTCTTGTTTTTTTTTCTTTTCTTTTTTCTATGTTGAGACGACTCGATGTTACTCTCCGAGGATTCGCACGAGCGAGACGGGAGATGTTTGTAAAATTTCGTTGATCCTCTCATCACTAACGCAAGACGAGGAAAGGGCGCGGTCTTCGTACTTCACTCGTGTTCTCCTTCGTTCTCGCGCTTGCCAAGTTATCTTTCCTGCTGTGGCCTTTGCACACGAAAAACTTCTATATCCAACCGCATCGCGGTGTCCCTCGATCCCCGAGATACGTCAACAACTTTCTTGTTATACTATATACCAGTTAGTTTATAATACGAGCGAGGTGCTACTCTCACAACCCCTCCCCCCCCCCCCCTCACCGCCCCCGACTGTACATAATAAAACGAAAACGACATCGTATAACGCGCAAGGACGCGATATGCATGCAAAAAAAGAGAGGACACAGGAGAATCGTTCGCGTGGCGAGAATCCTATAATAGTATACGAATTATAACTTACGTGTTATTCGGATACTACACAGACACGTGACAATTTATTATGTGTATCCAACATTTCATCCTTGACAACTCGAGTGTGAGTTACTCGCCAGCCGCCAACCGGGAAATGTATATTCGATGTAACGAACGCTCTGTTTTATCACGGAATAAACGTAATCTGCGCTTCTACTAATTTCACTGGTTTTTTTTTTATGTCCCGCATTGGAGTTTTTGTCAAATGCGAACTAACTGCGACGCCGGTGGTTGAGGCGAAATTCTACGAATCATTCGGCGAAGTTTCGAATATCCGCGCGAATGTCGCAGTAATATTATGCTTGTTATTGAGTTTCAATATAGCATTACACAGCGAGAGGATTATGTTTGCAGGTTTCACTGTTGAAAATCCCGTGTGCCACCGCTCTCGACGAATACGTCTGCGGCGTAACAGTGTTAATGAACGTGTTAATTACAGCGTGGTGACGTCTTATCGCTCGCAGAAACAGCAACGTGTCACGTGACCCGTTTATAATTGAGGGTGAAACCTGTGCGTCAGACTCCGAGGGGCTGCAACAGTTTTCAGCGAATATCCGCGGCAATAGTGTGCGGTATATGTCATCGTAAATTCTATAGAAAATACGAATATCAGTTTCGAGGCTGCGCGTTGCAGCTGATGGCGAAGCTCGTTGCCGGGACAGCTCGGTGCATCCTCCTCTCGTCGTTGGATCCGTTCTTTGCGTTACGCAACTTCGAAGAATCGCATCGATCTCGCGGACCGAGTCAACTACGTATAAACATAAAAGTCCAACGGAGACCTTGTGCATCGGCCGTTGCGACTCACCCATCCCATCGTTTTCTTAGCGGCGGACGAAAAATACGCTATCCCGTTTTTCCCAGCTATCTCCGGGAGCTCTCGCAGACGTTACGAAAACAACTCCATTCGCAATTGATCCGACGGTCCGGCGCTCTACTCTACTACGTCGAAACGCTCTGGACCGTTTCGACGAGACTGCAGCGAGACGAGACATTGTAAAAAAAAATATATTCGGAAAAATATTCTGCAAATGAAATAGTTATATTTGATTGTTCTGCGAAATGGTGAAAAAAAGGTAAACATTTTTCAAACCAGAATCCAGAATCAGCTCGCTGCAACTGCAGAGATATCGCACCGCATATCGCCTGCAATTACTATAGACGTTGATATAATTGCCCCTCTCGCCGCTCTCGGAGGGCAGAGACTCCACAGTCTCGTTCTCTCTCTATCTTTCCCCTCGTGGATTTTCTGAAAACAAGCCACTATCGCTAAAGCGCCTCTGCTACCCTATCGGGACTTTAAACGCATGCGCTTTTGTATTCCCTCGCTTCTGGTTGTTCTCCCGGCTCAGCGGCAGCGGCAGCAGCAGCCGGCAGCAGCAGCCAGCAGGAGCATAACCAGCACCACCACCACCTCCACCACCACGACGAAGAGTTTCCACAGTTGTGCTCCATTTTCCTGTCACGATATTTCCGAACGTGTATCCATGCAATTTCATACATATACAAACACGTACATATACACACGTGCATACATGAAACTCACACTTTAACATACACAAACCCGTGTATAAATGTAAATACGTATGTACACTAAAATTAGTAGTGGTGCTCGCCGTGAAATCGAGCAGTCACGTGTTCGCCGGCGTCCACGGTTCGGATAAACTTGTGTCAGTGATACGTGGGACGCGCTGTCGGTGTGATACCGAAGCCACGAGGGCGCGACAGAGACCCGACGCGGAGAAGAGAGACATACGGAGTGGGAGGGAGGGTGAGAGAGAGCGAGACACGGCACACGAGGGGGTTAAAAGGTGGAGAGAGGAGTGTAGATCGTTAGAGAGATGGAAGAGAAGGCGCGAGTGTGCATAACAGTGGTACTACGCGGAGAGGGAAGGAGCGAAAGTAGAAAGGGGATGTGGAGAGCGAGCGAGAGCCAAGGTAAACGCACGAGTGGCGGTGGCGGCAGCGGCGGCGGCGGCGGCATCAGCGGCGGCAGCGGCAGCGGCGGAGGAAGCGCGAACGGGGTGGCTGCTGTCGTTGGTTAACGGGCCACCCTCGGTCTGCTCCGCTCTCGTGGTGGGGTTATTGTTGAGGATGGGTAGCACGCCGGTTGTACTCGTATAGGGTAGAGACACACCTGCATTCAGTGCGAGACTGGTACTCGAGAACATCTGTGGGCATCATCGTCTGAACCCACCGCCCGACACCTCCACCACCGACGGCGCGCCGCCAGTGTTTTCACGCCGATTGTTTCGCGGTGCCGACGCCAAACCGCCGCACAGTGCTTCGACTTCCCGTCGATTTCCCGAGCGCGGAAAATCAGAGCCGATTTACATCGCGGGCAAATTTTATCGCGGACGATCTACGCGAGACTATGGATCGTCGGGACCTCGAGGAATCGGGTATGGAAATGTTCGCGTGGGTACCGGGCAGTTATCGATACCGATACACCAGCTCGTCTACGCCTCGGGGACCGGATATCGAGCTGAAGTAGACGGTTTTCGATTTTTTTTTTTGCTTTTTTCGTGACGATCGAGAATCTTCAGAGTGCGGGTTTTATTCGGTGTAAGAGTTAATATTTCTGAGGGGAGACAAAGAGAGAGGGAGAGAAGGAGAGGGAAGTCGTTGTGGATGCTGTTATCAGTGGACACGTGAGGCAGGAATCGAAGGGGCAGCGACTACCTGTTAACCGGCGCAGGTGGCACAGAAGAGGATAACCGAGAACCGGGAGTGAAATTTCGTTTGAACTTTTCTCGACTAGATTGACGCGATGATCCCCAATTTTTTACTGTGAGACTTTCGGTGTTTTTTTTTTAATTTCTTATTTTTGTCCGAGAAATGCAGGCGTTTCACGCGATGAAATAATCTCATGGAGGAAGAAATCGAGGTGCCTTTCGGATAATCCGCGGGAATTGGAGCACAACGGGTTTAGCAGTGTCGTCACGTGAGTGAGCTCGAGAGCTACCGGGACATTCGGGAGGACACTTATATATATATATATCTCTATATAGAAACGTGTACAACCGGAGACAGTACGTTCGGTGCTATTGTGGTCGAAGAATTGAAGAATCCGGTGTGGGTTTTGTGCTTGTTCGCGAAGCGCGCCACCAACGAGAATGAGTTCGCTGAGAAGAACGGCGAATCAGTGCGCGCGGGAGAACGCGTCGTCTCGTCGCTGCGCTCTCGTTCCGGGCCCGACGACGAAGAGCGTGAAAAATCTTCTCTACAGCAGCGCAGGTCCTGGCTCGCCGCTCAGACACAGATCCAAGTACGAATTGCGGAGCATCAGCTTCGAGGGCAGCAAGGTTCTGCCGTGGACATCACGGTGAGCACGACGATTTGCTAATTTACATGCATACTGAGAAAAATCAGTAGTTGCGATTACCAATCATTGGTTCGATCTACCAAAATATTGGTTGCAGTTACTAAAATATTGGTAGCTCTGACCAACTATTGGTAATCACAACTATTAATTTTTTTCAGTGCACGTTTTTATTCCCACATTTTCACTCGGCAAATTCAATATCATATTCAGTGTTTACCGATGAGTTTCCTCGAGTTTCGTTACATCCGACGTCATCCGTATCCCCGTCACAAGTGATTTCGCGCGATGAAGCGTATAATTCAATCGCGAAATCCTTTAACACTTCGCGTGGTATAAGCGAGCAGTCGAGGGGGGTGAGGACGGATAGCGCGATCGTTGAGTGAGACGAAATGCAATTAAACTCGGGGACGATGGAGCGAGTGCCGATCGAATCCAATCGCAGCGAGAAGGACGGAGGATATATAGGAATTGCACGAGAGAATTGGCACAACCGCGGCGATGCAACAGCGGTCTCGAAGACGCGGGGCTGCATCGCCGGAAGCAGGAGTGGCACACGGAGTAGCTCGCGAGACGCGAGAGCGAGATGCCGGAGAGAGCGGTGTGATCGATTACTGTCACCCGAGGGCGTCTCAGGTGGCCCCGTATAACCGCACAGCGGTTAAAATATTCGCGGCTTCGCGACGCCTCGTTATAGAGGCAACTCGGGAACTTTGCCATGGCAAACTCGTAATCCGTGCGGCGTCCCTCGTCGATCGTCAGCATATTTGTGAAATCTCGATGAGCCAACTTATCCCCAACGTCTTAATAATTCACGTATATTCGAGCGATAAAACGCTGCGAAAAATCGTTTGCATTACATTTACACTGAAAAAAATTAATAGTTGTGATTACCAATCGTTGGTCAGAGCTACCAATATCTTAGTAACTGCAACCAATATTTTGGTAGATCAAACCAATGATTGGTAATGGCAACTACTAATTTTTCTCAGTGTATAAATATTGTTCCGGTATTTTGTTTATTTTTTTTCTATCAGCCTAATTGCCGTTGGTTATATATGCAAACGTGTGAGGAATTTTCAGTAGTACGCGGAAAGTCGTGGCGCGTTAACGCGAATGCAGTTGTCGTTTCTACGAAGACGGACGGGAAAAAGCCGAGACACTCTGTCTCGTTAGTAGCACGAGTCGACGTGCGGTCGGACGGGCGAGCGGTGGCGGCGACGGAGGCGGCGGTAAAGGCCGAGGGCCTCGCGTGCTCGCAGCACCAGGCGCCGTCACATCGCGAGACACACACAGCTCGATGCGTTTCACGAGAGAACGCGCGTTGCCTCGCGCGCGAGCCCCGCGCGCGCTGCTCGAGAGCTGATAAACACACGCGAAAGAGCATAACGCGTGGCGTGCGAAGGTGCAATCCGTCGGGCTTCGACGAGAAGCTCACCCCTCGGCGATTCTATTATCCGAAGGCCGATGCTCCGACCAACTGGCTTTTCACAAATTATCGTGAATAATTAAAAGCGAATTACAAAGTTAAAAAAACGCGGGAAAAAATCGTCGGTAAATTCGAGGAAGAGAAAACAAAATCACGTGGCTAGCGTGACGAGTCAGTTGCATAATTGATACAATCGAGTAAAAAAAAAGTATCTGAAGGGCCACGAATCACGTTGAAAGCCAACGAAGAAATGATCGGTACATTTTTAATCAACCGACAATGACCTAATTCATCGGACGCGTGCCGTTTCACCTTTGCACTGAGTACTTCAACGGCAGAGCGATATTACTATCTGCGAAGATACCAAAGAGATCCAAACAGAAAAACTTCCTAAAAACGCGAGCGTGGGTCGCAGGCTAATCCAATTAGCCGGCCTGTGTGTTCGATCTCGACGCGCATCAGCTCCAATCGCAAAATCCGCCACTTTTTTTTTCGCCGTCCCTCAATCAGTTTTGCCTTTAGCATCCGACGCCGGGACGATTACGTATGCGCATACACGCGAGCGGTTTAATTTCGGAAATTAAAGGTTAGCATCGCGAGGTCGCAACGAGTCCGCGATGAAGCCCAACGTCCGATACAAAAGCCGCACCGCCAGTCCGTAACGTTTCGTTTTTTTTTTTTTAATCTGCAAATGAAACGTCGGTACTGGTATACCGACTGTAATACCGAGAGTATCACTCCGTACGAAACGCGAGACAGTTAGTTATGGATGATCCAGGCATAGCTCGATCGCGTTCCACACTCGCCCCAGGGCTCTTTTATAATTAACCCTTTGGCCACGGAGTGTCGCACGGGAGGGGAGGGGGGTTGCTAGTGTCGACGGCGTTGGTCTCCTCGGTTAGCGGTCAGCGTCGAGTCCCAATGGGCGCATACACAGTCTTTTGTGTCGTGTGATCGATCTCGATCACGCTCGGCCGAGCGGAAGACTCGGGCTAGCAGCTACCTAGCGGGCCACCTAGCGCACCTACCCGTAGTCGATGTATACACACCCAGCTGCCTCTGCCGTCGACGCGGCTAACCTAGGTGAGGTAGGAGCCAAGGGGGGGGGGGGAGAGGGGAGGGTTCCCTCGTTTCTCTCGACTCGTCGCAGCCTCTGACGAACATTAATGCATAAGCGCAAGCACTGAAAAACTAAGAGAGTGACAGAGAGAGAGGGTGAGGCGGGAGGGGGGAATCCATCTATACGATGGGACGGGTCAGCATAGCGAAAATAAAAAATAAAAAATAAAAAGGTTGCGCGAGATGCTCTCTCGGCCGTTCTCCCCGCTGCGCTCGCCTCTCGGCCTCGCCTCGCTCTTTTCCTCGTTCCCGCTGCTGCTGCTTGTGCTTCTGCTGCTGTTGCTGCTGCTGCTCGGGCTGCACGGTAACTCAAGCGTTTCCGATGACTTTGTCACCGTTGGCTTGCTTGCGCTCCGGGCTTGAATATCTCGCGCCAGCGCGAGAATTGCGTCATCGCGATGGCCCGCATTCGAAAGTACGTATCGATTTTGCCGATGTAACACATACCAGTCTCGGAGAATCCGCGCGCTCGGTTCGCGGCAGCGGCTCGTTCGTTCGGTATAAAACCGTGTATATGCATGGTCAATATACCGAAGGGGGGGGGGGGGGGAATCCCGATGTTACGGCACGGCCTACGACGCGCTCTGCGAATAGAGCCTGTAGATTGCACATATATGTATATATAATACAGGTGTCAAATGCTGATACAGCGCCATATTACGCCTGGGCTTTTACGGGATTTTAACGTTTCCCCGCAAAACGTTCGCTGCACGCGCCGAGCGCGGTAAACGAACGATCTATCGGCGAGAGCCGCGTCGAAGAAATATCGGTGGGATAATAAAAAAAGGACGCGTTGCGTGAAACCGCGAAGCCGGCGGTGTGCGGTGCGCAGGCGGCCGGAAATTACGATATCGATACTGGGTCACGGCCTTCGATAAATAATGATAACACGCGCGGTTATTGTGTATGTACGAGTCGGCATATATATCTGTTCGTAAATTTATGCCGATCGGTGGGACTGCCGACGATATACTCGTCTGCTATTCACTCGGCTCACCAGTTGGCAATTTTTACGCGCGGACGGCCGCACAACGAGTCGCTAATAGACGTTCTAAGGCAAGTAGAATTGTCTGTATACAGATATGCAAAATAGCTTCGCGCTGCAACCGCGAAAAAGGAGGGGGCGCGACGATACAATAAGACGGTAAATGAGGCGAGTGCGAGAGATACCCGACCTCTTCGCAGGCTCTTAATGTCTTCTTTTGCTTCTTTTGAAATAATAGCGCCCCGAGAGAGGCGCAATGATTAAAGAAGCGTCGCGGAGTTACGGCCCGCGGGGGGGGGGGGGGGGGGGGGTGGCACGTCGGTACGCCGCACACCGAAGAGTCCCCGGAGTTTTCTGCGATTGCGTCGAGGCTGCAGCGCTGCCGTCGCCAGGAGTCGGGAAGAATTTATCACTGGGGGTGGAGGAAGAAATGAGCGAAAGCTCGGAGAGCGAAGAGGAGAGAGGGCGAAGAGAGGCGAGAATGTGGGCTAAAGACAAGAAAAATAGAAGAACGCTGAGAACAAAAAGCAAAAAAAAAAGAAATCGGAAACTGGTGAGAGAAGGTGAAGGAAGCGTTTGAAATAAAAGAGCCCGCACACTCCGTCGATCTTCCCGCGTCTTTCGCGTCTCGTTTCGCTCCTCGGTGAAAGGCCACCAGCTTCGTGTATACGTCACGCTACGTGTGTACGTTTCCATGTATCGGTGTATTTGTGTGTCAGTCGGTATGTGTGGGTCTGTATGCGCTTGCGAGAGAAAATGCTGAAACCCATCGCGCCCCCTTTTCCCGTCGCGGCCTTTACCGCTATCTCTGCGACGCCCGCCCGAGTCTCTCTCGTATCTGGGTTGGCAGCATCTCTCGGATAAGGAGAGCGCGCGCGCTCGGTATAATACGACGGGTCAGGGGTTCGACGCTCGGGATCTCTCTCCCACCGGTTACACGACGCGTCGCCGTGTGGCGCGCGACGGCAGCTTCTGCTGTCCGCCACTTCGGGGTGGATCGACCCTTCGTTGATGTCGTTGTTGTCGTCGTCGTCGCCGTCGTAGAAGTCGACTTGACCATCATCGGTGGCAGGCGCTATGCCATATACCAACACCGACAGTGCCGAGCAGCTCTATACAGGGGTGGATATAAATGGGTTGCGTCTCGTAAAACGTGCCCAGTTATTAACGTGTGCCACATCGCACACCTCTATACAACAAAGTCTCGCACTCACACACACGCAAACAGGAATGTTTTAGATCGTAAATTTTATGTTACAATGAGGCGTCGCTGTGTGCTATATATTGCGAGGAGCGTCGACGCACAATAACGACGGGCTATATATCATCCCCTCACGGGTCACCTGGCCGACAGAGGCGAACAGAGAGTTCGTCGGCGCGTCGATGACCGGCTGATTACAACGTTATAAAGTGAATGTTACAGATATTATACAGGCACGTTAGGGGGTTAGGGAAGTTAATTAATTTCCGGACTCGAGAGCTCTCTCGCGGAGCTTTATCCGCGTCCCTTTGGCCGCACGAACGGCGTCGTGTTGTGGTTCAACGAATCCGCGAATGGGGTAATTACCGAGCTAATGACTATTTCAGAAACTGAATTATCGATAAACTCAGGGCCGAGAGTAATTCGTGTTGTGAAATCCGGAATATATCGTTGGGTACACTGAGTCACATACGGTTATCACGTTCTATTATTTATCGCTGCAGCATAAACTCCATAATTTACCAGCATTCTCGCATTGCCGTGTTAATTTTTTTTGTTCATAGGAATGAGACTTGACCCGCGCCTGTGACATTTGCAGGTATCGGGGTGCATTGAACCCATTCGTCTTTTCAGTCGTTTCTCGCTGAAATTAACGACCAGCAATCGCAACTTCCTAACATACCCATAAGCAATTTCTTTCAGACATTACAGCACACATTTCGCCTCCCGAAGTTCCGGAGTATTACTGCTCTCACGCTACTCTTGGAATCCGCGGCGAAGTCCCTTGCACACACAATTCCCTCGTCGTCTGTGCGCGCAGGCGAAGCCCGCGTGTCTGTCTGTGCGTGAGTCCGCGAGCGGAAAGAGTGCGGAGTTCGTAAAGGGATGAAGGAGGAGGGAGAGGGTGCTCGTAGTATACGCGCGACGTCGCGGCGCCGCGACGCCCAAGACAGCAGCCAACCAGCCAACCAGTCAGCCAGCCGACCCGCCAGCCGCTGCTGTATACTTACTACATCGTTGATTCCTGCTGGTCCCAATCCTCGGCGCGCTTGTTTTTCCACAATCTGTGCAGACGGCGGCGGCTGCGCGCCGGGACACGGCGGAACGCAAACCGGCGTCCCGGTGCATCGCCATTCCAACATTTCTCCACAATACATACACGCACACGTTTTCGTGTACCGCATAGCTATATATGTATATGCGCATATTGTGGTATATACGTATGGGGTGCACACGTGTAACGAGGAATTACGTGTATATAGGTATAGATGGAGATACCATTGCTAATGCTGTGTATACCGACGCCGACGCGGCGAACCGCACCGTACACTCCTGGTGCGATACTGTAGATACCGTGGAGTACGGGAGAGTAGGGGAGAAATACACAGGGAGATGAAGAGAGAGAGAGAGAGAGTACGTACTCGGGTGTCGGGGGACGGCCAATAGCCCAGACTGTGCAGATATATGTATAGTAAAAAGTACTCGGCATGCGCTGCGTATATATATGTGTGTGTGTGTGTGAGTGTATAGATATCATATACGTATATATGTGGGCCAGGATGATTTATGCGTCGCGAGAACACTCGTTCCAACAGGCGTACTACGCGCACTTGCACCAACCTATACTTTATACGGCTGCACGTATATATACGGACATTATACGCGTCGGGATCGATTTTGCGGAATACGCGCCGCGTGTTTTACGAGGGCGAACCAGGACCACGGCCAATTTTGTCCAATGGCACAGTTCCACGTCTCCGCGCAACGCCTTCGAAACTCGGGAAGATTGCATTTTTCGACAGACGCGCAGCGAATATATCATGACGGTGATTTCTTTATAAATACTAGGAACAATGACGCGCGCTAGTAATTGCGTTTTTCTACTTCACTAAAATCAATGTATTTTTGTTGTCAAAAAAATAGACAATACGAGGAGAAAAATGGAAAGATAGATTTTTTTTGTGTAAAATTACGATAATATAGATTTGAGGGATTTCTCCTTAGCATTATTATTTCCACAATTACCCCAAGTTAGTGGTATAGTATTATTCGATCCAGCTACCAATTACTGGTACTCCGATTAATGACTGAGCCGCGCGACCTTCCTGCGACTGATGCACGTTTCGCAGTCTCAGCAGCGTTGGCAAGGTGATGTCGAAACGGGGTTAAGTACCCAACTGCGGAAGTAGCAAACAGTCAATATGATAGTTCCACATTTGCCTCTATCCGTCTCTCTCTCTCTTTCTTCTTCCCATACCCTTTTCGTCTTGAGAGTTCGAGCAATGCTCACTCGTTCCCGATACAGTCGAACACGTATATCATCGCTGCACAGTGTTGGACTGGCTAATAGGCGGGTATTCGTGTTCCACGTTCGAAGAAGACTCCTGGCCCCGTCGCAGTTCGACGATGCTCCATTCTCACAAGACTCGTCGACGACTCGAGTCGCGCGCTCCGGTTTCATATCCGGTTTCCTACACACAGTCGTTCGTTTCATGAGAACGTGTACGTCGTCCTACTCGAGTTATATATCCACCCGAGTCCGGGTTTCTCTCTTCATCCCTCGTCCTATCCGGCGACTCTTCGCTCCCCCGCGCGCGACGATCGTTGAAAGACTCGACGTCATGCTCGGGGGGTGAATCCCTCGGGCGTGAAAGCGTCGCTGAATTCAATGCAACTGATTAAGCCGCGATTTCTGCGAGATAATGATAATCGAAACGTGTCACGAATCCCAAAGTGCTGAGCCACACCGCGGCCCACACACAAGACTGTCGGGAAGCTTCCTCACTTGACGTCGCGCCCGCAGCATTCGGCGGCAGGAAGCGTTTTGACACTGCGGCGCAGCAGAGCGAACGTGTCGGATCTATACGGTCATTTCGCTCCGAGGGTTTCGGGGAACGTCCTACAAAAAATTCTCGAGAGGTTGCATCGAGAAATGCAGCATTGCAGCAAAGTTTCAGTCTGAAACGACAACCCCGAAAAATGTATGGTCGACCGAATGACTAACAATGTTGCGAGTACATCTAGAAAAAAATACACTCGGTGTCTCATCGAAAATTCTAATTGACATTTCTTTTTATAGACCAGCCTCTCATTACCGTCTTTATTCCACCCGATGCCCCCGCGACCCTTCAACGCTACGAGAAGTCTCGGTTTACGCGTACAAAGCTCTCGCGGCAAAAAAAAAAAAAAGCAACGCTGGCCCCGCGAATTCGCCTCGGCTGTCGCCACAGCGACGACTCGTGAAAGGGAGGAGAAAAACTGCCGCGCGCTCTTTCACCCCGTGGCTCGACTAATTACGATAATAATTAAGGGCGACGCGACGGTATTTAGTCCCGGCGCGCGGTGCTTTAGAATTCTCGAGGATCGGTGTGCTCGTGCAATTCCGCGAGGGGACGGAAACGTTTCCACCGTGTCCCCCCCTCCCAAGAGAGACGCGCGTTTTTACAGAAAAAAATCTTTGCGCAAAGAGCTGGCGGGAAATCCTCGCGCACGCAGCGTTGAACAGCCAGACGCGCGTCGCACGTTCCTGGCTGCCGCCGAGCGAAACTATAAGCCCCAGTCGATAAAGCCCTCGCTGTTTCGGTATATCTGGCGGCTCGCTGCTGGCCGGACTGCTGCGCGACTCTGCCGCGCGCGATCGGAGTGAAAGCGAGGCGCGAACGAACTTATCGGCCTCAGATATCCGGCATCGGGACGCCCTCGACGTCGACGCCGTGCACACGAATCCACAGATACGACCACGTACACGGGATCCCACACACGAAGTCGCTGCTGCTGGTTCGTTCGCTCTATCGCGATGAATAATGGCCGGCGATATCGCACCGAGCGCCTAGACCTGGTTACTATTCTCCAATCTATACACGCACTTCTGACACTGTCGTAGGAAACATATACACGTCTGTTCCAGCGGGTGACAAACTGGGAATAACAAACGCGGAAACGTCGATATACACCCCAGGGGGGCTTTTCGGTCTCCAACCAATGTCAACGATTTTCGTGTACACGGGCAATTATCGCGCCCCCGCTCGCACGTGATTATTTGCATAAGTAACTTGATGTTCCGTACACAAAAATCGGTCGCGTGTATAAATGTGTCAAATTTAATTTATATTCATTACAAATAAAAAAGCGCTTTTTCGTCGTTGGAAAAATATGTACTTAAGACGGTGGAAAAAAAAGATACGATATATTACATAAAACAAAGTATACTATACATTTTTAAAACGTACGAAAACGATGCTCAAATTTTTGCAGCCTACGCTGTTGCATTTAAAAAAAGTGAAGGAGCGCTGAATATGTCAGGCGTAAATTTAGCGGTGCTGTCTATTAGCATCTGTGTTATTGTACGAGGAGGATAAGATATATATGTTCAAGTACTGTGTAGTATTATGTGACATATACTGTTTCGTGCTCGCTCTAACTCTTCGCTTCTCTCCCTCTCTCTCTTGCTCTCCCGCGTCTCTCCGTCTCCTCGCCGCGCTCTCTCACTCTCTCTCGCTCGCTCCGTCTCACTTTCCCGCCCGCTTGCTCCCTTTCGCGCGCAATCGTTCTCGTCCGCCCGTTGATAATACGCACACGCTGCCTCAGTCGCGTGCCGCGCTTCTAACAGCCAACGTTGTGCCACGGCCGCGCAGCGTCGCGTCGCGTCTCGTCCCGCGTTCCGAAAACTCGCGCGATTTTTTTTTCCGTTTCCCCGTGCGGACGAAAAAAAAAAAATAAAAAAAATAAAAAATACAACTTTTCGACACTCACAGTGAAACATAAATTTTCGGGTAACAGCGGGTCGATAGGATCTCCGAGACTGCACGTTGAACCCAAGAGTAATAGTCGCGGACGCAAAGTCGAAAGATAAATCGGGTCTGCCGGGTAGTTTGTCGCGGTCTACCGCTGTCTCGGGGTACGACGGTGCGAAATCACTCTGGACAGAGGAGTGAGCGAGGAGACAGTCGGGAAGAGGCGTGCTCGAGAGATTTGTTTATTAAAGTACCGTACGCAGGCTCGATCAAAATAAGCATCGCACTGTTTGTCGAGTGATCACTGAAGGATCTCTGTGTATTCCTGTGGCTTTGTTATTATTTGCAAACGCGCGAAACCACGTTGCCAATGATAAATTCGTTTTTTATTTGAAAGTCGCGGGGATTTTTCCCCGCGACTCTCCCCAACTTTGCAAAAAAATGTATACGAATTAGCAATGGGTATTTTGGATCGACCTGTATATACACGTGTACACGAGATAAGTGTGAATAGTTCGGCAAACGTCTGCGCAATGTGTTGCCGTCTTGTAATATTATAATCCTCGCCGGGCTCAGCAGTATCGTTAGGCTGTTCGTCACGTTGCTCGCGTTTATAGCGGCTCACTGCGGATGATTCAATATACCAACAACACGCGGACGCTCAGATATATCTATACGAAATCATTGCGGCAAACTTCGATCATGCGGGATTAAAACAAAACATTTCAGAACCCCAAAATAACCATTCGAACAATCGACACGAATTTTAAAAAATCATCCATATGTATCATCTAATTTCCGTGCCTGCCAAAGTGCATATCCGACCCAAAGTTCACTTCACCTCAATAGCCTCCGCCTCCGCGAATCAGCGTAAAAATACCGGCGCAAAGAACAATGCGGCATCGTCGACGCGACGATGTTCCCGGGATATCTGGTCGACGGATCTACCCTACATAGCCGCTTGCTTGCTCGGTCCTCTCGAACGATTCCTTCGATTGGTTCTCATCGTTTCTGGAGAACGGAGGCGTCGCGCTCTCTCGGATCGCGGGGCCCTGTGGGCGTCCGAATAACCCAGTGCCCGTATAATCGTCTGGCAGTGCGCCTCTGGTACCAGGAGGGACGAGGGGTAAGGGCCCCTCCCCCCACCCCCCTTATCCTTCGGATGGAAGTGAAACGAGAGAAAGCACGGCATAAGCGCGCGTTGCGGTAGCATCGCGCAGCAGGAGAAACGAGAGAGAGCAGCGCCCGCGCGTCGCACCGCGAAAAAAAACGGGTTCGCCAAACGTGCGCCGGGCGGCGGGAATACGGGTCGCGCGTAGGTCGATACGGGCCGCGGGTTGGTTGGCGCGGTACCACTGCTACTGCACCGCACGTACGTATTGTAGGTGGCAGGAGTATAGAGGAGTTCGAGGGGGGCTATAGCGTACGTACGGACATGTATATGTATACACTATATACGATATGTATGTCTATATATACGTGTATGGGTATAGTGACCGCGCGCGCGGTTACTATACCGTACGATTAGGTATGTATATCGCCGTGCCGATGCACTCTGGTCGGGTGCGTCGGTGGCGCCGACGCCGACGCCGCGTCGACCGTCCGGCGCGCGGCGTCCGACCACCCCGAGCGACGTGCCCGAGGCGCGCGACGCACCGACTCCGCGCGTGCATCGCGCGCGCGTTTTCCTTCGAGCGGGCAAACGAGGAGCCTGTGCCCATTGTCTCTCCTGTTTAAGCAATCGCATATGCGACGTTTGCCCTTTTCTTCTGGCGTGTGAATAAAGGGTGGAAACATTTGCCCACTCGTCCCTCGTGTGCGATGCTTCTGGGGTTTGTTAACTGAGCAAATTGAATGGTTAAATAGATATATAGTTCTTCTTTTCGGCAGCTTCGTTCAATTTTCCCGAGGATTTAATTATTTCTCCGAACCCAAAGTAACTGCGCTTCGGCCTCTATATCACAGTCTATGGTCTACCGGTGGATCATCGAATCTATTTAATCCACTTGCCCCAGCATATTGGCAACTTCGCCGTGTCCATGCGACTCTCGCGCGAACTTTCCTACGGAGCCATTGAAGGGTCGTGGGTAACTCTGTTAGGCGAACTCGCGACACACTCGCCCACTTCCCAATCCATCGGGGCCAAACGACGTCCCATACACATTTTCACTATGACTCTTACGCACGTCAAAGGCAAACGTTGCGCGAAGTTTGAACAGTATATCCGCGTAACCGTGCGGTAACCGGCTTAACTCGAAACAAACGGTGCACTCGAAGCATACGTGAACTTGAATTACGCGAACCATGGATATTTTTTTTTCGCAACTCGCTCGGCGTTGGTAATTGAATTGTCGATGGATACGGATTACGCTGAGGCTTGTTTTTCGGCAGGTTGGGGGATTCGTCGCTCGTGTCGATGTCCGATCAGTCAACTCGTGTAACACGAGATACAATACATGTATACATAGTACGTAGTACATACCGAACACCGCCGGAATGGGATCGCGACGTCTTGAGATCGCGATACGCGCGTTACAGTTCGCGCCGGGTGGTTGTTAAGTGTACGTAGCCTCGCAGGCTCGCTGCTGGGGGGTTTCGCGTCGGGTCGGGGTTGCCGCTCAGTAGGGGTCGGAATCCCGAGGAGCGAGGAGCGACGATCCGTGCGCCGTGAAAAGGGATCGGATATACATCGCGTTCGCTCACTCTCGTCGCTTCTGTAACACGTTCACCGTGTGTTATACACATATATATATACGCGTGTATATATGTTTATATACACACAGCCATTATTGTAGTTATTTTAGTCTCCCTCTCCACCGCGAACTGCTCGCTCACTCCTCGCCTCTAGCGAGAAGAAAAAAAGAAAACCAACAAAAAAGTACAATCTCGAAGGGGTTGAGTGCTTTTGTTACGATCCAACACCGAGACTCTAATACGTCGCGCAGTAGAAATAAAAAAGGGAAAAACGAAAACCAAAATGTTCAATGTCAAACCAAACGAATTACGCAATAAAATACAAAAATTAACAATTAATAATAATATTAATAATAATAATAATAATTAATACGCGAGACAATCAAATAAAACTTTCGAAAGACTTTTTCCTCAATTAAAATGCAATCGCCATAGTGTGGCGAGAGATAATAAAAAAAAGTGGGTGATACGTATGTTAATTGTATTTCGATCTTCCGTATAGATAAGGAGAGGTCGACGCGGAGCTCGCGGTCGAGCGATCGCCGAGGGTTCTTTCCGGCTGAGTGCGGTAAGAGGCGAATCGGTCAGCGGTTTCACGGCTGAAGGGCTCGAAGCCCCCGATAATCCCGGCGCGAAAGACCCGGAAGTTCCTAATTCGTCGGCGAAAGGGTCCTACGTTCTCGAGGGATCGCTCGAGGTCGCGCGGGGAGCGCAGCGAAATATCCCGCGCGCACTGTCCCAGTACGAAGACGGCGGCAGCTTGCGCTATAGCCCCAAAGTTGCTTCTGTAGTTCCGGAAAGCCCGTCGAGCGGGTGCTAATCCGCCGGGATTACAGCGTCGATTCGGTCCGTCCTCTCTATATTCGCCGCGCGGTGAAACTATTTACGAGTCGTTCCCGAAACGACCCGAAAAAGCACAGCTCGCACAGCGCACTCGCTCTGCATCGCTTTTTCCACTGTCTCCTAAGCCGCTGAGCTTTCAACGGAGTTGGACGGTATTTGGCCTAAAAAAAGAAAAGAAGAAAAAAAAAACGCGAAACGTCAAGAGCGACAAAAAATGCTCGAGGCAGAGATTACAAAGTCAGATCGGCGGAGAAACGGATTTCGGATGACCTACTTGAGAGAAACGGGCCTAAATCAGTTTTGATTGGGAGAACGAATTATCTTTACGAGGCAATTGATCCCGGAGGCCAGAGGAGCCTGATTCACGTGTACACGCTGGATTCGTGTTTGCTTTCGAGACCGTCGTCGCTCGGCTGCTGGAGAACAATAGAATTGGACGCGAAGACGGGGAATGAAAAACAGACGAGTGGGAGGAGGGAAGCGAGGAAGGAAGAACTGAGAATTTACAAACTTGTGTTACGCGGAAGTCAGCTGTGTAAGTGTGACGACACAAAGTGCAGTGCTGGAAGGTTTTCAGAGGCAACGACGTCTCTCCGGCGATAAAGTGGCCGACTCGCGGAGTGGGCGGCCGCACGAGCGTCGGAAAGCCGAGAGCGCGACTGTGAAGAGCGCACCGCCCGCGACTCGTGCCAACGCGGTTAATTGAATGCGAACTCGTGCGCTCCGCAGTCAACGACAACAGCCAACGAAACTCTTCGCGCTTATCGTCCCGCCGACGCCTGTATCAGTACGCCAGGTGCTTCAAGGACAAAGTGGCTTTCGCGATAACAGCGCCCGGCGAGCGTTTCGCGTGTCCCCCGGCGAAATTAACGTTTCGTCGGCAGCGCCGGGTAAACATATATACGTGATATTCGAAAGAGGAGAAAATAGAAGGAAAAGCGAGAAAGGAGGGAAAAAAGTTGATCGGATCGATACTAACGAGTGGATCGGAGGGTCATGCGGCAGTCGAGGCACGAGGCCAGAAGTTGTAATCAAAGGGCCTCGAGGAATTAATTAATATTAACGCTGTGGTTGGCGGCGCGTTATTTCGTCGCCGAGAGCTGCGAGAATGTCGACGACAATAACGAGAGGCCCGATTCGCGCTCGCGACTATGTTTTTCCCGAGAATTTCGAGCACCGAATATTAAAGCGGGAGGGAGACGTTTAATTGAGTGCGATTAAAAATTCTGAGCTGCGCGGATTTTACGAGGGACCGTTGAGAGATTGATTAAAAAAAGTTTTTTTTTTACCTCGCCGCGAGGGGGTTGATAAGGGACGAGCGGTGAAGGCTGACCCGAGAAAATCGGATCCGCGCACTTTTCGGTTGTTCGGAAAGTGATGCTGTGTCTAGACATGAAGCTGGTCACGCGACTTCGAGGTCTGTCCTCGAATTCCACGTCGAGCAACAACGCCGCCGGCTCGGCGGGCGGGAACGTCAATGTGACTTCCGGTTCGTCGTCGTCGTCGTCGTCGGTTTCCTCAAGTCTGTCGCACCTGATTCATCCGGTCGACAAGCAACAGCAGCAGCAGCAACGACGCTGCACCATCGGTCCCGTCGCCGGGATCGGTAAAACGCGGCGCGGAAGCGCAAGCAACGCGAGCGCCAACGGAAGCGATCGCGAGAGCGACGAGGAGGTTCAACCGCCGCCGAGAATCGTCAGGGACAGATCGAGATCGGTCTGCATGCCGGTGCTCACGTCCTCGCAACTCCGGCATCTTCATCGACGGGCCAGTCATCATGTGTACGTTTATATATATTACGGTTATTATTCTATCGATTCGAGAGGCAATCGCGTCACCCTCAATCACGGGCTATTAAATGCATATCTATTATCGCTGATTGAAATAGCGATTATTAATTCGTGCGTCCAATTATCTCGAGGAAACGTGTCAGCGGTTAAAGGGTTAATCAATTTAACGTAAGTTAATCGATGTAACGTCGCAGGAACACATCGGACAGTGACACTGGAAATGTAGTACAAATCATTACCACCTGTCGTAATAAATTTGTCAGCAATTGCGACGTCCGCTCATAATTGCATCGCGAGTTTTCCGCTTCTGCGCGGTTGAGTAGTGTATTTCGTCTAAGATCTCAATTTGGCGGAAGGTGCGAAAAGTGCTCATATTTAATGGATCGATATCCGGCGTCGCTGCCACAACCGCCGCCACCGTCGCCGTCTCGCGACACACACGATATGTGCCATCGCCGGTACGTCGAACTTTATTATCCTTCGCAAACTCACTCCGTGTTCACTCTTCAGTCGTCGCGCGCACCGACGTCGGTGTCGCCGCGGCTCTCCCGACGCCAAAGCTCCCGACCTCAGCTCGTTCTCATTAACCCAGATATTCGCGGAAAGCAGGAGAAAGCAGGCGGCGCGAGCGAGAACAAATCGGGATGAGTCTGAGGAGCGAGGAAGAGGGAACGTTGACGAATGGACGGAAAAAGTGGAATGGATAATAAAAAGAGGAGGAAAAAAAAACATGAGAGAGAGAGAGAGGACTACGACGGGCGAAGGAAGTTGCGGTGGCGGCGATGGTAACGCGAGGACCCGGCTCTCGGGGGACAAAACGTTTTCCAATTTATCGAGTCTTTCTGTCACTCTTTTCCGCTGGAAAATCCGCCCACCCACCCGCTTTGATCTCTGGCCCTGCGCCGTGACGACAGTTAGTCAATGAACAGCGTCGACTAGCACCAAGACTCGGCGGTTCGTTCACCGACGACCGCTGCACACTGATCGATAAATAAATTACATCCACACATTGGTGTCGATGTTTATTTTGTTGCACGTCAATTGCATTCCTTTTTCCGTTTTGTTTCTCGATGCGCATTTTATTCATTCGACGCGAAAATTCGTTGCTTTAATACATACTACCGTTGAATCATTCGCGAAAAATATACGTTCTTTTTTTTTTTCTTCGCAGGTCGTCGACGGATACTATTTCAAGAAGAGGCGTATTGTCGAGGCGTTGCTATGGAAGCGTCGAAATGGTAACAGCGACCAGTAATTCGATTATACCGCGCTCCTTCGGGGTGTGGAGGTGTCCGGGAGGTGTCACGCCTCCTGAAATCAAGGGTTTGATTTCGGTATTTCAGTTGCCGCAGATCGAGCAGGATGGCGCGGACGGACGGAGGTTTCGGGTCGAGAACGGCGACTCGCCGGGCGAGAAGGAAGAGGTGCGATGAGAGAGTTGATTGATTGCGGATTTTAATATTATCGCACCGGGAAAATCCATTAATCTCCGTCAATGTGACCCGCGAACTCGCGGAGGAGTCCGAATACGACGGTAATGCGAGATACATATATATTTTCTTTTCGTTCTCTCTTTTCCGGTTTATCTTCTCGGCGCTGGGCGGGAAAGCGCAGATGTTCGGCTCACCGAGCACTCCGGTATTGGAGAATCCGGAGTACCAAACTCGTTGGTACTTTAAATATTTCCTCGGCAAGCGTGAGTATCGGCCTCGACTCTTATCCTCGTTTTTAACCTTTTTAATCCTCTTCCTCGACCTCACGGCTTTTTCCTTCGCCCTTCCTTTTTCTTTTCGTCTTCCTCGTCGTTTCTGTGCTGTTAGCCGAGTATACACGCAAATTGCTGCGGGGCGAGAGCATTTTCACTCGGGACCCACCCGGCCTTTGGCGATACACTCCGCGCGGACTCGAGAATTTCATTTCGTTTTTTTTTTCCTTTTCCTCTTTGTCCTCTTTCGTTTCGCATTCGTTCGCCTTCGGAGCGAACTTCTTTTTATCACGAGTTTGTTCGCAGTGCACCAGAACTATGTGGCCTGCGATCCGGAAAGAAATCCCCTCTTCCTGTCGGTGGTCCTGAGCGACGGGGGCGACCAGTGTGTCCCTCATTACCGGGTTATCCTGTGGAGACGCACGGTAAGTGTAAAAACACCCCCCCCCCCCCTGGGCTTTTCATGTGTAAAAATGTGCAGACGCACCGTGGGGGATTTTCTTAAGGTTAAAGGGCACGAGACTGTGTCTCTCTCGCGGCTAACGAGATTATTTTGACGCAGGGCGCCCAGAAAATATCGTTACCTTATTCGTCCAACAAGACCACGACAGTCAAGCAGATACTGAGGTTCGTGCTGATGTATTATTTATATAAAGATTGTAGCTCGGCTATGGTGACACCATCACCCGCGTTCCTCGTAATTCATGTCAGCTTAATCTGCAGACTCATTGCAGTAAGCTCGAGCTTTCCTTTTATTACACGTCGGATGATCCACCCAGCGAAAAAATGTTATCATAGATTCGAAATATGTTTCTCATATAATCACAGGTGATATATTATTCTTCATATTTATATTCCATTTTTCCATTTCTCGCAGCAATTTTTTCGGCATGGAAAAGCTGGACAAGGCGCCCCGTGAAATATTCTCACCGGAGATACAGAAGGTACGTGGCGGGTGAATGGAAAAAAGCAATAAAGGGGGAACCTTGTCGTGTTCTTAAAAATTCGAAATGACCAATTTCCTCTGGTCGACGATATATATATATATCTTATCCCGCGCTTTGTCGGTCCGCAGGATCTGCTGCTGCTGGAGGAACAGGAGGGCTCGGTAAATTTCAAATTCGGCGTCATATACGCGAAGGAGGGCCAGACGACCGACGACGAGATGCTTTCTAACGGTAAAATCTGAGAAACCTCGCGACACGGGTTAACCCAGGGTGCGTTGGGGCAGAGGGCGGAGAAGCGTGGAGGAGAGGTGAAGGGGGTAGGGCGAGGGTGGGAGGTGGAATCCAAAAGAGCAGTTTATACGAAGTGGCGGCTGGGGGAAGTGAGCCGAAGCAGCCGCGTTCTCGAGTGCGACAACGCGACTGCTCGGGGGTCGATCGAGTGAGGTGCCCGGTAATACACAGCAGCAGCCACACACTTTTTCTCGATCGATCGGTTTTTTTTCCCGCTTTCAGAGAGAGCGAGCGCTGGCTTCGAGAGGTTCTTGGAGATTCTCGGCGAAAGGATTCGACTCAAGGGTTGGGACAAGTACAGGGGGGGCTTGGACGTCAAAGGTAAAGAAAAATTGTCAAGAGGCGGTGGAACCGCGATCACCTGGAAGTTCTTTCAGTAAAAAAAAAAAAAAACATCGAAAGCGTAGGAAATTATCATTTTTTATTTTTCGAATTTACTCTTTTTCCTACGCAAGGCGACATGACCGGCAAGGAAAGTGTCTACACTGTGTACGCCGGCCACGAGGTCATGTATCACGTCAGCACGATGCTTCCGCACTCGAAGGACAATCCTCAGCAGCTGGAACGAAAGAGGCACATCGGAAACGACATCGTCAACATCATCTACACTGACGATCCAACGGTTCTCGATACCTTCAATCCGAACTGCATAAGAAGTCAATTTACCCGTAAGCATTACACGCACGGAAAATATATGTACGATGAAACTTTATGAAAACGAATAATTTTTTTTTTTTTTTTTTTTTCGACTGTTAGACGTGTTTGCGGTTGTGACGAGCGTGGACGGTGGACATAGCTGGCGAATCGCAATTTATTGCGACGAGAGTGTCCCCCTGTTCGGGCCGAGTCTTCCCTGTCCGCCGATATTCGAGGACCCGTACAACTTCCGTGAGTTCCTGCTCGTAAAGCTGATCAACGGCGAAAAGGCGACCTTCGATACTCCAACGTTCTCGAGAAAGCGAGAACGAACTCTGGACACTCTGCTGCGCGACATGTACCAGGAGCACACTCAGGACGGGAAGAGCAACGTAAGTTCTGTACGTAATTGAATGTTTCAAAACTATAAAGCTACACTATAATTGCATGCCCGTCGCTTCTTGTACAAGTCTCTCGCGGTCGTCGCAGACATTTTCGGCAAGCAGCACCTCTTTCGATTTAATAAAAAAATATTAACCTGTCGCTTCGACGAAACTGACGAAGAAACAAATTTTTTTGTTCGATAAATTCGCCGTAGCATTGTTCATGTTGTGTTATTAGATAATAACAACCGAGAGTGAGAGAGAGAGGGAAAAAAATGACGACGTAGATTAAACGATATCTGTACAGTCGTCCAGATGCTCGATAGTGCGGCTTATCTCGCGTACAGTATTATCGAATATATGCAGAGTGCGAGTGAGAGTGAAGCCAGGCGCGACGATCACGTTTCCATAGCACACGCTTCTGCTGCTATGCATAATATTGCTTCTGTTGTGGCTGCTGATGATGCTCCCGTCGCGGGTATATACGAGCCGCGCGCGCGCGCCTCCGTGTCTAATAAATTCGCCGCGAGAACTGATAACGGTTAATTGGCGCGATTAATCGACCAATCGATCGTGTCCGCCTACCTGACGTTGCATGCACGTTACACACACACAGAGCATGCTGAACCGCCGTGCGCTCTCGGACGTGGTCGAGACGCCGGGACGCCGGCGCGAGGAGACTCGGGCGGTAGAAATGGTGCGCGTTGGTCAGGCGCTCAAACTCGAGGCTATCGTGCGGGGCTTGGCGCCCACCTCGCTCGCAACCGTTGGCCCACTTAAACCACGTCCGTGGGAGCCAAGATGCATCTATCCTGATTTCCCGCACGACATTGTTTGCGGCGACGTTTGGTCGGAAAACAAACTCGTACTTTCAACGGAGAACGGTGGAACCTACCTCTTGGAAGGTGAATATCAGTGACCTCTTGTTGAATCGTTCGATCTCATTCCTATTTTATTTTTAGAAACTCTTTTTTTTGTTTTGTTCATGCTTAAATATAGAATTACTTCCGGTTCAACGTCATTATTAATATTAGCGCAAACAAAGCGAAGCCACCGATTCAAGTCGGCACAATATAGTTAGAATAACACAGGACAAAAATTTGCCGAGTTTTGATGTCGTAAAAAACGCAATTAATCATTGTTCCGGACAGACGGCCTCTCGCAGAGGCTGCTCTTCGACAAGTCCGTCCAGATAAAGCAATTGGATGTCGTCGAGCAGCATGGGATTCTTCTGTTTCGCGCCGGCGAGAAAGGCCGCGAGAGCAACGTTCACGTTTTCCGTTTGAGCGAATTGGACGGCGACGACAACACGACCAGCATGGACTTTAACTCCTTCGAGGATGACGACGAGGATCTCGAGAACTACACGCCCCACGTAGCGACCCCCGGACCCTCGCCCCGGCCGCCCATCACCAGATCTCGGTCTCATGTCAAAGAACGGAAATTGGAACGCACACGAGGATGTCACCTTTACAGTCTCACCAGGCCCGGCGGTTCTCATTTAAGAATGGTGATATAACCTCTTTGCTCGTACTTTTTTTCTACTAGGAACATTTACGATTAAGATTAGTCAGCGTAGGAGGTTCCCCTTTGCAGTTTTTTTTGCGAAATTTTTTTTTTTTCGATTTAACGAAGTTTTAAAACCCTATCCGATGGGAAATTTCCCGCTGATTCCAAATATGACCGGTTTTTGCCTGAAAAATAAAAAAATGTAGGAGAGAAACGTGAAAAACGATTTTTCACTTTGTCCTAATTTTTGCACTTTACTAAAATCGGTGTAATTTTTCTTTGGATCAATATAATCGGGATTTTCTTTTTGCATTCGAAAGAAGACTCTCCAACGAAGAGAATGCTGCGAGGCGAAACGCGATATCTCAATTTTTTTATTTTTTGCAGATTTTTAAAGTTGACCCTTAAAAATCGCAATTCGCAAATCGCAATTTCCCCTTCTAAAAATTTGCGATTTTTGCGAAAAAAAAAATTTTCGATTTCGCCAAGTTGAAAGACCCTATCCGATGGGAAATTTTCTGCTGATTCCAAAAATCGCAGGTGTTGGTCCGAAAAATCGAAAATTTGTGGAGAAAAACGCAAAAAACTATATTTTTTTCTGACAAACTGCCAAATTTTGCGATATTAAACATCGAACTGCCGTTGTTTCCCAATGACCAATCAGAGGCCGAGTTATATCGACAACAATGGCCACGTTGGTGCGAATTACGGACTTTTTAATATTTTCCTACATTTTCAAAAGCTCCTACAACATTATAATCCACATATTTTGATATAGATATTTTTTATGTGGATGGGAAACCGCCAGCTTTTCACTCTTAGCTTATTTCAATCTCTTCCTATCTGGTGCGTTTCGAGCGCCTTTCACGGCAAGGAGATCAATTATTGGCAAAGTCCCAAGCGCTGTACCTCTAATCTTATATTACAGCATTTTCAATAGCGACGGGAAGACGACTTTTATGTCATCCTTCGTATTATATCGCCATGAAGACCACTAAAAAAGAACTGTTATGCCGACATTTCAGTGCTTTTACAGCGTCTCGCGAGGTATTACCGTTTTTGATTTTTTTTTCTCTTTTCTTTCAGTGCGTCGCCGTAGGACGAAGATTAACCGTTCTGCAGTGGAAGCACAACGCGGCATGGACCACCTGGTGCTCGTCGGCCGATACCGACACCATAGATGGCTTTCTTCTTTTGAAAGAATTCAACGCTTCGGAGCCACCGTCGTTGCTAACGATGATCGAGAGTTCGGAGCCCGGTAACGAATGGTTGCTCTGCTGCGGTTTGAGACACCACTTCGAGCTGATTTGCGCGGACGGAACATCCAGGACGTTGCACATGGAAGCGTCAGTCAAGCCGCACTTGGTCGCCGCTCTGGATCTACGGGAGGACGAGGAACCGGAACTTCTGCTCTGCTACAACAGTTCGTTATTTGTTTTTTTTTGTGTGTATATTGTCAGTCCACAATAGGGAGTTATTAATGTTTCCGTTTGCTTTGCAGACACGTGCCACTTCCAGAAATTGTCCGAGGACAGCGCTGCCTCCACGGAATTCGATTTCAACTGGAACTCCGTGCCAATAGCCGTCGGTTAGTTTGCTTACACCTACTAACGAATTCTTCCGGTCGTGTCGTATATGATATTTATCGCCCCAATATATCTCCCGTTTGTCACGAACAATTGCTGGCACCATGAATGATTAACGACACCGTTATCAAATAAATTGCCGCAGCTTGCGCGTTTCCTTACGTGA
The DNA here is from genome assembly GCA_964034905.1 of Itoplectis maculator. NCBI lineage: Eukaryota > Metazoa > Arthropoda > Insecta > Hymenoptera > Ichneumonidae > Itoplectis > Itoplectis maculator. The sequence goes on from OZ035861.1 coordinate 3,129,105, forward strand.
TCGCCTTCACCACGGACACCATGGAAATTCGTCTGATAATAAACGGCAATCTCGTGCACACTATCGCCATGCCGAATCTCAGTCTCATCAGCTCGAAGCACGACATATTCTTCGCCACTACGGCGCCCGAATTTTTGGCTTCGAAGAACGAAAAGTTTCGAGTCGACGGGAAAACTTCGGAGAGGGACGACCGAAGCTCCAGTCCACCGTCCTCGCAATCTAGTCTGCAAAGTAATATAAACGAAGCCATCGGACATTTTCTGTAGCTGAAGATAAAATAATGCTGTAGCTTATTTATCGTTATTTTCAGGTTCCCAGGGTGACGCAAAACCAATGAGAATATATCGCATACCGTTGCACACACTGTCGCGAACACCATCGTCGAATTGCAACGCGAGACGTTGCCCGAGTCCCGTGGAGCCGGAGATCGTGTGCGCTCAGCCATCGACGGATCGTAATTTCCTGAGCGTCGAGCCTCACAGGATCCTGAGCAGATCCTGCAGCAGCAGCCCGACGCCGACGATCGGTGCCTCGTCGGCGAGCACGCCCAGCAAATAAGATTCGCGATGGTCGGAAGATCCGTCGCGGATCAAATCGATGAGTATATGGTAAAGTATCGACCGCTTCGCCTGGAATTCCGCTGGGCTTCGCGTCGGATGCCTGGGCGGACACCCTTCCGAGCAGTCGAGGCAAAATGAATTCGTCAAGGTGTCCGGCAACCAGTCGGTACTACTTCACGACGGTTTCGGAACCGGTCGGCGTGGATTACTCAGACGCACCGTTCGCTCTTTGCTTCCCGATATCTCTCGTCGCCTGCAGACTCGCCGAGAGAACCGAAGAAATCGCGTTTTCCGAAGTGTGTTTTAGATCCTCCAGCCACGATCACCGGTGTGTGTGTGTATATTATATATTATTATAACGTGTTGCACGCGTGATCATTCGCGTCCGTTGTAAGTAAGAATATTTGCGAGTGGAGAGTTATCAAATAAACCCGGAATTATGTTCTAAAATATTGACTCGTTGAAACCTCATGGCCCTGACATCGTCTTCGTTGTGTCACTATTTATGTTTGCTATCATAATTTATCTGGGATAAAAATGCTACTTTGTTTGATGATACGATCAACGATTTAACTCTTCAAGCATGAATCCTGTACTTCTTTTTTAATTGTGTTTCGTGCACTCAGCACATTCGAGTTTTTTATGGCCATGAAAAATATATAGAATCAAACATTTTTATATATTCCGGTGGAAACGTTGAGGTTATTTTTTTCTCTCGCTGCATCGATATTCGATATTTCATTCCTCACGTTTGTTTACGACGAAACGATTTATTAACCCTCCTCGTCGCCGTATCGTGTTTATGGCATGCCAGACCAACGCGTACAACGAAACATCTGTTGGTGGAAAATCGATACGGCGACGGTTCGATAACGAGGCCAGCTGATAACACACGGCTTTCACGCTGGTCGACACAATCTCCAAGGAAAATAAATGTTCTTTCAGGAATTCACTTTTCGCAGAATACTTGACGGACTTTGTTTCCGGGAATTGTACTTATATTGTAATAGACAGTACGAAAGAACATCAATTACAAAATATATCGAATCGTATCTACAAAGTGTCATATTGCGACAGATTCATCTAGGATTTCAATGAATGTTCCGCAGAGGTTCTAGAAACTCTACAACCGTTGGGCTTCTTTCGTCGCTCCATCATCCACCGGTGGCGTGATCTCAGTCGTCGACTGCGTGATCAGGATCCTCCGCTGAAATCACTTAGGCCCAGCGTTTTTTCTTTCCTTTGCAGAGGTTGGTCAGATCGTCGAGACTCGCAACGTGAACGTAGAAATTCGTCTTCGACCAGTCGTACGCGCCGTACTGGAAAGTTGCGAGATCGTCTGTTACCAGATAGAGCTTCCTCGATTTCGCGTCCATAGCCATGTCGTTCGGGAAGACAAGAGTCTCGTTGTCCTGAGCAACGGTAACTGAAGAAAAATCGAAAAATAATTTATTTATACAATGGATCGAGTATGCAAGTCCGCTGGTACGACTAATCACGCTTCGAAGATTCAAACTCACCAAAGTTGCTGGGGGTAAGTGGGACGTGTGTGTTCCAGCATGAAATAGCATTTTTGTTCAATTGGGTGAAGTAGAGAATTTCAGTAGCGGGATCGAACACCATTGACGTTCCCTGACTGTTGCGTCCCTTGCTTCCCAAAACGCGGAACTGTTTGTAGCTGTCTCGCTTTGCGAGGGCTTCCTGGTCCTTCAGTAGTTTCGTGGACACAGCGAACTCGGTGATACCGGACATCGGATGGAAGTACAGAATTTTGGAACCATCGGGTCTAGGTTGGCTGAGCGCAAGACCGAAGAGACCGTCGGTCCATTGGAACTCGATTCCACTGATGTTGTAGTTACCTATTTGAAAGCATGTATTGTTGCATTAGGCCAACGTTTTCCAATGAAATAATTAAGATCGCCAAAAAGAAAATAGTCTGCGCACTGTTCAATGGGTCCATGTAGAAGTAGTTGTTCTCAACTCTCCAGGAATCATTTTTAGCCAGGCTATAGACAACCAGTCCGTAAGCACCAAGATCGGAACTGTAGACATAGGCGTCGTCGCAGTTGTTGGGATCGACGTCGATTACGCTGTCGGCGAAGAAAGTGTTTGGCTTCAGATCGCTGTCCTTGAACGTGTATCTATGAACGATCTATAAGGAAAAACAAAACCCACTCAGTCGGACAATGCAGTACTTTTCCATTCTAAACTGACAATCGTTTATTATGCTCGGGCAGACCGGTTTGGAGAATTAATGTAAGGGTTAATGTATTCTGTCTTACCTTATTCGTCTTCAAGTCAATGGCAATGAGTTTTGGCTTCTGGACGCTCTTGAACTCGCCCCAGATATCATCGACTCCACTGTCGACTGCCCACAGACGATCACATGCGTCGATTCTTACTCGGAGGATATTCACTATTCCATCTTCGGACTCATGGTCATTCGACTCCCAATCGGGATAGGGAGTTAGTTTCGGAGAGGTTTCCTCTGGAAAAGCAGAGAACATTGGTATCCGATTTCTTAATCGACAGCTGCTTCAGTACGCTGAGGGAACTTATGAAATTTTATTTATAATTTTAATAGTTTCATTCATTGTACTAACTGTTGGCTGCGGCTTCGCTGAGGTTAATGTAATTAAGATTTGAGGGTACACCCTTCTTCCATCTCGGCACAGTGATAAACAGTTTATCCTGCCAAACATTGACGCCAAGGGGAACGTTGCTCGTCGGTATGTAATCGCCCGATTCCTCGTGACTCCTCCTCATCGATTCATTGGGAAAATTCCAATCCACCTGTTTCCACGAGAATAGTGGACGAAACGGATTGACTTGGCCGCTGACTGCGGTCAGACCGACCAGCAAAAGGAAGTACAGCATTTCTGATCGCCCTGGAATATAATGACCCATTTGTCAATGACAGATCGATCGATTGCTCTCGTTCGTCACTTGAATCAACGGGAGATTGTCTTTTTTTTTGTAACTTATTGATCCACGACAAATAGTCGTACGTAACCTATGGATTGCCATTGTTCAACGTGCCATTGTTACAATTAGCTTATCCGTAATGGCCACACCCTGGCACTGAATAGACGCGCCTCGAATAACTCGTTTGGTTTCCGTGTACACGCGGTAAACGCGCGAGCTCCTCGTTATTCAAGTCGGCGCCGTAAATCACGTTGCTTGTACCAATCACTGTATTCGCGGACATGAAATGACGATGAATGTGCCGTTTTCCAATTCGTTACGAGATACTGTAAGAGGATTCGCGCGATGCTAGCAAAATTCTGTCTTTGATGGAATCAAGCTATTTACATAACTGCCGATCGATAAGATCCCGTGAATACGAATTAATGGGAATATCGTGCTATCGCATACAGGAAATACATCAGAAATAGCTTTGTTAAATCCTTTGATGACGAGGCATTTATCGGAGCGTTTATTAAAATTGTGTACCTGACGCCTAGTAAAATTATCGTTTAACCAGAATATAACCAAGGCTAGAAACTATTGGTATCTAATTTTGACAAAAATTTCGAAATTTTACTTGGAGAGAATTTTGCCAGTCGTTAAGAGACAGTAAGAATCGTTTGCTAAAGATGCTCATGCAACATGTATGTAAAACAGATGCGGGATTCGTGCGTTGTCGATGTCGACATATTGCGTCGCTGAAAATATCGACACAGCGCGCGCAGCTGACAGACACTTTCTCCCCTGAAAAATAGTGTTGAGAGTCTCTCCGAGGACTGTGTTGCAAACAACCAGCGCTGGGCTGCACAATGTCCAATCCCGACTGAATAAATTCATTATTATTATAGTTGACATTATTCAAGGACCTTCGTAAACAGATCATATAGTCACAAACTATATTATCACGGAAATGATTCAAGGCCTTGGTATACGAAGGTCTCTCATGGCGCATGTATAAACGGACATTGAAAGAGGAAACTCTTTTTCTGGTTTAATTTACCATTCACTCTGTTAGCGGTGACTAACTCCAAGAGTAGTTTTTTTTAGTTAATTTTAATCGACTGAACTCGAAGCGGAACAGAATCGATAACGGTTCGGTGATCACCGTCACAAATCATACGCATAAATAAAATTGTAGTTTTATTCGAGACAAAAAACAGCGCATGTGCTTTGGGGGGGATTAGAGGTGACATTGAATTATACGAATAACACGTTACACCGCTTTGCATGCTGGAGAGGGATCATTGTCCTTTCACGCAGCCATAGAAAATTTTGCAAGAGACGTTTCCACGTGTAACTAGTACAGACAACGGCCTCGGATGTACCTAACGGTGAATTAAATCAATTGTGCATTCTCTTAGAAACTCGGAGATAGCATACTTAAGTAGTTGCATACACTTTGAAACGTAGAGTACAATCACGAGGCAAAAATTGCCATAATAATGAATAGGATGCCGCAATCAATCGTCGAAGGATTCAAAGATGATTCTCGGTACGTATCAATAGAAACTACTTAATTGAAGAAGCACGTGAAGAAAACACTTGGCACAAAGTCGTAGTGCAACGATAAAAAAAATCCGACAATTGTAGATTTCGTACATTTATAGAGAATAAATCGAAATCGAATCGAAATTACGTTAATATTTTGGTGAATCCATCGATATGAACGGTACTCCGAGTTATAAAAATGTGTAATATAAACACCCTGCACTGCGGTTAAACGATCCGTAAAACTTGACAAAAACGAAAAAAACAAATTTAACTTTGATTTGTTAGAACTAGTAGAATTTGATACAGGTAAGGTAGGCACTGTGAACTCACCGTAAAAGAACTGGAGAATCAGTGACTTGGAGAACGGTACAGCCGTGAATGACGCTGTAGTGATTCCAGTTCTCTTTTATAGTTGGTGGATACTCTTGTTGGTGTGAACGCGCACGTGCGCTCGTGTACAGTACATGCAGGTTTGGATGTAGATCCTCAGGTTTACCTCGTGGCCGCGCGAAAGCTTTGGGTCCATAGAGCCGCGGAGTCCTGTTTGAATTCGTGGGCGGCTTCACCAAATATCGCTGTGACATTGTGCAAACACGGATTTTGAAAAATTGCCTTCTTGAGATTTCTATTATGTGCATATTGCAGAGACCGATGTTTGTTAAGCGAAAGCCAATTAGCGTTAATACAATATCACGAAAGATTTTTGATAAGGCAAAGACTTTTATTTGTTCGGTTAACATAATACATATACGCACACGATATTTTCGGAAAGGTGCAACTTAACGTATGTTTTTTTAACGAAAGAACGATTTTTATAATTATGGACAGTTTAATTCATAATATTTTTTTAAAAGATTTTTAGACCGCGTTTGGCAAATTGTAAATCATCCCTTATCCAGCCCGTGAATGAAGATACGTTCTCTTCAAACCAGTTTGTCCGACATTTGCAAGAGCTGTATTTATTAAATACATTTATTTAAAACGTTACAAATGTTCTGTTTAATCCTGATGAACGAAACTCAATCTGAAATATGGCATTGAAAGATATTTCGTGAACACGTCAGAATGCTTGCTTATGAAATTATAGGGATTTATGGTATTTGTTCATTGTTTATTCATGGTGAATGACTGACTTGTTTGAGGACCTCGAAATTTTCTTCTTTTTCTGCGAACGTAGGTCATAACAAAATAATAATTCCGTCACTTGACTGACATAACGAACCTGACTCACTCTAGTTTTTAAAGCCACCGTTCTCGCATCGACCGTGCTACAACGTTTTCTCACGTAAACGCGACAAACGGTCTCGTTCCATTATTACAGTAATTTAGAGTAAAACATTCGTCCGGTGGGCGGAAGCTCATTCAAAACCTTCATTGTCGACGAAAACTTCCTGCGCGATCTCTATTGACTATATGCCGCGACCCGTAAATAATAGCGTCTGGAAAATACGGATACATCGAACTCATTGATGATCAGTTCACCGCAGTCGCTTACATTACGATTTATTTATTTGTTTACCAAAATCCCCGCTGTAGGCTCTTGGGTTTAACTGAAAATAATTGTAATCACTATCGTGCAGACACTTCATGACTTTTTTACTAATTTCGAACGAAATAAAAATACGAAACAACCATTAGGATTCATCACTCCGTCGTCTATGCTAATTGCGAAACCCCAGGGATTTCTTAGAAATGCACGTGAGGAGACCAGAGAGTCGTAGTGGATGCTCGAATGAGTTCAACACGGAGACTTGCGACAGCGTTTTTACACGTTATTACCGACTGCTGGTATTACCGACATCAGCATAGCATTTGCGTATGCCGGGTTGTCATCGTGTAGGCGCCGCAGCCAGGCATTTCAACTGCGATAAAATCGATACTATATGAAGCCACGCTTTTTGTTGGGTAACAGCTTTGTGAAGCATCTTCAAAGCATTTTTCCAGGTTGACAGGCTACATGGTTCAGTGAATCTCAATATTATATTTTAACGCTAGTCAAAATATAACCAGGACACCGTTAAAGTGCTAGAGGTTAGATATTAAAAAAGCTAATACAACGATTTTCTTAAAAAATGCAATTTCTATTTACATAATCGAGCGCCAGCTTTTGTACAATACATATAAATGCGTCGCGCTTAAGGCAGTTGAATTTT